>OY757920.1:11422729-11575229 GCA_963585895.1 Sepioteuthis lessoniana
TAATTTTTTGGTAACATTACTGATCGATTTGATTTTCTTTGAGCATGAGGATATCTTTCAATATTCGTAGGTCCGTGTATATCCATGAGTGCTATACAGGTATGCCTGTGTGAGTAATTATTTCTTTGTTTTTCATTGTGTATACGTGTGTGTGTGTGTGTGTGTGTGTGTGTGTGTGTGTGTGTGTATACAGGTGTATACGTCTTTTATTTATCTATATGTTTGAATGTTCATGTGTATCTATGTGTGCACGGGGAAAAGACGACTTGTTCCAGATGGAACATTTCAAGTTGTTGAATGTGCGTGAATCTCACTGCTCCTGTCTTCTCAATGCCGATGGCATGAAAACTCGAAGTGCATTGTAAATTTATCCTTGAGATCAGCGGGTTGCAAGATCTGAAGAAAGACAATGAGAAACGTCAGCAGAACCATCAAATCAAAACGTATTATAATGAAATATGCAATGTAAAATGAGCTATTTGCACATATACACACACCCGTGTTTGTGTGTGTGTGTGTGTGTACGTGCGTGTGTGTGTCTGTGTGTGTTTCCTTTGCTGGTAGTAGTCTGGCACAAGACTGCACTTGTGGAGCAACAAGAGAGGGCTGAAATTATTACCCTTGCTCTAGTTGAGAATAATGCCAGTTATCTCTCTTTCTTTCTCTATTTGCCTCTCTCTCTCTCTCTCTCTCTCTCTCTCTCTCTCTCTCTCTCTCTCTTTCTAGATAGATAGATAGATAGATTTTAAAATCTGATATATTTTCTCGGCCCCAACAAGAAGAAAATATATTTATTTATTTTTTAATTCATTTATTTATTTGGAACAGTTAAAAAATCTTGAGAATTTAAGTGTGTTGAGCTGCACGATAAATCTTTTAATAACATGTTTGTTTTATGACTCTTAATTTTTCTCTCCTTCTTCAAACTTTTCATTCACCATTCCTCGTATGTATGGACGTACATGTGTGTGTGTGTGTGTGTGTGTGTGTGTGTGTGCCTAATCCCTCAATCACGAGCAGAATAAGGTACATGGTCAAATGAACGTAATTTTATCAATATGATATTATATATCTATTATCTCCCATATATCTATGCATGCCTCCCACAAGACTGGACTTGACAAAACGTCTTTTTTATAGTGAGAATGTAGGGGAGTGGGAGGTCGAGCACGAGTCGATATTCGTGCCCTGCTGAACTATGCTGGTCATAGGATCACTCGGTACAATGTTAATTTTGCCAGCCTTTGCAAAGTCTCCTGGCACGTAGGCACAGTGACCTTGCTGTTCATAGGTTCACTAGACCCGGAGTTCCAGTGAAATGTAAATCTATTCTTAACATTGATACTCCACGAAGCACGTATGCCAAGCCCGCTCAGGCGAAGCCGGGTACCCTCGGAGAAAGCTCTGAAGCCGGGTATTCTGAAATTTTCCAGTGTATGATGTCTATTCCCCACTTAATTACACGCATTGATAAATATTTTTCTATATAAAATATATCCATTTTTTTTCATCTTAAGGCAACGGATTTATTGTCGAATATATTTGTTTTTCTATGGACAAATGTTTTCAACCAATTGTTTGACTGTGGTGGGATGCATTCTGAAGTTGATAACCAGAGCTCTGGTCATGTTATTAAAAATGAATATAGGGAATTTGATAGAGAAAGGCCTGTGACTATTTTGACGGGTAATCCTATCGGCTTTCTCGGAGTGTTTGCAAATGAGCCTCCAGTTGGATGTAACAAGATCGAAGCGTTAATCAAGACTTGGTTTTAAAGACTCTCATTTTGAAATGGTTGGGCGGAAGTGTGCTTAATTCATATCTTCACATGGGTTACCGAGTGTCGTACTTCCCGTCTGCGAATCAGTTAGGTTCTGGACTTTAGTTCATTTCCCTGTTTTGGACAAGACTAAATCCAACGGTTTGTACTTGTAGGGAGACAATAAATGATTATCTCCCTTTGAGAATCTGTATCTCGATTGTAGGCCTCGTTGTGTGTCACATCACAATTCCAGAAACCCATCCTTAGCCGCTTTTTGTCTCTGTTCTTTGAACAGTTGAGACGTCGTCTCTTATCCTTCAAAGGAGCGGTAGGGCCATATGGCGACGTAGGGTTCCTAAATAGGAACTCTCCTGCGATGGGAGACATAAAAACGTCAGAGATGACCTCCCCTGGGAGAGACGAGTCTTTCGAGCAGTGAAGACGTATATTTCTGGGCTATTGCCCGAACGCCTTGAGGCAGAAGATAAACCCCTATGAAGAGGCTTTGTATCTTATGAACTGAGAACTAATAACTCCTCAAGTAAGGAAGAAACGTAGGTACGACTCATTGTATATATTTGTAGTAAGATGTATTAAATATGATATCAGTATACGAGGTGCATACGATAAGTTTGCAGCCTTTTTTTCGTATGGGCATTTAAAATTGTCATAGACTCTTGAAAATTCACTATGTTATTGCTATACATCTTATGAGATGACTGACAAAATTTTATGATTTCAGCTTCAAATCAACAGCTACAGCAGCAATTGGAATACACCCTACTAAAACCTGATTGTCACAGCTGGTGAATTTCAAAAATGCAATCTAGACGTGAGGATACTTTAGAAGAACGATATGCAATAAAATTCTGTTTTAAACTTGGAAAAATGCCACAGAAACGTATGGAATGCTTCAGACTGCTTTTCTACCATCTTGCATGAATCGAGCGTGAGTTTTTGAGAGGCATAAGAGATTCAAGGAAGGCAGGGTGTCTGTGAGGGATGATGAGAGGTGTGGGAGGAGTAAGGAAGTCAATACACCACAGTTGATTGGCCAAAGGGTTATGGTTAGGGTTACTATGTTGAGGTTTTAAGGGAGTTCAGGAAGAGATTCCGTTGGAACTGTCCAGCACTCTTCAAATCGGGTCAGTGGCATTTCTACCAGGACAATACACCAGTCCACAACTCCATCCTTGTCACAGACTATTTGACCAAGCTACTTCCTCAGCCTCCCTATAGTGCAGACTTTGCTCCCTGTGACTTTTGGTTATTCCTTAAGCTCAGAGGCTGTCGTTATGAGACAATTGAGGAGATGAAAGAGGCTATGACGAAGGTCATTGACACGCTCACAGAAGAGGACTTCTATGGGGCCTTCCAAAAGTTGTTGGAACGGTACAACAAGTGCATTGCAACCGAAGGAGATTACTTTGAAGGGGACTAGAGTTTCATGTGTGTACTAGCAATAAGTGCCCATACGAAAAAAGTCTGGAAACCTCTCGTATGTGCACTTTTGTTTCTTATTTTAAGATGTAATATTATTAATTTATTAAAGCCGCCTGACAAAGACACATTTTAACTGCGATATTAACCACACTTGTAGAGTAAGCCTTTTTTTATATTGTATCCTCTCCATACACTATTTAGGTCCAGTCACCTGCAGATTACACTGACTGCATCTCTGCAGAGGAATAAGATTTCGCCAATGAGTGTCCTGTATATGACATTAAACTATCTGATAGCGAGTCTTCAGTTATGCCGGAGCTTTAGGGAATGCAAAGTACCTTTTCATTTCCATCGCTCCCAGTTCCACTCTGTCCCGGAGTGGTAGCACTTGATAGAGTCGTATCTATGGGTCACATAGAACTAACCTGTGTTATTACACTAAACTGAACTGTTTGAAATTAACTATTTTCATATTTAACAATTTGTTTAAACTGAATTGTTGGAAATAGAACTGTTTTTGACATTTAAACTGTGTACTTATGCTAAACTGAATTGTTTGACATTTAACTGTGTGTAAACAAAAACTGTACTTATACTAAACTGAATCGTTTGAAACCTTTATCAAAATGACTAGATTCGGCGTTAAATGACCCAAAAGGGGTTGATACGCCGTCAACTAACCAATCAACCAACAATATACTATTTATTCATAGAAAAATATATGTATATTTTGTCTGTGGAGATGCATTCTTGTATTCCTCTTTTCTTTTCAACATTATTTGGCGTTATTTCACTTTCTTTCTTTCTTTCTGTTCACTTGTGTAATTTGAAAGGATTTCAGTTGACCGATGCTTCTGCGTGCCAATTCGCACCGATTCCCTGATTCATACGCATTGTATTTCCAATAATAATAATTTCCTTTAATACCACTGGTATCTATATTTTTATATTAAATTTCAAATGGAAATGTGTGTGTAATTGTATTTGTTGGGTTCAGTGTTAGTATATCACGGATATACTAATGCTACCATTATTTCTTGGGGAGTAGGGCACGAGTAAATTTCTTTCTAAGCACCAACTATAATATCTCCTTCCAACGACCATGCAACGGAAATAGAGTATTACCACATACGCCTTGAGGTTAGCTTTTCTCTAACGCTTCCTGGATTAAGAAATAGCTTAAGACATGGCTCAACAACATATTCAGCCGGAGGGTTACAAAGCTTAATTTCAGGAAGGCCTTGGCCATGATCTTGAAACGACTGAAAAAATATCAAAATTCACAAGATAGCAATCCAAATTTATTAGGCATGTAATGTTTGCAATTACAAAAGGTGTATTTTCAGAGTTAAATGAAAAGGTTGACAGAAGAACCACATTAGGCAAATTATGATTTGACAGTTATACAGTGTATCACAAAAGTAAGTACACCCCTCACATTTCTGCAGATATTTAAGTATATCTCTACATGGGAGGTGCCCGTGGTGTAATGGTTGTTGTCGTAGGAAATGGACACGGTGACACGAGTTCAAACCCTGGACGAGGCTGACTGCATTTCACATAGCACTAATACTCTTGAGAAAGGTATGAATCCAATTATTCCCCCTCCAGCTATGGGTAAATAGTAGGACAGACTGTATTCTTCAGACTTGGTGAGGCAACTAGTCTAGGAGAAGGAAAACTCTGAATTCAAACCTGTTAAACTTTGCTTAAAAATTTGACCTTGTGTCATATCCTGCCCGAGCGCGGGGGGTGGTGGTAAATAGGATCTCTTCATGGGATAACACTGACAAAATGACACTTTGACACAATGAAAAGTAGTCCGTGTGCAGCTTATATAACAGAGTTAATTTATTTTCCCCTCAAAATAACTCAAAATATAGCCATTAAAAGCTAAACCCCTGCCAAGAGATATACTTAAATATCTGCAGAAATGTGAAAGGTGTAGTCACTTTTGTGATACACTGTCAATATTGTGTTCTCTTGGATTGCTTCATTTTGAAGAAACAACTGTTCACAGCGGTGTATAATTATAAACATGCTCAGGTTTGGAGAATCTTGTTTTGGTTTGGTTTGGTTTGGTTCCTTAGTTTAATAGCAGATCAACAAAGATGACAAAACCATCATTGAAAAAGAACAACACTGATATAATTTTTCCCCAAAGCTGGGGGATAAGAGGGTTTATGCCTTTCCCGAGGCTATTGATCCCAAAGTGAACGTAATAGAACAATTGAAGTTCGAGTTCGAGCCACTGGAGTTCGCTTACTTAAAGGCTGCTGTCCAAATCTTTAGCTACTGTGCCACGTGACAATCCCCCCGCCCCCTCACCAGTTGGGGAATCATCTAGATGGAAGCACGTGGTTCTTCTATAAATGAAGGATGTGGCAAGCAAAAAACTTGGACAACAAATTTTCTGAACAATGAAGACCAATAAGTTCCATGTGCAGTTTTAATGGTACATCATCAAGTACCATAACAACTGCACATGGAACTTAGTCTTCATGTCGCATATCGCACCGCTTAACAAACAACGAAAAACTCTTAGATATATAAAAAATATAATTTATATTTTTATTCTTCAACGGTGACGATTGTGTGTATGTATGAATACAGTTCGCACATGTCTTTCTTCTGTAGCGGGGACCCTTTTTGTGAAGTCGTGCGGTGGTCGGAGAACACACACAAGGAGCTGACAGGTCTGCTTGAGCGACCAGCGGGTCTCTCCCTTCGCTTGAGAGACCAGGAGACCTCTCCCCTTCGTTTGAGAGACCAGCAGACCTCTCCCCTTCGCTTGAGAGACCAGCAGACCTCTCCCCTTCGTTTGAGAGACCAGCAGACCTCTCCCCTTCGCTTGAGAGACCAGCAGACCCCTCCCCTTCCTTTGAGCAACCGCTAGATCTCTTCCTTCTGTCCAAAATTATAGACTTTATATTGTCTTTTCAAGTCCCATGCGGAAGTATGAACACCTTCTTTGCCTCACGTATTGGTTGGTTATCGGAACTTACATGCTTCCGGTTTTTTTTTCGGTAATTAGTTGATCTTATCAGTGAACGGAAATATCTGTCACTCTATCCATTGGCAATAAATCATATTCTCTTTCCTGTGAAACCACTTTGTGTGATATTATCTTGCGACCGCATTGAATCTGCTCAGTCCATCGTCGCCAGCTAAGCTAGTATATTACATTTATTGTTCAGAAAATTCAGTCAACATCCAAAGTCTATTAGAGAACCTTTTGGATTATGAGTTGTGTACTGAGGCAGTGTTCTTTAGAATCATCTCAGTAACCAAAAATAAAATTGCACACGTGTATATAAGAAGTGTACTCATTTTTAACTGTTGTGTGACCATATTTTTGCTTCCATTTTCGATATTATAGAGATTGGTACTAAATAGTTCTGAATGATAGCATTTCTTTTTAGTGTATAATGTTTCACTAGAAGCAATAAAATCTTAGTGTCTTTGGTTTATATAACAATTAACTTTTATTTCAAAAAATATTCTAGGGATGTACTTCCTTACTGGCGATAGTGGAAATCTATTAATGCTAATTTCTCAGAGACAACGATTCATCTCTCTGCTTAAGAGACGGAATTATTCTTTGACATCCACTCACTCATATTCTTTGACATATATAACACATTCAAATACTTGCTATCTCGAAATGAAACTCATGAATATTAGATTGCTGAGTTTGAAATCGGATTGTTACAAAAACATCTGCCTCGTTTTTGAAAATGATTTTTGATTGTTTTATTTTATTTCTCCTGTTGAAGGAGATTAAGTGATAGTATAATGGATTGGAAGGTTTTTTGTTTATTACGATACACAAAAAAACAAACAAGCAGTTCAATGCTTATTGTTTTTTGATGGGGTCTTTCTAAATGATAAGGATTAAAACGGGTGTAAATATGGAACTACGATGCTTTCGCGACGCTCTTTTATTTTTTATACTATTTAAGATATGCGTACCTCTTAAAACTGTAAATATATTATTGGGTTGCTTGTTCGTAAAAAAGATAATTATTCGAGTCCCTTGTCACCTAGGACCAATATTAATATTAGTAAATTGTGGAAGGTATGAATCCAACTATTCTCCTTGCAGCTATTGGTAAATAATAGGACGGAGTAGGCATTTTTACTGTTTAAAGAACAGAGTCAAAAGAAACCGAAATGGATTTTGGAATTCGCATATGACCGCGAAGTTTTCAATGGACACCCTCCTAGAATCTAAGGAGATAATTATTGAGTCTCCCTAAACAAAAAATAATAAGAGACGGGCTTCTTAAATGATCGACAATTTGCTATATTTTCAAGGATTATATCTTTGTATTTGGAGGTGCCCGTGGTGTAATGGTTATCGTCGTAGGAAATAGACACGGCGACACGAGTTCAAATCCTGGACGAGACTGATTGTATTTCACATAGCACTAATACCCTTGGGAAAGGTATGAATCCAATTATTCTCCCTCCAGCTATGGGTAAATAGTAGGACAGACTGGGTTCTTCAGCCTTAGTGAGGGCAACTAGTCTAAGAGAAGGAAAACTCTGAATTCAAAACCTGTTAAACTCCGCCTAAAAATTGACCTTGTGTCATATCCTGCCCGAGCGGAGGGGTTGGGTAAATAGGATATCTTCGTATTTCATTGAAATGAGTGAGAATATGTCCCTTCAATCAATCATTTATGACAAATAAAAAAAAAATGAATTAGCGTAACTTTTTATTCAAGTCTCCTCTCAACCAGGACCAATTAATATATGGGAAAAGGTATGAATCCATCTATTCTCCCTTCAGCAAAGGGTTAAATTGTAGGGCAGACTAGGCCCTTTAACCTTAGTACGGAAACTGGTCAAGGAGAAGGGAAACTCTGATTCAAACCTTTTAAACCCCGCTTTAAAAATTGACCTTGCATCACATCCTGCTCGTGCAGAGGGGTTAGGTAAGTACATACATCGATTATTTTCTCACATTGGAAAGACAAAATAGGCTCGTTTACATATACTTAAGTACTTGATTTATATATATATATATATATATATATATATATATATATATATATATATATATATATTGTATACAAAAAAGTAGTTTTGAAAACAATAGATGAATGTGTCACAACTGATAAAAATAATGCACATATTGATTGATGTACAAGCAGAATGTTGAAGAGGTACCAAAATTGAGAAAGGCTTACTTGAAGATGACAAGAACAGAAGGCAACGATTTTTCTGTTAAAAGAACAGATACAAAAGAGAGTTGACAATGATTTTCTGAGACTATCATAATAAAATTCACAAGCCACCGAATGGACACGCCCGTTCTGAGAGGGAAGGAATTGCTTATTGTCTCCCAACAGTCTGTTATGCTGGTTTATGGCTATAATACACGTAAATAGAGCCAATATCTTTACCAGTCATCTTACGGGCCTCAAATTTAAAAAAACATTGTTTATATTGCTCGATACTGTCTATTGATAAAACTTCGTGTAGGAGCTTTGGAACTAAGTACTTAAAATGACTTTTAAAAAAAATGAAAACTTTACTCGGTTTAATAGGTTCCGAATAAGTTTCTTTTTTAAAACCAGGAAATGAATCAACCAACTTCTTTCATTTTTGTCAAGCCCTTGAAATTGTTGGAAAAAATATGTTTTACAGTTTCCAGGCAATCAGAAAAAATAAGTATTTTTAATCAATCTCCTTTAGTTTCCCCTTTGTAACAATTCTAGTTTTTATTTTGGCATGAAAGAATACAGCTTGGTAAATAAGAAAAAATGTCTTTTCTTACATCAAACAAGCATTTAAAAACAATGTATTGCACACATACACACATAAACGCACATGTTACCCTGCGGCACCAGGTCGAAAGTCGTCACGCACGCAATACAAGGGTGTGTCCTCATGGTGTAATGGTTAAAGCGATGGACTGCGAAATCGTGGTAAGCGAGTTCGTACTCCAGTCGCACTATTACGTTCACTTTCTGGCAAATACCCTTGGGAAAGGTATGAACCATCTTATCCTCCCAGCTATGGGTTAAATAGTACCACTACTGTTCTTCTAGAAGAATGGCTTTAGCATTAAATAACCTATAAAGGTTGATATGCCATTAAACAAAGAAACCAAACCAAACGCAATACAAAAACGACTGTTGATTTCATAGAAGCCGCGAAATAAGAGAGATACAAACTTAGAATTACTTTAGCCCATTTGATATATATTTACCACCCCTTCTGCTCAGACATGATATAACACAAGGTCAATTTTTAAGCGGAGTTTAACACGTTTGAATTCAGAGTTTTCCTTCTCCTAGACTAGATGCCTTACCGTGTCTATTTCCTACGACGATAACCATTACACCACGGGCACCTCCACTTTAGCCCATTTGATAGACAGAAACCATTACCCGTAGTAGACGAAACGGATAACCACAGACATAGATATTTCGGCTTCGCCTGGCCCTGCGCACCGTCGGCAGCGGCCAAAACCCAATTTATAACTTAAACTCCGACTCAACTCTAAACTCGCCGCCTCCAACTGACTTTGCGTCTTTTAAAATCTTTTCTTCTAATTATTCTTTTGACAAACGCCTTAATCACAACGTAATCACAAACACTTTTTAGTGTCACGACATAGCTACATATCAGCTAATACAACCCAAATCTTTAATATTTCGCTTGCTGCTGATACTAAAACAAACATGTCACGCTTTATTTTGATATCCGGTGGATATGAACACGCACACAATATTTCCTCGTAAATTGAATTACCATGACAAGAGAATTCAACAAACACTTGTGCGCGACAAACGGAACTACTGGACGGCTGTTCGACCTTATTAGGTCTCATGAGCAGTGTATATCGTGATCTCCACCACTGGAGATCGAACCAGCGGCCACAGAATGCAAAGCCGAAACTCTACCACTGAGCCATCGGTCCACATCACACACATGCCAAATCAACTAGTCATGGCAATTGTGCGGCCAATACATCCATACTCTCTACAAAGGACACGGTCACCTCCAGGGCCACGTCTTCCCAAAAGGATTGGAAATACGCATCCGCGTAATTATTATAACCTCAAGGTTAAGGAAATAGATGTACATTTTCTTCATTTTTAGAAATAATTTTCTGGTGATGGTAATTCAATTTACAATATTATTCCTCTACTTAAAAAAAAGGGGAAAAAAATAAGGTTTACTCGATTTGACCTTTCCAACTTGAAAACCTGCTACTAAGAATTCAAAGTTTTTAGCTAGCGCACAATTCATCACTGAAAACTAAAATAATCTCGAATTATCTTATACACACATACAGACATGTAGAGTCTAGCAGAGTGATCTATCTCCCAGAATTAAAATTGCCACTCCACAAGTGCTAGTAACGGTGAAGAAGTGGGAGATTCTTTTAGTAGCATCAGCAACCATATCATTTCTATTGCTATGATGCTAGAAATTCTAAGGCAAGTTTTTTTCTACGGCACATGAGATGGAATGGAATACACCTATTTGTGGAGCCCAGTCAACTGGGGCTGAAGAATGCACGGGCTGCATTTCTGCAGGGGGGTAAGACGTCACCTCCATAACGAGTGTCCTGGATATGATATTAAGTTATCTCATGGTTAGACTCCAGCATTAGAGCTTTGGAGAATATGGAGTACACCTTCATTGTCATTGCTCCCAGGTCCACTCTGGCCTGGAGGGGTAGCACCTGATAGGATGGCATCTATGGGTCAAATAGAACTATTTGACGTTTAAATTGTGAGCAAACAAATGACAAATGCTAAATTGAATTGCTAGAAATAGATCTGATCAACCATTTACTATGTGTAAACAAATGACTATCAGAATAAATTGATAGTGATACATAGGAATACTTGGAACCATTTAACTGTGAACAAATGAAGCAGTAATTTTTAATAAAATTATTTATGCTAAATATCAAAACTTGAAACTTTTTGACAGTGTGACTAAATTGAATTAGCAATACTTGGAACGATTTTAACTGTGTGCAAATTAATGAGCAGTTTTAAATAGAATTATTAGTGTTAAATAGCAATACTTGTAACCACTTCACAGTCTGCAAACAAATAATTGATATTGAATAAAAATAGTAGTGTTAGATAGCAATAATTGAAACCATTTAAGTGAGTAGAAACAATAGCAATACTTGTGTGAAAGCAAGTTAGTTCGAAAACATTTTAAAATGTAAATACCTACAAACTATTCACTTACAAACCATGTATGTAAATCCATTTAAATGTGAGCAAACAAATGAGCTCAGGCTCGTTTAAAAATGTTATCTTAAATATGTGTTTACAAATCATATATATATATATATATATATACTGGGTGGAACGATAAAATTGTCGTACTAAAGAAAACAACACTACAGCTTTATTTTAAAACTTTTATTGAAAAAATCAATTCAGCTAACTTGATTATGTAGTAGAGCTGACATCCATTCAATGTAGCCGCCTTCAGCCTCAATCACTGCCTCGATACGGATCCGGAACTGGAAGCATGCCTTTTCCACAAGTGCTGGCGGGAGCTCGGCGAATACTCGGCGGATGGCGGCGATCAGGCTGGCTTTGGTGTTGTGGGAGGTCATGTTAGTGATGTTCTCGACGTATGACCAAACGAAGTAGTCCAGTGGGTTCAGGTCGGAGGAGGAGGGGGGCCAGTGAGAGAAGGGTACAAAGTCGTAGCACTCCTTCTGAAGCCAAGCCTGGGTCTCTTTGGACTTGTGGGCCGGCGCCGAGTCCTGCTGCCACACTCAGGGTCTGCACCAGGGGATCACCACACTATTCAGCACATCCAGGTACACTTTGGTGTTGACTTTCAAGCCGACTTTGAAGATGTGAGGTGGCATGATGTGGCCCTCACTTGAAACCACACCAAAGGCCATAACCGTAGACGGAAACTTTATTTTCATCACCCTAGGCACGTCCCTGTTATTCGTGGCAATCCAGCGATAGTTATGGCTGTCATAACTTGGATCGGTAGAGAGCATGAGTTGTACAGCGGCGCATCTCCGATCTCGCTCGTTGAACATTGTGTCACTTTCAGACATGATAGAAGGCTCTTATCGCTCTTGGGATTTGTACACAACTGGCCTACTAGTAGATGGTCTGCAACAAAAAAAAAAAAAAAAAAAGAAAACCGGTTTTCATTAAACGGAAATGGAATCATGTCGTCTTTTCTTGGGTGACAATTTTATCGTTCCACCCTGTACAAGGCTCCTATCGCTCTTGGGATTTGTACACAACTGGCCAACTAGTAGATGGTCTGCAACAAAAAAAAAAAAAAAGAAAACCGGTTTTCATTAAACAGAAATGGAATCATGTCGACTTTTCTAGTGCGACAATTTTATCGTTCCGCTCTGTATATAAACAAGATTTGGCATTTAATTACCTTCAGTGGTTGATATGTAATAAAACCCAACGAAACCCAACGAAACCAAACCTATTTATGGGCGTCTATAGAAGCTTTGAGTGAAATATGGCTTAATTCACGATATGGGGATATGCCTTGACTGTCTCATTCAACAAGTCTATCCCCTCGTAATTATGTTCTTTAGAGATGGCTGAAGGCTCAAGTTCTTAAACGTAGGTCACAAACAACTGATGAATTGAAAGATTTTATTTGTTATAAAATCATAGCAATACCTGAGGCAATGACTAGGCGAACGCCGCAGAACTTAAAGGTTACATCTCAGGAATGTATAGTCCGTGTGTGGAGGGTGCAAGTATAAGGATGATACAATCATTAAAACGATGTTGTGACAGTAACAAAAGTAAAAGTCAAATTATTGTTCTTTCTTATAAGACATATGTGGCCATTTTTTTTTTATTTACGTTTACCCAAGAGAGTATTCATTCGAACAATATATATATATATATATGTTGGTCAAATGAGAGAAAAAAGTAAATACATTAAAATAAAAAGGACCACAAAGAGATTTGTTTTTAAGTTACTTATTTTTCTTCAACACGTGTTTCCGACTTTTTACGTCGTCTTCAGCAAGTAAATGATTTAATATTTTCGCTATGATGAAAGAACAATATATTCAAAGGATATATCAAATATGAATAATGTACCAATTATTCGGAGTTTTTCCAACTATTCTCAGCGTGATGTTGTCTCATTTCTTCCCTTCACAAAAGTTATATTAAATTACCAAAAAATAGAAAACTATAAGTATCAAAACGCCGATACAAATGCAGCACCGCTTCATTGTTGAGAACAATACAAATATACTAGACTGATGACTACACATTGCTCCAAATAAAAGAAAAAACTTTGTAGAAAAAAATCAAACCCACATTAAACAGAAGTTAACTATACACACACAAAGACAATCAGACAGACACGAACACAATCACTCAGGATCAAGATTTTTCCAATTGATTATTTTTTAAAATTGTAAACAATAGCGATTACGTTGCTTTATTTGATATGAAAAAATAATTATTAACAACACAAATAGAAGGTATTTTTAACAAATTAAACGGTCTCTTAATCCTTGCATGTACTGAAATTTTTAAAGTTTACACTAATTTGTTGATTTTTTTAGCCGGGGAAGGATTATTAAGCGTATCTGACTCCATTTGTTTTCTTTCTTCTTTTCCCCATATAATTCGTTGGTATTTTCTTTGACCATGAAGGCTGCAAAAGAATTACTGGAGGAAAGAAGAAAGAGACTAAGATACCTATTTAGATTTCAATTTTATTTTTACGTTTCATGCGGCTATTCTCAAGCAAGGAAATGTTTTCCTGGATTATTAGAGAAACAGTTGGATGTATTAGTCATATTCGGTAGATGATAAGTCCAAAGCCGGTGGCCATTTCCAGTTTGTGTTTTTAATATATATGTTAGAGAAGACTGTCTTACGCCAAGTACGAAACTTGGGAGGATATATGACCTACCTGCAATCACCCAAGGGAAAGAAAGCCAGTCTACTATCAAAGGTAAAGCTGAAGTAAAAACGGGTTTCTTTCAAGCGACGGCAGGTCTTGTTTTTCAGGCATGCGCGGCTCCTACTTCCTATCAGAAGTTTCTGAAACCGCTACCTTTTGATTTTTAAAAAATTAATTTCCACGGGGTAAGACTTCACCCCCATCGAGTGTCCCTGATATCATACTAAACAATCTAATGATTAGACCCCAATAATCCTGTTGCTTTGGGGAATGTGGAGTACCTATTTATTTCTATTACTCCCAGATCTACTCTGACCTGGAGTGGTTGTACCAAATACAACTGTTGAAGCTGTTCAACTGTGTGCAAACAAATGACTAATAGTTAATAGAATTATTCATGTTAGATAGGAATACTTGAAACCATCCAACTATATGTAAATGAATGGTTTTGAATAGAATTATTATGTTGAATAGCAATATTTGAAACCATCTGAATGCAAAAAATAGCAATACTTGTATGCAAACAAATTAGCTCTAATTCTTTTAAAATTTAGATTACCAAGAAACTATTCACTTGCATGTATAACCTTGAACTGTGTGCAAACAAATGACTGGTGTTAAACTGTTAGTGTTAAATAGCAATACTTGTAACTGTGTGCAAACAAAAGAACTCTTGCTCGTTTGTAAATGTTAGCAAAAAACTATTTGTTTACAAATCATATATATTTAATATACATATATAGGTACAAACAGGATTTGGCATTAAATAACCTAGAAGAATTGATATGCCATAAAACCTTACCAACCAACCTCTACTCCGTATTTATTTCGTTCTTACTGACTTCTAGAATTGTCTTTAATCCACTCAAATAGAATGGCAAACAAAGGGTAGACAAGACATGTATCCTTTTTTTTTAGTTAAGTAAATATATCTAATCATTTCATTTTATTTTTCCCCTCGCCTATACAAACAATAATAATATTCGAATCGTTTATAAACCAAGGACGACTGCTGTGTTAAAATCCTTTTATATCAGTCACTGAATTCTGGAGAAAAATTAAACTGATTAGTTAGTTTTTCTTTGACAAATCAGATTACATCGCAAACGTTGGGTAAAAGTGCCAGAAATGACGAAAAATATATGTAGTTGAAGTTGGTTGATAGGGTTTTAGAGCATGATGAAGCTGGGTACACAAGAAGAGACAACATCTCTATTGTTAAAAAAAAACGAGGTAAAAGGAACGACTTTACTGTTCGAAGAACTGAGTCAAAACAGACGGAGATGGATTCTGTGATTTGCATATGACCACAACATACCCAACGAACAAGCCCTAATATCCATGGAAAATGCTTGTTTTCTACACAGGAAATAATGCTTAGATATGCTTCTGAATTAATCAAGAATTTGTTATATTTTCAGGGAGTATATCTTTATATTTCATGGGAATGAATAAGAATATATCTCTTCCATTGATCAGCTATAACCAAAAAAGAATGAACGTCACGTTTTATAGCCTTATCTTTAGAAATCAAGCTTGATAGACTTTCCTAAATTGCACAAATAATTATAACACTTTTTAAAGATGAAATCAGTCGATACAATTTCATTTTCTTTCATTCGATTTTATCAATCAGGCTCTATTTTAATATCGACTTCCTTCCTACCTAAACTCTGAGTGACGTAATATAGTGACGTAATAAGAAATTTCCTATTTCTAAATATTCTTTAAGAAATGATTTACCTATTGTGAAGTTTCTACATTCTTGATCCGGAAGAAATCACCAGCATAGAGGCCATGTTGCTGAAGTTACAGCTACGATGGGCAGGGCATGTCTCCAGAATAGGGGGTGGGCATCGCATGCCCAAGATAGCCTTGTATGGTGAACTCTTCACTGGCTACTATGACAGAGGGGCACCAAAGAAACGTTTTAAAAACTCCCTCAAGAAGACCCCCGGTATCTGTCACATTGACCACCACCAATTGTCGACACTTGCTGCTGACCGTCAGGCCTGGCGACGCACCGTCCGCTAGGTCGTCTCTACCTTTGAGGATTCCTGCAGGGTCAACCTCAGGAAGAAACGCCGCAGGGGGAATTTCCAGGGAGACTCAGCAGCCATACCAGACCAGACCTTTACATATGACAGGGATTTTCGGTTCATTCCTAGTGGCAAGCTGTCACATTTTGATTAGTAAACAGGAAGATGACAGCGTCAGAGCAGTCAACTCAGATCAAACAGGTGTGTAACCAGAAGGAGACCACGTGATGAGAACCACGCGGTCAGATTTAGACAGAGTGCAGAGAATGGCAGTCGAGCGAGAGACACGCAGCCGATCAGAGGCGTCTCTGACGAGCTTGCAAGGGGTTGCAAGCGTTGGCACCCCTTGGCTCCTGGAAGAAGATATGAGAAGAAGTCCTCTCTCTGAGTATATGTCTCTCCACCCATCTCTCAGACACACCACAGAAACATCAACCCTTTCGAGAATAAAGTGTGAGAGATATATCTTTATAAAGAAGTATGTTCGTTCGTTCATTGAAGTTCGTAAATTATGTTTGATTATGTTTCCGCTTGTATTTGTATGAGAGTATACAACAAATTCATTTATCCATACAAAAAGATTTATATATACATAATATACATACAAGAAATGTTTGGGCTGGTATAATCAGGATAATGTTTGGAGCGTTTGCCGATGGTCCGAGAGACTTTGCTTAACACTCAGCATTATAAAGTACGGATCAAGGGTAAGTGGAATAATCCATGGAAAGAAGTAGTGCCTTCTTCTACACCTCAGACAGCCTTCGAGTGGCCCCCAACTACGGTCGGCTCACTTATTAATCCCTCAAGTCAAAAATTATACAAAAAATGTTTCAGATAAAAATTCAGCAAAGCATTACGAGGATCATTAAATAAGTTTCCAGACTTTTTTCGTGTGGGCACTTTTATTGAAACATGAAACTCTAGTCCCCTTCGAAGTAACCTCCCCGGCTGCAATGTACCGTTCCAAAAACTTCTGGAAGGCCCCATCGAAGTCCTCTTGTGTGAGCGTGTCAATGACCTTCGTCATAGCCTCTTTCATCTCCTCATTTGTCTCATAACGACAGCCTCTGAGCTTAGGGAATAACCAAAAGTCACTGGGATCAAGGTCTGGACTATAGGGAGGCTGAGGAACTGTCTTGATGCCCATCTTGGTCAAATAGTCTGTGGCAAGGATGGAGTTGTGAACTAGTGCATTGTCCTGCTAGAAATGCCACTGACCCGATTTGAAGAGTGCTGGACAGTTCCAACGGAATCTCTTCCTGAACTCCCTTAAAACCTCAACATAGTAACCCTAACCCTAACCCTTTGGCCAATCAACTGTGGTATATTGACTTCCTTACTCCTCCCACACCTCTCATCATCCCTCACAGACTCCCTGTCTTCCTTGAATCTCT
The DNA here is from genome assembly GCA_963585895.1 of Sepioteuthis lessoniana. NCBI lineage: Eukaryota > Metazoa > Mollusca > Cephalopoda > Myopsida > Loliginidae > Sepioteuthis > Sepioteuthis lessoniana. The sequence goes on from OY757920.1 coordinate 11,440,285, forward strand.
TATGCCACTCAAAGACTGATGCTCGATTCATGCAAGATGGTCGAAAAGCAGCCTGAAGCATTCCATACGTTTCTGTGGCAGCATTTTTTCCAAGTTTAAAACAGAATTTTATTGCATATCGTTCTTCTAAAGTGTCCTGATGTCCAGATTGCATTTTTGAAATTCACAATCAGACTTTAGTAGGGTGTATTCCAATTGCTGCTGTAGCTGTTCATTTGAACCTGAAATCATAAAAATTGGTCACTCATCTCATAAGATGTATATCAATAATATAGTGAATTTTCAAGAGTCTACGACCATCTTAAATGCCTGTACAAAAAAATCTGGAAACTTATTGAATGCACCGCATTTATTGATCAACCCTCTTAAAGAACGATGTGTCTATAAGAATAAATGACCCTTATGTCATGTACCACCAAGGATTTATTGATGTCCACCAGTCTTAATACTTTTCCGTTTACTTTATTTGTTCTTCCATTATTTCAGCTGACATCTGACAGAATGCAAGATATTGTATTTAACAGATAAATTCTTGCGCTTTCCTCACTTATTTGGCTTATGTACAAAAAAAAACTATTTACTACAAAACCAAACTCAATACACTAAATTCAGACATAAGATTCTCCCAATTTTTAGACATTTGGCTTTTGTAGTTGACTCACATAAATTATGTTAAAAACAAATACAGATTTCTTAGGAAAGTGATTGAAATCTGTCAACTGGTTGTAGGTTTGGTTTGGTTTCGGTTTGGTTTCTTTGTTTAATGGCATATCAACCTTTGTAGGTTATTTAACGCCAAAGCTATTCTCATAGAAGAACAGTAATGGTACTATTTAACCCATAGCTGGGAGGATAAGAGGGTTCATACCTTTCCCAAGGGTATTTGTACAAAAGTGAACGTAATAGTGCGACTGGAAGACGAACTCGCTTACAACGATTCGCAGTCCATCGCTTTAACCATTACACCACGAGGACACCCCCTAAACTGGTTGTAGGAGCCGGAAGAACGGTTTCGGTGAGTGAAGTCACCAACGTACTTCACCCTCTTGGTTAAGCGAAGCCATCAGCTTGCTTCACCCTCTTGGGTAAACGAAGCCATCAGCTTGCTTCTCCCTCTTGGGTAAACGAAGCCATCAGCTTGCTTCACCCTCATGGGTAAACGAAGCCACCAGCTTGCTTCACCCTGTTGGATAAACGAAGCCACTAGCTTGCCTCACCCTCTTGGGTAAACGAAGCCACCAGCTTGCTTCTCCCTCTTCGGTAAACGAAGCCACCAGCTTGCTTCATCCTCTTGGGTAAGCGAAGCCATCAGCTTGCTTCACCCTCTTGGGTAAACGAAGCCACTAGCTTGCTTCACCCTCTTGGTTAAACGAAGCCACAAGCTTGCTTCACCCTCTTGAGTAAACGAAGCCACACAACACAAAGTGAACTGAAAATAACCTCATCTAGGATTTTAACTCGAGTTACCAATTCCATTTCCTACGACTATAACCGTTATACTTCAGTTTCCTAGAATTGTAGCGAGTTCTGTACTCACTGAACGCCTACAGCTGTAGCCTTGTAAATACACTTAACGAGGCGAGAGAAAGGGTAAGAAGATACAAAACTAAGTATCTATATACTACTAAAATTCTAATCATGCCTGGATATAAATGTAACCTTTAAAAAACGGCATATCATAGCGAGATTTTTATTTGAGCAATACACTAAATAGCATTCTAAATGCTCTAAATTATGAAATAAAGCAATTTCCAGTCCAATTAGCAACTAAATCATCATTCTTTGATCGACTGAATATTTTTTAATCATCCAAATTCTCGATATAGCAGAGATAACAATGACATGCTAATGAGAATTTTTTACTCCTTCCTAAATAGAAGCATCAATATCATCAGGGACTGTTGTTACAACAGAAACAGAGTGGATTCATAGGTCGTCTAGTTTTCGCGATAATCGAATTTATACGCAAGTCTTCAAAAAAAAAGTTTGATTCTTAAAGAGAAAAATAACTACTTACTACCTCAGCCGAGGAGATTTTTAGACCAGCGTTAATAAACCCTTTCTAAGCGGTCAGTCTTGTCGTTATGAGTAATTATTCGATCTAATTGTATAAATAACTTAGTGTGCGTCCAATTAAAAATACTTTGCTTCTCGCGTTTCCGAATTTCTCTAAGATAACTTTTTCTTACTTACCTATTATCTGCTGATTTCGCTTCTTAATCATATCATTACTTACTAATCAGTCCTTAATTTACTTTTTTTCAGCATTCTAGACAGAGGCTCAAACCGGGATCATCTTCATTCAAATTGTGTCAATTGTCGATCAATTGAATGAGGTACGACCATAACAATGGAGGCAAGAAAACCATTAGTCTCACTAGAATGAGTGGAAAATTAGATTTTACTTTGCTGTTTTACCTGTTTTTCCTTTTCGCAAAACTTCATTAGGTTTGCACTTTGTCTTTTTCACCTACCTTAATTACTTCTGCGAAAAGAAATCTAAAGTGGAAACAAGATTAAGTTTGCATGTTTGTTTGTTATGTTTGCAACAGAGTGTGACCAAAACTGTTTGTACAAGAATTTAGATGAAATGTTGCAGAAATAAAATGATATAAAAACAGAAAGCTTTTTAAGTGCCAAACTTGAGTCTCTTAAACCTTTTTGAAGACCTTTCAACTATTTCTTGCACTCACTACGCGAGAATAACTTTTATTATTGTTGTTGACCTTCAACAACATACTAATTTGTCGAGTGTTGAATACACCGACTGCTTCTCTGCTGAGGAGTAAAACCCCCATCCCCAACGAGTGTCCTGGGGATATGACATTAAACAATCTAATGAGGAGGTTCCAGTAATGCTTTGGGAAATGCAGAGCACCCCTTCATTGCTATCGCTCCAAGGTTCACTCTGGCCCGGAGTGGTAGCACCTGATAGGGTCCTATCTATGGGTCAAATAAAACTAACATGCGTACTTATACTAAACTGAATTGTTTGAATAAGAACTGCTTGACTAAGCTGAATAGCTTGAAATAGAAATAATTTTGACAATTAAACTGTACTTATGCTAAACTGGTCTGCTTGAAATAGAACTGTTTTGATATCGAAACTTCGTACTTATGCTGAATTGAATTGTTTGAAATAGAACTGTTTTTGACCTTGAAAGTGTATTTATATTATTTGAAGTGGAACTGTTTTGCAATTTAACTGTGGGAACAAAATCTATACTTATACTGAACTGAATTGTTTGAATTAGAATTGTTTGAAGTAGAACTTTGACTAAACTGAAGAGTTTGAAATAGAAATGTTTTTGACAATTAAACAGTGTACTCATGCCAAACTCAATTGTTTAAAATAGAACTGACTATTTGTATAAAAATGGATTTGGCGTTAAATAACCAACAAAGGTTAATATGCCATAAAACCCAACCAACCACAAATAATTTTACTATAGATCCTACAACAGTAAGGATCTGTGTAGATCAAAAAATGATACTCTTATATATTTTGTTTGTTTGGTTTGGTTAACTTTTATGGCATATCAACCATTGTAGGTAATTTAATGCCAAATCCAGTTTATTTATATATATTAGATATATATGATTTGGTTTGGTTGGGTTTTATGGCATATCAACCATTGTAGGTTATTTAATGCCAAATCCTCTTTATACATATATATTAGATATATAGGATTTGGTTTGGCTGGGTTTTATGGCATATCAACCATTGAAATTTATTTAATGCCAAATCTTCTTTATACATACATATTAAATATATAGGATTTGGTTTGGTTGGGTTTTATGGCATATCAACCTTTGTAGGTTATTTAATGCCAAATCCTCTTTATACATATATATTATATATATATGATTTGGTTTGGTTGGGTTTTTATGGCATATAAACCATTGTAGGTTATTTAATGCCAAATCCTCTTCATACACGTATATATTAAATATATAGGACTTGTAAACATAAGTCAACATGGATCACTAACTATTCAATTAAACATCAGTCATTTTTTTCCACACAATTAAATGATCAAACAGTTCTATTTCTAACAATTCAATTTAGCATAATTCAAACAAGTTAAATGATTCCAAGTATTGCTATGTATCACTAACAATTCAATTAAACATCAGCCATTTGTTCCCACACCGTTAAATGATCAAACAGTTCTATTTCTAACAATTCTATTTAGCATAATTCAAACAAGTTAAATGATTCCAAGTATTGTTATGTATCACTAACAATTCAATTAAACATCAGTCATTTAAATGATCAAACATTCCTATTTCTAACACTTCAATTTAGCCTTAGGCATTTGTTTGCACTCAGTTTAAATGTCAAGCAGTTCTATTTTATCCATAGATAGGACCCTGTCATGTTCTACCATTCCAGGTCAGAGTGAACTTGGGAGCGATGGCAATGTAAGAGTACTCCACATTCTTCAAAGCTCCAAAATTACTGGAGCCACACCAGTTTAGTATTATAATATCCAGGATACTCTCGGGGGGGGGGCGTCTTACTCTTCTGCAGAGATGCAGTCTGTGTATTCTACAGCTTCATCCGACTGAGCTGATATATATTTTTTTAAGAAAAACAAAATCTGGTCACATTAGGATTATAAATTTATTTCCATCCTGCTATGGGTATTGATATGAAATTGAACGGTAAGATTTAAATGTTCGAAGTTTGAATGATTTAATTGTCCTGACGGAATTGTTCCCTACACCGGTTTGACTGGACTGAATTATATATATATATATATATATATATATATATAAGTTGGCGACCGCAGTCGAGGGTGACCCGAAGGCTCCCTTTTCAATAGCTGCTACACCAAGGTGTTTGGGAGGGCGCTACTCCACACCCTAGATTGCTCCAATTTACCCTTTATCCTTACCTAATAATGCTGAGTGTTAAGCAAGGCAGCATCAAGTACCATTTTATGAGTCTTTGGTATCACTCGACCTGGGATGGAACTCCGCTCTCCCGGGCCATTGACGAACACTCTAACCATTATATATATAATATTGATAATAAAATGGGTTTATAGTTATGAAATAAACATTGTAGTTGATTTTGTTGAAGTCATTTAATCTACTGAGAACTGAACTCACTAATTATAATCAACTCGTCTAATTTTCCGAAAATTACACCACACAAGATATCCATTAAAAGAAAATGCATAAAGATCCTTTGAGTCATTAATCTCAGTTAAGAAATCAAGAATTCAATTATCGGAAACTCAAAACTTCATGCCCAGATTTATATGAAATTTTCCGCGAAATCTTCCTTCAGTGTGATTGGTCAAAATAAGGTGTATTTTGTAGTTTCTCTTTCCGGAATGGTGAGGTTGCAAATGATCAAAAAAGTGTACCCTAAAATGTTTGGTAAATGGAATCGCTGTTATGGACTAAAACAAGTATTTTTCATCATAGATTCAGATTATAATTATTTTTTGCATTATTTGCTAACAAACGACTTAGAGATTTTCTTTGAAAAAAGATCTCCTCTGTGTCTGTATTAGAGGCTGTTTTAGTCAAGTCCTCTTTCTCCAACGACCAATATTAGCAATAGAATATCCACTATAAACTAATACTGAACGAAAGGAAAGACAAATAGTCGGTTGGGGCTGTAGAATTCACCGACTGCTTCTTTGCAGAGGGGTAAGACCCCACCCAACGAGTGTCCTGGATATGACACTAAACAATCTGATGGTGAGGTTCCAGTAATGCTGGAGCTTTGGGGAATGCAGAGTACGACTTCATTGCCATTGCTCCCAGGTCCACTATTGCCCGGAGGTGGTAGCACCTGATAAGGGTCCTATCTATGGGTTAAATAAAACTAAACCGTGCTTCTTTCCCTCTCCTGATTTTTGTATTTAAACTGCGTATTTATGCTAAACTGAATTGTTTAAAATAAAACAGTATTGACATTGGAACTACGTACTTGTGCTGAACTGAATTGCTCAAAATAAAACTGTTTTGACGTCTGTGTACTTATGCTAAACTGGATTATCTGAAATAAAACTGTTTGACATTTAACTCTGTGTATTGCCCAGTCGGCTGGGGCTGTAGAATACACTGACTACACCTCTGCAGAGGGGAAAGACCCCACTAACGAGTGTACTGTATATGACACTAAACAATCTGATGGTGAGGTTCCAGCAGTACTGGAGCTTTGATAAATGCGGAGTACCCCTTCATTGCCATCGCTCCCAGGTCCACTCTGGCCCGGAGTGGTAGCACCTGATAGGGCCCTATCTATGGGTGAAATAGAACTAACAGCATATTTATGCTAAACTGAATTGTTTGAGTAAACTGAATAGCTTGAAATAGAAATGTTTTTGCCAATTAAACCGTACTTACATTTAAACTGCGTGCTTATGCTTAACTGAATTATTTCAAATAGAACTCTTTTTCAACATTAAAACTGTATTTACACTTAAGTGAATTGTTACGTATAACTGCTTGAATAGTTTCCAATAGAAATGTTCTTGACAATTAAACTGTGTACTTATGCTAAACTGAATTGTTTTAAACAGAACAGACTATTTACATAAAAATGGATTTGGCGTTAAATAACCTACAAAGGTTGATATGCCATAAAACCCAACAAACCAAACCAAACAAAATAAGTTCATTTTCACATACAATAACATTCAATACCTTATGTACACAATATATATACAATTGGTTTTACAAAGAAAGAATGCACGAACGTGTTCCAACAACTAGAACTATAAACATATTGTTACATGAACAATCGGTATGTAAAAGGGGTATGAAATAACAAAAGGCTTACTTAATCAGAGTTGGTAAGATAACCATGTTCCTTGCCAGTGTTCAGAGACATCTTCACTGTCCAATGACCAGAGTCAAAGCGTAATCGAGAGTAAGTTTTTAAAATTGTTAAGTGACCTACCGGACTTGCAAATTATCTAAGGGAGATAATTATTTAGTGTCTCCCTACATCGATAAACATATTAATTTAATTCAATTTTTAAGTGTCTCAGTTACAATCTTCTGGTAAGTTATGATTGAGTGTCAGTGTCTATACCTTTTTTCAGTTCACTAGGTTGCTAGTATATGAGTTGCCAGTGAACTTAGTAACTCAATTTGACAAGCCAGCCAATATCCTATTAGGAGAAGCAGTTGGAATCTTTCGTGTCTCTCTATGTTTTTATGATATTTAGTAAACGTCGCAAATTGTTACATATTCTCGATAAAATCAGACAATCGCTATATATATTACATAGAGGAGAGTTGATGACTACGCGAACATTTAAGACATAGCAACTGTTATATAGCAGGATTCAAATCTCTCCCGATTTGCGATTTCATTCAAAAACATACATATGGCTGGAGAAGGGTTGCTTTCGACCGGATGTTAACCTGACGGCTGCTGCCGAGACAATGAATAAAATGTATCCTCGCGCAAGAAGCTCCGCGCAGGGCTTCCGGGCGTGAATGCAAGAAATTAATTCTCATTAACAAAATACCCTTTTCAGCCAATCATAAATCTTCCCCCTAAAAAATTCCCCAGAACCGACTTGATCTAAAGGGTAGCTATTTAAGCAGCGAAGATCTGCAAAGGCATGTGACTGACCAGAAGGGTGGAAGGGAAGAACACGCTACAGCCATAAAAACTCATCTGAACACCCACCTGCTGTGACAACTGCTAACTGAGCTACAACGCCACCCCGTCCATGACTACTACAACCACCGAGGTCATCTGATACCCTTACCACCCTTATACCACCATACTAACCAAGTGAGTTTCTTAGAACTTATAACATACGTGACCGTACATGAACTCTGGTTTCACACACACACACACACACACACACACCTCGATTCCCTCCTTCACTTGATATTGTACGCTACAATTTTGTGCAGTTGATTCTTTGCCTCATCGCTGTGTTTTTCCTTTTATTAATATAATTGTTTAAAAACTTTCAACCTGTGTTTGTCTTTTCCTTGCCACCATACGCTAAATATAACACAACCAAAAAACTATAACCACAATTTATCACTGATTTATGAAGGTTGTTGCAGCACTTATCTCAGTACTGTTTTTGGAGGTGCCCGTGGTGTAGTCGTTATCGCCGTAGGAAATGAACACGGCGACACGAGTTCAAATACTGGACGATACTGATTGCATTTCACATAACACTAATACCCTTGGCAAAGGTATGAATCCAATTATTCTCCCTCCAGCTATGGGTAAATAGTAGGACAGACTAGGTTCTTCAGCCTTGGTTAGGCAACTAGTCTAGGAGAAGGAAAACTCTGAATTCAAACCTGTTAAACTCCGCTTAAAAATTGACCTTGTGTCATATCCTGCCCGAGCGGAGGGGTTGGTAAATAGCATCTCAGTACTGTATATTATTCTTGTTATTTACTAAGATTTTCTGAGTACGACACAAAGCAAGATGGAAATGGATGTTACACTTAACTTTTAAATAGCGAAGGCTTGTCTGAAAAATGAGTAAAGCTGGCGACCGTAGTCGAGAGGTACTCGAAAGCTACTACACTGAGATGTAGGAGAGGGCTCTATTTTCCCTGGATTGCTCCACTTTACCCTTGATACATACCCTATAATGCTGAGTGTTAAACAAGGAGGTATCAAGTCCCATTTTTTGTGTCTTTGGTATGACTCTCCCTGGGATTGAACCGGGATCTCCTGGGCCATTGGCGAACACTCTACCCACAAGACCAATAGGCCGGTATACGTGTCTGAAAAATAAACATCCGTAATTATGATCTTTAGTTGGGCACGCTTAGTGTATATATTTACCAACTCCCCAGGCAAGCTGGACGTGACACAAGGTCAATTTTTAAAGAGGAGTTTAACAGGTTTAAATTGAGAGTTTTCCTTCCCCAAGACAAGTTGCTATAGAGCTGTCGTTATGAGACATTTGAGGAGATGAAAGAGGCTGTGACGAAGGTCATTGACACGCTCACACGGGATTTCCATGGGACCTTCCAGAAGTTGTTGGAATGGTACAACAAGTGCATTGCAGCCGGAGGAGATTACTTCGAAGGGGACTAGAGTTTCAAGTGTGTACTATCAATAAAAGTGCCCATACGAAAAAAAGTCTGGAAACTTATTTAATGATCCTCGTATATTTATATTGAATGATGAATGATTACTAGACATATCCAGAAATCTTAAATCCTAGTTTGGTTGCCACAGATTTATTGTCTTTTGTCAGACGAAACTAAACTTACTAAATACTAATCGGTGCATACTTTACCATGCTGATTAACAAGTTCATCTCACAAATTCATTAGTTCAATGAATTATATCCTTACTTGGTACACCGTCATTTTAGTTTTGTACCAGACTGACTTTGGTTTAGTAAATTACCAGTGTGCAACGCTATGGGTTAATAGTAAGGAAATTAGTCCAACAAAAGATTATCACTATGTAATGATCTCGACCCTCAGTAGGTGCTCGACAGTTATGGCCTGGTGTCAAACTTGATATATACATGTGAATCTGTGTGGAGATGGGTAACTCACGTAGTGTAATGGTAAGCCAGCTAGATTAGGAGACCATTTGTTCGTAAGTTCGATTCTCACTGAATGCTCCATACTTCAGGCCTTGTGCCACAACTAAAGTAAATTTAATGGATAATTATATAGTGAGAAGAACTTAGCGTAACGGTTATTAGAAGAAAGGCAGACTGGGTTCTTAAAAGAAGGAAAACTGAATTCAAAACAGATTTCTTCGTCATTATTATCGTCAAGTCTCGCTTGAAGCGCAGATTTCCTTGACTCTCCATCCGTCCCTATCATCCATCGCAACCAACAGGTCTTCCAAACTATATCCAGTATCCGTACAGAGCTGATGTAAATAAGTTTTTGCTGGTCGGCCAACAATTGCGCGTCCATATATAGGAGTCCATAGGAAAACATCACTTATAAGTTCGTCCTTGCTTCTCCAGCAGTCTCCTACATGTTTTGATCCTCTTACTAGAATAATTTTTGAGATGGGAGGTAAGTGGATATACAGCAGCCAACGTATGTGAACTTGTCAACTACTTTTAGATATCTACTACTAAGAGTGGTGATGGCTTTTTGTTTAAAACACATATACTCTGTTTTATTTGAATTCATTAGAAGGCCAATGCCCCCTGCTGTTGGCTCCAGGCATCACAGTAGGGATTCAGCTTGAGCTGGTGTATTTGCAAGAAATACTAGGTCATCTGCGTAGTCTGCTTTTGTTATAGTTTCTGCAGAATAGCACCTGCGTCTTCCTTTTTTCTTTTTTTTTTTTAGCGCAAAGCAATTTTCTTTTATTAGATCTATAGACATTCGAAGTACGTTGTCTTGGCAGATTATAAAGAAATATGCTGCTTATATATCTCCTTGCAAAACTCCAGCAACAATGTCGAAGAAGTCTGTTTCTATCAGATGAGCGAACTTTTGCTTTCGTATTTCTATAAAGCATCATTATAGTTGTAACTATTTTTTTATGTGGGGAGACCATATGCAAGTTGTATTTGCTCTATCTTCTATCTATGAATGGAATCAAATGCCTGGGAGAAATCTTCGAACAATAGTGTTGCCTCAATTATTTTTTACATACTCCCTCTATGACTCAGCAGATAGTCAGAATCTATGAAATTGTGGATCAATTTCTCCGATAACTGTTCTGATTTTTTCAAAGAATTTTCGCGATTTGCAACGTTCTCGTGTAAACGATTAAACTAATAGATTTCTTTGATTCAATTGCATGATTCAAATTTTTGCGTCCAAAAAGAGAAACAGTGAAGATAGTTCACTATCCGAGTTTGTCAGTTTAATAAAAAATTAATAAGACATGACTAGTTTCAATTAGACTTGTTAGCACACGCACACATTTTCTCGATTTCAGGTTTGATACAGTTCTAAAGCAGAGGATTATGTGCCTTAACAGCAATAGAAGTAAGAGTTATGCCTCTGTAGTTCTTAATGATTCCAATGTCACCTTTCTTGGGGGAAGGAGAAGATGCAGCCTTTTGTCCATTTTTCTTTTATATTTTGCTTATAGCCAGTATTGCAAAATCGAAAAAGTAAGTCATTGAATTTCCTTGTCTTCCAAACCTCTGGAGGTATTTCTTTAAACCCTGTAGCTTTTCTGCTTATACTATTTATCAATACTACGTTGAGTTTTTCCTTTATAAATATCTCCTGAAGAGTATCGAATTTATTTCTTACAGATACCATATATTTATAGCTAATATCTTTATAGGTAAATGAGGACCAGTCGTGATGTGTAGTTTTGACTGTTTCTTATTTCTGCGTATACTCAGGCGGACCTTTGATGTGACGATTCCGTAATTGGAAGATACCCCTTTAAGAAATAAGTGTGCGCCATGGTTCACAATGTTATTTATCCACTTCTTCTTTATGAATATATAATAAAGTTGTGCTTTGGGTAGGAGCCGGTCTATAGTCCATACCAATTAAACCAGATTCCCTCTGCTTAAAAATTGACTTAGAGTCACATGCTGCCCGTAATGAAGGGTTTACTGCCGCCGCTAGCGTAATGCAAAGCTCTTCGTAAGAATTGAGCCCTCTGGTAGCCGATAGGGTATAAAAAATGTAAACAAAGGCTGCTGTTGCTAAAATAAATACCTTAAAATTCCCTTAGTCAACGTGGTCCGCTTGGTGGCCGAGAGGTCTGAAACTTAGTCTAACGTAAAGTTGGACGGGTTCCGATCCCGGCTTCGAGCGTCCTGCGTGTCTAGCCACACTGAAGAGTTCTGATAGAACGAAACAGTCTGTCTGTGGATGACAATATATATATATATGTGTGTGTGTATAATGTTAACAGACAGGGTAAAATATTTATTTTAAATATTATTGAAAAATCGTCTTGTGCTTCAAATAGAAAGATGAGACAGCTCTATGTATTTACCATCAATCTAGCACTTAACAAGAAGATTGAGGCAGCCAACGAGGAGCGCATGCATCACACATGCATTAGTTCGACTAGCTCGGTTTTTATTTCCTCAGGGTGAAGGAGCACATATTTAACTTTAAACCCCAATGAGTAAAATTTGTACATGAATATTACCTGCTGAAACCGGGATACCTCGTAAAATCCAGTGCTCCATTTTTGCTATTAAATACAGCAATATATATATATATATATATATATATAGAGAGAGAGAGAGAGAGTGTGTGTGTGATGTATATATGTATACAAACTTTGAGACTGAATTGTCATAATGTTCATTAGCAGAAACTTTGCGTCAAATAATTCAAAATGACAAGGAAATGTTGGAGGTCATTTCGTCTATTCGAAGGATGCGCGTTCTGTGCACAAATTATGAGAAAACTTGGAAGAAAAATTACCGGTTGAAAGTGCATACAAGATATTCATTACAGTTTGGTCCTTAAATCATTTGTCACGAATTATTGACCCTCGTTAAGCAAGTAGCAAAGTTCGCGAAAATGTCACTGGCGATGGCCCGAGTTTCTTGGCAGTGTTGAAAGGAAGCCTCCATTCTTCATCGACATTGATATACAATATACATATATAAAATTTATATTTGTGGGTATGTCTTTCATAATTATAGGACCTTGTGGTCTTAAACGGGCGCACAAACGAGCATCCACACACACACACACACCTACACACACACACACACATACATATATACGTAACGAGAACACACACATTATCACCCATAAGTAAGTACACCCTGATCAATTTTTTGATAAGAGGTTAATTTTCATCTCAACGAAAGATACCATGATTTTATCATTTCTAGTAGAACATTATGTCATAAAAACAGATATTATTATGCATTATTTATGGCTAAACTCTTCAACATTAACTCTGCAACTTAAAATAAAAACGCACACACACACACACACACACACACGCATATATATTTGAGCAAGATATGAAGTTTAATCTGACCGATATGTTGTACGAAGAAGAAAACGGGAAGAAAAATACATATAAATAGATGAGAAAATTTATTAATGATATTAGTTAAAGTCCACCGATGCGTTTCGACCTGTGAATGAAATGTTCCAAGTTATGAAATTTCGAAAATTTCAAGTGGAAGGTATATTTGGAGAAAATATTTTAGGTCATCCTCAAGGTGGGAATTTTTAATTTAAAACGATAGTTTACCGATATAGAAAAATATTCGAAAAATATTCAAAAATCAAATTACATCATGGAAAGTGAACTTTTTTCAAAAGGTTAAGTAGAAACACTGCGTCTATAAAAAGTCGGTTTGTATTGGTAAAGAAAGAAAGAAATAAGAAATGAGGAAGAGGGGAAAAAAGAGGGCCAAGAAATAGCGTGAAGAAAAGGAGAAATACTGTGGCTGGAGTCAGTGTATCTACTTGGAAGGCCGATAGAGATATCTGCTTAAATATCTTTTAACATCATTTTAGCTAGATAAGATGATATTTTATAAAATCCTGGTCTTTTTTGTATGGTTTTGTAATGGGAATAAGTAGAGAATTCAATAATTCTACGTTTACTTTTATCATGAATGAATGTGATGATGTTCGAGTGTTTTCCGTTTTCTTCTTTTCACGACACATATATATTTTATCCTGGCCGTTGAACCGTGGGATTCATACGCCCAGGACTGGATTAGGCATTGCGTTGAGCCGTCAGAGGGTTTATCTGCTTGCCTTTACGTCCACCATGCTGCTTCCCAAGGCTTTGGAGAAAAAACTCTTCCATTCCTCCGTTTTTTATTATTAAGTTTTAACTTACTTAAAGTCCACGACTATTATTTTTTTAAATGCTTCTTAGCATCCTTATTGATATTCTATTTTACGTTTACACTGGTTTTTTGAGTTCTATGTCCAATAGTGTTAGCTTCTTGGGTTAGGTTCAAATCTTAATTTTGGATTTACAGTTAAATTGTGCTTTCATTTAAGACACAGATAGTATACAGCACTGATTTTACAATTAAAAAATTAAATAAAATCATACATGCATTTTAAATGACAATTTAGTAAAGGACAATATTTTACAAACCAGTTTTTGTTGTCTAGTCGGCTGGGGCTGCAGAATACACTGACTGCACCACTGCAGAGGGGTAAGACCCCCCCCCACTAACGAGTGTTCTGGATATGACACTAAACAATCTGATAGTGAGGTTCCAGTGATGTTGGAGCTTTGGGGAATGCAGAGTATTCTTTCATTGCCATCGCTCCCAGATCCACTCTGGCCCGGAGTGGTAGCACCTGATAAGGGTCCGATCTATGGGTTAAATAGAACTAAACGGTGGTTGGCGTTTACTGTTTTTATACATTTAAAATGCGTATTTATGCTGAACTGAATTATTTGAAATAGAACTGTTTCTTGACATTGAAACTGTATTTACACTTAACTGAATAGTTTAACATAGAAATGTTTTGACATTTAACTGTGTGTAAACATAATCTATACTTATACTAAGCTGAATTAGCTTAATTAGAACTGTTTGACTAAACTGAATAGCTCGAAATAGAAATGTTTTTCACAATTAAACTGTACTTACATTTAAACTGCGTGATTATGCTAAACTCAATTATTTGAAATTGAACTGTTTTTGACATTGAAACTCTACTTACACTAAACTGAATTGTTACATATAACTGCTTGAATATTTTGAAATAGAAATGTTTTGGACAATTAAACTGTTCTTACATTTAAACTGTGTACTCATGCGAAACTGAATTTTTTGAAATAGAACTGATTATTTACATAAAAATGGATATGGCGTTAAATAACCTATAAAGATTGATATGCCATAAAACGAAAGAAAACCAAACCAGTTTTTGGACTTGTCTTGGAGTGGAGGAGCTCGTTCTTTCCTAAATTATTTTCAAATAGTCTAGAATAATTTTTCAGCTTTTATGAGCATTTATATAGATTTTTTTCTCTCTCTCTGAAACTAGTATTCACCTACCTAGGAAGTAGCGTCTCATCAACCGAAAAAGACATCGACACACGACTGACGAAGGCATAGACGGCTATCGATAGGCTCTCGATCATATGGAAATCAGACCTAACCGATAAAATGAAACGCAGTTTCTTCCAGGCAGCGGTTGTGTCGATACTGCTATATGGATGCACTACATGGACGCTAACCAAACGGCTGAAGAAAAAACTAGACAGAAATTACACAAGAATGTTGAGAGCAGTATTGAACAAGTCCTGGCGACAACACCCCACAAGACACCAACTGTACGGACACTTGCCCCCCATCACGAAAACTATACAAGTTAGACGAACCAGACACGCGGGACACTGCTGGAGAAACAAGGACGAGCTCATAAGCGATGTACTCCTGTGGACCTCCACATATAGATGTGCAAAAGCAGGACGACCAGCACGAACTTACATACAGCAACTGTGTGAGGACACAGGATGTAACCCTGAAGACCTGCCGGAGGCGATGAATGATAGGAAGAAGTGGCGAGAGAGGGTCAGGGATATCCGTGCTGGCGGCACGACATGATGATGATGATGATATAGATTTGGTCGCTCTGTTGTTTCACGAAGGGGGAAATGGGTCATTTGCTTATTAGTTCCTAAAGAAAAAACAACTCATATATGTATATCATACTTTATCACCCTCTCCAGACGAGCAAGATATGATACAAGGTCAATTTTTAAGCGGGGTTAACGGCTTTTCAGAGTTTTTCTTCGCCTATATTGAGTACCATACCAACGCTAAAGAACCTAGTTTACCTTATGTGAAATGCAAACAACCTAGTCAAGGTTTTGAAATCGGGTGCCCCTTTCCTACAGGAGTAACCATTACACCATGAACGCCTGATATTATATATACGAGGTGCATACGATAAGTTTTCAGACTTTTTTCGTATGGGCACTTAAAATTGTCATGGACACTTGAAAATTCAGGATGTTATTGCTACACATCTTATGAGATGACTGACCAATTTTCATGATTTCAGGTTTAAATGAACAGCTACAGCAGCAATTGGAATACACCCTACTAAAACCTGATTGTCACAGCTGATGAATTTCAAAAATGCAATCTGACACTTTAGAAGGACGATATGCAATAAAATTCAGTTTTAAACTTGGAAAAAATGATGCCACAGAAACGTATGCAATACTTCAGACTGCTTTTCGACCATCTTGCATGAATCGAGCCTCAGTCTTTGAGTGGCATAAGAGATTCAAGGAAAACAGGGAGTCTGTGAGGGATGATGAGAGGTGTGGGAGGAGTAAGGAAGTCAATATACTACAGTTGATTGGCCAAACGGTTAGGGGTAGCGTTACTATGTTGAGGTTTTAAGGGAGTTCAGGAAGAGATTCCGTCGGAAGAGGCCAGCACTCTTCAAATCGGGTCAGTGGCATTTCCAGCAGGACAATGCACCAGTCCACAACTCCATCCTTGTCACAGACTATTTGACCAAGATAGGCATCAAGACACTTCCTCAGCCTCCCTATCGTTCAGACTTTGCTCCCTGTGACTTTTGGTTTCCCTAAGCTCAGAGTCTGTCGTTATGAGACAATTGAGGAGATGAAAGAGGCTGTGACGAAGGTCATTGACAAGCTCACACAAGAGAACCTCCATGGGACCTTGCAGAAGTTTTTGGAATGGTATAAGTGCATTGCAGCTGGAGGAGATTACTTCGAAGGGGACTAGAGTTTCAAGTGTGTACTATCAATAAAAGTGCCCATACGAAAAAAGTCTGGAAACCTATCGTATGCACCTCGTACATTTGGTTATAGAGATTTGATATGTCCCATTAAACAAATAAATCGAATGTTATACTGTGAATATCTCAGATTCAAATTAAGCTGAAAACCACGTATTTAGAGACGTTTACATATATGGTCTGATTTGGTTTAATGACATATCAACCATTGTAGGTTATTTAATGCCAAATCCTCTTTATACATATATATTAAATATATAGGATTTGGCTTTGTTGGGTTTTATGGCATATTAACCATTGAAGGTTATTTAATGTCAAATCCTTTTTGTACATATATATTAAATATATGATTTCTAAACACATTTAGTTTCAAATATTTTTAAACAAGCCTGAGCTCATTCTTTTTGCATCTAATTAAATTGTTATTTCTATCTCATACAAATAATTATATTTACCATTAATCATTTATTTGTACATATCTAAATGTTTTTAGTATAGCGATTTAACGCTAACAATTCAATTAAACATCAGTCATTTGCTTACACACAGTTAAATGATCAAACAGTTCTATTTCTATCAATTAAATTTAGCATAAGTCAAAAAAGTTAAATAGTTAAAGCATTTTTCTGCTTCAACAACAATTCAGTTCAACATCAGTCATATGCTCACACACAGTTAAATAAACAAACAGTTCTATTTCTAACGTTTCAGTTTAGCATAAGTCAACAAAGCTAAATAGTTGATGTATTTTTATGCTTTACTAACAATTCAATTAAATATCAGTCATTTGCTTACACACAGTTAAATATAAAACAGTTCTATTTCAGGCTGTTCAGTTTAGCCTTAGACATTTGTTTGCACTCGGTTTAAATGACAAACAGTTTTATTCAACCCATAGATAAGATCTTATCAGGTGCCTTCACTCCGGGTCAGAGTGGATCTAGGAGCGATGACAATAAAGGGATACCTTATATACCCTAATGCTCTGATATAACTGGAGCCTCACCATCAGATTTTTTATGTCATAATCAGGACACTCGTTAGAAGAGTCTTACCACTCAGCAGAGATACAGTCGGTGTATTCTACAGCCCAAGCCGCCTGTGCCAATATACATACTGATCCACCATCGCATAACACTCAGAAACATATATACATATGTAATAAAAATTAATAAATATATATAATATATATATATATATATATATATATGTGTGTGTGTGTGTGTGTGTGTGTGTGTGTGTGTGTATAATATATATTATTATATATTTATTATTATTATTTACTCCTCTAGAGTTTTTCACATCAGTATTAGCTGATGGTTTTTCACTGTAGTTTGAATGACAGCAAGTCTCCTCAAGTCTCCAGGACTCGTCTCAGTATTCTGGCCGTCCTCAGCAATGCTGTCGTTTGGATAGTCTCCACCCGTCCGCTAACTTCCAAGTCCTCCAGGCCCTTTAATAATCCTTTAGTTACTGTGCCTAACGCACCAATCACAATTGGCACAATCGTTACTTTCATGTTCCACAGTTTTTTCAATTCTCTAGCAAGGTCGAGGTACTTATCCTTCTTTTCACTTTCCTTCAGATTTATTCTGTGGTCCGCTGGGATAGCAAAGTCAACAATTTTGTAGATTCTCTTTCTTTTGTTGATTATTATGAGGTCTGGTCTTCTGGCCGGGATTAGGTGATCCGTTTGTATGTTAAAGTCCCATAGGAGTATAGCTCTATCACTGATATTGAGCACTCTCCAAATTATATCGCACTTGGTTCGCTACAAAGTGAATTAGTGACAATCAACACTGTAACAATATATACATATGTATGTATGTATGTATGTATACTCACCAACAGATGTTTGAGTGTGAGTCGGAGCATGTTTCAGTTACCACACAATCCTATAATAAGGAATAGAGCCATAAAAGTTTCAATGCATCTGTTTAAGTGATTAAGGTACCATTCATGAAAGACAAGCTTTTAAGATACGTGATGCTATTTCTTATTTTATCGGAAGTAATTAGTTTATATGTTGTACTATTTACTATAACGCGCCAACAAAATCGTAATTTAAAAAAGAAGAAAAAAAAATTAATAATAAAATAATGAGGTAATGATACCCACCACGCACAAATAACAATATATATATATATATATATATAATTCAGGATTGCTTAGGTAGTCAATGACGCTTGGTGATTCAGTTTGGTTTGGTTTTATGGCACATCAACCATTGTAGGTCATTAATGCTAAATCCATTTTTATACATAAACAGTTCTATTTCAAGCAATTCAGTTTAACATCAGAGCACAGTTTAGTTCTATTTGACTCATAGATAAGACCCTATCAGGTGCTACCACTGCGCGCCAGAGTGAACCTGGGAACGATGGCAATGAAGGGGTACTCCGCATTCCCCAAAGTTTCAGCATTACTGGTGCTTCTCCATCAGATTGTTTAGTGTCATATACAGGACACTTGTTGGTGGTGGGTTACCCCTCTGTAGAGAAGCAGTCGGTGTATTCTACAGCCCTATCCGACTGGGTAATTCAGTTTTCGCCTGACAGGTTCCAAAAGCCGATGACAGTTCCCACGTTATTCAAACTTACATCTCTCTCTCTCTCTCTCTCTCTCTCTCTCTCTCTCTCTCTCATCTGTATGTATATATATATATATATATAATCAAATAAAGAAAAAAGTATATTGGCCAGCACACACACAAATATCTAAATATAGATGTATATATATATATATATATATATAAAGAGAGTGGTTAATAAAAATGAAAATGAAAAATTTAATAAATTTAAAAAATGAAGTAGTTTCCCAGGGGCCCTGTGACAGGAAGTAAGAACGGTGCACGCTTAAAGAAAGGTGCTTCCTGGCGCCGAATCGGAAACCTCTCCTACTAAGTGTTCACCGCTGGTACTAGACGGACTCATTCTCTCGACTGTTGGCAGAGTAACACACGTGCGCGCTAGGTCCTGGACTTCGCGGTAGGTTGTGTGTCCTGTTAGCAGCCGTCTCTGCTAAAAATTACTTCACTGAAAACACCCACGAGACAAACAACAAACTTCAGACATATAACTCTCAGAAAATTACCATAATATATTTCAATACCTTGTATGGGAAACGCGACTGTTTCTGTTGGTCCAGGAAAACGTTTACGCCACAGAATAGTTGCGAACGCCAAAAAAAAAAAAGTTTTGAGACAAACGGTATCCTCGACTCTTTCCTTCCTTCCTTAATTTTCTTGCAGCCTTCCCCAGAAAATGACAACAAGTTAATGGGGTAAGAAAAAGAATAAAGGAGTCAGATACAAAAACTCAAAATCATCCCAAAGACGTCAACAACAATGACTAAAACAACGAACAAATAACCAAACCTTCTTGCATCCCATATGTGTGTGCGTGCGTGCGTGTGTGTGTGTGTGTGTGTGTACAAACAAGTCTAATTGAATGTCTTATTAATTTTTATTAAACTGACAAACTCGAATAGTGAACTATTTTCACTGTCTCTCTTTTTGGACGCAAAAATTTGAATTATGCAATTGAATCAAAGAAATCTATCAGTTTAATCGTTTACACGAGAACGTTGTAATTTTAAAATACTTTTGAAAGATGTCTACTTAGGTTCTGTTTGGTTTCTATGTTTTTATGGCATATCAACTTTTGTAGGTTATTTTATGCAGAAGAACAATAGTGGTACTACATCACCTATACCTGTGTTATATATACAATACCTTTCCCAAAGGGTGTTGGTCTGAAAGTGAATGCAATAGCACCACTGGAATTCGAACTCGCTTACTAGGATGTTGCAATCCAGCTCTTTAGCCACGACTTCATGGGGACTCTCTGTGACACTATGAGTTGGATATATGCACATACATGTATACACATGTGTGTGCACCCATACATGTGTGTGTATATATATATATATATATACGCCCTCGCACATGTGTGTGCACACACACACACACACACATATACACACATATATATGTGACAAGATGAGTTAGATTCGGCCTGGGTATCAAATTTCAAATGTTAGGAAAACCCATTAACTAGATTAAGGAAATGTAGATAAGAAAATGTTTATATACGGGTGTAGGTAAGTACTTAACGGGTACTGGTCAAAAACTTAAAAGGGTCTGAATTTAATGTCCCTGTATCGGAGACGGCCAGGCTAGGAAATATTTTTATGTCCAGTTTTTTTAAGAGAGAAATGGCCCCCGCAAAAAGTTATGGGTTTATTCGTAAGTGTTCCTTGGCCAGAAATAATAATAAAACATTCCGTATATATACAGGTACGTTTTGTGTCCTAGCAGTTAGACTCAGTTTGGGTTCGAGGAAAGTTGATTTGGCCGGAACAAAGAAACAACGAACAGCGACATTACCAGCCCGACCCAGTTAGTTAAGATTATATTTTGCCAGCAGAAACTCAGCCTAGAACTAATTATCCACAAAGTGTTATACGCTCTCCATCCTCCCTTGGCGTTCTAACCACAAAGTTGTTGTGTTTTTGTTCTTTTTCCTGTGAACCTGCCTCTCGCTCTATCCGGCCACGCATAAGTTCTCGACGTGGGGTTTGTGACTTATTCAACGAGCTGCAGAGGTGGTTATTCTCACATCTCCCTTCAGGTTCAATGTATTTATCAATTATTAAAGATATATTTAAAATGCCACTTCCCAAGCTAAAATATATTTATGGTGGATGTCGTAATAGTTCGAAAATGCAACTGTAATAATTTAATCACAAGACTACAGCCATATGTTAGTTCCTGAGAGAAAGTACTACCATCTTTTTATAAGCAAATAACAATGTCGGAACCGGTATTTCCGTTTTCCTTACACCATTGTAGAACTAGTACTTCCGAGTATTAATTTTTTTGCGGACTTTTGTCCTCATCTTGGTAGCTTTTTTGTTGTTTTTCTCCCAACGTTTCGGCCAAATTTCACCTCAGGCCTTCTTCAGGTGATTAACCGCGACCTCGAATAGGAATGCAGAGTCTTGTAACCGTATCCCCAGTTATTACTGCCTTCCATAGTTGTTGTCTATCACACCACGTTTTTGGCCAAGTAACCTTCTGGCCGGCTTGGATAGGAATTGAAACCGCTATCTTCTGACAATGCTCACCTGGAACCGTAGAGACTCAACGCCTCTATCCGCTGCGCCACGGACCCCGAATTAATACTCAGATTAAGAAGCCTCATCTCAAAAAGGTTTCCCAATAAAGATTTGTACTTCCGGTTTCTTAAATCTTACGAACCAAATTACAACAGTGGGTTTTCTTCTTTTTTTTTTAATTAAGGCTTCAAGTATTTTCTTGTTTGTAACTTGTTGTGGATAGTTTCTATCCACTACAAGTTAGTAAAATATTAATTTTATTTGTTATTATAGACCTGGTTGAGTCGTTCTGAAAGACGTCGTGAAATTGGTAAGTTAAATATCCCATGAACAGGAAATTTAAATAGAAAAGTAGATGCACTGAATAAGTTCGATGACGTCCATGTGACGTTCCACTTCATGGTTTATTTCCCAATAATGTCATAAGTCGGTGTCGGAGTTAAGGTAAAAACCAAGATTTTCAATGCTGATTTTCTAAGCTAGCAGGCCGTTCCCATTTGGAAGAATTGTTATATAGAGGCTCGTACCACGTGACTTCTGGTATCTCGGATGAATAAAAGACGTGTGTTTCTTAAGCACGTCAGTACTGAAAGATCTCAGTCAGTCGTAAGACTAACTTCGGACGCAACACCAACGGCGCGAGACTTATGATATTTGTTTGGACTGTACCACTTCAGTTAATAAATAATTAACTCTATTTCACTGCGTATCTCTTCCTTACCACGATACAACAAGAATGGTGTGAAACATCTTCCTCCTTGTTGCAGGCTCAATAAATACGTCAATCCTACAAACATTAGCAATTAAAGTGATTGACAACCAACTAGACAAGGATGACAAAGACAAGAGAAGAGATTCAAAGTGTCAAGATTTTATTTGGCGAATCGATTACAATGAAATGGTAGTTGATCTGCTTGTGAACCAAAGCGCAGTATGAGTTGCCGTGCCGACGTGGTCTACTTCCGGAGTTACTCATCTGGAGATATCAGCGTGCTGAGGTGCAGGAACTGGTCTGCTGCATGTCTGGTGATCCAAGAAGTGGTCTGTAGGACTAGTAATGCAGAAACTGGCCAGCTGCAGGAGGAACTGGTCAGCTACAAAAAGAAATAGCTCTTAAAACAGCTGGTGATGACTTTCGTAATTTACTTCTGATAAGAACTGTTTAAGAGAGCTGCTGTGATTGGTTGGATCCTGAGTCCTCAGCTTGCTGGAGTTAGAACATCTGCAGCTAGGTTGGCCGGAAACTGTGTGATGTCGACTGCTGCTGATAAAGCCTTGGTTGATGTGCTATTACCAGATAGACATGCGTGTATCTCTCGCCCCGCGGCTGTTTCGCAGTTGAATACTAGCTAAGTCAGTGACTGCTATGTTTATATAAATGAAAAAGGGCAGTGTATTGGATGGTTTACCACGCGTGAGAGGGGTGAAAATTCAGCAAGTCTCTGTTTAAAACATAAGTAATTATGAAATATCTCATTACACTGACGAGAGAAGCTTACAAATGCCACATGTTTTGTTCTGGATTTAGAAGTCATCTTTGGTATGGTCTGCAAAATTATTTTTTTGGATAATAGCTTTCGTGTTGGTAATGGAAATTCCACTCGCCAACGAAGGGGTGACGTTATTGTTGATACCAGGGCCCGTCGTTTCCAGCAGGGGTGAAAATTTGGTTAATTGACGTCACAAATGACTCAACGTTTTTTCAAATGGGGATTTTAGATTTGAGTAGCCAGAAAGCTATGATAACTTCCAATTTCAGTTTTGTTCCTTGCTAAATTGAATTTACCCAATGTCTCTAGAATATAAATACTGCAGATTTTGACAATATGAAAGATAAAAAAAAAAGTTATTTTGCTTTCTGACAGAGAACGGTAACAACGGACATTTTTAAATAATGGATTTTAGATGATCACCAAAGACGAATACTCGAGCAACCAAAGAGCTATATATGATGTATGTTGGCAAAGCATTCAATCCTTTGATATCACCAAGAAAAAATAATTACTATGATACAATAAATAATTCTTTCTCTAAGATAATTTGGGATTACCTTGGGGGTCATATGACGGTTCTAAAAAAACAACACTCTCCTTTTCGCCTTTGGTCTTTGAATAACAGAGACATTATCACTGACCCCAGACAGAGAATGAAAAAGCAACATGGTTATCTTACCTTCACATATTAAATAAGCCTTTGTGTGTTTTGTACCTTGTAGGGAACCTCTCTTACATATTACTTGTTCATAGACCAATATGTGTATAGTTCAAGCCGTTGGAACCCATTTGTGTATTTTTTCTTGTTAATACCACTTGTAATTATATTGTTCATATAAAATGTTAAATTTTCTTGGTGTGTACAAATGAGTTTATTTTCTCTTGCCTTCCATTGTGTTCGGTCTAATGCTATTATTGGTGGTTGGAGAGTGGGGAATCAACTAAAACATCTTTCCTAACACTAAACAGCTATCATAACCTACTTAAGACAATAATGGTTAAAGCCACTTGCAGCCATTCTTGTTTTGAATCTGTCTTACTCAACCCCGCAACACTTTCACATTTCAAAATAGTCTGTAGACTCTTCATCAGAGATCATCAGCTGTTTCTGTGCATTTCCTTTAACTCATTGATGGCCTGAAACCTTCTTTTCAACAACTAGTTTAGCCTTGAGAAAAAACAGAAATGAAAGGACACCTTACTGAGCTGCTGGTCAGGAAGGGATGCTAACAAATACATGGGATGCAATATAGTCTCCACCACCACAAAAAAAAAAAAAAAGATGTGAAGAATGAGCAAGGTTTCTATCAGGATAAATATAATGGTTCCAAGCTTTCGCTGTTATCAGAAAGCGATTTTTCAAAGTAAATACCTTAACCGATCTGTTCGAGAACATCAAAGTAGATGACATTCTGTCCTTCTTGAGAGAGACAGGGTTGTACCAAAAAATATGACAACTTAAAACTAGTTAATCTTGTGCAAACAAATGAAATCCTGCTAAGAGAAAATTTTACCTACCTAAGTATTCGTTTTGAAATCTTTGGTTGAATATGTATGTATATATAGACAGAATTTGGCGTTAAATGACCAACAAGGGTTGATATGCCATAAAACCCAAACAACCAACCAACTAACCAACATAATGGTTCCATATTGCACAAGCTTACTCAGTGACATCTCTCTTCTGACAAAATAATACAGACGAGTGCTTGTTCATGTATGGGCAGTAATGTCCCCTCTAATTTTCTGCTGAGTTATATTAAGGCTTTGCCATCAGTTTTCAAGATTCTGAAAATGGTGGGATACATATGGGATAGACCTGGTAATTGTACTCAAACCTGGCCTCCAGTGTCAAGACATGGAAATGGGGGAATAAAATTGAGATTGGATGGCGTAGAAAGAAGAGGGACAAAAATAATTTTAAAAGTAAAAGATTACAGTTATAGGGAAAGATTAGAGAAATTAAGATTAACTACTTTACTAGAAAGAAGAATGAGAGATAATCTAATTGAAACTTTCAAAATAATTAATGGAATTTCTAATGATGATAGACATTTTTTCAATATTTCTCCTCAAACTGGAAATTTACAGTCAAGACAGATTTCAAAAACTAAGTCTACTAACTAATTGGATTATTTTGCAAATAGAATATATTTTTGGAATGAATTGTCTAATCAGATCAAAAACAGCTATGGTATAGAAAATTTTAAGATTAAATTGAATGATTTCAGAAAAAAAAGATAAAAGAATTTAAGAAGGCTTTTTTTGGGAACTGTCAAAGGAATTATTCAACAGCATCTGATCTGTAAATAAATCTTGTATTAATAGCGTATATGTTCAATGTAAAGATTCTCTTTTTTTAAAGGTTAATAGGAGAAGATAGTAAAAACGGGAGATGCTATTGGAGATGCTATTACATAACAAACAACAACAATAATAATAATAATAAAAATAATAAAGACAGAAGATATAATGTAAATAACATAAGAATGCAGAAATGTTGAATGAATAACAGAGATGGATTAAAATAGATGTGGTTGGATTGATCAGAAGATAGTACGAGACAACAATGAGATAGATGTACTGAGAAATAGGACAAATACAGGGTGGAACGATAAAATTGTCGTCCTGAAGAAAACAACACTACAGCTTTATTTTAAAACTTTTATTGAAAAAATCAATTCATGTAACTTGATTATGTAGTAGAACTGACATCTACAGGGTGGAACGATAAAATTGTCGTCCTGAAGAAAACAACGCTACAGCTTTATTTTAAAACTTTTATTGAAAAAATCAATTCATGTAACTTGATTATGTAGTAGAACTGACATCTACAGGGTGGAACGATAAAATTGTCGTCCTGAAGAAAACAACGCTACAGCTTTATTTTAAAACTTTTATTGAAAAAATCAATTCAGGTAACTTGATTATGTAGTAGAGCTGACATCTATTTAATGTAGCTGCCTTCAGCCTCGATACGGATCCGGAACTGGGAGCATGCCTTTTCCACAAGCGCCGGCGGGAGCTCGGCGGATGGCACCGATCAGGCTGGCTTTGGTGTTGTGGGGGGGTCATGTTGGTGATGTTCTCGACGTATGACCAAACGAAGTAGTCCAGCGGGTTCAGGTCGAAGGAGGAGAGGGGCAGTGAGAGAAGGGTACAAAGTCGTAGCACTCCTCCTGAAGCCAAGCCTGGGTCTCTTTGGACTTGTGGGCCGGCGCCGAGTCCTGCTGCCACACCAAGGGTCTGCCACCGGCCACCTGATTGCACCAGGGGATCACCACACTCTTCAGCACATCCAGGTACACTTTGGTGTTGACTTTCAAGCCGACTTCGAAGATGTGAGGTGGCATGATGTGGCCCTCACTAAAAACCACACCAAAGATCATAACCGTAGCCGGAAACTTTGTTTTCATCACCCCGGGCACGTTGAACCGTCCGGATTTGCATTTTGAGGGTGCTGGCAATGGTCCTGTTGTCATAACTTGGATCGGTAGAGAGCATGAGTTGTACAGCGACGCATCTCCAATCTCGCTCATTGGACATTGTGTCACTATCAGACATGATAGAATGCTCCTATTGCTCTTGGGATTTGTACACAACTGGCCAACTAGTAGATGGTCTGCAGCAAAAAAAAGAAAACCGGTTTTCATTAAACGGAAATGGAATCATCTCGTCTTTTCTAGGACGACAATTTTATCGTTCCACCCTGTACAGAAGTTGATGTTTACTTACAGATATAGATATGGATTGAGAAAAACGTTGGTCTCGTAACATACAAAATAATGAAATTCGTATTTTCAGATTTCCTTTTTTTTCTTTTATTGTTAGATAACCAATTGTCTTTTCAATTGCTTTTCTATTATTTCACATATACATTGGCATGTTTTTCGTTATGTAGAGATTTGTGTGGGTAGAGTGTTCGCCAATGATCCGGGAGACGCGGGTTCAATCCCAGGTCGAGTCATACCAAATACTTAAAAAATGGTACTTGATACCTCCTTGCTTAACACTCAGCATTATAAGGTATGTATCAAGGGTAAAGTGGAGAAATCCTGAGAAAGGAGTAGCGCCCTCCCCTCCACCTCGGTGTAGTAGCTATTGAAAAGGGAGCCTTCTGGTTGCCATCGACTAAGGTCGCCAACTTTACTTACTTTTACTTTAAACATTTGAATGTTTTCCATTAATTATTCACAGAGATTTGTGCTTGGTAAATATTTGCATATTTTTCATTAATTATACAGAGATTTGTGTATAGTAAATATTTGCATATTTTTCATTAATTATGCAGAAATTTTCCCTGATAAATATTTGCATGCTTTTCATTAATTATGCAGAGATTTGTGTATTGTAAATTTTGCATGTTTTCCATTAATTATACTCATAGATTTGTGCTTGGTAAACATTTGCATGTTTTTCATTAATTATACACAGAGATTTGTACATGGTAAACAAGTCATGAAAATAACAGATTAGAGTTTAACTAATTAATGTCAACAGAACAATTGAGGCATGAAATAAATTCATATGAATTCTTCAAACATTTTCGACATGCACAGATATGGACATAGGCACATCATTTTTTTATATAATGGTTAAATTCAATATTAATTCACATATCAATTAAGATACTTTAAACTTTAACTATATATTATAATGTACATGTGTACATATACATACACCAAAAGATATCCATCTATCTATCTATCTTTATATATATATATATATATATATATATATATATACGAGGGGCATACGATAAGTTTCAAGACTTTTTTTGTATGGGCATTTAATTGTTGTAGACTCTTGAAAATTTAGTATGTTATTGCTATACATCTTAATGAGATAACTGACCAATTTTTATGATTTCAGGTTTGATTGAACAGCTACAGTAGCAATTAGAATACACCCTACTAAAGCCTGATTGTCACAGCTGATGAATTTCAAAAATGCAATCTGACACTTTAGAAGAATAATATGCAATAAAATTCAGTTTTAAACTTGGAAAAAATGATGCCACAGAAACGTATGCAATGCTTCAGACTGCTTTTGGAGCATCTTGCATGAATCGAGCATCAGTTTTTGAGTGGAATAAGCGATTCAAGGAAGGCCGGGGGTCTGTGAGGAATGATGAGAGGTGTAAGAGGAGTAAGGAAGTCAATATAAAACAGTTGATTGGCCAAACGGTTAGGATTACTATGTTGAGGTTTTAAGGGAGTTCAGGAAAAGATTCTGTTGGAAAGGCCAGCACTCTTCAAATTGGGTCAGTGGCATTTCCACCAGGACAATACACCAGTCCACAACTTCATCCTTGTCACAGACTATTTGACCAAGATAGGCATCAAGACACTTCCTCAGCCTCCCTATAGTTCAGACCTTGCTCCCTGTGACTTTTGCTTATTCCCTAAGCTCAGAGTCTGTCATTATGAGACAATTGAGGAGATGAAAGAGGCTATGATGAAGATCATTGACACGCTCACACAAGAGGACCTCCATGGGGCCTTGAATTGGTTGTTGGAATGATACAACAAGTGCATTGCAGCCGGAAGAGATTACTTCGAAGGGGACTAGAGTTTCATGTGTGTACCAACAATAAAAGTGCCCATACGAAAAAGTCTGGAAACTTATTGTATCCACCTCGTATATATATTTGTGTTTATGTATATACATATACATGTGTGTTGATGTATGTATTCAAGGTGCCGCTGGTATTTGAAGACATTTTACGGATTAGGAAAATACTAATAGAACAAAAGATGATAATTGTTTTTTACAACAAATAACAAGTATAGAAGTTAGTTAACAATTAATTAATCTTATTTAATAAAATCATCAGTGACTATCAATCACTGAGGTCAAAATAAAACCATCACTGACTATCAATAACTGAGGTCAAAATAAAGCCATCACTATCAATCACTGAGGTCAAAATAAAACCATCACTTACTATCAAGAACTGAGGCCAAAATAAACCCATCACTATCAGTAACCGAGGTCAAAATATAACCATCACTGACTATCAATAACTGAGGCCAAAATAAACCCATCACTATCAATAACTGAGGTCAAAATTGGTTGCAAGCTCTAATAAACTACTTCTTATTCATGTCAGACATTACTCAAACTATGGTAGCTTTTAAAGAGTCTTTGGTGTTATGGAGATGTTTATTAACCCCCTTCTCAACAATGCTCCACACATAATAGTTCAGTGGATTGAAATCTAAAGAGTTAGGAGGCCAAATGTTAGGGGTGATGTAGTCGTACAGATTATCAGCCATCCAATCTTGCTTCAGAAGGATTTTTGAGTTTGTTTAAAAGTCTTTTGGACCTCTTTAAGCGGTTTTCTTTTGATTTTTCAGAAATAAATTGATTTCTTTTCGTCACATAGGATTTGTATTGAATGTTGTCATGAAGACTACTGATTATCTTTTAAGAAACATGTAACTTTTTGGCAATTGACCTCATTGATTGACTTCAATTTTCATCAATTGGCTGCTTAACTATATGGATAAATTCAGGTGTTCTCAATGAATTGGAACATAAGGAATGTTTTTTACGTTTTCATAAAGACATTACGTTATCATTTTCTTTTTCTAACTCTTTATGTATCTTGTGGACAAACAATCTTGCAACTCTGAGGAAACATGCAATTTCTGAATCCCCATGATCAGCCTTTAATGCCACAATCACAACATGCCTTTCATTCATTTCGTTTGTTAGCATAGGGTCTGTCATTATTAATTTCTGAAAAATAAAATTAGTAAAAGTTAGTAGAAAACAGTAATAATCTAAAATATATGTGTCCTCAAATACCAGCCACACTCTGTATATAAGTGTGTCTATATATATATATATATATATAAACACACACTTATATCCAAACACCCCTATTTTATATATATATATATATATATATATATATATATATATATATATATATATATATAAAGAAGAGTCCACATGGCATAGTGACTAACATGCTGAACTGTAACATAATTTTAAGCTTGAAATCCAGTCACACTATTACATTCACTGCCACATATTGACCCCCACTCTATTGGCCATAACCGCATTTCTGTCCTGTTCTCCTGTGCTGCTCAACCGGGGTCCTGGGGGCCCAGCCTCTCTGGGACATGTTCCTCAATCCAACATCTTCTCTCCAACTCGTTTGATCTGCAACTGATGGGACTTCCTGTGCACTGAGTTACATAATAGTTCAACACCCACCTTCTTCTTGTGGGCATCACAAATCGCCCTCATTCAACCCGTCCACGGTCAAGGTTATAATATCCTGATATTCCTTGACCGGATGCACCTGTTATTTACACAGGTGCATTTCCTATTTTGACAGCCCGACCAGGTTGGAGGCCAATATACAACATAAATAATCAAAACTTATATGTAAAACTGTATTTCACCAGTTTATAATGGGTGTCCTCGTGGTGTAATGGTTAAAGCATTGAACTACAGAATCGTAGTGAGTTCAAACTCCAGTTGTGCTATTACGTTCACTTTCGGGTGAAATACCCTTGGGAAAGGCGTGAACCCTCGTGTCCTCCCAGCTATGGGTTAAATAGCATCATTGCTGTTCTTCTAGAAGGATAGCTGCAGCATTAAATAACCCACAAAGATTGATATGCCATTAAACAAAGAAAACTAAAACTAAAACCTTCCAGTTATGGGTAAATAGTTGGGCAGACTGGGATGTTTAACCTTGGTATGACAACCAATCTCAGAGAAGAAAAACACTAAATTCAACCCTGTTAAATTCTGCTAAATTGGCCTTGATTCACATCCTGCTTGTAGCAGATGAGTTGGACAAATACATATTTAACACCTTACTGTAATGCTTATTGTTGTTGGAAATGGAATCGGAGACCAAAGTCCAAATCCTAGATGAGATTGTTCTCATTTCACTTTACACAATACTCTTAAGAAAGACATGCCTATCTCACCTCCTTCCCGCTAGAGATATAGTTAGGCAAATTTGGTTTTTTAGCCTTGGTTAAACAACCAATCAAGGAGTAGGAAAACTCAATAAAATTTTGAAAAAGAGGATCTCTCATATATATATACATATATATACTTGTGGTTTAATGGTTATCATTATAGGGAATGGACACAGTGATGAGATTTCAATTCCTCGATGAGTCTGTTCGTATTTAACATAGCACTAATACCTTTGGGAAAGGTATGAATCCAGCTTTTCTGCCTCCGTCTATGGATGATTAATAGGGTAGGCAGGACTCTTTAAACTTGACATAGCCACTAGTCTAGGAGAAGGAAAACTCTGAATTCAAAACAGTTAAATTCTGTGTAAAAATTGACATTGTGTCACATCATGTCCACGCAGAGGGGTTGGTTGGTTGGTTGGTTGGTTGGATTTTATAGTTGATCAACTTTTGTAGGTTATTTAATACCAAATCCATTTTTATACAAATAATCTGTTCTATTTCAAATTCCGTTTAGCATGAGTACACAGTTTAATAATCAAAAACATTTCTATTTCAAGCTATTCAGTTTAATCAAACTGTTCTAATTCAGCCAATTCAGTTTAGTACAAGTATAGATTTTGTTTACACACAGTTAAATGTCAAAACAGTTCTTTATTAAACAATTCAGTTTCGCATAAGTATGCAGTTTAAATGTAAGTACACAGTTTAATTGTCAAAAGCATTTCTATTTCAAGCTATTCAATTTAGTCAAACAGTTCTAATTCAAACAATTCTGTTTAGCATAAGTATGCAGTTTAGTTCTATTTAACCCATAGATAGGGCCCTATCAGGTGCTACCATTCTGGGCCAGAGTGGACCTGGGAGCAATGGCAATGAAGAGGTGCTCTGCATTCCCCAAAGCCCCAACATTACTGGAACCTCACCGTCAGATTGTTTAATGTCATATCCAGGACACTCATTGGTGGGGGGTCTTAACCCTCTGCAGAGGCGCAGTCAGTCTATTCAACAGCCCTGACTAGGCAATACACAGAGTTAATATCAAAATAGTATTATTTCAGATAATTCAGTTTAGCATAGAACCGGTTCATTGGCCTTGTGAGTAGAGTGTTCGCTAATGGTCCTGGAGACCTGGGGTCAATCCCAGGTTGTGTCATACCAAGACTTTAAAAATGCTACTTGATACCACCTCGCTTAACACTCAGTAATATAAGGTACGTATCAATGGTAAAGTGGAGCAATCCAGGGAAAGGAGTAGTGCCCTCCCCAACACCTCGGTGTAGTAGCTATTGAAAAGGGGGCCTTCTGGTCAACCTCAACTACAGTCGCCAACAACAACACAGTTTAGATATCAAAACAGTTCTATCTTAAACAATTCAGTTTAGCATAAATATGCAGTTTAAATGCAAAAAACAATAAACTCAAGAAACCACGGTTTAGTTCTATTTTACCCATAGATAGGACTTTTATCAGGTACTATCTCTCCGGGGCCAGAGTGGACCTAGGAGTGATGGCAATATAGGGGTACTCTGCATTCCCCAAAGCTCCAGCATTACTGGAGCCTCACGTATCAGATTGTTTAGTGTCATACCAGGACACTCATTGGGAAGGGGTCTTACCCCTCTGCAGAGGTGCAGTTGGTGTATTCAAGAGCCACAGCTGACTGGGCAACATGCAGAGGGGTTGCATGAATATATATATATATATATATATATATATGAGAAAGAGAAAAATCATGTAAGATTTCTCAAATGTAAACTTTTTTTGATTTACAGCAAAAAAAAAAAATTTACTGATTTAAAATCAACAGCATAGCTAACCTTTGACCTAAAGGAGACAGTTTCTATGAGTTGTTACAATGGCAGCAATATCATTGTAATGTTTGCCTCAAATAAAAGACATTTCGATTGTCTTAATTACTCTTCACCTTACCAGTAAAATTTCACTAAAACTATTTACAAAAATGGGATGATGAACAGCAAAGTCATGGAGTGGAGGAACAAAAAAAAAAAAAACAACAAAAAAAAAACTCTTCAGATTCCCCAAATAACTTTGAAGGGTATATGTATTTCATCTGCTTGCACAAGCAAGGGTGATTTTACTTACCACTTGAGCCTCTAATAGAACTAAATGTTTTTTACGCCTCGCTTTGTTCAAGACAGGGAAACACTCATCTGAATAACCCGTCCAGCATAAATAACAGTCACTCATGTGTTTGGGAATGGCAGACTCATGCGACTGTGAGAGCCTGGATGTTAATGGCTGTGACTGCTTTCGTATTCTTCATGGCACGTCCGGTTCAACATGCACCACCAACCTCTTTGTGAAATTTTACCAGTTGTTGCCATTGAAAAAGCACCATTTGGAAGGGCCCTTTAGTTTCTTTTTTTCGTTTTCTTTTAGGTTTTAACCGTGGTTTTTATATCTTTTTTTTTTTGAGTATGATCCACCTTTTTGAAATAATTGTTCTTATATGTTGTACTAAAAATTTATTTATATATATATATATATATATATATATGAACACACAAACATATTGTAAGCGGAGCATTTTCTTCATCTCATTTAACTGCTTTTTATCTTCTTATTTACTTTTTCAATTTCTCTTTCATTGATCTTTTATTTTTTTTTCTGTATCATCTCCTTCTATTATCGTTCTTTTCTTGCTTTCAGTTCCATTTTTCTTCATCTTATTTTCTCTTTCCTTAATTTTCTTTCTCATTTACTTTAAGATGTGAAGTAACACAATGGTTATCAACACAGAAAGCAGAAATGAGCAAACCAAATGTCTATTAAAGCTGCTTGTGTTCACTTTATGGCAATGCACTTTATTCAGGCCAAAATCCATTTATCCCTGCACTCTGTACCATCGTTACTGTTAGGCCACAATCATTAAAAAACCTGGATGAGTAATGCAATCAGCAAACAAATCAGTTTTAACTATTTTATCACAAAGTGATTATATATATATATTTTATTATATATATATATATATATTTTATATATATATATATTTTTTTATTATATATATATATATATTATTATTATATATATTTTATTATATATTATCACAAAGTGCAGTTATTTCCATCAAAAGTTTTGACCTAGGACCACAAACATTTTCTTTTAGAGCTATGTCTGTGTTCTGCTGTACCTTTTTCTTTCTCTTGTTCTGAAAACCATTCCGCCACAATCTCTCTCTCTCTCTCTCTCTCTCTCTCTCTCTCTCACACACACACACACACAGTTTTGCTCCAAAAATCTTTACTTTATTCTCTTACATATGCTCTCCTCCTTTTCACCTTAAATCTTTTGGACTGCAGAGTCTTGGATATACTGCCAGTATCTCCTACAAAATTATAAGACTCTATCAAAATTGGGTATCCTGGATATAACACTAAACTGCATCCAGCAGTGAGGCTGCAGTCTAAGGCCATTAAGAAATGTAGAGTTCATTACCATTACTCTCAGTTCCACTCTGACCTAGAGTGGTTGTCCCTGTTAGGGTCTCATCTATGGATCTTATAGATCTGTTTGAAAATTATTTGTATTAGGAATACTTGTGTTTGATAAATGTATAAAAATAAATGATTATTCGTATTAAACAGGAATAGTATCTTAAAACTATATATTTGTGTACAAATCATTATGAGATTGAAATACTATGTTCAAATTATCTGTAGTTAGAATAGTGAATTGAAGCAATAATTGTTTACAAAGAATTATTATTTGTAGTTACTTGAAATTACATAATTGCTTGAATTACTCAGAACAACATGATTGTGGAAAAATTATTAGTATTAGATAGGAATACTTAAATCTATATAACTCTGTGCAAACAAATTATTGTAGTTACTTGAAACCATATAGGGGTGTCCTCGTGGTGTAATGGTTAAAGCGCTGGACTGCAGAATCATAGTAAGCACGTTCAAACTCAAATCGCGCTATTACGTTCACTTTTTGACAAATACCCTTGGGAAAGATATCATATCTTTCCCCAAGGGTATTTGTCAAAAAGTGAACCCCCTTATCTTCCCAGCTATGGTAAAATAGTATCTTTACTGTTCTTCTAGAAGAATGGATTTGGCATTAAATAACCTATGAAGTTTGATATGTCATTAAACTAACCAACCAATTGAACCATATAAATGCTAGCAAAAAAAAAGAATTGGCTTCCTCATGTAATGACCCAACAATAGTTGATGTGCCATAAAACCAACCAAGAACTAACTCTTTCTCTGACTATTCTTTCTCTTTTTACTCCTTCTCTTTTCAAAATCCCTTTCTATCCCTCACTCTATCTCTTTTTACTCCTTCTCTTTTCAAAATCCCTTTCTCTCCCTCACTCTATCTTTTTTTACTCCTTCTCTTTTCAAAATCCCTTTCTCTCCCTCACTCTATCTCTTTTACTCCTTCTCTTTTCAAAATCCCTTTCTCTCCCTCACTCTATCTCTTTTTACTCCTTCTCTTTTCAAAATCCCTTTCTCTCCCTCACTCTATCTTTTTTTACTCCTTCTCTTTTCAAAATCCCTTTCTCTCCCTCACTCTATCTTTTTTTACTCCTTCTCTTTTCAAAATCCCTTTCTATCCCTCACTCTATCTCCTGCATTTTTCTTCTCTTTATCTTTCCATTCTCTCTATACTTATATTTATATTCCCTCTAAAAGTCTTTCCTCTTTCTCTTTAACTGTCTCTCACATCTTTTTTTGTATCTTTCCTTTGTTCTTTTCTTTTTTTTTTACTATGTTTTTCATCTTCTTTGCTTAATTACACTTGGTATATGCATGTCTATTGATTCCATGTGAAGTCAGGTGAATTAATGAGAATTTTCCAATATACTTAGCTCAGTAAATGAAGCCTCAAGTCTTCTTCACAACTAAAAATAAAAATGAAAAAAAAAAAAATGATAAAAAATTTGTTTTTAATTTGAAATTAAAGGAGAGAAAATAGACAAATAAATGTTCTCTAACAAGCATTTCAATCATCAATGTTGATAATGTTACTGGAAGACAACGTAGAACTGATGCCTGCATTAGAATAATTTTTTATTCATTGTCTTTTCTTTTTTTTTTTTTTTACTTACATATATTTTATGTTCATTTTTGGTGCATTAAATTCTTCACTTAGCTCTTTTTACTTTTTGAAACTTCTTCTGGTAAACACATCGATTCTTTCATCAAACTTAGCTGGCTAAAATGAAACATTTTAAATTTTATAACATCAAGCAAAACATAGTGAGCTTTATTTTTTGAATTTGGTATTGTCTATTGTAAAAAGTGTCTCAGTACAAATAAGGGAAAAGTATAAAGACTTTGATATAAAGTAAAGTAAAGTTGGCGACCGTAGTCGAGGGCGACCAGAAGGCTCCCTTTTCAATAGCTACTACACCAAGGTGTCGGGGAGGGCACTACTCCTTTCCTGGATCGCTCCACTTTACCCTTGATCTGTACCTAAAAATGCTGAGTGTTAAGCAAGCCGGCATCAAGTACCATTTTTTGAGTCTTTGGTATGACTCAACCTGGGATTGAACCCTGGTCTCCTGGACCATTGATATAGTATCAGTTTACCCAAAATGATTTGATAGACTGATTGATTTTAATGGCATGTCAACCCATTTAGGGTTATTTTATGTTAGATTTGTTTGTTTGTTGGATGTTTAATGGCATATCAAGCTTCTTGGGTTATTTAATGCCACATCCACTCATCTATAAGAACAGTAGTGGTACTATTTAACCCATAGCTGGGAGGATAAGGGGTTTCATACCTTTCCTAAGGGTATTCGTCTGAAAGTGAACGTAATTGCGCGATTGGAGTACCAAGTCATTTACTATGATTGTCGCTTTAACCATTATGCTATGAGGACATCCTCTTTATGCCAAGAGGTTAGAGAAGCATGTTCATTGCATGTTCATATTTACATTTTTTTGTGTATTTGTTTCTTAAGAGTTTTTTTTTTTTTGGCAACAGTCCAATCAAATATGAATAATTCTTAAACAGATCTATTTGACTTTTGAGGGGACCCCAAACAGATACTACCACTCCCAGTCAGAGTAGACCTAGTATTCCACATTCCCCAGATCTCCAAAACTAGAGCCTCACTGTCAGATGGGTTGTATCGAGAAGAGCACGTCAAATGTTGTATCTCAAGGGCCTCTGGGCTGGGACACACTTTGGCCAACTGTATTCACAAGTACACAGATCAGGTTGGGTGTGTCTTAGTTCAGGTAGCTCTCGGTCAAAGCCATCTGACATGGATTCTGGAAAGCCAGTATCCATATCACACACACTAAGACCAGTGCTTCTCGAGCCTCAGGGGGCTGTCCCTCAGGCTTTAACCCTTGTTATTGCATGGTGCCTCAGGTGCTCCTTTTTAGGGGAATGCCAATGGGACCAGAGCCATTTTTGGAAATACTGGGCATGTCTGGGCTATATTCCTGTGCCCAGACCCACCTAACCAAAGGTCTTGTACCACACTCACCTGTCTGCTGGGGTGCACAACAAATACCTGTAACTAGAAGAACACTTTTGATATTTTAGGTCATCACGTGTGTGAAATTTTAGATTCTTATTCATTGTTTTAAAAAAATATATATATATATCTATAATTTTCTAATGTAAACATGTAGATATTGGTCTTATTCCATTGTGTACTGATCTCTGAAACTAATAATTAATTTCCTTTGCCTGATTTGCTTCAAAGCAATCAGAATTGCGGATATGCAATTTAGCCACACACATAAAACACCCACCCTATATATATATATATATATATATATATATATATATATATATATATATATATGTATGTGTGTGTGTCTCTGTGTGTGTGTGTGAGTGTGTCTGTGTGTGTGTGTGTGTGTGTGTGTGTGTGTGTGTGTGTGTGTGTGAAAGTCTAGAACTGGGTCACAAAAGCAAAGTAATTTTAATGATCAAACCACATAGACTTGCAAAATATACCACAAAATGATTGTTTTTGCTTTCTCTTTTACAGGAACTCATTACACACACACACACACACACACACACACATGCACACACACATGCACACACATGTATATATATATTTTAGACTGAAGGAAACAAGAGAGACAAAAGTTGTACTTTATATATAAAAGCATATACATGAACATATAGAAATATGTGTGTATATATACAAGCATAGAAATATATACATGTGTGTATGTATTTAGCTGTTTATATACATATATGTATATAAATTATCTATATGCAATCATTATATATATATATATATATATATATATATATATATAAATTATCTCTATGCATTCATTGTGTGTAAATGCATATATATGATATAAAAGGCATAACTACAGCTGTACAGTTTGGAACGAGCCGCTGCAGGCATTGGACTCCATGTCAATGCACACAAAACTGAATTTATGTGCTTTAATCAGAAAGGCGACATCTCCACACTAGACGGAACCTCTCTAAAACTGGTTGACAAATTCACCTGCCTAGGAAGCAGCGTCTCATCAACCAAAAAAGACATAGACACATGGCTAACGAAGACATGGACAGCTATCGATAGGCTTTCGATCGTATGGAAATCAAACCTGACCGATAAAATGATACGCAGTTTCTTCCAGGCTGCGGTCGTGTCAATACTGCTATATGGATGCACTACTTGGATGCTGACAAAACGGTTGGAGGACGGCAATTATACAAGAATGTTAAGAGCAATATTGAACAAGTCCTGGCAGCAACATCCAACAAGGCGCCAACTGTACGGTCACCTACCACTTATCACGAAAACTATACAAGCTAGACGAACGAGACACGCCGGACACTGCTGGAGAAGCAAGGACGAGATCGTAAGTGATGTACTCCTGTGAACCCCCACATATGGCCACTCAAAAGCAGGACGGCCAGCTCGAACATACATACAACAGCTATGTGATGATACGGGATGTAACCTTGAAGACCTGCTGGAGGCGATGAATGATAGGGAGACGTGGAGAGAGAGGGCCGTGGATATCCATACTAGCCGCACGACATGATGATGATGATGATGATGATATACATATATATATGTATATACACGTTCACAAATACATCATCCTGCTTTTGTGTACACATACTACATCTTCTAGTGTATATATACCTCATTATAATCATATATCTGCATTTACATACACACATTTCAAGTCGTTTGACACTTTCTTTTCTTCAGTCTGTTTTTCTCTCTCTCAATACATAAATATAGCACACACATATACACAGAGAAAGACGCTCACACATATATCTACGTATGAACTTTTATATCTTAGTGTGATTGTATATATGAATAATTTCTTCTTTTACTTAAAATACAATAATGTGAATTCATTGAATGTTCTTTTAGTTCTATGCTCAAGGCTTAAACAGAAAGAAAATTTCTTTTTTCTTTTCTTTTTGCTTTCAAATTGAAATAATCCTGTTGTGACCATCAAACTTCTGTAATAAATATTTCCATTTGAACTCTGATTCTTTAATTTTTCTGTAATACCTCTATGTGAATGTTTGTGGAAATATACAAGAGGATCTCACAGGGCATAAACACACACACACACACACACATGCTGATTTATTAATCCTTTTTTCGTATATTACATAAAGCCCATATTATTTAGAATAGAGCTGTATAATAATGATAATAAAGATACCAATTGTAATTGGTGCTCTTGGTTTAGTCGCCAAAGGATTGGTACCGACACTCGAGGACTAGGAAATAAAAGGATGAGTGGAAACCATCCAAACTATGCCATTGTTGAGGTTGGCTGGAATACTGATAAGAGTCCTGGAGAATTGAGGAGACTTGCTGTCACACAGATTCCAGTGGAAAACCATCAGGTAACACCAGTGTGAAAAACTCTCAAAGGAGTAAAATAGTTATAATAATACTAATACTACTACTACTAATAATAATAATAATAGCATCTGTAAAAAAAAATTGCAAGGAGCAAAAAAACGATAACTATATTTTTAAGACATGCAAGTTACCTCCCTTGATACTCTCAAGATAAGAGGGCATTATTCAAGGACTGGAAGTAAACAAACAGCCATATTGGTTTATGTGAGAGTGTAAGAAGGATGGGTGTAAAAAGGTGTCTCCGTATGCAGAGTGTCATAGTCTGAGTTCTTTGTTTTTAAAATATATAATCAAATAAACAGAAATGAAGGTAAAAAAATCCAAAAGGAATGCAATAAGGAGAAGAAAACTATTGAAAACCCAACTCTGTAGTAGGAACTTAGAGGAATAAAAACCTGGGCTGTCTTCCTAGGAAGATACTCTGGATCCTTCTTAAACTGGACAAGGGAGGAACTAAGAAACATAAACTGAGGAGGAAGAGGACTCAGCTGTGTTAAAGAGTGGGTAGATGCAGCAACGCAAAGAATGATAGAATATGCAAACAAGAGAAAAGAGAGATTTGTTCCAGCAGCCAATAACAACAAAAAGACAAAGACAAATGAGTATTAAGATGAGAAAACAAAAACGGGTAGAAAAACACCTATGTGGGTACTTTAAAATATAAAGGAAATTGGACACAAGATGACTTGCATATGGCTACCCTGAGGAAACCTAAAATTAACAACTGAATCTTTATCAATGGCTGCACAACATAACACCATAAGAACTAACTTTGTAAAAGCTAAAATAGATAAAATTAAGAAAATAGCAAATGTTCGTTATATAGACAATAAGAGAATAAACCTTGAACAGCACAATAAACATATAAAACAAACTGGTACAATGTAGGTATGACTGGGTTGATAAGGTGACTGAATGACTAAATTTTGACCATATTGACAAATGGTATATACACAAACCAGAAACTGTCCCAGAAGATGAGACTCAAGATTCTCTCAGACCTAATCCAGGCCAGAAGACCTGATCCAGTTTTAGATGATAAAAAGAAAAGAACTTGCTAATTGGTGGACTTTGCAGTTCCAGTAGACCACATAGTTAAAGTAATAGATAGCTGGAAACTAGATAATTACCTGGACCTTGCTAGAGAGTTTTAAAAAATGTTATAGAACATAGAGGTGACAATAATGCCAATCAGAGTTGGAACCTTTGGAATAATTTTTAAAAATGGAAAAGAGAAGAAAAACTGAAGAAGAATTGAAACTGTTCAGGCAGCACTGCTGAAATTGGCATGAATACTGAGAAGAGTCCTGGAAATCTTTGAAAACTTGCTTTGACTTAGATTTTAGTAAAAAAAAAAAAAAAGTTTAAAGAAATAACAGCAGTTATCAATTGTATAAAAAAACTTGCAAGGAATACAATTCGTGAAAATCAGAATAGCAAGTTTAAATTATGTGGAGACAGAAGTGAAACAGTTAATTCCATAATAAGCGACTGCAGCAAAAGAAGTGCAACTGGATAGAAAAGGTGATCCACTGGGAATTGTGAAAAATTGAAATTTAACCATACTACCAAAAGGTATATACACAAACTAGAGTCCATTCATGAGAATAAAATGAATAATATTCTCTAGGATTTTGAGATGCAGACAGATCACCTAATCCCAGACAGAAGACCAGACCTAGTGCTAATTTAAAAAAAAAAAAGAAAAGAGTCAGTCATCTTCTGAATTTTGCCATTCTGGTGGACCACAATGTAAATATAAAACAAAGTGAAAAAATAAACGAATACTTGGACTTTGCCAGAGAACAAAAAAGGTGAGGAATATGGGATTGAAGGTAATATCAAATGTAGTTGGTGCACTTGGAATGGTCCCCAGGGGCTGGAGAAGGGACTGGAAGAACTGAAAAGGAGTGGAAGAATAGAAACCATTCAGACTACAGCATTGATTGGCTAGAATACTGAGAAGAGTCCTGGAGACTTGAGAAGACTTGCTGTCACTAATGTTGGTATGAAAAACACACAAAGAGTAAAATAATAATAATCATATTTACCAACCCCTCTGCTCGGGCAGGATATGACACAAGGTCAGTTTTTAAGCGGAGTTTAACAGGTTTGAATTCAGAGTTTTCCTTCTCCTAGACTAGTTGCCTCACCAAGGCTGAAGAACCTAGTCTGCCCTAATATTTACCCATAGATGGAGGGAGAATAATTGGATTCATACCTTTCCCAAGGGTATTAGTGCTATATGAAATGCAATCAGTCTCGTCCAGGATTTGAACTCGTGTCACCGTGTGCATTTCCTACAACGATAACCTCTACACCACGGACACCTCCAGAATAAAAAATAATAATAATAAAGTTCGGAGGAAGACTGATTACAGCCATCAGAAACAATACTGACAACATCAGAACCAACAGAACGGCAATAACCAGAAAACAAAAATGGGAAGAAAAATAATATGGACGTTTAAGCGACTAATAAGCAACATCTCACATGAGAAAACATGGACATGGCTAAGAAATGGAAACCTCAAGAGAGAAACTGAATCTCTCCTTATAGCAGCACAAAACAATACTATAAAAACCAATCATATCGGAGCAAGAATAAATAAGACGCCACAAAATAGCAACGTGGTGACAGGGATGAAACCATCAATCACAATAATAAGTAAATGCAGCAAATTAGCATTGAAAGGATATAAGACTAGACACAAACTGGATGGGCAAAGTGATCCACTGGAATTGTGCAAGAAATTGAAATTTTACCATACAAACAAATGGTATATTTGCAACCCAGTATCTGTCCTGGAGATGATACATAAACTCCCATACGATTTAATGAATCACTTAATCTCAGACAGATTATCAGACCTTATAATAAACAAATAAAAAGAACTTGCAAAATTGTGGACTTTGCTGTCCCGGCTGACCACAGAGTAAAATTGAAAAGGGAAAAGAAGGATAAATCCTCGACCGTGTTCAAGAATTGGAAAAACTGTGGAATATGAAGGTGACAATTACATCAATTGTAATTGGTGCTCTGGTACAGTCACCAAAGGATTAATGAAGGGAGTGGAGGTCTTGAAAATAAAAGGATGAGTGGAGGCCATCCAAACTAGTGCATAATTGAGATCGGGCAGAATACAGAGAAAAGTCCTGGTGACTTGGGTAGATTTACTATCACTCAAACTCCAGTGAAAAACCATCAGCTAACACTGATGTGAAAAACTCTAAAGGAGTAAAAAATAATGAACAAATTAATTTGTGTAGACTTAGCTGTTCCATAAATATTAGGACCTTGCCCGAGAGATAAACAGAGTTTTGAAATATGAGTTGTCAGGAATCCAAATCTAGTTAGAACACTTGGAAAAATCCTGAAAATCTTGAAATCTAAGAAAGAAAAACTTGCCACCAATAATAATAATAATAATAATAATAATAAAAGCTCTGGAATATAAAAGTGGTGATTGTACCAATTGTGATTGGTGCTTTTATATATATATATATATATATATATATATATATACAGAAATATATATATATATATATATATATACAGAAATATATATATATACAGAAATATATATATATATATATATATATATATAGAGAGAGAGAGAGAGAGAGAGAGAAATATATATATATATATATATATATATATATATATTATATATATATATATATAAATATATATATATATATATATATATATATAAATATATATATATAATTATATATATATATATATATATATATATATATATATATACAGAAATATATATATATATTTATATATATATATACATATTTATATATATAATTAAATATATATAATTATATATATATATATATATAAATATATATGTATATAAATATATATAGAATAGAAATATATATATATATATATATATATATATAATTAAATATATATAATTATATGTATATGTATATAAATATATATGTATATAAATATATATATATATATAATATATATATATATATATATATATATATATATATACGTGTGTGTGTGAAGCATTAATTTAATAGTTACTGTATACATAGAAAAAAGCTGCAGTATTTGAATTTTATTCAACTTTATATATATGTGCATCAATTATAGATAGATACTGAGATTATTAAATATGAAGAGACCCAAATGCAGAACAGACTGAGATAGATTGAGACATAAGAAAAAAAAGAAGAATTATTTTA
The DNA here is from genome assembly GCA_963585895.1 of Sepioteuthis lessoniana. Lineage (NCBI taxonomy): Eukaryota > Metazoa > Mollusca > Cephalopoda > Myopsida > Loliginidae > Sepioteuthis > Sepioteuthis lessoniana. The sequence continues at coordinate 11,484,582 of OY757920.1, forward strand.
AAGAAATAAATAGAAACAAAACCTCGATAAATATACTGATTGATAAAAAGCTATGCACAGACTGAAATATAAGGAAGCTGGAAGGTGTGAAAAAAAAAATTGAATCTATAAATATCTAGATAGGTATGTATGTGTTCAATACTTGGAAATCTGCTTTCCTTGCTTGCATTTTAATCTATGCATAAAATTCTTAGAGAAAAAACAAATATAGTCAACATTTTAACATGTCGAAAATTTATACTCTGCTAAGTGTGTTTTTAGCAATACATCACGGACGTTTTAAAGCCTTATTTCTTTATAAATCGTTCCAGTTAGGAACACACCCTGGTTGCATTGTATAGTACAGCTACTGTTCAACAAGAAACGACAATAAAATCAACATTTAAAATTTTGTAGAAAAAATTTATTTGCTGCATGCTTCAAGCCCTACATCAATCATGTTTGAAGTGTCATATTTCTGTGAACTCTGAAATGGCAGTTTCATTGGTACCATTGTAAAGTACATACTTTACTCTACCAGAAACAATAATGAAATCAACTTATCAGATTTTGTCAGAAATGTTTTATAGCATCCTTTCTCTGTAAATATTTGGAATTAGCAGGTTTCCTTGCTTGCATTTTAATCTATGTATAGAGTTCAATGAGATCCAATAAATAGTCATTTAACCAAATAAAAATTGTTTTAATCAATATATAAGGTGCTTAAAATGTTCCAAGACTGAAATTGTATTTAACAAAAGAAATAAACAATAAATGAAAGTTTCATTTTATCACTCAATGTAGTTATTCCAGTGAGGTTTTTATTGGTCAAGGGACCTATGAAACATCACTTGTGATATTGTGTAAATGTCCTCCATTTTCCCAAATCTCTTGTTTTTTTAGATGAATTTTCATTTTCAGTAACAAGAAAAATACGACTTAGTACAATGGGTCTTGCACTTGTACAAATCTGTGTTTCACTAAAAACTGCCGGACAAGTTATGCAGAATGTATCACTGACCTATGAATCACATATATGGTTATTTATGATGCATGGCATCCAAGAATTTCAAATTATACAGTTTGGTGACAATTTTACGTTCGGGAATATATTTATAATAAACTAATTTACCTTGTCTGAAAATTTATATACAGTTTGATGACAATTTCACATTCAGGAAAATATTTATAATAAACTAATTTACCTTGTCTGAAAATTTATATACAGTTTGATGACAATTTCGCGTTCAGGAATATATTTATAATAAACTAATTTACCTTGTCTGAAAATTTATATACAGTTTGATGACAATTTCACGTTCAGGAAAATATTTATAATAAACTAATTTACCTTGTCTGAAAATTTATATACAGTTTGATGACAATTTCGCGTTCAGGAATATATTTATAATAAACTAATTTATCTTGTCTGAAAATTTATATACAGTTTGATGACAATTTCACATTCAGGAATATATTTATAATAAACTAATTTATCTTGTCTGAAAATTTATATACAGTTTGATGACAATTTCACGTTCAGGAATATATTTATAATAAACTAATTTACCTTGTCTGAAAAAAAAAAAAAAAAAAAAAAAAATAGTAGTTTGGTCGTTCTCAGAACTTAGTGAGTCTATTTTGGTGTTAGTGATATACAAAATTTCCACACAGATGACAAAGACTTAGTTTCCGAATCATAGCTATAGACTAACAATTTGTCACCAGTGTTAATGTTTTCAAAAATTCTATACCAGTTTCTGTACATGTAACAAACAAATCAATGACCATGGTCATCCAAAACCCAGCCATGAAACAAACTTAATTGCAACTTGTCTCATCCTCAAATCTTCAGGAAGAATGACTAGATATGACCCAACAGAAATGCTCTCCTCATCACAAAGCTCTCGGGGAGTCAGTTTTCTATTTGCCTTCTCTGGATTGTAGACCTACTCAACAACCTCCTGTTTTCATATATATATATAGATTTATAGATATAAACCTATTTATTTGCCAAGTGATTTATATATATATATATATATATATATATATATATATATATATATATAGTGCAATTAAAAGCAAGCTCAATTCCTCATATATTCTATACACGAATAATCCACACTCACTGTCTTCAGACGCTGACTGAATATTACTGACATATATATATATATATATATATATATATATATATATTTTGTGTGTGTGTGTGTGTGTGTGTCTGTGTGTGTACTAATAGAAGTGCCTATCTTCACAGGTAATTGGACGAAATTGGACTTGGTTGGAGCACCTCCGGTGGTGTAATGGTTAACAAGCTAAATTAGCAAACCTACATGAGTGGTTGGTTGGTTGATTTGGGTTTTATGGCATATCAACCTTTGTAGGTTATTTAATGCCAAATCCATTTATGCGTAAATAATCAGTTTTATTTCAAACAATTCAGTTTAGCATGAGTACACAGTTTAACTATCAAAAATATTTCAATTTCAAGCTATTCAGTTTAGTCAAACAGTTCTAATTTAAACAATTCAGTTTTGTAAAGTATAGTTTTTGTCCACACAATTAGATGTCAAAACAGTTCTACTTCAAACAATTCAGTTTAGCATAAGTATGCAGTTTAGTTCTATTTGACCCATAAATAGGACCCTATCAAGTGCTACCACACCAGGCCAGAGTGGACCTGGGAGTGATGGCAATGAAGGGGTAATCTCCAGCATTACAGGAATCTCACCATCAGCTTGTTTAGTATCATATCCAGGACATTTGTTGGTGGGGTCTTACTGGTCTTACCCCGGTGCAGAGATGCCGTCGGTGTATTCTATAGCCCCAGGCGACTGGGCAAACTATATGAGTGAGTTCAAGTCTCATTGGGTGCCTCATTCATATGGCATTGAGCCACATCAAAGCAAAAAGCTTAGTAAATTACTATTTCATAATCTTGATAGTCAGTTCAAAATTTATACTAATCAAGAATTGTTACAATAAAATATAAATCTACACAAGAAAAGAGAGATTTACTATTTATATTTGTAAATTTTTTTTTAAGTTAATATTTTTCAGCTAAATTTTTTTTAAATTTAAAGAAATCTTTTAAAATGTAAAGGAGGCACAGATTTATCAATTTAAACATTTTTTTTAATACGAATATTCTAGCAAATTGATTAAATTTTGAATTTTAGAAATATAAACTCTGTATTATAAGTTAAATCTTGCAGCAACATGGCTTCACTCTGAATATTGTTTATCCAATGAGAACCCTCATTTCCTTATGAGGAACAAAAAATTCTAATATGTTAAAATATTCCCCTAGATTGAATAAGTATGTATACTAAATTTGGTAGCTTTATATCAAACTGTGTATCTATCTGTAGAGAACAGGTAGTAAACTCTTTCCAGAACACACACACACAGATATATATATATATATATATATATATATATATATATATATATATATAAAGAGATAGAGAGAGAAAGAGAAAGAGAGAGTCATTAAAATCAATTTGTAAAAAGTGAGAAATAGATAGCTCACTAACAAAATAAATTCAGTAGAGAAAATAATTACTTAAAATTAGAAAAAAAAAAGATAGATAGATAGATAGATAGATAGATAGATAGATAGATCTGAAAATTCTGAAATATTTAAGTATGAACAGAAATATTTTACTATGGAGATAGATAGCTAAATTGAAAGAAAAATGATTGGTTGGTTGATTGGTTGGGTTTTATGGCATATCAACCATTGTAGGTTATTTAATGCCAAAATCTATTTCCATATATATATATATATACAGTTCTATTTCAAACAATTCAGTTTAGCATAAGTACACAGTTTAAATGTCAAAAGCAGTTCTATTTTAAGCTATTCAGTTTAGTCAACAAAGTTAAATGCTTCCAAATATTCCTATGCATCACTAACAATTCAATTAAACATCAGTCATTTATTTACACAGTTAAATGTAAAAACAGTTCTATTCCAAACAATTCAGTTTAGCATAAGTACAGGGTTTATTTCTATTTAATCCCTAGATATATCAAGTGCTACCACTCCAGGCCAGAGTGGACCTAGGAGTGATGGCAATGAAAGGGTACTCCACATTCCCCAAAGCTCTTGCATTATTGGAACCTCACCATTAAATTTTTTAGTGTCATATCGAGGACATTTGTTGTCTTGTAATATAATGGCCAAGGGATTTCGTTTTATGCCTTTGGGTTTAGTTAGGCTGAGAACCTTTCGGCTCAGTGCATGGGTTACTTAGGCGCAACATTAAAGCAGGTGTTCACACGCACATGCGGGCAGAGCAAACATGTCACTCAGAGATGTTACAATAGCCCAGATGGGAAACGGGGCTAGCAAGTGCGAATGACGTCACGCACCAGAAGCACGTGGAGGATTTTGGGAATTTTGAAGAAAGTTAGTTGAGTTAAGAACAGGACACCGAACGAGAAGGGTTGACTTTCGCTTGCATGCGGTGGCCTTGGGCAGGTGCCACATGTCACTCAGAGATGTTACAATAGCCCAGATGGGAAACGGGGCTAGCAAGTGCGAATGACGTCACGCACCAGAAGCACGTGGAGGATTTTGGGAATTTTGAAGAAAGTTAGTTGAGTTAAGAACAGGACACCGAACGAGAAGGGTTGACTTTCGCTTGCATGCGGTGGCCTTGGGCAGGTGCCACACGTGTTGGTGGGAGGGGGGGCAGATGAAAAAGCCAGAATAGAAAAAATGTGTATATTTCTCCTTATGTTGAAGAACCTTTAAACTCAAAGGTAATAAAAAGTTTCGTACCTGAACTAAGAAGTCGTAAGAGTTTTTCGTGTTTCGAGATGCCTATGTTCTATGTATATATGTTATGAACATTCTAATGTACGTTTCACACGTAGCCATATCATGGCTAGGGTACAGTCTTACCCCTCTGCAGAGATGCAGCCGGTGTATTCTGCAGCCCAAGCTGACTGGACCATAGAAAAATGAAAGAAAATGATTAACTAAACAAATTAAAGAAATAAGTTGATGAGATGGATAATTAGAAGAGAAAATAATCAGCAATAGGAAAATAATTAGATAAGAAAAATGAGATTGATTGACAGATAGATAGGTAAGAAAATATTTATGAGAACATAATAAAAGACAGAGATTGATTGATAATTAAGTAAACGAGAAACTGATGATAGATAAGAAAACAGATTGATCGATAAGAAATCAAATATAAAAGAAAACAGATTAAGTCAGTCATTTCATCAATGTGTGATAATTAAAAAACTAGTTTTAACTTTGCTAAACCAATTACTACTGAGTAGTAATTTTGAGTCTCACTAAGTGTCTCTTTTTTGCAGTGCTGTACTAAATCTAAGCTACATTTATTTATTGCATAACGATCATGTTATGTATGTGCAGTCTAGTGGGTGGGCTTGTTGAATACATTGACTGCATCTCTGAAGAGGGATAACCCCCCACACACACACACACACACTAATGAGTGTCCTAATTTGACACTAAACAATCTGATGATGAGGCTGTAGTAATGCTAGAGCTTTGGAGAATAGGAGTAACCCTTCATTGCCATCACTCCCAGGTCAACTCTGACCCGGAGTGGTAGTATCTGATAGGGTCCGATCTATGGTTCGTTGGTTGGTTGGGTATTATGGCATATCAGCCTTTGTAGATTATTTAATGCCAAATCTTTTTTTATACAAATAATCAGTTCTATTTCAAAAAATTCAGTTTAGAATGAGTACACAGTTCAATTGTCAAAAACATTTCTATTTCAAGCTATTCAGTTTATTCAAACATTTCTAATTCAACCAATTCCATTTAGTATAAGTATATATTTTGTTTATACACAGTTAAATGTCAAAACAGTTCTATATTAAACAATTCAGTTTAGAGTAAATACAGTTTCAATGTTAAAAACAATTCCATATCAAACAATTCAGTTGAGCATAAGTACGCATTTTAAATGAAAGTACATAGTTTAATTATCAAAAATATTTCTATTTCCAGCTATCCACTTTAGTCAAACAGTTATAATTCAAAGAATTCAGTTTAGCATAAGTATGCAGTTTAGATGTCAAAACAGTTCTATTTCGAGCAATTCATTTTAGCATAAATATGCAGTTTAAATGCAAAAAACAGTAAACTCAAGAAACTATGGTTTAGTTCTATTCAACCCATAGATGGGGCCCTATTAGGAGCTACCACTCCAAACCAGAGTGGACCTAGGAGTGATGGAAATAAAGAGGTGCTCCACATCCTCCAAAGCTCCTGCATTACTGGAACCTCACCATCAGACTGTTTAGTGTCATATACAGGACACTCATTGGAGGGGGTCTTACCCTTCTGCAGATGTGTAGTCAGTGTATTCTACAGCTCCAGCTGACTGGGCAATACACAGAGTTAAATGTAAAAACAGTTTAATTTCAGATAATTCAATTTAGCATAAGTACGCAGTTTGCATGTCAAAACAGTTCTGTTTCAAGCAATTCAGTTTAGCATAAGAATGCAGTTTATTTCTATTTGACCCATAGATAGGACTCTATCAGGTACTACCACTCCAAGTCAGAGTGGATCTTAGAGCGATGGCAATGAAGGGGTACTCCACATTCCCCAAAGCCTAAGCATAACTGGAACCTCACCATCAGATTGTTTAGTGTCACATCCAGGACACTCGTTGGTCGAGGGTCTTACCCCTCTGCAGATATGCAGTCGATTTATTCTACCGACACGGCAAGGTCTTATCTATGAGTTAAATAGAACTAAACTGTATTAATGTTAAACTGAATTGTTTAAAATAGAACTGCTTAGCTGAACCATTTGAAATAGAATTGTTTTTAAATAGAACTAAACTTTGTACTGATGCTAAACTGAATTGTTTGAAATAGAACTGTTTTTGACATTGAAACTGTGTGCTTATGTGAAACTGAATTGTTTAAAATAGAACTGTTTTGACATTTAACTGAACTGTTTTGACATTTAACTGTTTGTAAACAAAAACTCTACTTATACTAAACTGAATTGTTTAAAATTTAATTTCATGTCAAATGACCCGAAAAGGGTTGATACATTGTAAAACAAAACACCAACCAACCAACCAACCAACCAAAAACAAAATACTTTATCCTATTTACCCAACCCCTCCGCTCGGGCAGGATATGACACAAGGTCAATTTTTAAGCGGAGGTTTCAATTCAGAGTTTTCCTTCTCCTAGACTAGTCGCCTCACCAAAGCTGAAGAACCTAGTCTGCCCTACTATTTTACCCATAGCTGGAGGGAGAATATTTGGATTCATACCTTTCCCAAGGGTATTAGTGCTATGTGAAATGTAATCAGGCTCGTCCAGGATTTGAACTCGTGTCGTCGTGTCCACATCCTGCGACGATAACAATTACACCACGGGCACCTCCAAAAACAAAATACTTTATAACATCATTGATTTCATTCTATTCTTAAAGTTCACCTAATGCAGTTTACTTTGATGTAACTTGTTTGTGAATTCACTCACAAAAATATCTCAATTTAATTTGTTTCTCTATTAAGAAATTCTCCTGAGCAGCTGAATTAAAACAATTGCAGTTTCCTCCTCATAGCCATGTCAATAATTTTTCTTCTTCATTTTTTATGCTTAGCATAAATCTTTCCTTTAAAGAAATTTTTAAAAAATATCATTACTGTGAATTTATATCCATTTTAAATTGATTTAATACGAATACCAAATTTTGATTTGCACTACAAAACTCTTTTAAAACAAAATCATTATCCGTACATTTTCTTTACATTTCCTTTTTGATGTGTAGTAAGCCTAGCATTTTCACTAAGCTTCTTATTTTTGTTGTTCACACAATGTTTTGACTGGTACATTCTCCAGACTTCTTCAGGTGTAATATACACTTTAAGGAAAATGGGTATTGTTCCGAGCCCTTCCTTCAATCGAGCAAAGTAAAAATGGATATCAAATAGAATTTTTTTTTGTTATGAAAATAACGAAAACAAGAAACTCAGTTGTCTAAATGATTTTTTGAATGATGATTACCCTTCTCAAAATCATGGACAGCAGTTTCTTCCAGGTAGCGGCCATGTCGATACTGCTGTATGGATGCACTACTTGGATGCTAACAAAACGGCTGGAGAAAAAGCTAGACGGCAATTACACAAGAATGCTGCAAGCAATATTGATCAAGTCCTGGAGGCAACACTACACAAAGCACCAACTATACCGCCACCTACCTCCCATCACGAAAACTATGCAAGTTAGACAAACCAGACATGTTGGACACTGCTGGAGAAGAAAAGACGAGCTCATAAGTGATGTACTCCTATGGACCCCAACATATGGCCAAGCAAAGCAGGACGACCAGCTCGAACATACATACAGCAGCTATGTGAGGATACAAGATGTAGCCCTGAAGACCTGCCAGAGGCGATGAACAATAAGGAGAAGTGGCAAAAGAGGGTCAGGGATATCCGTGCTAGCAGCACGACATGATGATGATGATGATGATGCTTAATGGCATAGCAACCCTTATGGACTATTCAATGCCAGATCCTGTATTTACATACATACAGGGTATGGAAGCAAAATATGGAATAAGTAAGTAAAGTTGGCGACCATAGTCGAGGGTGACCTGAAGGCTTCCTTTTCAATAGCCACTACACCAAGTTGTAGGGAAGGGCGCTACTCCTTTCCCAGGATTTGTCCACTACCCTTGATCCGTATCTTATAATGCTGAGTGTTAAGCAAGGAGGCATCAAGTACCATTTTTAAAATCTTTGGTATGACTTGACCTGGGATTGAACCCAGGTCTCCTGGGCCATTGGCGTACACTCTAACCATTATGCCAATATCTGGTATAATTTTGGAAAAAATGTGATAAATCTAAATTTTCATAATTAGCTCTATTATTCAAGCACTTTTTCCTTAAAATTCTACCCAATATGTGTGAGCAAGAAAATAAAAGACAAAGAATCTATGATTTGCTTAATGCCAAAGCCAAGCCAAAAAAATTTCCGAAATAATTAGAGTTTCTTTATCGCCTCCATCAAGCCCAGACCTTGACCTCCTTGATCATGCTATATGGAGCATTTTAGAAAATAAAACAAATGCAACTTCCCATCCAAATATTGGTTCACTTAAGACTACAATTGTATGCAATAAAATGTCTAAAGAATTTATTTTGTATGCATGCAAATCATTTCAAAGTTGTGTTGATACAATAATTGAAAAAATGGTGGCCATATTGAGTAAATTTTCTGTTTTAGGTCTATCTTCTTATTTTGTGGAGGGATTTTTAAATAAAAATTAATCTTGTTTTATAAGTAAGTCATTTATCATTATGCTAAAATGTTTCAAATTTTGCTTCTACATCCTGTGCACATGTGTATATGATTTGTAAGTGAATAGTTTGTGGGGAATTTTATTTTCAAATGAGTTAGAGATTAGTTGTTTGCACATAGTCAAATGGTTTCAAGTATTTCTATTTAACACTAATAATTTAATTTGATATTTATCATTTGTTTGCACACAGTTTAAAGGGTTTCAAGTATTTCTATTCAACACTAATAATTCAATTTAATGTCTATCATTTGTTTGCACACAGTTAAATGGTTTCAAGTATTTCTATTTAACTCTAATAATTCAATTAAATATTAATCATTTGTTTGCAGACAGTTTAAATGGTTTCAAGTATTTCTATTCAACACTAATAATTCAATTTAATGTCTATCATTTGTTTGCACACAGTTAAATGGTTTCAAGTATTTCTATTTAACTCTAATAATTCAATTTAATATTAATCATTTGTTTGCAGACAGTTTAAATGGTTTCAAGTATTTCTATTTAACACAAATAATTCATTTATTATTTATCATTTGTTTGCACACAGTTAAATGGCTTCAGCAGTAGTTCCCCGATCGAACTGACAATCCTGAGTGGCTTCTATAGATGAGAATAAAAACAGCCATCGAAAGATAACCATGACTCGTACTCAAACCACATACATAAACCGCATCGCTCTTCGCGCGAGTAAAAAAGGGGCGCGTCCTGCTGAGGTTGGAGCCCTGGCCTCAGTGTTCGAAAAATCAGCTACAGAGCTCAAACAAAAACTACTAAAATGCAAACAAACAATACAGATAGCGACATTTAACGTGAGAACCCAAAATAGAATAGGTCAACTATCAGAGCTAACTGCATCAGCCGTAGAACATAAGATAGACGCAATTTGCATACAAGAGCACCGATACAAGATATCAAATATCACGAAACTGGTAATGGATGGATGCTGGTGACTGTATCGGCATGGAAAAACTCTGTCAATGCATCGGTAGGAGGGGTGGGAATGCTTATAGGACCAAGAGCGTTAAAAACACTGAACAGCATTGAGAGAATACAACCTAGGATGATGGCCGCAACGTTTAATGGCAACCCCAAAGCAACAATTATCTCCTGCTTCAGCCCTACTAATGTTAGCGAAGAAAACGAAATAGTCACCTTCTAGGAAGATCTATCCTCCCTAGTACATAGCATTCCGAAACACAACCTGCTAGTCATTGGCGGAGATATGAATGCACAAATCGGGAAAAACAGAAACAACAAATACAGCCTACACAACGCGTCAAACAGGAATGGACAACATCTAATAGATTTCATGATAGAAAATAAATTAACATGCCTCAATACAAACTTTCAAAAAAGGGAGGAGAAATTATGGGCCTACACAGACGCGAATAAGAGTAAAGCACAGATAGACTACGTCCTTATAAACAGGAAATGGATAAACAGTGCGATGAATTGCGAGGGTGTGTCCTCCGATCATCGAATAGTTACGGCCAAAGTACGACTAAGCCTATGAAAAAACGCCACACGTAAAGCGACAACCAAGCACTATGACTGGGCCCTACTCAACAACAGAGATATTAGAGATAAATATGCATTAGAATTAAGAAAGATTCGAAGCACTACAAGAGAAGGCAGAAAAAGGTACCCCAAATGACGAATATGAAAATTTTGTAGAAGCACACCTTGAGGCGGCAGCAAAGTGTATTCGAACAAAACCTAGAACTAAATATAGAGTCCCTTGGGAAACGCTAGCGGTTAGAGAAAAACGTGCACTCGTGAAAACTGCCTCCAAAAGCTATCGAAAGAACCTAACAAACACAAATGCACGAAAACTAGAAAAGGCACAACATCAATTAACAGGAATATATCTAAAAGAACCGGCAGAATACATACAAAATCAGATAGATAAGATTAGAGACTCGGTGGAAGATAGACAATCCAGGATAGCCTGGCAAACAATAAACGAAGTAAGAAGAAGGAAGAGCACAGCCAAAGCAAAATTGAAAGCTGCAAGCCAACAAGAAAGAGTAAAACTGTGGGAACAGCATTTCAAAAATCTACTAGGAAACCCACCAGAAATAACGGATGAACCGATCACCAGAATTATTAGTAAGCAATTAGACGTTAAACTAGGTCCTTTCACCAAAGAAGAACTCGACTCAGTTCTCAGAAGAATTAAAAATAGGAAAGCTGCAGGGCTAGACGAGATCCCTTCAGAAGTGTGGAAGACTAGACAATTCGACGATATACTGCTCCGGTAATGCAACGCAGTCTATAGTCAAAATAGGATAGAAAGATGGACGAAGGGATGCATCCTTCCTTTCCCTAAAAAAGGCGACCTCGGACTATCCAAGAACTACCGAGGGATAACACTTACATCCATAGCAGCCAAAATCTACAATGCCCTACTACGAAACCACATAGAACCCAAAATAGACAACATCCTTAGGAAAAACCAAAATGGCTTCCGGAGAAATAGATCCACAACCTCACAAATACTGACCATCCGTAGAATCCTTGAAAGCGTTCGGGCAAAAACCTTCAGGCGACATTACTATTTGTCGACTTTACCAAGGCCTTCGATTCCATACACAGAGGGAAGATGGAGCAAATCCTACTAGCATACGGCCTACCAAAAGAAACCATAGCAGCGATAATGATTCTCTACAGAAATACCAAAGTGAAAGTACGTTCACCAGATGGAGACACGGAATACTTCGACATTGTTGCAGGAGTACTACAAGGAGACACACTAGCCCCGTACCTCTTTATCATCTGTCTAGACTATGTGCTTAGGACTTCGATCGACAAAATCAGAGAAAATGGCTTCAAGCTGACTAAGAGAAGAAGCAAAAGGTACCCCGCAAAAACAACCACGGACGCCGACTACGCTGATGACTTGGCGTTACTAGCGAATACGCCTAATCAAGCAGAGACACTACTGCATAGTCTGGAACGAGCCGCAGCTGGCATTGGCTTCCATGTCAATGCAAACAAAACTGAATATATGTGTTACAACCAAACGAGCAACATTGCCACACTAGACGGAGCCTCTCTGAAACTAGTAGACGAATTCACCTACCTAGGAAGTAGCGTCTCATCAACCGAAAACGACATTGACACACGACTGACGAAGGCATGGACAGCTATCGATAGGCTCTCGATCATATGGAAGTCGGACATAACCGATAAAATGAAACGCAGTTTCTTCCAGGCAGCGGTTGTGTCGATACTGCTATATGGATGCACCACATGGACGCTAACTAAGCGGCTGGAGAGGAAACTAGACGGAAATTACACAAGAATGTTGAGAGCAGTATTGAACAAGTCCTGGCGACAACACCCCACGAGACACCAACTATACGGACACTTGCCCCGCATCACGAAAACTATACAAGTTAGACGAACCAGACACGCGGGACACTGCTGGAGAAGCAAGGACGAGCTCATAAGCGATTTACTTCTGTGGACCCCCACATATGGATGTGCAAAAGCAGGACGACCAGCACGAACTTACATACAGCAACTATGTGAGGATACAGGATGTAATCCTGAAGACCTGCCGGAGGCGATGAATGATAGGGAGGGTTACTGGCGAGAGAGGGTCAGGGATATCCGTGCTGGCGGCGCGACATGATGATGATGATGAAATGGTTTCAAATATTGCTATCTCAGAGCAATTGACCTTCAGACACCGTCTTCAGGCACTTTTATGATAGAATACGCTTGGGTACTTGTTTGCTACCAGAGCAATTTAAAGAATACAGTTGGAACAATCATCTAGGTACAATGGCTTGACATGACCACCTGCTTAACTGGATCAAGCTTTTCTAACCACTCATCTAGTCCTGTAAGAGTCAAAGTAGAGTGTTACATGTCACATGTGCACTTTGGTCGCTAGGTCACGGACAATTCCAACATTAGGAACTCATCCCAAAACATTATGTTTGCCTTGTTGGTCGCGGGGGTGGGGGGGTCTTACCCCTCTGCACAGGTACAGTCAGCATATTCAACAGCCCCAGTAAACAGAAACAAGAAAGTTTGTCAAAGGCTCCCTGAAGGCTCCTTTTTCATTAGCTACTACATCAAGGTGTAGGAGAAGGCACTATTCCTTTCCCTGGATTATTCTACTTTCCCTTGATCCATACCTTTTAATGATGAGTGTTAAGCAAGGATGCATCAAGTACCATTTTTTGAGTCTTTGGGTATGATTTGACCTGAGATTGAACTCCGGCTTTCCAGATCATTTGCAAACACTCTAACCATTATGCCAATGGGCGATGTTTATTATTTTGGTTTGAAACAAAATTTTGGGAGAATCGAGGATGGAAACAAATGATTATTTGCAACGAATAAAAAAAATGCAATGAAAATAAAAATAATTAATAAATATTAATAATAAATAATAAAATAATAATAAATAATGAAATAATAATAAATAATAAAATAATAATAAATGATAAAAAAATAATAAATAATAAAAAAATAAAAATGATTGCAATGGAACGTTGAAAATGGAGTTATAAATTATGATGAAAAATTTACAGATACATCAAATTTAGGCATTAAATAACCCTCAAAGAGTTGATGTGCCATTAACTAAATAAACCTAACTAAACCAACACTTTTCAGGTATACTTGTCCTTGTTCACAATAACCAGATCTTTTCTTGGATAGGATCGATGAACTGAATTTGAAAGTCTCAACAGATGTTATATTTTGACTGCCACAAATTTTTTTTAGATATGCTTATATTCTATTTTTTATCATTTTGTTACAGACATTATGCGGATGTGTTTTCTACTCAGTGTACTTGCAACGACATGAAGGATTGTAGAATTTACAAGGATATAAATATGCATATCAGGTTCTTAAGTTAATATGTACGGAAAATGAAAAGAAAAAAAACATGAACAACCAAAGTTGATTCAAAGAATGATTTGGCAACTGAATTCCTTGTTTTTATTGCTTCCAAAACATTTTGACTGGTACTTTCTCCAGCCTTCTTCAGGTGTAATATGCACCTTTGAGAGAAAAGAGAATTTTGTTAAAATTTCTTTCTTTCGGTATGCAACGCAAAAATGGATGTCACACAGTTTTTTCTTTTTTTTTCCTTTGCAAGAGATTTTTTCAGATTTTTCCACCATTTTTAATCCATTTTGTGCCCTTTGTTTTTGTTAAATAGAAGAAGCCAACAACAGTATGTTGAACTCCATGTTAGCTTGAACGATAAATTTCTTTGACATCTTCACATGTCCAGCCTCCTTGATTTTTCTCACTTTCAAACTATATTTCCTATCTTTGGTTTTGACTTAATCAACAGAAAATGTATTCAACTTCCTCCATATGTAGTCTGCTATGACTGTCTTTTCAATTTCACCTTTAATGATGGCTCTTTTATGTTTTTCGAGTCTGCAGTTGAGAAGATAATTCATTTTGCGTTCATGATTATTCTCCCATTTGTGTTGTGTTTACTTTGTATTAAATCTGAAGAAAGGCAGAGAATGAAATGTACCGGTCAAAACATTGTTTGAACAATGACAACTATCATTTTCTTTATTAACTGATTAGCAATAAGCACTGAAACTTTGCCCAGTGGCTTGGTCTGTAGAATACACCAACTGCTTCTCTGCAGAAGGGCAAGACCTCCCTCCCAAAGGGTGTCCTGGATATCACACTAAACAGTCTGATGGTGAGGTTCCAGTAATGCTGGAGCTTTGGGGGATGTGGAGTACCCCTTTATTGCTATTGTTCCCAGGTCCACTCTTGCCTGGAGTCCTTCTGGTTGCACCTAATAAGGTCCTATCTATGGGTCAAATAGAACTAAACTGTGTACTTATGTCAAACTGACTTGCTTGAAATAGGACTGTTTTGACAGTTAAACTGCGTATTTATGCTAAACTAAATTGTTTGAAAGGAAACTGTTTTTGTATGGTAAACTGAATTGTTTGAAATAAAACTGTTTTGATATTTAACTGTGTGTAAAAAAAAATTTAAAAAAACTATACTTATACTAAACTGTATAGCTTGAAATAGAACATATCTGATCAAATCTTTTTGTTGTAATATTCCAACCTCCTCTGTAGACTGCTTTTCTTTTTTTTCTTTTCAAGCCAGGTTTGATCGTTTGTTGAGATGATTTTTACTAACCTAAAGCTGTTACATATTAACCTTTGACAGGCTGGTTAGTTTGTGGATTTCAAAACAGGATGTGCAGCTGCGTCATAAGGTAAACAAGGGACAGCGGAAATGCCACATAAATTCCATTGGTATCCGAAAAATACATAATGAGGAAAGTTTTCAACCTCGCAGAGAGAGTAGGCAGTCAGCAGAGTCAGCAGTAAGTAGTGAGAGCAAAGCATTTTAGACACTAGCTGGCGGAGGGTGGGGACGACCCTGTATCAGTCTCTCGTGATAGAAGCACAAAGAAGCAAGGCTTTCTTGAGATGTATTTCAACCTGGTGTAAATCTGAAGATATCATATCTTAGTGCTTCCCTGTCTATCCAACTTTCTCCCATTCACACAACCATTTCAACATTTTGTAAATAAAAAGAGTTTATATTTTTGTAACATACTGACCCTCAACCGAGCTGTCAATCAAGAGATGCACCAGTGTAAATAAACGGAAGAACAGTGGAAGCAGGTGGGCATTAAACAAAAATATAACCAGGACAAAGATGGCTTGAGTCAGTTGGAGACAGGATGCCAGCAGAGTGAGAACCAGCTCCAGACAGAGGGCTTGGGCCCTCAGTGACCCAGGTTGAGCAACCTAACCAAGATGAGAAAGAAGTACTGCTGGGTCAATATAGCAATCTGTCCCCATCTCCAGCTCATCTCTCACACACAATCAACAGCAACCCTTTAAAGAATAAAGTGTGAGAGATATATCTTTATATAAAAGTGTGTTTGTTCTTTCATTGAAGTTCGTCAGTATGTTCTGCATATATTTGAGGCCACCTGCCTCCCATCATGAAAACTATCCAAGTTAGACAAACCAGACACGCAGGACACTGCTGGAGAAGCAGAGACGAGCTCATAAGTGATGTACTCCTATGGACCCCCACATACAGACGAGCAAAAGCAGGACAACCAGCTAGAACATACACACAGCAGCTATGTGAGGATACGGGATGTAGCCCTAAAGACCTGCGAGAGGCGATGAACGATGCAGAAAAGTAGTGAGAGAGGGTCAGGGATATACGTGCTAGCGGTATAACATGATGATGATGATGTATGCAGCTATACAACATTTTTATATATGTGTAATCATTTTCTCTCCTGATATACAACAAAGCCAAAAGGTTATTCTGCTTTATGGGTATTTCTTTAAGCCGCCAAATGTAATATAATTTGCATGCATGAGTGCATTTGAGTCCTTAACAATACTTAAGAATATGCAGAAGACGTTATATACATAATGACATCATAGCAACAGAAAGCAGTTTTGAGTCAACAACCATTGGAAGAAAACCAGAATTAGAGTTGTGTTTCATTAGAGGTAATCGAGTGAAACTTTGTGAGATAGAGAGGGAAGAAATCTAGATTATTGTTAAAAGAACCAGACTTCATTGCAAAGAAGGAAAATAAGTTCCATCTGCTTTTATTAATTAGAGGACACTGTATTGTTTGCAACAAAGTAACAAATCATTTGGCAGTGTTCACTAAGAAATAACAAGTCTTTTGTTGTTGTTTGCTACGGTGACATTTTTTCAGAAAATGTTCCTTGGCATTGATGCAATTAACTAGATCCTCACTGACTGCATTGCAGTTCTGTTTTTGTTCATCTGTCACAGATGTGGCACAAATTTTTCCTAATTAGAACTACTGATTCAACTTGTGTCACTGTATATGATGCAAAACTCTCCTATAGGCCTGTTGTAACATTAAGAAAGATTCATTCAGAGCTTTTCTTAAACTGAAACAAAATTTCTCATATTGCCATTCAAAAGTCTTCATTGTTCAACAATAACTACAAACTCATCACACATTACATTCCTCTAACATGTGTATGTATTTATTCAATCCCCTTGCTATGAGCAGAATGTGTCACAAAGACAATATTTTTAAAACAGGTTAAAGCTGGTTTGAATTCAGAGTTTTCCTTCTCTTAGACTGGTTGCCTAACCAAGACTAAAGAACACAGTCTGCCCTACTATTTACCCATAATTGAAGAGGAGAAAAGATTGAGGGATTTAGATGGCATATAAATCCATCTGGGGTTATTTTATGCCTTATTCACTTACCTAGGAAGCAGCGTCGCATCAACCGAAAAGGACATCGACACGAGGTTAACGAAAGCATGGACAGCTATCAATAGGCTATTGATTATATGGAAATCAGACCTAACTGATAAAATAAAACGCAGTTTCTTCCAGGCAGCGGTCTCATCGATACTGCTATATGGGTGCACTACATGGGCTCTAACAAAATGGCTGGAGAAGAAGCTAGACGGCAATTACACAAGAATGCTGCAAGCAATATTGATCAAGTCCTGGAGGCAACACTCCACAAAGCACCAACTATACGGCCACCTACCTCCCATCATGAAAACTATGCAAGTTAGACAAACCAGACATGTAGGACACTGCTGGAGAAGAAGAGACAAGCTCATAAGTGATGTACTCCTATGGATCCCAACATATGGCCGAGCAAAGCAGGACAACCAGCACGAACATACATACAGCAGCTATGTGAGGATACAAGATGTAGCCCTGAAGACCTGCCAGAGGCGATGAACGATAAGGAGAAGTGGCGAGAGAGGGTCAGGGATATCCGTGCTAGCAGCACGACATGATGATGATGATGATGACATTTATATTTACATTTTTTGAGTAGTTTCTGAATAGTTTTTTGCCAACAGTTATATGATATCAAGAATTCCAATCTAATACAAATAATTTGCAAGCAGATCTATTTGATTCATCTATAGGACTCTAACAAGTACATTGCCTAGTCGGCTGGGGCTGTAGAATACACTGACTGCACCTCTGCAGAGGTAAGACCCCTCCTAACGAGTGTCCTGATATGACACTAAACAATCTGATGGTGAGGTTCCAGCAGTGCTGGAGCTTTGGGGAATGCGGAGTACCCCTTCATTGCCATCGCTCCCAGGTCCACTCTGGCCTGGAGTGGTAGCACCTGGTAGGGCCCTATCTATGGGTTAAATAGAACTAACGGCATACTTATGCTAAAATGAATTGTTTGAGTAAACTGAATAGCTTGAAATAGAAATGTTTTTGACAATTAAACTGTACTTATATTTAAACTGTGTGCTTATGCTTAACAGAATTATTTGAAATCGAACTGTTTTTCGACATTAAAACTGTATTTACACTTAACTGAATTGTTACATATAACTGCTTGAATAGTTTGAAATGGAAATGTTTTTGACAATTAAACTGTGTACTTATGCTAAACTGAATTGTTTTAAATAGAACAGATTATTTACATAAAAATGGATTTGGTGTTCAATAACCTACAAAGGTTGATATGCCATAAAACCCAACCAAACCAAACCCAACCAAACCAAACCAAACCAAACCAAACCTAACAAGTACAACCAGTCTTGGCTCTTATGAACCTAGATCTAATGGCAATGAAAGGCCACTCCACATTTACCAGGCTCCAGAACTTGAGCCTCATCAACCCAATTTGATACCCAGAACACCCCTTTTTGATGGGGAGGGGATTCTTTCTTCTTTTCAAAGGATATATTTACTTACACAACCCTTCAGTCATGAGCAGGATGTGACACAAGGTCAATCATTTAGCAGAATTTTGCTGGTTTAAATTAAGAGTTTATTTTTCCTGAGACCAGTTGCCATACAAAGGCTAAAGAACCCAGCCTGCCCGACAATTTATTGTTGGAGGGTGGAAATTGAAGGATCCATGCTTTTTCCAAAAGAATTAGTGAGAAATAAAATACAACCTTATCCAGGACTTGAACTTGTGTTGCAGTCTCCATTTCCTACAATAATAGCCATTACACCATAAGCACTTAGTAGAATTAGTTGTTCAAACTTCTTGAAACGCGATCACCTTTCATTTCTGACTAGTTTTTCTTTCATTGCTACTAATCCAGAATATTCCACAGTGGTAATCTATAAAGTAATTCTATAGAAATGTAATATTTACATTCACTATCAAGATAAGAATCAGTTTTAGACATTTCTCTTGTTATTTCATTGAATTGTTACAATTTAATCCCCAAAATTATGTATCAGCAATTTGTGGAAGTCATCATATTCTTGGTTGTTGAGGAAAGGAAAGACTAAAGAAATATTGCATGCAGTTGAATTGTAGCAAGTTGAAGATGCAGTTTTTAAACATGGATGTTTAGTCAGAAAATAAAGAGAATGACTGAAGGTATATATTATATTTCTCTCTTTCTCTCTCTATATATACATATATTCTTTTCTACATGGTTACAACAGAATATTTTGGATATATACCCAAACATGCTGTATTGATATTGAATAATCTTAAGTCATAATGGTTTAACTAATCTAGAAGAGAACTAAACTATTAGCAATATGAATTTATAAATCTTTTCGTATTTGTGGCTCAATGCATCAAAGCAAAACTTGGCAGAAATAGAACAATATAACTTAAATAAAATGTGTACGTGTGTTTGAACCCCTACTAACAAGGCTGAAGGAGAAAAGGAAGATTAATGCCTTTCCCATACATATTCTAGCACAAGTGGTTAAATACTAACCAACATGACATGATGCAGATTTATTGATACAAAAAGTCAAAATCTATTAAAAATCTGAAATAACATTTCAGTCATGGAAGTGCTAAAATATCTAATTGTGTCATGGTTTCAAAAGTTCTGTATCTTTTTGAATATACTTTGTATTTCACTTGTTTTTCATGTTAATTTTGTGACAATATCAAAGATAATGAAACCAACATCAAGGAAAAGGTACACAAGAGCAAAAATTAAGAAGTGGAGGACAGAGATGACTAAAGTGGGAGGAGATATAATAATAATAATGGTAAAGAAAAAGGGGAGAAGAGGAAAATGTATGATGATAACGAGGGTGTTGGAAAAAGCTTTAAATAGAGTCAGATGTCAAAATTCAAAGTGAAATTCAGCTCTGATTATCTTTATCGATATTCCTTCTGACCAAACCCGAAAATAATATTTCAAAGGGGTTCAGTAATAATTAAATAGCGACTTTGTCAATTTTAGCACCAGGCTTGAATGAATATTGAGTTCTCATTATAAAGGAGTTTCCAAATTTATGCTCGTGAGTTAAAGGACACTGAACTCATCTCCCTATATTATTCCAACTGAAGATTAATCAATACTCATTTGTTAATATTTGATTCATTATTACAACAATAATAACAAAAAGTAAAGGACAATAGAAAAAAGAAATTTAGGATAAAAATTGATGTTGGCCATGAATAATGAATATAAAGAAAATTTAACCTTCAAGAAGATGAATTAATTATCATTCCATATTTGGCAAATGAGACATTATTATTATTTCTTATATTTCTGCACTTTTGAATAGATTTTTCTCAGCTTTTTTCTTTATCTTCAAATCTATACATGTATAGAAAAATATACACAAAAAATGTCTGCCATGAAGCAATTGTTAAAAATCCATCTTGTTGACCATTCCAAACTGTGATGAATTTGATGCTCACTAGATGCCACATTGTTGTAGCCTTATTCCACACTTGGCCAAGCTTATGAAGTATCAATTCTATAATAAAGAGTACCTGGTGTGATAGTTTTACAGATGATTTCAAAGTGTAAAAAGTCGAACCCTTACTATGTGCCTCAATGTTGCAGCTCAGTACCTATCAAAACTTATCTTAGTAAATAAATGCATATATTGCATATGGTAATTTTATTTGCATTCTGAATGAATTAGACCTTCCTGATCGATTTCTAGCTAAAATGTTCCAATCATCTGTCGTGGGATAAAAAGATGAAAAAATAAATAAAATAACTCCCGGGTTCCAAATTTCTGGTCAAGGGCCATGTTCTCCCTTTGTTTTTTGTTTTTGTTCTTTCCTTTGATTGCCCACTCTGTCCGAGGAAGGACCCTTTTCATGTATAAAACAGAGATATCAAAGTGGAACTCAAGTACTCCAAGGGGGTGTCCTCATGGTGTAATGGTTAAAGCGATGGACTGTGGAATTGTAGTACACCAGTTCGTACTCCAGTCGCACTATTACGTTCATTTTCGGGCAAATACCCTTGGCAAAGGTATGAACCCCCTTATCCTCCCAGCTATGGGTTAAATAGTACCACAACTGTTCTTCTAGGAGAATGGCTTTGGCATTAAATAACCTACAAAGGTTGATATGCCATCAAACAAAGAAACCAAACCATCAAGTACTCCAAATTGGTTAAGGCACTTGTACCTAACCCTTCACAGACAAAGAAATGGAACAATGGCGATTTTCTTACAAAGACTATAAGATAAAACTGGTACATGAAAAGAAACAGTTTATTTTGTAAGTTATTTTTCATTTTTCCGACACATGGAACACACATGCCGCCCATATACTACAAACCCATATACCTCTGGGGCATACATTGAAGAATTCAGGTACAGCATGAAGGAGTTATTTATGAAGCTGTGGTTAATCAGGCACACATATTTACAGAAGCTGTTGTTTTTAAATGATCACCCATCTGAGTGCTGAACGGATTTATCCCTGCATTAAATTTGGTGATCTGATGGAACCAGTGCAGGTAGAATGTATAGTTAATATCATGTTGAATAGTAATGAGCCACCTTTTTATGAAATCCATTAGAACATAACTTTTATCGTAACATCAGCTCTCAGCATCTCAATCGTTAATAAGAGAGTGCACACCTATCCAATATAAGTGCGGCTTTAGCAAATCCTATAATGCCATCATTATTAGAGATCATTACAATTAGAATCAAATTGTTTTCAGAATAATCACTTATGTGAATATGATAAAATCTTTACCATAAATAATAGCTTTATTCTACTTTAATTAAACATCAAATTACCATAAACAGTGCATGCACTTTTAATGTCTTTACAGGAGACATTTTGAGCTATTTTTATGATATTGATTGATGTTTAACTAAGGGAGACAATTGATAATTCAAAATATAACAATCACATTTAGATTTTTTTCTTTTTGCATTAATTGGGTATTCAACTTTCTATTTTTTTCAAGTCTCTTAGTTCCCGACTATCCAAAGTCATTTCTAACCATTCATAAATTCTTAATATACATTTATTCGCACCAAAAACTTTTACTGTTTTTTTTTTGTTTTGTTTTTTGTCGGATAAAAAATAAGAGAAAGCATAAAGTTTAATAGAAAATATTCATCATCTCTTTTAATAGAAAATAAGAAAAGGCCTTTAATAGAAAATAGTCATCATCATTTTTATAAGGAAAGACCTTTACTAGAAAATAGTCGTCATCATTTTTATAAGGAAAGACCTTTACTAGAAAATAGTCATCATCATTTTTATAAGGAAAGGCATAAATTTTAATAGAAAATAGTTGTCATCATTTTTATAAGAAAAGACAAAGTTTTATAGTCACTGAGAGACTATTTTTTACTATTGTTTATTACATACACTACTCTTTGCAGTAACAGAAATAATAAACAGTTATGATAAAAAAAAGTAAGTAAATTTGAAAAGTTAAAAGAAAATACAAATCAAAATTAATGATAAGGAGGAAGATGATAATAAGGGTGCTGGTTGTGCTGGGGGTGGTTAACTAAAAGAGAACTCATCACTGTCATAATCAAGTCAAATTTCCTGACATTGAAGACACAAATTTTATCCTAAAATAAACCTTTGTGTCTTCAAAGCTTACAGGTCAACACCTAATTATAGGGAAAGCACTTTGATACTTTTCACCAAATTTAGCTGGATAATTTAGAAGTGCGTCTCGGAAGCCAGTGTGTCTCTGATGCTGGAAATTGAGCATTCTTCCCCAGCTCCTCCTCAACATCATCACACAAAATACCTAAAAAGTAGGACTCCCTACCACACACAAAACCCCATCCAATCAACCTTGTTAAATGGAGATACCAAATGTAATATTCAAATAAACAAAGTCTCTTCTGTGATTCAAAACTCCTTTTCTTCAAATCACAACTAAACATTATAAATTCTTTTCCCTGTGTCTATCAATTGACAATTTTCTCCAATAAGAGTACATCTTCATTGCTGAAGTTCAAATCACTGGTCATGGTTTATTAGTGGCTATTGAACTGGTTGGCCTCTTGGGAGATAATAATGTTTACTAAAATAGGAAAATAAACAGACACTTTTAGATTATAGAATCAGATGTTGACTTCAAAACTTGCGGGAATAGTGAACTTCTAAATTCCATAGCCATAAAAAAAAAAAATTTAAAAAAAAAATACAGTCCTCTTTAGTTGATTACAGTTTGTTAGTGACTTTTGTAATGAAATCCTTGATTTAAAGATATACATAATAGCTTACTTGGATGAAAACTTCACCAGACTTAGCCAATTGACTGGAAGATCTTTAAATAAATTCTCAAAGAAGCACGTAGAATTTTCCATATATTTCTCAGATCCTTTTTTTAATTAGTTTGTATCTTAGAATTCCAAACAACTCATTCAGTCCTCCCAATTTGATTTTGATATTAAATCATCATTATTCGTGCCAATAAAAAGAGACTTTTCTTTGAATAACAGTTTGAATGCTGGGTTTGCAAGCCGCCTATAGTATTTCCAGGGTGAGAGAAAAGTTTTGAAACATTTTGGTCAGTGCTAGTTTGTGGTGTATATATCAGATGACCGAAGCAGTTAAAACTATGGAAGGTATCTGCTGTGGTTGGCAGTATAGGGGTAGTTGGTGTGCTGACATGTTGTGCATTAATTTATCCTGCATGATTTGAAATCCATACAACAGATCAATATGCAACATTGTCTAATTTGGGAACTTATGCTTTACAAGTTCAATCTAGGCCATAACACCATGGAAGCAACCAAAAACATTTTCTGTGGAAAAGGTGAAGATGCATTTGATCGCTGTACAGTAACCACATGGTTCAAGAAATTTTGCTTGGGATTCAAAACCCTCAACTATCAAGCAAGGGCAGGTAGGCCTAAAACTGTGGAGTCCAAGGCCATGCTCCAAGTTGTAGAAGCAAATCCAGCTAGTGGCATTCTAAGAATATCAGGAATGCTTGGCATCTCACTGTCCAAAGTAGTTCAGTGCCTTTATGACCTCAGCAAAAGCACTTAGAGCTACCAAATTGTGCTTCACATTACCAATATTGTAAAACTTTCAACTCACCCTAGGGAATTTTCCTGACTTTTGCCAATAAAAGAGACTTTGCCAATTGCCCGGGAGAACAGGGTTTAATCCCAGTTTGAGTCATACCAGACTCAAAAATGGTACTTGATACCTCCTTGCTTAGCAATCAGTATTATAAGGTAAGTATCAAGGGTAGTGAAGCAATCCAGGGAAACGAGTAGGACCCTCCCCTACACCTTGGTGTAATAGCAATCGAAAAGGGAGCCTTCGAGTCATCCTTGACTATAGTCGCCAACTTTACTTACTTTTTTACTGTTAGAACATTGGTTAGAATGCTGGATTTGTAAGCCACTGACTGTGAGTTCAGTCTTCACTTATTGTTTCATAATTGCAGTTTTGTGTTAGGGTTGATTCAAAATATTCCTATTGGAAAATTCATTGTAATACAGTGGTTTGAATGAGGTATATCGACATGCGGATAACGAAGGTATGGACAGCTATCGATAAGCTATTGGACATATGAAAATCAGACCTGATCGATAAAATGAAATGCAGTTTCTTCCAAGGAGCAGTCGTGTCGATACTGCTGTATGGATGCACCACTGGGATGCTAACAAAATGGCTGGAGAAGAAGCTAGACGGCAACCACACAAGAATGTTGAGAGCAATATTAAACAAGTCCTGGCGGCAACACCCCACAAAGCACCAACTATACGGCCACCTGCCTCCCATCACGAAAACTATCCAAGTTAGACGAACCAGGCACGCAGGACGAGCAGGAACGAGCTCATAAGTGATGTACTCCTATGGACCCCCACATATGGCCGAGCTCAAGCAGGACAACCAGCTAGAACATACATACAGCAGCTTTGTGAGGACACGGGATGTAGACCTGAAGACCTGCCAGAGGCGATGAACGATAGGGAAAAGTGGCGAGAGAGGGTGAAGGATATCCGTGCTAGCGGCATGACATGATGATAATGATGATGAATGAGGTATAGGAAGATAAACCCCAGAGGCACTAATTATATAGATGCAGAAGAGGTGAAGACTGAATCCAAAGTTTTTATTATAATATCATAATGACTTTCAGTAGCTCAATCATTATTCAAAACCTTCTTAATAAAGTTAGTTTCATATGTATAAGTAGATATTACAGAGAAATAATATCCAAAATAGAAATGAAGAAATCAGCCGTAGAAAACCATATGTAGAAGAAGCAGCTATCATATTATCTTCTCTGGGAGGTGCCCGTGGTGTAATGGTTATCGTCGTAGGAAATGGACACGGCGACACATGTTCAAATCCTGGACGAGACTGATTGCATTTCACATTGCACTAATACCCTTGGGAAAGGTATGAATCCAATAATTCTCTCTCCAGCTATGGGTAAATAGTAGGGCAGGCTAGACTCTTCAGCCTTGGTGAGGCAACTAGTCTCGGAGAAGGAAAACTCTCAATTCAAACCAGTTGTACTCTGTATAAAATAAAGACCTGGAGGTGCCCGTGGTGTAATGGTTATCGTCGTTGGAAATAGACACGGCGACACGAATTCAAACCTGTTAAACTCCGCTTAAAAATTGACCTTGTGTCATATCCTGCCCGAGCGGAGGGATTGGTAAATATGATTATTTGAATAAGAATTGATCAAGTTATTAGATTATGAAATATCAATTTTTCTGCTTCTCCCGTTACATATATCCATGTTTTTATCTTCAGTTAGGATCCAGCAAAGATATGATGTGAGCCTAGTTCTGAGGTTCAAACCTTTCTCCAGTTCGTTCCCATCTCACTAAACCACGTTGCCCAGTTGGCTGGGACTGTAGAATATACTGACGGCACCTCTGCAGAGGGGTAAGACCCCTACCAATGAATGTCCTGCATATGACACTAAAAAATCTGATGGTGAGGTTCCAGTAATGCTGGGGCTTTGGGGAATACGGAGCACCCCTTCATTGCCATTGCTCCCAGGTCCACTCTGGGCCAGCGTGGTAGCACCCTATCTATGGGTTAAATAGAACTAACGGCATACTTATGCTAAACTGAATTGTTTGACTAAACTAAATAGTTTGAAATAGAAATGTTCTTGACAATTAAACTATGTACTTACATTTAAACTGTGTGCATATGCTAAACTGAATTATTTAAAATGGAACTGTTTTTTGACATTGAAACTGTATTTACACTAAACTGATTTGTTTGATACAGAACTGTTTTGACATTTAACTGTGTGTAAACAAAATCTATACGTATACTAAAGTGAATTTGCTGAATTAGAACAGCTTGACTAAACTGAATAGGTTGAAATAGAAATGTTTTTCACAATTAGACTGTGTACTCATGCTAAACTGAATTGTTTGAAATGGAACTGATTATTTGAATAAAAATGAATTTGGCATTAAATAACCTACAAAGGTCGATATGCCATAAAAACCAACCAACCAACCAACCAACCAACTAAACCACATTGCTTGTCTTTAGATGTAGCAACAAAAAAAAAAAAAAAAAAGAAAAAAAAGAAAAAAGAAAAAAAGGAAGAAAAGAAAAGAAAAGCCTAGTTCTGGGGATTTGAACTCGACGGCAGCAACTCAACCAACACCTTTGGCAAATAGGTAAATTACTTTTAATGAACTAACTGGTTTGCTGCACCTTACTATTATTGCGGAAAGAAGGATGAGTTTATAAGAATATGTAACACTTTATCTGTTATGTTGAATATACAGTTCATTCTTGAATTATCTAGAGGAGAGTTAGCTACAAATAGTGCAATGAGAAGTAATACAATGCACCCTAGTGATAATGATAAAAAGTCAGCTTCCTAATGAATAAAGTAATATTATTTATCACAAGGGTACAATATACGACATCTAATCATGTAATAAATCATGTTTGGCCAGCATTGATTTAGAAGAACTCAAATTATTTTCTCATATCAAATTGATATCAAATGTATATTCTTATATTTGTTATTACCAACGAACTTGTGCATCCATTGTAATCGATTCTGAAGATATGCTGGAGAGAATAATATAATTATTTTAGATACAATTTGAAGAGCTGCTAAAGCAATTCTTTCACTACACTGTATTTCAAATGACACATTTTCTTCTCAAATTCATTTTGAAAAAAAAAAAGATTCACAATAGATTGATTTTTAGATGGAAAATCATATTGAATCTGCAAGAAGTATAAATCATATATTCATTTTAAAAATTAATTAGATTTGTAAGCAATCAGTTTTCTAGGGATTCGTCCGCTTTTATTCAACATGTATTTATTTTTATATTCACTGAATTTCAGCTGATAAGTCATTTTAAATAGTTTGATAAAGTCAATGGAAAAAAGTCGATTTTTTTTTCTGTTGCTTTGGATGACTATGAGATGAAATTCTTGGAAGATATCCATCAAATAAAAGTTCTAATGAAGTTTATGATATTCAGAAACGACCGACAGATAATAGGAACATTTCATAAATAACATTGCTAAAGGAAAACATTTCTGAATATTTCAAAGTCAACAAAGTTTTATTTCTCAAAATAGAGACCCAGAATAATTATTTAACATCACCATTATTATTTTAAAGAATATCTATTAACACTTTATTTATTATATTAAAGGTGAACTTTATTATAAAAATCCTTTAGAGGAACTCTGAGTTATGGTGACAGTAAAAAAATATAATTAAATAAAATAAACAATAAGTGGACGATTGACTGCCCTTGATTTTCGTTGGTTCTTCAAGCCTCATTTTCATTTGAAAAGCTTCAAGGTAGAAAAAATGTGACACTGACAGAACAATGTCTTAAATTGCCCGGTATTTGAATGTATTGGTCATGATTTGATTTTGGTTAGCTATCCAAAGCACCATATTGGGAAAACAACTAATTCCAGAGGAAAATAAATCGGAAATTGACTAAAGCCAATTCTAAGTAAGTCCTTTCTTCACTTCTTAACCAACCTGACTGTAACAATTTCTTCCTCTGTACCGTTTTCCAAAAGAACATACGTTGATAGTTACAATCTCAACTTAAAACTGTCAACCTATAATCTTTTAGCTGAAGGAATGGAAGTTATGATATCAAACCACAATTTGATGGGAAAAAGTAGTGTCTTTGATATCGGACAGTATGGAAATTTATTATTCATAAACCCAGTCTTCTTTCCCGGCTGTTTGTCTTAACAGTTTAAGGTATTTCAGTCGATAAAAAAAGAAAAACTTTCTGATAATCAAAAAAGGATTAAATATTTAATAGGTGATTTTGCAAGTAGAGGAAACTCAACCTCAAAATTATTATTTAATATAATCACCATTATTATTTTTAAGAATGTTTATTATCATTTTATCATTATAAATTTACAATTCATTCTAGAATTATTTCGAAGAACGCAAATTACTGTCTCATATCAGTATTTTGTCTTTCTAATTTGGAGTTGACTTATAAGCAAACATAAAATCGAATATTACATTTGCTTATATTAAATATTTAACCAAGAAAGGTTACGTAAATTTTCAAGTTTTCTTTTAGAAAAGAAAAGTAATGTCTTTCATTCTCAACAGAATAATTTCTTTTTCATTGGAAAATTGAAAGAAGTTTTAATTTATTAATTTGGCCTTAATTGCTAACTTTTTTGCATGTAACACTTAAGATATTTCAGTTGACTTAAAAAAAGTAACTTCTGATTATTAAAAAAAATTATTAACATAATTGTTAAATGTTTGATATATGATTTGGGGAATCTGTTTAACTTTTGCAAGACGAATCAACCTCAAAGTTTCTGTTTAAACTCAATGTTTGTTCAACCCAAGAACATCTTTTTAAGTGTAAAAATACCAGTACTTCATTTGTTATTTTTTTAATATTATTTTTCCTTACAAAAATAAAATCCACTTGAAAGTTTTCTAAACTCAAGACAGGACAAGTTTACACATAAAAGCTGGAAAAGTTTAATGAAAGTATCGTTTATAACAATGAACTTTTTTCTCAATGTTTCTCTGTTTATAACTTCTGTCAAACTGATCTATAAAATTATAAGTCTCTCGTTTGATTTTAATGTCTGACCTAGAGATAATCAGGTTAATGACATTACACCAACATTCTGCTGTAGCTTGAACAGCATGGTAAAATTAACTTGGGAGTACTTTGCTACATAGATACTACACTGATCTTAGGCAGAAAGTTAAAGAATAACCTATATCTGTGGGGATTTAGGAATTAACAATAAAACTCCCAACCGGATATTGACTCGTCGGCTGCCACATACAAAATGTATAAACGCGTCGCCACGCATAAGGCTCCACGCATCCATCCGGTTAAAAATCAGAAAAAAGAAAAATAATAAAAAGTAACGTAGCCAATGGGAAGCGGTCGCGCCAAAATTAGAAGGACTTTGGAGTAGCGAATTTGGAGCCGGTGTAGAGAGATAAATACTCAGGTTTTCTGTGAACCGGGTCTTGTCAGGGAGTGTCCGTCAAACCAACAACATCATTTTGCTGTCTGGTGTTTTTGGGCACCACGCTACGTCTTGGGACGTAGCGTTGGTTAGTCCATTCACCAAGTAAATAAAGGAAAGTATGGAAGAAATGTTTTCGTCTCTTATCTGCTTCTATCTTTTCTTATTGTATATTTCTTTTGGACCTTCTTTGGGCAAGGCATTGCGCCGGCCAATCAACGTGAGGTAAAATAATATAACCAAAATATGGAGTCAGATATCTTACGGCAACACAGCCTTGCCCTTAGCCACTGACCTCCTAAATACCTTTTAAACCCCACATTGGTGACCTCGACGTGATAAAAACCTTTAAACCCCACATATCCTCAGCAGAATTGCTAAACTAGACATGAATCACATAATTTCTTCCCCTAAATAATTATCTTTCTACATTTATAAGTTTTGACAAATGAAGTAATTATATATTAGTTTAATGATATGAAATTACAAGTTAGTCGTTATTTATTAAGCTTAGTTGCGATACAGGCCTTAAGTGTCTTTCAGTAGCTGATGTAAGTGGTTACTCATCTGAGTAATGTACAGGTTTATTGCTGCTTAACTTTGGTAATCTGACAGGAACCAGAGCTTTCAATATGAGAAAGTCTTCTCTTTATTGACAAGATCAAAGAATGTGTTGCTATGAGGGAATATATTAAGTTGTGCCCCCACTCACCAAGGACCAATAGTAGCGTAAGTATATCCGTGATATACTAACACTGAACAAAACAGAAGAAGAGACAAGATAAATTCAATTAGACGTACATGAACATTTAACATATACAAACCGCTGGTATTAAAAGAAAGAATACTTGAAGGTATTCCAACAGATAAAAAATATGCACAATTTGCAAAATCAAGCTGTATGTAAAGCAGATACAAAAATGGAAAAAGGCTTACTTGATGGATGTAGGTAATATTTCCACGTGAATTTCCAATTCCATGGCAGGGTCTGAGAGAGCGTCTCTACTTTTCAAAGAACAAGGACAAAAAGAGGTCGAGATAGGGTTTCTGACACCTTAAATGCCCCTGATAGTCATGTAAATTATCAAAGGAAGATGATTATATCTTGTATCCCTTGTAACATTTATTTATCAGGTTAGTAAGAAAATTACTGAACACAGTGTGCAATTAACAAAACTTTATCATTTCTCAAGATGTTGAATAAATTCAACATATTTGACATTGATATTTATCACTTTCTGACAATGTAGAGTCAAATAACTGATGCTAATATGATTGAGTCAGTCTCGTTTCAAGTTCAAGAAAAATTGCAATATTGTTTTGCTATTTTAAAAATTGTAAAATATTGGAAGCACTCCTGTTCGGAGGTTATTTAGTCGCGCCTCCATTCACCAAGTTCCAATATTAGCATTCGTATATTCAGTGATATACTAACACTGAATAGACATAAGGAAAGACAAGATACACTCATTTAATTCCTACATGATAACCATACGAGAAACATTAAAAAGAATTAAAAAAATGTCCTAACAGGTAAAATGTACACATTTTATTTCATTAACAAGATTTTAGGATACAAAAAAGGTAAAGCTTTATCTTCTTTAATGGGCAAAGCTATGTAAGCCTTATGTTTCACTGCTGAGATGAGGTCAAGTTTGTTCTATGAACATAGATGAAAAACACGTCTTAATCCTCTGAAGACAAAAGAAGACAATTTGAATTATAGGGTTGACAAGATGTCCAAAGACACGCCCCAAAATCCAAGCGAAGACAATTATTTATTGTTTCCCTACAGCAGGAAGTGAACAAGAGTTGAATATTCATAGATAATCTATGCCAAAATGCATCATGAAGATTTTTTTGGTATTTGTGCGTGACATTTGCAATTGCCTCAGCCACATGCATTGGTTGCTTTGGAATTGTTGTGGTGGATGGGTTTGGTTATCGGAATTTTATTTCGTATCTTTAAACTAAAAATACTTATATTCTAAACATAATCAGAGATATCGTCGCCGCTAACAATACTCCTAATACAATAAAATCAATATCTAAATGTCCGGAAACTGAAACGCAACTCTTTACCAAAGTCAAAGAAAAATCAAAGATACAAGGACCAATGATAGGGAGTCATAAATTAAAATTTCTTTCCGACAATTGTTTGGTCCATTTTAACAAAGCTAAATATTTTGTCTGATTAGCATCACACAAGATCAAAGGGTTTTCTTTGACCTATGGTGCTAATTGCCTAGCATTTTATTAGGGTGAGGGTTGAGTTGATTTATGGTAACTGACCATTTAGTGGCAGAATGTGACTGATAACTTATTTATTGACTACAGCCCTTTTAATAAGTTCTCAGAGTTGTCATAGCAGCTATCATCAGATATTTTATGCTGTTAAAAACTTGTGGCCTTTTCTAGAGAACAAGTGACAGCAAGTTTTTTTTATTCAATTTCAACTCTCGTTGCTATAAACTATTTTTATTATTACTATCATTATTATTGTATATATCTAAACGTTACAAATCTGGGTCCCGTAGTACTGCACTTTACTTCATGTCTCATTATGATACATCAACTTTTCAATGCGTTCAAAAGAGAGAATAGCCAGTGGGTAATCTTCAAGAAGGCCTGACAAATGTACGTCAATCCTCGTTTCACTGGGGCAAGTTTTTTTCAGCAGTAACACGCAAAAGTTTGTCTCTGGAATCGGATAAGAGATAGAATCGGTCTTTTAAAGAAAGTTTTACATTTTACACTCGGATTAACTTAAGATTATTATTCAAAAACTTAAGATTATTATTCAAAAATAATATACTTTATTTAAATTTGCAATATTTTGTTTTTATTGTAAAACGAAATTCGCAAATATCGTCATTAAGAAATTTGGGTGTGGCCGGTCTACTCGGATTAAAAAGAAAAAAAAATACCCTCGTGTCTTGTCCACATATACAACAAAAATTTATAAAAACAATGTAAAGAAACTATTTTTTGTAGACAAGAGGAAAACCAGATTGAAATAATTATACAATTATATACCATAATGTCGTGCCGCCAGAACGGATATCTCTTACCCTCTTTCGCCACTTCTCCCTATCGTTCATCGCCTCTAGCAGGCCTTCAGGGTTACATCCCGTATCCTCACATAGCAGCTGTATGTATGTATGTTCGAGCTGGTCGTCCTGCTTTGGCTCGGCCATATGTGGGGGTCCATAGGAGTATATCACTTATGAGCTCATCCCTGCTTCTCCAGCAGTGTCCTGCATGTCTGGTTCGTCTAACTTGGATAGTTTTCGTGATGGGAGGTAGGTGGCCGCATAGTTGATGCCTTGTGGGGTGTTGCCTCTAGGATTTGTTCAGTATTGCTCGCAGCATTCTTGTGTAATTGCCGTCAAGCTTTTTCTCCAGCCGTTTTGTTAGCGTCCAAGTAGTGCATCCATACAGCAGTATCGACACGACCGCTGCTTGGAAGAAACTGCGTTTCATTTTATCGGTCATTCTTTTATTTATTTATTTATTTAACTTTGTTGTGTTGTGGTACTAAGAAACCAAAAGTTCAATATTCTTGTTAAGAAGTAGTATCGGTCATTATTAAGTGTGTGAATGTGTATATTAGCAGAGTGTTTGTTTGACTGCAAACTGAATATATGTATGTATGGATGGAGATATGTGAAATCTGTTTTAGGTTGTTCCAAAAGAAAGTAAACAGACAGAAAGATGGTAAGATTTACTTTGCCACGACTATGCAAATTGTTTTAGGGGTTTGCGAAACTGCTGCTGGCCGTGTCAGTTGCTGCCGAAAACATGAATAAATAGTAATTTAGTAAGCTTTTTGCTTAGATGTGGCACAAGGCCGCATGAATGGGGCACCCAATGAGAATCGAACTCACTTGTGAAAGTTTGCTAGTCTAGCATGCTAACCATAACACCACTGGAGGTGCTCAAAACTTGAATAAATATATCTCCCTATCACGTGACCAGCTCGAAATGAACGTTTTCCTTCCGCGCGGTAAATCACCTTAGTATCAAGTTCATTTAAAGTTCAACAGCGCGGACGTAAGCGAAAGCACAGCACGTGACTATCCTGTCCAATCAAATTTCAGAAACCACTAATATAATTTTGGGTCCTAATTTTTTTACTGACTGGTACAAATATTTTTTAGTCATTCTAATTCGCTTTATTTATGGGCTTTTTTTTTTTACTTATTCGTGCTTCACCACGTTGTAAAATATAGGATTTAATATCCTATATTTGACACATAATGTTATTTTAAATTAAATAAAATTTCCTATATACTAATCTAATTCAAAACAAAAGTCCTGTTATCAATCATCATCATCATCATATCGCGCTGGTAGCACGGATATCCCTGACCCTCTCTCGCCACTCCTCCCTATCGTTCATCGCCCTAGGTAGGTCTTCAGGACAACATCCTGTATCCTCACATAGCTGCTGAATGTATGTTCGTGCTGGTCGTCCTGCTTTTGCGTGGCCATGTGTGGGGATCCATAAGAGTACATCTCTTATGAGTTCGTCCCTACTTCTCCAGCAGTGTCCTGCATGTCTGGTTCTTCTAACTTGAATAGTTTTCGTGATAGGGGGTAGGTGGCCGTACAGTTGGTGTCTTGTGGGGTGTTGCTGCCAGTACTTGTTCAGGATTGCACGCAGCATTCTTGTGTAATTGCCATCTAGCTTCTTCTCCAGCCGTTTTGTTAGCGTCCATGTAGTGCAACCATATAGCAGTATCGATGTGACCGCTGCCTGGAAGAAACTGCGTTTCATTTTATCGGTTAGGTCTGATTTCCATATAATTGATAGCCTATTGATAGCTATCCATACTTTCGTTAACCTCGTTTCGATGTCCTTTTCGGTTGATTCGACGCCGCTTCCTAGGTAAGTGAATTTGTCTACTAGTTTAAGAGGGGTTCCTTCTAGAGTGGAGATGTCCCCCGTTTGGTTATAGCACATATATTCCGTTTTGTGTGCATTAACATAGAGGCCTATGCTTGCTGCTGCTCGTTCCAAACTATGCAGTAGTGTTTCGGCTTGGTTGGGTGTATTTGCCAGTATCGCTATGTCATCGGCGTAGTCGGCGTTGGTAATTGTTGTTGCGGGGTACCTTTTGCTTCTTTTCTTCGTCAGTTCGAAGCCATTCTCTTTGATTTTATCAATCGATATTCTAAGCACGTAGTCTAGACAAATGATAAAGAGGTACGGAGCCAGCGTGTCCCCTTGTAGTACTCCTGCTACAATGTCAATGTATTCTGTGTCTCCATCCGGTGATCGTACTTTTACTTTAGTGTTTCTATAGAGAATCGTTATTGCCGCTACGGTTTCTTTAGGTATGCCGTACGCTAGTAGGATTTGTTCCATCTTTCCTCTGTGAATGGAATCGAAAGCCTTGGTAAAGTCGACAAATATTAATGTCGCTTGTCGGTTTTTTGCCCGTACACCTTCAAGGATTCTACGGATGGTTAATATTTGTGAGGTCATGGATCTATTTCTTCGGAAGCC
This sequence comes from Sepioteuthis lessoniana, assembly GCA_963585895.1. Lineage (NCBI taxonomy): Eukaryota > Metazoa > Mollusca > Cephalopoda > Myopsida > Loliginidae > Sepioteuthis > Sepioteuthis lessoniana. The sequence goes on from OY757920.1 coordinate 11,520,113, forward strand.
ATTTTGGTTTTTTCTAAGTATGTTGTCGATTTTGGGTTCTATGCGGTTTCGTAGTAGGGCATTGTAGATTTTGGCTGCTATGGATGTAAGTGTTATGCCTCGGTAGTTTTTGGCTAATCCGAGGTCCCCCTTTTTAGGGAAGGGGAGTATGCATCCCTTCATCCATCTATCTATCGGATTTTGATTGTATACTGCGTTGCAGTGTCGGAGCAGTATGTCGTCGAATTGTCTGGTCTTCCATACTTCCGGGGGAATTTCGTCTAGCCCTGCTGCTTTCCTATTTTTAATTTTTCTGAGAACCGAGTCGAGTTCTTCTTGTGTGAACGGTCCTAGTTTAATGTCTAATTGTTTGCTAATTATTCTGGTGATTGGTTCCTGTGTTATTTTCGGTGGGTTTCCTAGTAGGTTTTCGAAGTGCTGTTTCCACAGTTTTATTCTTTCTTGTTGGTTTGCTGCTTTCAGTTTTGCTTTGGCTGTGTTCTTTCTTCTGCTCACTTCGTTTATTGTTTGCCAGGCTATTCTAGATTGTCTATCTTCCACCGAGTCTCTAATCTTATCTATCTGATTTTGAATGTATTCTGTCTGTTCCTTTATATATATGCCTGCTAATTGATATTGTGCCGTTTTTAGTTTTAAGGCATTTGTGTCTGTTGGGTTTTTTCGATAGTTTTTGGAGGCTGTTTTCACTAGTGCACGTTTTTTTCTCACCGCTAAAGTTTCCCAAGGGACTCTATATTTAGTTTTAAGTTTTGTTGGAATGTATTTTGCTGCTGCCTCGAGGTGTGCATTGACGAAATTTTCATATTCGTCGTTTGGTGTACTTTTTTCCGTCCTTTCTTGTAGTGTTTCGAATCTGTTTCTTAATTCTAATACGTATTTATCTCTTATATCTTTGTTGTTCAATAGGGCCCAGTCATAGAGTTTGGTGGTCGCTGTTCGTTTGGCGTTTTTTTCGTAGGCTTAACCGTATTTTCGCCATGACTATTCGGTGATCGGTGGACACACCCTCAAAAGAGGAGTATGCCTCGCAATTCATTGCACTATTTTTCCATTTCTTGTTTATAAGGACGTAGTCTATCTGAGCTTTAGTATTGTTTGCGTACGTGTATGTCCATAGTTTGCCCTTCCTTTTTTGGTAGTTTGTATTGAGGCATGCTAATCTATTTACTATCATGAAATCTGTTAGATATTGCCCATTCCTATTTGACGTGTTGTGGAGGCTGTATTTGTTGTTTCCGTTTTTCCCGATTTGGGCATTCATGTCTCCGCCAATGACTAACATGTTGTGTTTCGGGATGCTACGCACTAATGAGGATAACTCATCGTAGAAGGTGACTAGTTCAGTTTCTTCACTAACATTGGTGGGGCTGTAGCATGAGATGATTGTTGCTCTGGGGTTGCCGTTAAAAGTAGCTGCCATCATTCTAGGTTGTATTTTCTTAACGCTATTAAGCGTTTTTAATGCTCTAGGTCCTATAAGTAATCCTACCCCTCCTACTGCGGCGTTGACAGAGTTTTTCCATGCGGATACAGTGACGAGCGACAAGCTCTTGCCAGTTTCGTGATATTTGATATCTTCGGTGTGCATGTATCTGTGTTCTTGTATGCATATTATGTCTATCTTATGTTCTTCGGCCGATGCGATTAGCTCTGGTAGTTGTCCTATTCTATTTAAGGTTCTTACGTTAAATGTGGCTATTTGTAGTGTTTGCTTGCATTTTAGTAGTTTTGATTGTTTGAGCTCTGTAGCTGATTTTTCGAACACTGAGGCCAGGGCTCCAACCTCAGCAGGACGCGCCCCTTTTTTACCCGCGCGAAGAGCGATGTGGTTTGTGTATGTGGTTTGAGTGTGGGTCATGGTTATCTTTCGATGGCTGTTTTATTCTCTTCTATAGAAGCCACTCTTATAGAGGAGCAGCAGTAGTTCCCCGATCGAACTAACGATCCTGAGCGTAAAGTCGTCAACCTCACGTCCAGGACCCGTTTAGGTATTGAGTTTGGTCGTCCATGGGTTTATTCAAATACCTTTACGTACATCATGCTGCTTCCCATGTGTACGTAAAAAAAGGGGGGGGTAATTTTGATTAGAGTTTTCTTAAGTTTTAACTTAGTTAAAGTCCAAGATTAAGGTACCTTCAGACTTTCATTGGTGCTGTATTTTTGCTTTTTTTTGTGGCGGTATTGAGACTTTTCCTAGGCTTTTTAGTTTTTATTTTTATACTACAGTTGGGAACCTAGTAGGCTTTGGGGATTATAGAGCTTTAAAAATTTTTTTTTTTTTTTTTGTGTTTTAGGCTTTTACTTTTTTCTTCGAAACTACTGTTAGGGCTTTCTTTACGAATTTTTAAATTATATTATAGAAGAAATTCAAAAACATTCTGCCTTGTTCGCTGACATTTGGAAAGAGACTTAACATCAATTTGGCTTTATAGTAGAGTAAGCGTGTCTTTACATTTAAAACGCATAGTTTAAGCATTCTTTCACGCTGAATTTTACAAAATGTTATGCTGTTATCAATAAAACTACATTTTTATAAATAATCTACGTTTTTCTTTTAAAAAACTAAAGTGTAATTTTTTAAAAATATGTTTAATTTTTCCGTCCTTCGTAAGAAAAAAAAAGAGAAATAGAAAATATATGAACGTTTTGCTCTGCGAAATTAATGACTGTTCTTAAAAAGAATTATCAACGTTAATGTTATAATTAGATTCAGTAGATTCAATTTAGTATTTTACTACTGTTTTATAGAATATACCGCAAAAATTTAAAAGATAAGACATTATTGTCTTTCTTTTAAATTTTAGGAATTATTTTAAACAACAGAAATCACCCAAAAATGTAATTAAGAACTTTGTGAGATAAAGTTAATTTAATTTTTTGTTCTTCGTAATAACGAATATCTTCATTATAGAAATAATCTTTTTAGTAAATAATTTGCATTTTCTTTAAAACACGTTTTTAAAAAAGTACGTTGACACCATCCTTCGTAAGAAACAAAAAAAATAATGAATGTAACGTTTTAAACTGCTAGATTAATGAAAAATATCATTTAATAAGAATTTTATCACAAAGTTAATATCATAATTGAATCAGTAAATTTGATTTAATATTTTTGCAGTTGTTCTTAAAAATATTCCACAAAAATTTAAAAGAGAAGACAATGTACACAGATACGATATTTAAAAATTGTATGGTGAATTTTACTTGCGTTGTTAAAAATATACTGTAAAATTATTTATTAAACTGGTTAATTTTGTTTAGTTAACTAAATTTTACGGGGAAGTGGTAATTAAGTCCCTCCTCCCCATAAAAACAATTATTAATAATATTCAAAAGTTTTGAAGTTGGGAGGTCAATTTGCTGTGTAACTTCAACGTAAAACAGACCCTGAAACATTTTGGAAATACTTTGAAACTGCGTTATCGTATTTCCTTACAGACAACGGAAAGTTACTAAGAAGGTTTATATGTTTCAGGGATTGGATTCCTTGGTTTCCAAAATAGTACTTTTAAATAGCCCCCTACTTGTAGCATTATAAAACGCGTAATTCCTGTCTCGACAACCAGCGTGTGTGTGTGTGTCCTTTCAAGAGGGACTCACGATCCCACAAACTTTGTGTTGTACTACGCATTGTATCACGCTTTGATGTAAATCTTCATGCAACAACTTTCATTCTATAAAAGACTCTTCAACTACTAGATAGAACTTTCTCTCCATAATGTACTCTTAATATTTCATTTAATTCCTATTTAAGAATTTAAGAGACATGTGTGGTATTCATTAAGACTACTACTATCTTATTCCTATAATGCATTAGTCTATCTAAGAAAAAACTACCACGGAATATTTCAGTAAGGAAAAACAAAGTCAATTTAAACTACAACAGCATACATTTTATATAAACACATAGTACACATAATTAAGAAACATGACATACTGTCCCAAAGTGTAAAAAAAAGGTACATAAGCTGTTCACAGAACCAATAGGCCAATAGTGGCAGTTAAAAACTTACCTTTTTCTGGTGTAGGGAAATGGTTGACAAGGGATAATTTTACATGCATGTGCTGGTTGTAAAACCAGAGATGAAAAAGAAAGGTCCTTTCCAGCTGGTGTCTACTACCAAAGAGAGATAGAACTCACTTCTTGAAATGTCATACAACCAACCTGTCATGTGGTTCTCAGAAGCTCTACCTACAGCTCCCCAGAAGGGAGACTACTATGTTTAGTTCACCAACTCCTGTAACCTTTTATTAAGTTTGCTCAGGTAATAAATAAGTTGTTTTATATTGTTTGGCACGAGAAAATGTTAAACCATGATACATTTTCTCTTCTACAAGTGTCTGAATTGTGTTTCTCATTCTCCAATAATTGTGGCTTTGAGTTTTGGTACTCAGATACAACAAATACGAGGATCATTAAATAAGTTTCCAGATTTTTTTCGTATGGGCACTTTTATTGATGGTACACACATGAAACCCTAATCTCCTTCGAAGTAATCTCCTCCAGCAGCAATGCACTTGTTGTACCATTCCAACAACTTCTGGAAGGCCCCATGGAAGTCCTCTTGTGTGAGTGTGTCAATGACCTTTGTCACAGCCTCTTTCATCTCCCCAATTGTTTCATAACAACAGCCTCTGAGCTTAGGGAATAAGCAAAAGTCACAGGAAGCAAGGTCTGGACTAGAGGGAGGCAGAGGAACTGTCTTGATGCCCATCTTGGTGGAAATGCCACTGACCTGATTTGAAGAGTGTTGGCCTCTTCCAACAGAATCTCTTCCTGAACTCCCTTAAAACCACTACATAGTAACACTAACCCTAACCCTTTGGCCAATCAACTCTGGTGTATTGACGTCCTTACTCCTCCCACACTTCCCATCATCCCTCACAGACTCCCTGCCTTCCTTGAATCTCTTATGCCACTCAAAAACTGATACTCGATTCATGCAAGATGGTCGAAAAGCAGTCTGAAGCTTTCCATATGTTTCTGTGGTATTTTTTCCAAGTTTAAAACAGAATTTTATTGCATATCCTTCTTCTAAACTGTCCTCACATCCAGATTGCATTTTTGAAAATCACCAGCTGTGACCATCAGGATTTAGTAGGGTATATTCCAATTCCTGTTGTAGGTGTTCATTTGAACCTGAAATCATAAAAATTGGTCAGTCATCTCATAAGATGTATAGCAATAACATAGTGAATTTTCAAGAGTCTACGACAATTTTAAGTGCCCCTACAAAAAAGTCTGGAAACTTATTGAAGGAACTACATATATGAAGACCCACCTTTAAGTTGTTGATACCAAAGGCCACTCGATCCTATCCCACAATGTCATTAAACAAAGAAAACAAAATAACAAAAAAAAAAAAAAATGGGAAATTATAAAGTAGAAAACTTGCTCAAAAAAAAGTTAAAACAAAACATTTGGTTGAGATGAGATCTGAAGCTCTGCCATAGAAGACAAAATGTCAATTTTTTCTATTGCTAAATTAATGAAAAATATCATTTATTGGAAATTTTGTCAGATAAAATAATTATCATAAGTAAATCTAAATTATTTTACCACCATTCTTAAAATCAAATTTTCATTATCAGGTCTATTGATCATGCTGCCTGGCATCATACTGTCTGTAGGGGCATTGCAAAGACCAACAGGAGCAAAGGTAAGCGAAAAAGTGCTGTCTATGGAAATCCTTGCAACCCAGGCCTTTTAGTTCATTTATAGTGATCATAACTGAGACTACTACTTGCTCATTGGCTTGCACAGTGTAGGGATTAAATCCCTTGCTTTCCAACATAGTGTTTTTTATGGCCGTTAGGTGGCATGACCAAAATAGCCTGCTACAAAATTAAACATCTCTCTTTATTTCAGTCAGAAGCATGCATGTGTGAGTCTTCTGGCAGGGAGGGATAGCTTTGGCCCCAACAAACCTCATGTCATACCATGCGTGGTACCATGCTTTTGCATAAATCTTCACAACACTTTTCTTTATAATATTCTCTTAGTATTTCGGACACTGCTGGAGAAGCAGGGACGAGCTCATAAGTGATGTACTCTTATGGACCCCCACATATGGCCGAGCAAAAGCAGGACGACCAGCACGAACATAAATTCAGCAACTATGTGAGGATATGAGATGTAGTCCAGAAGACCTGCCAGAGGCGATGAACGATAGGGAAAAGTGGCGAGAGAGGGTCAGGGATATCCGTGCTACCAGCACGACATGATGATGATTTCATATGATCCCTGTATTCATTCTATTAATTTTTCTCTGGCAATAAATATGATGTTAATTCATCGTGAAGTGTTTAGCATGAGAAAATATTATGGTTAAATATTTCCTCATGCTAAACAATAGAAAACAATTCATGAATAAAATTCAGGAAAACTCTAAATTCAGACCAGCTGTACTCTACTTAGAAATTGACCCTGTGTCACGTCCTGCTTGTGGTGGATGGGTTGGGTAAATATATACAAAATGATGGGGGTGAGTGAATTTTTGGCTTGTATTAATTTTGGGAAAGGCATGAACTTAGTTCTCCCTGTGTAATTTCTTATTGCCATTAATCTCATTAGTACCATGATTTACAAGAAGGAAAAGTATAGGTGAATGCATAAATAATTCATCCTAGCAATTGAAAATTACTAAATATATCCATGAGCAGTCATGAAAGTAGAAGCCACTTCTGTAAATGTAGCTGTTATTGGTCTATTGTTTTTTTTTTTACTTTTATTAAAAAAACTCAGAGATGGCAAGAAACCAAATAACAATAAATCTTTATTCTCAACATCTCCTGCCTATTTTATAATATTGAAGATTTTATTGTTCATATTTTCTTAGGGATTCAACATGTTATATCACATTTGCTAATTTGTTTTCTTTTTTCATCTTTTTTTAAAACATTTTTTTTTTTTGGCATTTTCCTTCTTGTATGCAAAATATTTTCTTGTTTTTATATTGGGTTGAAGTACTTGTAATATTTTTTCTCAGCTACAGAAGCATATTTTCTCAGGAAAAGTTATGATTTTAAAAAAAAAAATTTTGAAATAGTAATGTTGTGGAAAAATAACTTTCAGTTTCAGACTTGCCATTAAGTGAATATATTTGTATAGAATATAAAGAAAAATATTGGCAATTATAAAACCCAAATAAATATATATATACATATATATATATACTCCAATGTACCTATCATATATATATCTATATAGCTAATGGTTGGTTGTGTTTTATGGCACATCAACCATTGTAGGTCACTTAATCACAAATACTGTTTATATATATATATATATATATATGTGTGTAATGAAAAAAGGGGTTGGAACTCCTTCATGCCAACTATGCTGCTCGCACCAACTTTCAGAGTAACACTTCTCAGCAACTCATACCAACTCCTCTTAACTCAATGTCTGCTCTCCGCTCTCAGAATAACACGACTCTGCAACTCACACCAACTTCCTCTTAACTCAATGTCTGCTCTCCGCTCTCAGAATAACACCCCCTGCCTTGCCAATTTGGTCTTTTTATAGCCTCTTCTCCTCATATGGAAATTACTGCTACTCGCATATAAGGAGTCCACAAACTCACATTCCTCTTTTTTTCTTTTCCTGACGGTCAAATGCAGACACGATATGAGTAATAATCTATTCCATTACTTTTTAGACCACATGCCCCCATGATCATTAAAGATCACTTCACAGTAACTAGTCTCGTGCCCAGATTGGCACAGTACGTTCTCTCTGTGGTCTTTGCATTGCCACTGGTTCATTTTCATTGCTCTCTGGCCCAGCTCTTACATCATCGTCTACGTGGACCACACGCCTCAAATCTAAAATATGCCGTGGCATTCCATTGACACTCAAGTTGTTAGGGGATTGTACATCAGTAATCACTCCTCTTCCCCATTGCGTCATACATTGTGCGTTCGGTGGTTTCACCCAAACCTCTTCTCCTATTTGGATTCTGGCTGGTCCCTGCTCATCGATTTCTTAGAATGTATCTCTCGGGTGCCTCCATTCATAGTTAAAAACTGATCTATGTGGCACTGTGTCATCTCTCTGTCCGACCTTGGAAGCTATTCCATTACTTTTTAGACCACTATATATATATATATATATAGGGTTTGTAAGCAGTTAGTTTGGAGATAAGATTATTTTTAAATGAGCCAAAGCTCATTTGTTGGCACATAGTTAAAAGCTTACTAGTATTTATATTTAATAATAATAATTCTTGTCAATATTATTTTTTCACTTGCATGGAGTTAAATATTTACAAGTATTACTATTTTACCAGACATTGGCATGATTGTTAGAGTGTTTGCTAATGGCCCAGGAGACCTGGGTTCAATCCTGGGTCAAGTCATACCAAAGACTCAAAAAATGATACTTGATGCCTCCTTGCTTAACACTCGGCAATATAAGGGTAAAGTGGAGCAATCCAAGGAAAGGAGTAGTGCCCTCCCCTATACCTTGATGTAGTCACTATTGAAAAGGGAGCCTTCAGGTCACCTTTGACTATGGTCACCAACTTTACTATTACTATTTAATACTAATAATTCTATTTAAGATCACTCATTTGTTTGCACACAGTTAAATGGTTTCAGGTATAGTAAATGATTAAACAGTTTGGTTAGACCTATCAATGATACTCAAACAAGTACTACTGCTCTGGGTCAAAGTGGACCTGGCAGTAATGGCAATGAAAGGGTACTCCACATTTCGCAGAGCTCCATGACTAGAGTCTCAACATCAGATAGTTTAGTGTCATATCTAGAACACTCATTGTGGTGGTGAACATATCCATCTGCAAACTGGTCAATATATCCAATGTACCTATCAATATATATATATATATATATATATATATATATATATGATAAAATTGAATGTCAAAAATTAATGCTTAGTATTCAATCAGTAGAGTAATATGCAATTAAAACTGAATATTAAAACTCCCAAAATTTATCTCCTTCTTACATCATAAAACATTAATTCTTCAAGTAGGCAGCAAAAGGAATGGATATTTATATGTGTAGATATAGTTTCTGTGGAACACATTTTAAAAAGTGCATGGATACAACACCATAATGCAGAGTAGAGTGGAACAAAATATATATATATATTGGCAGCATTTCTTCATTGATACATATTTGATTGAACATAGTAGTAGTAGTTGTAGTAGTTGTTGGCGATCTTAGTCGAGGGTGGCCCGAAGGCTCCCTTTTCGATAGCTACTACACCAAGGTGTAGGGAAGGGCACTACGCCTTTCCCTGGGTTACTCCACTTTACCCTTGATCCTTACCTTATAATGCTGAGTGTTAAGCAAGGTAGCATCAAATACCATTTTTCAAGTCTTTGGTATGACTTGATCTGGGATTGAACCCAGGTCTCCCTGGGCATTGTCGAACACTCTAACCATTATGCCAATGTTCGGTTATACATATTTTTTTGTTAATCCTTTTGAATTGCTGTATTGATCTTATGATCAGTGCATGTTAGGAGTAGTTTTCAAAGTAGGGTTGATTTTAAGAGTAGGGAGAGATGAAATTTTGATTTTGAAACCAGTGCTAATGCACTTAAGGGTCTCTAGCTACTGATGCTATTTATAGAAACAAATTTGAAAAGTAAATACTACACAATACAAACAGTACAAACACTCATTCTTACAAAGTAGTAATGTACATACAAAAGTGACATCACTTTTGTAATACATCCTCTCCTGATGATGACCCAAAGTTAAGCAGAAAGTATTTGGGGAAATAACTAATTATGAGAGATTTATCAACCAATTCCCGCTGAATATCATAAGATCAATATGGCAATTCAAAAGGATTAACAAAAAAATATGTAGACAAAAAACGTCTATTACTTTCAATCAAATATGTATATATATATATATATATATATATATATATATATTGTACATGTATACTCTCTCTCTCTATATATATATATATAGTACATGTATACTATATATATATATATACTCTCTCTCTCTATGTATATAGTACATGTATACTATATATATATATAGTCTCTCTCTCTCTCTATATATATATATAGTACATGTATATATATATATATATATATATATATATATATATTGTACATGTATACTATATATATACAGTACTTGTATACTATATATATATATATATATATATATTGTACATACATATATATATATATATATATATATATATATATATGTGTGTGTGTTTAATACTTGTATACAATATATATATGTTGTACATATATAAAAAAGAATATATATATGTATTAAACACATGCATATAATACATATATTTAATGCATATATGATAGGAATATGTAGAAAGTTGGATAAATCAAACGCTTAACTCAAATTTAGATGTTTGATATTTCATCAAACTTCTTCAGACAGAGACTGTTTTCTGAGTTTTTCTATTTAAAAGCATGTGAGGAGAAATGATAAGATAGTCGAGTGGGTATAGCTGTAGCAGAAAACAAGGGAGGGATTTAAAGTCAAATGTATCCTGTTTCATTAAAGATTTTTTATTTTGAAAATGGAGGTAGATTTTAAGTGTTTTATTTATCCAACTTTCCACATATTTCTATCTTACTTTCAAATTCACTACAGTCTATCATTTTAACATAATGCATATATATTTATTTCATGCAAATATATTATGTATCTATATATATTTATTATACATATATTAAATATATATATATATATAATGCATGTGTATAATATATATTGTATCGTGGTAAGGAAAAGATACACAGTGAAATAGAGTTAATTATTTATTAACTGAAATGGCGCAATCCAACCAGTATTATTGTTGTATTTTGGCCTTCGACCTGGCCAAAAAAAATGCCATTCCAAGGTGATGCACCGGAAGGAGGTGACACATTCTAATGGCAGTTATGAGAGGAAATCCCATGGGCGGAAATTGGCTGACGAAATGGGACGAGGTAAAAAAAATTCCCATGGTACACTCATAAACTGATGCACCGGAAGAGAGTGACCTGTGAACTGCTTGACAGTTATTTCCGCTTGATGACGATCAAACATGCGATTTCAAAGATCGAGTAGGCGATTGAGTGGGCGTTGAACTATTATATAACTCAGTCAAGACAGAAGTCAAGACAGTTGCAGTTAGAGATCGGATGGATTTATAGACGAGATGTGGTAAGGAAAGCCACACCAGGCTGAAGTGGCTCGGGGCCCCTGATTGAGTTGGGGTCCTGATAAGATGCCGTAAAGAAAGCCATCACCCAGCAGAGTGGGCCTCTGGGCCTCCAGGTGAGCATCAGGAGAACAAGAAAGACACAACGCTGACGGCCATAAGAATAGGGTCAAAATATTGCAGTTTCTGTTCAGTCTCCAGCTCCCTCTCACACGCAAACCTTTTCGAACCCTTACAATAAAGTGAGAGGTACATATATTTATAAAGAAGACTTCGCTCGTCTGTTTATTTATTGTGTCGTTTTGATTCTGCATGTATTTAGATGACAATACAACATTATATGCCTCGCACAGTTGGTGTTAAATCCACAGTTGGTCTTACTACTGAACAATGTCCTTCAGAAGTATCTCTCTGCTTCTCTGTGCTTAAGAGACACAGCGTCTTTTATACTTCTGTGATACTGGAAGTCATGTGGTATGAGCCGCGATACAACATATATATATCCTATTTACCAACTCCTCCGCTCGGGCAGGATATGACACAAGGTCAATTTTTAAGCGGAGTTTATATATATATTGTCATCCACAGACGGACTGTTTCGCTGTATCACAACTCTTCAGTGTGGGTAGATACGTAGGACGCTTGAAGCTGGGATCGAATCCCACCCAACTTTACATTAGACTTAGTATCAGACCGCTCGGCCAACAAGCGTACCATGTCAGCTAGGGAATTATAAGGTATTAAGTAGTAGCATTCGTTTGTTTACATTTTATACCTTACCGGATACCAGAGTGCTCAATTCATTCAAAGAGCTTTGCATTATGCAAGTGGGAGCAATAAATTCCTTCGCCAGAGTGCTCAACCCCCATGGGGGAGTGTAAACTCATACATATATATATATATGATTGTGTGTGTGAGAAAAAGTGTTTGTGTGTGTGTGTAAAATATATATGATATGCATGTGTGTATAATACATATATGCATTATACTGTTTTTGTATGCTAAACTGAATTGTTTGAAATAGAACTGTTTTGACATTTAACTGTGGAAACTAAAAACTGTACTTATTCTAAACAGAATTGTTTAAAATAGAACTGTTTATTTGTATAAAAATGGATTTGACATTAAATTACCTACAAAGGTTGATATGCCATAAAACTGAAACCAATAAATAAGCAAACAAGCAGCTGCTTACCTTTTGGAAAAATCCAGAACTCACAAGGAGTCAAATCTAAACTGTAGAAGTTACTGACCGAACTCGATGATATAAATTATATGTCAAAAATGCACTAAATAAGATGTAAAGAATTAGTAGAAACGGTCATTGTAAATGTGACAGTCAAACAGTACGCAGCCTCACTCACTGGCATTAAACTGCTTACAGAGTAAACCGCCCCCCCATACCGCCCCCCCCATGAAAGAGTGTCTGATCATGTGTATTCAGTTAGATTCCTTCTTATGAGTTGCTATGTGGAGGTGCCCGTGGTGTAGTGGTTATCATCCTAGGAAATGGACACGGCGACTCGAGTTCAAATCGTGGACGAGACTGATTGCATTTCACATAGCACTAATACCCTTGGGAAAGGTATGAATCCAATTATTCTACCTCCAGCTATGGATAAATAGTAGGGCAGACTAGGTTCTTCAGCCTTGGCGAGGCAACTAGTCTAGGAGAAGGAAAACTCTGAATTCAAACCTGTTAAACTCCGCTTAAAAATTGACCTTGTGTCATATCCTGCCCGAGCGGAGGGGTTGGTAAATATGCTTATGAGTTGCTATATTACATCAAACCCTTACAGCAGTTGTCAAAATATTCAAGATGGTTCCCCACTTTCTGAACGGAGATTAAAATGCCTAAAAGCATTATTTTCATAAAATTGGTTGAGAGAGGAATTAAAACCACTTGGCCTAACAAAACAAAGAGAATTAAGATATCATTCAATGTTGGCCTTTAGATTGCAAATCTAACTGGATACTATAAACTCTATATCAACAACTTGATATAAAATTGTGAAGAAATATCCAATTGTGGGCAGATTTTCAAAATTCATCCGATAAGTATCAAATCCACAAATGAATTGGATAAAAATAAAGTGATAACAGGTAACGTAATTGTAAATGTCTATTGGGTGAGATGAGACAGTGTTGCATGTAAGCATAACTTGTATATGAAACATAACAGTGAGAATAACAGGCACTAGGTCATTAATTGCAATGACAGTTTGACGACATGAGAGTTAGCTCCAGCAAGATTGATTCAAAACATACAACTTATAATCAGAAACAAAATCAAGTTAAAATAAAGTCTCCTAGGGATTCAGCGTATTCATTGCTGTGAATTTTCGAACACCTTCTATACTTTTTATCATTAAGGGTTTTCAGACTATTGTCAACATCTTTATTGTTATTTCAACAACTTTTCAACTATGTCCTCTGGACTTCTTCAGGTGTTTGTCAAACTCAGGAACCTACACAGAACTTCGAACTTTATTAAATCCACGGGGGTCACCTGTTCTGATTCCATAACCGGGTACAAGTGTTTAGTATTCCAGTATTGTTACTTGCCTACAGTCAGAATTGAACCTGCAACCTCCAGATGATTGTCTCTTTAGAATCTTAGGGAACCAACACCTATAACTGTTACGCTATGTGTCCTGCTTGACAGTTTAGGGTGAATTTTTGGAACTTAAAATCTTAATGTTCTTACTTGACTAGGATTATGACTATTATGTATGATTTTTTTACCTGTGCTCATAGATTTTTTTTTTAATCTAACCTTTTTAATTATCGGTTCCCATATTGTATTTATCTCTATACTTGGTCTACTCAGCGGGTCATTGTAGCCCAACATATGTACTGATTCCTTAAGGCGTCTAATCCTCCAGTGTTCATCTCTATCAATTATTTCAACTTCATCCCATAAGGGCAGATAGTTTCCCTTTTCTTTCTATATATGGTCCACCATACCCGACTTTTCAATCTCACCTCGTACTACTGCCTTCCGATGTTCTTCTAGCCTTATTTTTAGTGGGCGACCTGTCTCAACTTTGTATATTTTACCACAACTGCAAGGGATGGAGTAAACACAGTTCTTGATCATGTTGAATTCCATTTGTGGCTTGACCCAGAAGAGATATCTCCAGAGAGTTAAACCACTTGTGAGTACTGTCCTGATATCATATGGACTATATATCTTTTGGATCCTTTCGGCTAGTCCTTTGACATAGGGCAGACTTACTGTGGTGAGTTTTTGGTTATTGTCTTCTATCCTCGTATCCAGTTTTCTTTGAACCGATGTTATGCACTCTGGGTAGTTGTTGCGATGAAGGTCGTGTCTCAAACTAATCATTTCTTCTTGAAATGCATCAGTATCGCTATTAATGGTTTTTGTTCGATGTTGTTGTAGAAGTCACTGCTCTAACGTGCAGAATAAACAAGAATAACAACACTTACCGGCTCAGCAGCTCTAACTAGCATCCGGGTGGCTGACAAAAAGTAGAACAGGCAGTAACTCAATAACGAACCCGTAACACCTAAAATATGACTGAAGCAAACTGGTGTATATATACACTAATATGCCCACTCACTGGGTCAGCAACTAATCACTATCCAGGGAATGGACTTGGCCACCTTCGAATCGTGGAATGTCCCAATGTCCATATAATCTCACTCCAACGCATAATTCATTACTATGCATGTGACCACCGACTCATTGCTACTGAGCCTTTGATAGAATTCTAACACTTGTAAGCAGCAGACTATTCCTTTCTTTACCATATATGGATGATAGGAGTTGAAATTGAGGTGCAGTCCAGTGAAGGTGGCTTACAATATACACAGATGACCTGAATCTTTGCTCTGTGCATGTTACTAATACTACGAAGAAGAGTAATTTGTTATCTTGCTCTTTCTCCATATTGAACTGTATAGATGGTCGGATTGAGTTCACGTGATCAAGTAATGTCTGAACATCTTCCTGATGAGGCCAGAGAATGGATGTGTCATCTACGTATCTAAGCCACATTGATGGCTGTAGTGATGTAGATCCTAATGCTATTTCTTTGAAGGATTCCATGTACGAGGATCATTAAATAAGTTTCCAGACTTTTTTCATATGGGCACTTTTATTGATAGTATACACATGAATCTCTAGTCCCCATCGAAGTAATCTCCTCTGGCTGCAATCCACTTGTTGTATCGTTCCAACAACTTCTTTGAGGCCCCATGGAAGTCCTCTTGTGTGAACGTGTCAATGACCTTCATCACAGCCTCTTTAATCTCCTCAATTGTCTCATAACGACAGCCTCTGAGCTTAGAGAATAACCAAAAGTCACAGGGAGCAAAGTCTGGACTATAGGGACAGTGAGGAACTGTCTTGATGCCCATCTTGGTCAAATAGTCTGTGACAAGGATGGAGTTGTGGACTGGTGTATTGTCCTGGTGGAAATGCCACTGACCCGATTTGAAGAGTGCTGGCCTCTTCCCAAGGAATCTCTTGCTGAACTCCCTTAAAACCTCAACATACTAACCCTAATCCTTTGGCCATTCAACTCTAGCATATTGACTTCCTTACTCCTCCCACACCTCTCATCCTCCCTCACAGACTCCTTGCCTTCCTCGAATCTCTTATGCCTCTCAGAAACTGATGCTCGATTCATGCAAGATGGTCGAAAAGCAGTCTGAAGCATTCCATACGTTTCTGTGGCTTTTTTTCCAAGTTTAAAACAGAATTTTACTGCATATCATTCTTCTAAACTGTCCTCACGTCCAGGTTGCATTTTTGATTGTGACAATCAGTCTTTAGTAGGGTGTATTCCAATTGCTGCTGTAGCTTTTCATTTGAACCTGAAATCCTAAAAATTGGTCTGTCATCTCATAAGATGTATAGCAATAGCATACTAAATTTTCAAGAGTCTATGACAATTTCAAATGCCTGTACAAAAAAGTCTGGAAACTTATTGAATGTACCACGTATATGTTAGCCAATACTGGTGACAGTGGCGAACCCATAGCCAGTCCTTCTTCTTGTCGGTATATATCAGATTCCATCCCAAAGTTGGTTGTTTCCGTACAGAAAGTCAACCTTTCTCTTAGATTATTGATTGGGATACATGTGCATTCTTCTAGCACGGAATCTGCAGCTAGTTTATCCCATACTACAGCAAGTGTCTCATCAGTAGAGTGACGTGGCATTAAATATTTATCCCTGGATGGGAGTTTCTTTTTCGCACGTGTGAAGTCAGGGCAGTCTGGCACTTGATCCCTCGCACAAATAAGTCCTAGATAAGAGTCCCTTTTCAGGCATATAGGAACTGCAGATAATGTGGGGGTTAATTTGGGCTAGACTGACCGCCGCTGGCAAGGGGTTTCCATTTTTCACATTACACACACCCACCAGACCACTTCGCCTTCCTATCCCAAGGATAATAGAAGATATGGCCCTCTAGGTTTAGATATAATATTATTATTTATCGTAGTCGACAATTCCAATTTCCTGTGTAATATTTTTAAAGGCGAATAGGACATTTAGCAAGAATAAATTGAGGCGAATGAAGCTGAAAAGGAACATGCAAAAGACAACTTGATAGGCGAACAACACAATGAATAAATTTCAACACAAGGAGAGATATGAAATATAACAAGGTTTTTAATACATGCGGACACACATATTTAACGTGTCGGCTATATTATCAGCGGATAATATCAAAATACAAATGTCTTTCTTCCTTATTCTTTTCTTTCTTCCTTCTTGAAATTGAGAGAGATAGAGAGAGTATGTAATTGCAATACTTAGGAAGGGTGGAGGGAGAAAACAGTCTTAAGGTTTACTTAGCTTTTCGACGGGTTCCTTCTGAGAGTATTTTCTCTTTTATGGGCTAGCGGGATTTTATACAGCTTGGCTTGAAGGCATCTATTATCTTCTGGTCCAAGATTCTTTCCGCTTTTCCTCGGAATTTCGGCGACAGTTTCAATACATCTTATCACGCCAACTGCTGTCCTGAAACCTGGCTCTGCTTCTTCGCCCGGAGTTTGGCATCAGATCCCGCGTCCTCTCACAGCGACCTCTGTCCTCAAAACTAAATTCTTTATCCCTATTTCCACTAACAAAAAGGGTGCTACTTCCGCTTTAGGGTTCTGGCCAATCATTTGGCCTCTTTCTCCTTCCTTCACCCTGTCAGGCGATTCCTTTGGACTACTATACCTCCCTATACCCCCTTCTTTATCCATCCGGTCACAGAGTGCAATATTTCTTGGCTTTCATTCTGACCTGGATTTGTTATTTCGGCTGCGAGGAATTGACCTACATTCCTTATTCCTCTTTTAACGGTCAGTTTTTGGCGACCTGTTAATTCAAACACGGAGGGGTAGGGGAAATTTTTTATTTCTCTCCTCTCAGTGGTAGACCACGTGACAGTAGGTACCTTTGTAAACAGATTTACTTCATCCAAACTCACCATCTGGTTAGAATGAATGGGGGCATCACTGATTCTCTCCACAAAGTGAGCTGAGTTCTTAACATATGATGAGGACTTACCGCTTAGTGGGCTGATGATCTCCACAAGGAAGCGGCTCAATGGGTGACATGCTGAACCTCACTTGTTGACAATGAATCTCAATGGAATACTGACCTCATAAATTTTTGGAAGGTCATATATGTGTGGCAGCTTACTGTAATGTTGAATTAGCTGTCTGTATTTTGTTTGTGGTATGAGATCTTTATTCTTACCAAGGATCTGTGACAGCTTCCTTTCTCTCTTCAGGGTCAGGTCCTTCTTTACTTTACAAATGATAAGATATGAGAAAAAGGAGGACATTAAAAGAAATATGATGGGGCAATTTTATAGCATATTACAAAAGGTATTTCAGAAGTGCTTCACCCAACAGAAAGCTCATGGGAATAGGTATGTTGAATTCCAAGATTATTTTAAAGCAAATTAACTATTCATTGTTCATTCATGTTTTGGTAAATACAGCTTCAGTCTCGATTCTTTTTGAATGCATCCTGCCTCTTATGAAGACCAAACTAAAAACTGAAGATTTTTACAGCGATCTTAGTGTTTGTGTTTCAGATAGGATCCAGAAGAAGACATTTTGTTTATTCATTGATTGAATAGTTTTTTTCTTTTTTTTAATTGGTTAGAAAAGATAAATGTCAAAATTCTAATTTTTTTTATGTGCTGTAATACTCTTTTTTGCTATCTTTTAGTGTAAAAAAAGATATAACTCTAAAGATATCATTTGGTATGATCTATCTTGCTTTTGATTGGTTGGAAAAGATGAAAAGTTTGGAAAAGGGAAATTCAAATATAAGGTGTGATCTGCTGCAGTATTTATATCTGTATTAAAGGCATTATAACACTGTTCACTCCATAAGGTAAAGCAAAGGAGTCTGTGGAAATATTTTCTTTTTGATTTGCTACCTTAAAATTATGATAATTTTTAACTGTGAATTATAACCTTTAAGACATTCTACTTAAAAAAATTCTTCTCTTCCCTTGCTAGAAGTCAACAGATTCTGGCCTTCCTCATAAACTATTAACATCAGGTCACATGATACTCACAAAAGTCATGTGACATGCAGATATAAAGAATACTGCTCTCAGTGTCCGTGTTCACTTACTTTTGAACAAGCCTTTTCTGAGTAGGATTTTTTAATTGAACAGAATTTCCTGTCCAGATTTTTCTTTTTCTGGCACACATTCACACACTAAAATCATTAATAATGTTCACTACACTTACATGAAAAGGAATTTTTATCCCAAGGAAAATACAAGGTGTGTTGAAAAGCTATCAAGACTAAAGCTGTATTTACCAAGACAGAAATGGATAATGAATAAATAGTTAATTTTCTTGAAAATTGTCTCCTTGGAATTCAGCACATTTATTTCAGTGAATTTTCGATTGGCTGAGAGCACCTCTGAATTTTCTCTGTTTAATATGGTGTGAAGCTATGCCTTTTGTATTTTTTAGTGTCATCGGTGTTCTTAAATCTGTCTGCCCAGTCAGCTGGAGTTATAGAATTCCCTAACTGCATCTCAGCAGAGAGTTAGGACCCCCACCCCCAATGAGTGTCCTGTATATAACATTAAAAAATCTGATGGTGAGGTTCCAGCATTGGAGATTTGGGGAATGTGGAGTATCCCTTAATTAACATTGCTCTCAGGTCTATTCTGACCCAGAGTGGTAGCACTTGATAGGGTCCTATCTCTGGGTCAAATGGAACCAACTGCATGCAAACAAATGACTGATGTTAAATTGTGACTGTTATATAGCAATACTTGAAACTATTTAACTGTGTGCAAAAAAGGTCTCAGGCTCATTTAAAAATGTTAACAAAATGTGTTTACGAATCATATATATTTGATATATATATATAAAGAGGACTCGGCATTAAATAATCTACAATGGTTGATATGCCATAAAACCCAACCAAAGCAAATCATATATATTTAATATATATGTATAAAAAAGATTTGGCATTAAATAACCTACAATGGTTGATATGCCATGAAACCCAACCAAACAAAATCATATATATTTAATATATATGTATAAAGAGGATTTGGCATTAAATAACCTACAATGGTTGATATACCATAAAACCCAACCAAAGCAAATCATATATATTTAATATATATGTATAAAGAGTATTTGGCATTAAATAACCTACAATGTTTGATATGCCATAAAACCCAATCAAACCAAATCATATATATTTAATATATATGTATAAAGAGGATTTGGCATTAAATAACCTACAATGGTTGATATGCCATAAAACCCAACCAAACCAAATCATTTATATTTAATATATATGTGTATAAAGAGTATTTGGCATTAAATAACCTACAATGGTTGATATGCCATAAAACCCAACCAAACCAAATCATATATATTTAATATATATGTGTATAAAGAGGATTTGGCATTAAATAACCTACAATGGTTGATATGCCATAAAACCCAACCAAACCAAATCATATATATTTAATATATATGTGTATAAAGAGGATTTGGCATTAAATAACCTACAATGGTTGATATGCCATCAAACCCAACCAAACCAAATCATATATATTTAATATATATGTGTATAAAGAGGATTTGGCATTAAATAACCTACAATGGTTGATATGCCATCAAACCCAACCAAACCAAATCATATATATTTAATATATATGTGTATAAAGAGGATTTGGCATTAAATAACCTACAATAGTTGATATGCCATAAAACCCAACCAAACCAAATCATATATATTTAATATATATGTGTATAAAGAGGATTTGGCATTAAATAACCTACAATGGTTGATATGCCATAAAACCAAACTTCATATATGGCTTTGTCTGTTAATTACATGGTCATAATTCAGGATCAGCTACTGAACCTACAACAGAAATTTATCTCTTCATCATTATGGGCTGATGACAGCATGGGTCCTCCTGACTCACTTTTACCATCCATCCTTCTTGGTTATCACTCTTGCAAGTCCTCTAGAAGGCATCCAGTGTCCACACAGAGCTGATAAATGTAAGTTTCTGCTGGTTTGGTAACACTGGTATGTCTATGTTTAGAACTCCATAGGAAAATGGCACTTATTTCGTCCTTAATTCTTCAGCTGTGCTCTGCTTATTTTACTTAGATGGTTTGTGAGATGGGGGTAGTGGCTATATAACTGCTGTTTTATTGGGTACTGCTTCCTGGATTTGTTTAGAACAGTGCACAGCTTCCTTGCTTAGTTCCCTTCAGACTTTTTTTCCTGGTGTTTCATTAAATTCCAAGTAGGGTAACTATTCAGCAGTACTGACATGGCTCAGCTCGGAAGAATTCCTATTTTATTTTATTTTCATTACAAGTTTTAACTTTCATAAAGTAGTAGGGAGAGGTTATTGATATTACATAGAACACCTCTTGGGACATATTTTCTGAAATGAGATACTTTATTATAAGAATTGGTTAGAGAGATAATTAAAAACACTCTCAATACCAAGACGTTAATAATGTAATTGGTTTCATGTTTCCAACAGGTGAATTTTTTCATATTTGGATACCATCTAGTAACAAATAATTAGAAGATTTAAATTGCACTTTTCTTTTTTCGCTTTTCGCTTAATCTAAAGTCCTCTCTTCTCCAAATTTTCCTGTTATCAAAACATGATAATCTTTTAAAATTTTGTATTAATTATTTTTCTATTTTGTTTTTGTTTAGATTATAACAAATATTGAAATTGCTTTCATAAAATCAAATTGGATATTTGACAAACTATAAGATATAACATATACAAATGAAGACACTTATTATTTACCCAACCTTTCTGCCACAGGTAAGATGCAGAACAAGGTCAATTTTTAAATGGAGTTCAGCTGGTTTGAATTAAAGAGTTTTCCTTCTCCTAGATTGATTGTTTCACCAAGGCAGGAGAACCCAGTCTCTCCTACAGTTTACGCATATTTGCAGGGAGAAGAAATGGTCTCATGTCTTTCCCAAGAGC
Organism: Sepioteuthis lessoniana; assembly: GCA_963585895.1. Lineage (NCBI taxonomy): Eukaryota > Metazoa > Mollusca > Cephalopoda > Myopsida > Loliginidae > Sepioteuthis > Sepioteuthis lessoniana. The sequence continues at coordinate 11,541,779 of OY757920.1, forward strand.
CTCAGGACAAAATCAAATGCAATCTGCCTCATCCAAAATTTTTAATTTGGGTTGCCTATTCCATTTACGATGATATTTATTATTATATTAAGAATGCCTCCATATATATATTTACCAACCCCTCTGCCTGGGCAGGATATGATACAAGGTCAGTTTTTAAGCGGAGTTTAACAGGTTTGAATTCAGAGTTTTTCCTTCTCCTAGACTAGTTGCCTCACCAAGGCTGAAGAACCTAGTCTGCCCTATTATTTACCCATAGGTGGAGGGAGAATAATTGGATTCATACCTTTCCCAAGGGTATTAGTGCTATGTGAAATTCAATCAGTCTTGTCCAGGATTTGAACTCGTATCGCCGTGTCCATTTCCTACGACGATAACCATTATACCACGGGCACCTCCTAAAGAATGCCTCCATATAAAATGTTATACTTCTTCAGAAATAAAGTAATGTGACTGAGTCTATCAATAAACAACATTGAATCTGGAAAAGGTTAACAAATGGGTTTATTACCTTTTGGTACAAAAGAATATAACAAATAGAATCAAATGTGCAGTTGTTCAACAAACAATAATGAATTACTGTATAAGCGAGACTAGCTTGGGGTAGCATTAATCTCATTTAGACTGTATTTATGTCTTTTGTTGGACAAGTCCAACTTTCTCGTTGGGGAAATATTCTCCCTTACAACATCAAGAAAAAAAGATGAGAAAAATGTACCAGTATATCAATGCTTATTCTATTTTTTTTGCTTTTTTATTTTTACTAACATAATAATATTCTCCCCAGTACAAATACTACACTCTGATACTAAGCAAAATGACCCAGTTGGCTAGGACTGCAGAATATGCTCTGCATGTCTGCAGAGGGGTTAGACTCCCCTCGACGAATGTCCTGGCTATGACACTAAACAATCTTATAGTGAGGCTCCGGTGATGCTGGAGCTACGGGGGAATGTGGATTACCCCTTCATTGCCATCACTGCCGGGTCCACTCTAGCTCAGAGTGGGAGCACCTGACAGGGTCATATCTATGGGTGTAATAGAACTAAACTGTGTACTCATGCTAAACTGAATTGTTTGAAATAGAACTTTTTACATCTAACTGTGAGTAAACAAAAAACTAAACTTATATTAAATAATGACTTTTTTGAAATAGAACTGTTTATATGTATAAAAATGGATTTGATATTGAATAACCAACAATGGTTGATGTGTCATAAAACCAAACCAAACCAAACCAAACCAAAAATACAAACTTTTATCAAAATGAGTTAATTCGGCATTAAATGACCTGAAAAGGGTTTGATACTGTTACAAGACGAGATCTTGCCTTGATTTGAAAAAACAAAAAGAAAGAAAAGAAGAAAAGAAAAAAAAAAACGGAAGTTACCACTTCGAGTTCTCAACTCAAAATGAAAAGTTAGTCGCTCACGCATCGGCTCCGCGCAGAACTTCCGTTTGCGATAAATTAACAAAAAAAAATACATTAATAAATATCCAATCGGAACGCTTCCCGCGGGGCACAAAAATTGCCGTTTCTGAGCCTACAGAAAATATATAAATAGACGGACCAAATAATTATCACCAGACTTGTTCTTTCACACGACTCGTGTTAAAGATTCTTCGCCACCGTCCGGCGCCTGTCATCCGATACATCAAACGATCGCCGCCGCTACGAACGCTGCCCTAATTCCGAGAAAACCATCCCTTCACCACGAGACAAGGGCAGTACATGAACTTTCTAACTACTACCACTGAATTCATTCTTTAACTGTGAACATATTTCTCCATTCTACTCTCTGTACTTAATCTATTTATAAAAATTTTCTATAACGTCATTACTGTGTTATTGTGAGTATCTATACGTTCTTTGTTTTGCAACCATACACATTTCTCGCCCACAACATTCATATCACAGATATCAACAACTCAGAATATAACCATACACTGTAAAATAAAATAACCAACTAACCAAGCAGAAGCACCAGAGTGTTGGGCTGTGATTCCTCATCTGAGCAAAAGTTACAAATGAACAAAAAAAAAACAATAAGAAAAAGTTACAATCTTTATGGAGAGAGATTGCTCATCTTTCTTGATATCCAGTTATCTCCCTTTTCTTCTCTGCATTTCTATTAAATCTATACATTAGAGACTAAGAAAGAATTTTATGAACCCTCTCCCAAAGTTGAATTTCCCTGCTATTTTCTTGTATTCCTGCGTCTTGTGATTCTAAAAAGAAAATTTTACCACCATTTGACTCATTTCCACTAGACTAGGTGCCACCATTTCCTAAACAAAACCAAAAAAAAAAAAGAAATCTGCATTTGTGGGGAGGAGAAATCTTAAAGCTGATAAATTTTTTTTGGATGCTCCAATTTAAGTAAATTTGATATCATTTTGTAGAGTTTTGATCATTTTGTCCCATAATTATTTTATAATTTTAAAAATGATTTCACTAAAGGGAGAAAAATCAATTCAATGCAAAAATATCTTAATTTGACACAATCTCATAGAAAATTATTCACACCTCAAGCTAAACTTGACTGGTATTTTCCTGTAGACTTAGCTCCTGTTAAACAATAAAATCATCTTAGTAGCAAGTATATATATATATATATATATATATATATATATATATATATATATATATTTATTTTTTTGCACTTCACCAAATGCACTTGTTTTTAATGTCTCCCCTGATTAGTGTAATAAAATCTTTATTTGTTGATAAGAAAGAATTTCAAACCAATCACTTTTCTTTAGATTGACCAATTTTAACAAACTTTATATCATATAATTAGATAATGATAGCTATATTATAATTTTTTATCACAGGTAATAAATTAAATAAATGTTGTCATCAGTTGAGTAAATTTAGAATAATAGTGATTAATAAAATAAGTCACAATTTCCAAAGATTAAATCAAAAGTCCATTAGAATAAATGCAGGACACTGGTGGAGAAGCAGGGACGAGCTCATAAGTGATGTACTCCTATGGACCCCCACTTATGGCCAAGCAAAAGCAGGATGACCAGCTCAAACATACATATAGCAGCTCTTTGAGGATATGGAATGTAGCCCTGAAGACCTGCCAGAGGAGATGAACGATATGGAGAAGTGGCGAGAGAGGGTCTGGGATATCCATGCTGGTGGCATGACATGATGATGATGTATACAATAGATAAAACAATCAATTACAGAAATTTACATTTCAAATTGTAAGCCTTACTTTCTTCACTAGTTATAATTTGATTTAATGTTTAGTTCATTACAGTGTTTTTTTTATTGAAATATAGATCAGAATTTACTTAATAATTCGCTCAGAAATCTTCATCAGAATCTTCACCACAACTGTCAGTGTCAGCTGGCATTTCATTTAAATCTCCATCTTCGTCATCATTATCAATGACAGATTCATTTGCAAAATTTTCAAGAATATTGACAAGCTGAACTGGTATGATGTCACCATTAGTTCAATGTGGTTTTATTTCATCAGGACCCAGGGCTCAAGAAAATACCAAGTAAGTTGGAGGTGGAGATGATGCAATTCACTCTAATCCCATAGCCTCTTATGTTTACGATACACACTTATAATTATGTTGCATATTGACCTTTGACAGAGCCGTCAATTAGGGATTTCTAAACTGGATCTTCCTGCTGTGTAAACAAGAAAATTGCAGAAGAAGATCACATGGGTTGACAGCTTGAAGGACAATGAAAATGCGTAGATGTGAATTTATATATACATGGTTACCCACTGATAGAACGGTCAGTTGCAGTTGGACAGTTAAGAGGTTTGGAGAGCGGTTAGTGAATGCCCAGAAGGAGGGCAAGTAGCTCCCGGCAGACCCTGGTTGAGAACCTTTTGTCAAGGAAGCAAAGAGGTTAGGCCCTGAACGTAGAATCACAATGTGGTTAAAAAGAATGGTCATTATAGCAGTCCTCCGTTAGTCTGTGTTTGACTCCTTCGTCTCTGTCTCTCTCTTAGACTTACAGCCAATTTCAACGCATCAAGAAGTATGGCCCAGTTGGCTGGGGCTGTAAAATACATTGACTGCATCTCTGCAGAGGGGTAAGACTCCCTCAATGAGTGTTCTGGAAATGATGCAAAACAATCGGATGGTGAGATTCCAGTAATGCTGGAGCTTTGGGGAATGTAGAGTACCCCTTCATTGCCATTACTCCCAGGTCCACTCTGACCTAGAGTGGTAACAACTGATAGGATCCTATCAATGGGTCAAATAGAACTAAACTGTATGCTAATCCTAAACTGAATTGCTTGAAATATAACTGTTTTTATATTTAAGTATATGTAAATAAATGACTTAATTGTATTAGTGATACATCGCAATGCTTCGCACTAACTTTTTTGACTAAACTAAATAGCTTGAAATAGAAATGTTTTTGACATTTAAACTGTGTACTTATGCTAAACTGAATTGCTTGAAATAGAACTGTTTATTTGTATAAAAATAGATTTGGCATTAAATAACCCAAAATAGTTGATGTGCTGTAATACCAAACCAAATCGAGAAGTAATAAAGTGAGAGATATATATTTTTTTGAAGAAAAGTGCTACGGTCTCATCATTCCTTCATTATGCCTTTTCATTGCTATACAACAATTAACACATTCACATATTTGATATTCTAAATTTATCATGTATTATTAATATAATTATTGCTTGAAAAATGAATTGGGTGTTCACATTTATACTTTTTTCTTCATTTACATTCATACAGACTGTTCCTTGTATATATTTTCACTCTCTAATACACACATGTGCTTCTATATTTGTACATATATACATTTAGAACATAAGTATATATTGCCCAGTTGGCTGGAACTGTAGAATACACTGACTGCTTCTCTGCAGAGAGGTATGACCCCCACCCCCACCCCTACGAGTGTCCTGGATATGACACTAAACAATCTGATGGTGAGGTTCCAGTGATACTGGAGTTTTGATAAATGCGGAGCACCCCTTCATTGCCATTGCTCCCAGGTCCACTCCAGCTCGGAATGGTAGCACCTGATAGGGCCCCTATCTATAGGTTAAATAGAACTAAACTGCATAGTTATGCAGAACTGAATTGTTTGAATTATAACTGTTTGATTAAACTGAATAGCTTGAAATAGAAATGTTTTTGACAATTAAACTGTACTTACATTTAAACAGTATGCTTATGCTAAACTGAATTGTTTGAAATGGAACTGTTTTTGACATTGAAACTGAACTTACACTAAACTGAATTGTTTAATATTTATACTAAACTGAATTAGCTGAATTAGAACTGTTTTGACAATTAAACTGTGTACTCATGCTAAACTGAATTGTTTGAAATAGAGCTGACTATTTGCATAAAAATGGATTTGGCATTAAATAACCTGCAAAGGTCAGTATGCCATAAAACCAAACCAACAAGCCATATATGTTTCAAATTTCAAAGACAATATGTACACAAATTATTACTCGAAAATTGAACAAGGAATTTTTTTTATTGTCACACTAATATTTAGATTCATACAGTTTTCTACACATACATTCTCTCAAATATGCGTACATGGGTTGATGGGCTATAAAACACCAACCAATTAAGTGTGTAAATGAAACAAATACAATATACATCTTTGATTAACGACTGTCATTATCTAAATTTATCTGTCTCTTGATGTAATCCCAAGTACCTCATATCATTAGTCATAAAATTATTAGTGTGGTTCTTTGACATTCCTGCTTTAGGATCACTAAGTGCAAATCTAAAAACAAGACACCTGGGAACATAAAATACCAATAAAGAACCAATCAAAACAATGCACCATAATACATAGCATTATAATAATCTATTTTAGTCAGAAATATTGTAAGCAGTTTCTTCTTTGATAGTTTTTATTTAGAATTTACTGTTTGCCTGTCACTTATTATTGATTATAATCCTAATGCTTTTTGGAGATTAAATCTAAGGAAGATATGGAAAGGAATACTTTGTTTTTCATTCTAACTCCTTTTCAGTTTACAATTTTAAAATCATTATTTCATGTCAAACCATAGCCCAGTTGGCTAGGGCTCACTGACAGCATCACTTGAGAGGGTTAAGACCCCCCACCACGCCCAACAAGTGTCCTGGATATTACACAAAACTGTCTTATTGTGAGGCTTCAGCTTTGGAGATTTGGGTAATGTGAAGTACCCCTTTTCTCCCAGTCTGACCTGGAATGGTAGCACCTTATTGGGTCCTATCTCTGGGTCTAATAGAACTAACTGTGTGCAAACAAATGAATGATGTTAAATTGTCACTGTTATATAGCAATACCTGAAACAATTTAACTGTGTGCAAAAAAGAGCTCAGGCTCGTTTAGAATTTTATCTACAAAATGTGTTTATTGATCATATATATATTTAATATGTATGATTAAAGAGGATTTGAGATTAAATAGCCTAAAATGGTTTTATGCCATAAGACCCAACCAAACCAAACCAAACATCAAAGCAGTGACACTTTACATGGTGTAATGGTTACTGAGCTAGTTTAGTTTTGAGTTTGATTCCCACTGTGTGCCCCATACATCTAACCTTATGCCAAGCAAAGTTTAAAAAATGACTACTTCACATCAAAGCACACTTAGTGCAATGGTTATCATCATGCTGTTGGGAAAGGCATGAATTCATCTGTCTCCTCCTGGCTATGGGCAAATAGCAGGTCATACTAGTTTCCTTAAATTTGGTTAGGCCACTACTCAAGGATAAGGAAAACTTAATTCAAACCACCTTTAATCCACTTAAGAAATTGACTTTGTGTCACATTTTACCTGTGGCAGAAGGGTTTAGTAAATATATACTTCACATCGAGGCATTTCATTAAGAAACCCAGTCAGCTGCTGCTGTAGAATACACCAATTGCATCTCTGTATTGTCTTGGTGAAAGAGCACTTTTTTCTTGTTCATTTGCAGCCATTTTTGGACTATTTCTTCCTTCAAATGCACCAATAATGCTATATAATATTCACTATTGATGGTTCTTCCTTTCTCAAGGTAATTGATGAACAAAATACCTTGAGCATCCTGAAATACAAAGTCCTAAACTTTGCCTGCTGATGTTTGCATCTTTAGTCACTTTGGACAGCTTTTACCTGCTGCTGTTCACTTGCCTGACTGCCGATTTGACTCCAGAGTGAAATAGTGGATCCATATTTTATCTGTTGTCACATATTTATGCAAAAACTCCTTTTTGTTGCATTGAAACAGTTGCAAACTCTCTGAATCGTCTATGCATTGTTTTTTTTTGATTGACTGTGAGTAAATGCAGCACCCACTTTGAACACAGCTTTCTCATTGGCAAATATTCATGCAAAATGGTGAATATACTTCCTTCTGATATCTTCAACTCCTCTGCTCTCTCATGCAACTTTACCATCGGCCAAAATGAGTTTGTAGAGTTTTTTGGTGTTTTCTGCGACAACTAACAAATTCGTGCAACTTGGGCATTCAGCATCATTTGTGCCTGTACAACCATTTTTAAAGTCAGCATACCACCGCTTAACCGTTATTTCCAATGGAGCAGAGTACGAATAACACTTATCAAGATATTGCTTTGCTTGAACAGTATTTTTCCCATCAAAATGCAATGCTTTATTAACCCACAAAATTCAGATTTTTCCATTGTTTTGAAAATTTTCAACTGTAAGTAAAGTTGGCAACGTTAGTTGAGGGTGACCTGATGGCTCTCTTTTCTATAGCTACTACAGTGAGGTATAGGGGAGGGCACTACTCCAATCTCTGGATTGCTCCACTTTACCCATGATTGTCACCTTATAGTGCAGAGTGTTAAGCAAGGTGACTTCACATACAATTTTTTGAGTCTTTGGTATGACTCAACTTGGGAATGAACTCCAGTCTCCAGGACCATTGGCAAACACTCTACTCATTAGGCCTATAGCTTCACTTAAATAACTTTATTTTGCAAACTAATAATCCAATTGGACTTAAATTTTGACATGTGCCATTTGAAGGTTAGTACTTTATGAAAATTATATGGATTTTTTTATTTGTGGCACCATTTATACGTCAGGCCTTCGATTTTTTGAGTGATGTGTTGTCTATGAGTCAATTAGAACTGTTTGATATTGAAACTGTGTGCAAGCAAATGACTTATGCTAAATTGAATATTAGAAGTAGAACTGTTTCACCATTTAACTGTGTTAACAAATGACTGATGCTTAATTGTTATTGTTACGTAGCAATATTTGAAACCATTTACCTATGTGTAAACAAATGATTTATACTAAGTAAAATTATTAGTATTAGATAGCACTACTTGAAACCATTTGACAGTTTTCAGAAAAGTTATTTACAAAATATTTACTAATCATATATATTTAATATATATATATATATATATATATATATATATAATATGATATATATAGAATCTTTGAATAGAGTCCTAGTCGAAGTCCAACTGAATGATCAACTTTTCAAGAACTAGCAGTTTCCTCTCAAGAAAGAGGAGGACTATTTATGCCACACTGGCAGATTCCATTGTGCATATGGGCCAATCCATTCCTTGGGCTGCGATTAGCTGAATCGTCTGATTGGTCACATTTGTGCATAAATACCAGCCCCCAGCTCAGCTCGAGCTGGTGTCCATATTGCTGGGATTCCACAGATTACATCTGCATGAACCGAACCTCTGGTAAGTTGCTACTATTGTTGCTCCGTTGACTTCGACAATATATACATAATATGTATAAAGAAGATTTGGCATTAAATAACCAACAATGGTTGATATGCCGTAAAATCCAGTCAAACTTTCAGTAAGGTAAGTATGACACGAAAGAATAATAATAAGACACTGGTGCAGTAACAGTGGTCATTTACTGTAACAAAAATTTTAGGGGATGTTATGATTTCATAGCGAGAGAGACCTTTTAAAACATTATACAGATACTAACTTTTACTTACTTAATTGCTTGCTTCTGTTTGATTGCTTGTGTTGAGGAAAAGTTAGAAAAAGAAATGCCATCAATCTCTCTGTTCACAAACTTAAAAACAAATTCTTATTACTTGTGCTTTCTTTTCCTTTTTGAGTCTGTAGAGATGACACAATGTTAGTTGAAGTCACCTTACTACAAGTGTAGTTCAACCCCCCGCCCTCAGCTCAGTAACAAAAAGTTCAAGTCAATTCCAAAACTTATTTGCTCCAACTCCTCAGTCGACTTTTCTGCATGTGTTACTTGATATATATATATATATATAGTAACAGTGTTGGTTGTGACTAATTCACTTTGTGGGTTTGTGGCGAACCAAGCGCAATATAATTTGGAGAGTATCAGTGATAGAGCTATTATACAATAATGATAAATAAATATATATTAGATTTTAGATATTTAATGCCATGGAAGTTTGTCTGCAACCTTTGGTTTCATGAAATTTTACAAACAATAATCATCAGGTAGATAACAAAAGAAAATGAAGAAATAAAAAAAATGGAAAAATACAGTAAAAAATTGTTAGAATTGTGTACAAATCTTTATGTGTGCTTGTGAGTGGGTTAAAGTTGTGTATTATAGTGTGTGGATGTATAAGTTGTGTTTAGTATATGTGTGTGTGAAGATACATACACAGTGCAATAAACTTGAGGTTGTCTTCCCGATAGATGAACGCTGTTATGCAACAGGATTTGCAACAGGATTCTTTATTTGTTTCTCTATGGACAAGTACATAAAGAAACAAAGAATTTTTTCTCAGTCAAGCAGTTCTAATTCAGCTAATTCAGTTTTGTATAAGTACAGATTTTGTTTATACACAGTTAAATGTCAAAGCAGTTCTATATTAAACAAATCAGTTTAGTGTAAGTACATTTTCAGTGTCAAAAACAGTTACATTTCAAACAATTCAGTTTAGCATAAGCACGCAGTTTAAATGTAAGTACAGTTTAATTGCCCAAAACATTTCTATTTTAAGCTATTCAGTTTAGTCAAATAATTCAGTTCTGCATAAGTTTGCCATTAGTTCTATTTAACCCATAGATAGGACCCTATCAGGTGCTGCCATTCCGGGCCAGAGTGGACCTGGGAGCAATGGTAATGAAGTGGGGCTCTGCATTCCCCAAAGCTCCAGCATTACTGGAATCTCACCATCAGATTGTTTAGTATCATATCCAGAACACTCATTGGAGCGGGTTCTACTGCCCCAGCCGACTGGGCAAAATAGTTGGTTGGTTTACAGCATATCAACCTTTGTTAGATTATTTAATACCAAAGTCAGTTTTTTTTTGGAGGGGGTGCTAGGAGGATAAGCAATTATATGGTTTCAAATAAATATTTGTACACAATTATATTGATTCAAGTATTTCAAGCAGTTAACAATTATGGCTTCAAGTAATCATTCTTAATACAAATAGTTTTCATACATATAATTTCAATAATAATAACTTGTACACAGTTATATGGTTTTCAAGTATTCCTGTCAAATACAAATAATTTTCAATCATGTCTATTTGATCCATAACAGGTATTTCCACTCTGGGTCAAAGTGGATCTGGAAGTAATGGCAATGAAAGGGTACACCATACTCCCCAGGACTGAAAGTATATCACAAGATTTGATTTAGTGTCATTACGCAAGGCATCATTGAAAAATAACTATTTGAATAACAAAGCAATTTGATCCGAAAAACTTACTAAACAATTGCTTATTTTTAAAGATATAAATACTCAGTTGAAAATGAATAACAAAACAGTTATTTGTCAAAATTTTATTTTTAAGGTTGAATATGTGAATTAGTTTTCCTCATTAAGCAACACTTGCTAAATTGGCTAAGATATAAGTCTGCTAGACATAACAAATAAGTAGTATCAAAACAACAATTCACAGATGTACTGCAGTTATTTTGAGGATACAAATTTGTCATATGCACATATGAGAGGAGAGAAAAGAGAGGTGAAGGGGAGGCTATCCTGATGAAGACAGCACTGTATCAAAAGACAAGATGATGAATGAACCAATAGGTTAACAAAGGTATATTTATAAAAATATCCAATCAATTCTTGAGTTGAAATGTCCTTTCAGCAAAAAGTTCTATTTTGAAGGTCTTTCAAGGTATGGAACTCTACACATGGGCATGTCACTATTGGCAAACCAGCAAGAACTTATTTACATCAGCTGTGTATGGACACAGAATGTAGTTTAGAGGACCTGCCTGGAGCAATGAATGATAGGGACAGATGGGGGGAGAGAGAGAGAGAGAGTCAGGGAAATCTGTACTATCTGTGCGACTTGATCCTGATGAAGAGTATATACAGAAACAGTGGCAGGTAGCTGTGTAACACTATGCAACCAAATATGAATAAGAATAATATTATGCAAAATACAATGTGAACCCGTTGTTTCTTTAGTTACGAAAATTTATGAGCTGACTGCAACATTTCCCACTGTAGTCGTCAATGAATGAGAGAAATAGAGTAAAAGGATTAAAGCATGTTACTAGAAACACATAGTTTCATTAGTGGGAGATGAGCAATCAAACACCAACTTCTATTTTTTTCTTCCCAACCAGCCATCTCTCTACCCCACCGCTAACAGGACCACCTGTCTCACAATCCAAACCTGTCCAACCAACTGCAAACCTCTGCCTCTGACTTTCTGAACTGAACTAACTCAAGTCTAAAATCACCCTAATTATATAATATATTAATTATCTCATCAACTAATGATGATAAGAACGTGTGTTATTAAAAACTTTACATAAACTGTCTGCTAAATCAGCTGTCATTGTATTCAAAGTGCATATTTTAAACATCCTGTCTACTGTAGATTTCAAAACACCCTGTCAACCCATATCCTGCAAAATGTGCACCATTTGACCTTTCTCAAATGTGACTAACCCTTTGACTCAAAGTTTTTAGCTAACTCACAATTTATTGTGTCTCTATGCAGCACTTGGAGCAATTGGGGAGATGCCTATAGAGTCACTATGCTGCACGTGTTTACATGGACAGGACTGATGAGTGGAGTTCTATATGCAAATAAACCACAAAATTGAAAATGGCTATGATTACTAACTGTAGTTCTACATGATGGGTTTCATAAAGGGTCTACCATGTGTTTGGGGTCTGTCAGATGTGCTATGAGAAGGAGATGTATCATGATATGACTAGGCCTAGAGCCTAATCATTTGTTGTTGCCAGCCTAGTTCACTAAGATGAGAGAGACAGAGAGAGGGAGAGAGGAAATTTGACATATCTATGTGCTTTGAGGGCACTGTTCATGGGGGTTTCTACTTGATCAAAAGGGAGCACATGACCTGCTCACCACCACATCCATAGAGTTAGCACTCAGCTAGATGCTTAGTTTGGTTTGATAAGGTTTTATGGCATATCAACCCTTGTTGGTTATTTAATGCCAAATCCTTTTTATACATGTATTAAATATATGATTTCTTAATACATTTTGGCAATAACATTTTTAAACAAATCTGAGCTCATTTTTTGCATACAGTTAAATGGTTTCACTTAATTTCAAACAATTCAGTTTAGCATAAGTGCAATCCTTTGTTTATACACAATTAGTCATTGGTTTTAAAACAGTTTTTTGTTTAAACACAGTTAAATAGAAAAACAATTCTATTTTAAGCTATTCAGTTTAGCATAATTATACAGTTTTTTGTTTATACACTGTTAATGTAAAAACAGTTGATTTCAAGCAATTCAGTTTAGCAAAATTACACAGTTGAATTCTATTTGACACATAGATAGGACTCTATCAGGTGCTACCACTCCAAGCCATAGTCAACCTGGGAGCAATGGCAATGAAGAGGTATTCCACATTCCCCAATGTTCCGGCATTACCATCAAATTTTTTAGTGTCATATTCTGGACACTTGTTGGGGGAGTTTTATCCCTCTGCAGAGATGCAGTTGGTGTATTCTGCAGCCCTAGCCAATTGGGCCAAGCTAGAGTCTTGTGTAGTTACATAACATCCTATTTTTTCATCTTGGCAGTTTCAAGTATTCTTATCCAATACAAATAATTCTTAAACAGATCTATTTGACCCATAGATGGGATCCTAAAAGTTATTACCATTTTGAGTCAGAATAGTCTTAGGAGTTATGGCAATGAAAATTTCACTCTATACTCCCCATATCTCCAGAACTGGAGTCTCACCATCAGGTGTAGTTCAGTGTCATTCTCAAGACATCTCTTTTTGGAAAGGTCTTACCCCTTTTGCAGTTAGCATAATTAAAATTCTGCCTACAGGGCAGCAAAGTATGTTGAGTAACGGTGGTACATATGACTTATACAAATGATATATATGAATTATCCAAATAACAAAGGGGGATAATTTAGAGATTATAGATTAATTTTCCCTTATAAATATATTTAGGTTTCTTCTTTTTAGCTACTTCCTGTCATTTCAACAGCACTTCCTTTAATTTATGTTTGGAAATTTCAGTACTGTTTTTTTCTTCTTCCCGCCTTGGCACATCGTCTTTGTGTTAAATGGTTTCTTTTTTGTTCTTCTGCTGGTTCGATTACACTTACTTGTGTAATCTTCAATTCCTTTAATTGCAGTGTCAACACAATCTTCAATGTTAACGATTCTTCTTCCTCTCTCTTTAATTTCGTAGAATGCCTGTCAACATTGTCATTTGGGTGCCAAGTTTTAAGTATTGTCATCAGTATTTTTATTTTAACTCACCCTGTTGTCAAAGCTTAGAATACATTGCAGAGAGTAAAGAACACCCCCAAAAATAAATGTACTGGTATGACATTAAATTGCATCTGGTGATGTGGTACCAATTTTAGAGATCTGGGAGTGTGGAGTACCTCTTCATTTGCTGTTACTCCTGGTTCTTCATAAGCTGGAATGTTAATACCTATTAGGGTTTCATTTATGGGTTAAATATATATTTTTAAGAGTTATTCATATTTGATAGAATAGTGTACAAATATAAATTAATGTAAATAGATGAGAAATAATGTGGGATTTTCACTGAGTTTGTTTCGGTGATATTATTTACAGACGGGATTTACTTTTATTGTTTTTTTAGCTCCAATTCTTTTATTCATAACAATTCATTCTTTGTACTAAACAGTTAATTCTATTTACGCAACCCTTCCTCCATGAGCAGTATGTAACACAAGGTCAACTTTTTAACAGAGTAAAGCTGGTTAGAATTCAGTTTTCCTTCTCCTAGACTGGTTGCCTAACCAGTCTAAAAGAACCCAGTCTGCTCTACTATTTACCCACAACTTGAGGGAGAACAAATAGATTCATGCCATTTCAAGGGCATTAGTACTAAGTGACATTTGCCTCGTCCAGGATTTGAACTCTAGTCAACGATTACACTTCCTATGGCAGTAGCTTTTTGACTAAATATGCTTCTTAATAGTTGCTGCTAAACAAAAGGGGTTGCCTGCACGGATTGGCTACTTTTAAACATGAGACCACCACAAGTATCAACACTTTCATTGTTTTGCATAAACAAAATTGTTGAACAGCTCCAGTTAGTTAGAGCGGTAGAATTATCATCGTAGAAAATGGACACAGTGACACAAGTTCAAATCCTGGACGAGACTGATTGTATTTCACATAGCACTAATACCCTTGGGAAAGGTATGAATCCAATTATTCTCCCTCCAGCTATGGGTAAATAGTAGGGCAGACTAGGTTCTTCAGCCTTGGTGTGGCAACTAGTCTTGGAGAAGGAAAGGTCTGAATTCAAACCTGTTAAACTCTGCTTAAAAATTGACCTTGTGTCATATCCTGCCCCAGCGGAGGGGTTGGTAAATATGATAATAATATATAACACTAAAAGAGTGTGTGTGTGTGTGTGTATATATATATATATATATATATATATATATATATATATATATATATATATATATTGCAAAATATATCTGTAAGATGTGGTTGGATGCATCATCAGTGATATTCTTTAGTTCATTGGGGGTTTCGGGTTTTTTCAATATCATACCCCCTTTCTAAAGTGACCAGGCCAAAATTGATCATGTCTCAGCCTGCATCCATTCAACATCCTTATTCATCAGAATTTCAATTAACAAATGGCTTCGGGATTCATCCTTCATACTTATGGTCGGGATCTTACTTGACCAATGACCAATTATTTCCGGTCTTCGAAGCGGTCAATTCTTCTATAAATATATTGTTCATTATATTTATATAAAACTTTTATCTTTTGTTTTAAAACTAACAGCTTTAGAGATAAAGTTATGATTTACTACTACTACTAGTGTTTTAACCGGCTCATTGGCCCAGTGGGTAGAGTGTTCGCCAATGATCTGGGAGACCTGGGTTCAATCCCAGGTCACGTCATACCAAAGACTTTAAAAATGGGACTTGATACCTCCTTGCTTAACACTCAGCAATATAAGATACGTATCGAGGGTAAAGTGGAGCAATCCAGAGAAAGGAGTAGCGCCCGCCCCAACACCTCAGTGTAGTAGCTATCGAAAAGGGAGCCTTCTTGTTACCCTCGACTACAGTTGCCAACTTTACTTACTAGTGGTTTAAGTTTTAACTTTTAAAATCATCAAGTAAGTTTTTATGATTCTCCCTCCCCCCCTCTCTCTCTATAAGAGTTCTAAGAGGGAAGTAATGGTTACCACTAGCGTAAAGCAAGGCTCTTCAAATGAATCGAGCTCTCGGAAGCCATTAAGTGGATATATGTAAACAAAACAAATGTGATACATAAGCGTTTAAATTTCCTTCGCTCACGCTGGTTTCCTCATGGCTGAGTGGTAGAATCTTAGATTGGCATTTCAGTCAGCCAGGTTTCAATCCCAGCTTCAGGAATCTAGCCTATCTAGCCATACAGAAAAGTTCTGATAGAACGAAACAGTCTGTCTGTGGATGATAATATATATATGTGTGTGTGTGTGTGTGCACATGATAGTGAGCACTTTAGTGTTGTTGTTTAGTTTCTATTGCCTGGCTCATTTTTGTAACTTTGTGTCAGATATAGCTGAAAGGGATTGCGGTGTGGTTGAGTCTGTTGTGCGTTGGTGCACAAACCCTTTCACTAATTGGAAAATTGAGGCAACATAATCTAATCTCTTCATTTTTCCCATGTTTGAAAAGACTGTTAACATCTAGAAATACAAATACATAGACATCTACAGTCACCTACGTATAATTTTACTTCTCAGCTGCTTCATATGTTCATATAAAATTGTTGCAGCTTTTTGACTAAATTTCCAATCCTTTCAGTAATCATATCTATAGTAATAGTCACTTTGATATTCAAAATGTTTAACTTAATTTTTGTCTGAAATTCTGTGATCAGGAAATATTTTTTAGCAATGTACTCATATTTGGAATACACTGTCTGCTTCTCTGTAGAAGGCTAAGACCCTTCCCCCAATCAGTGTTCTGGATATGACACTAAACAATCTGATTGTGGGGTTCCAGTGTAACTAGAGCTTTGGAGAATGTAGAGTACCCCTTCATTGCTACCACTCCCAGGTCCATTCCGGTTCTGAGTGGTAGTACTTGATAGAGTCCGATTTATGGGTCAAATAGAACTAAACTGTGTACTTATGCTAAACTGAATTGTTTGAAATAGAACTGTTTTTGACATTAAAACTGTGGTCTTATGCTCAACTGAATTGTTTGAAATAGAATTGATTTAACATTTAACTGTGTGAAAACAAAAACTTTGCCCAGTCGGCTGGGGCTGTAGAATACACTGACTGTGCCTGTGCAGAAGGGTAAGACCCCACCCCAATGAGTGTCCTAGATATGACACTAAACAACTTTATGGTGAGGTTCCAGTGATGTTGGAGCTTTGGGGAATGTGGAGCATCCCTTCATTACCATTGCTCCCAGGTCCACTCTGGCTCGGAATGGTATCACCTGATAGGGCCCTATCTATGGGTTAAATAGAACTAACTGCATACTTATGCTAAACTGAATTGTTTAAATTAGAACTGTTTGACTAAACTGAATAGCTTAAAATAGAAATGTTTTGGGCAATTAAACTGTACTTACATTTAAACTGCGTGCTTATGCTAAACTGAATTGCTGGAAATAGAACTGTTTTTGAGATTGAAACTGAACTTACACTAAACTGAATTGTTTAATATAGAAGTGTTTTAACATTTAAATATGTAAACAAAATCTGTACTTATTAAACTGAATTAGTTGAATTAGAGCTGTTTGAATAAACTTAATAGTTTGAAATAGAAATGTTTTTGACAATTAAACTGTGTACTCATGCTAAACTGAATTGTTTGAAATAGAACTGATTATTTTGCATAAAAATGGATTTGGCATTAAATAACCTATAAAGGTTAATATGCCATAAAACCCAAACAACCAACCAACAAAAAACTATACTTATACTAGTCTGAATCATTTGAAATAGAACTGTTTATATGTATAAAAACGGATTTGGCATTAATAACCTACTATGGTTGATGAGTCATAAAACCAAACCAAACCAATCTAATTTGGTCTTATGTCTTCATCTTGTTTCTTATAGTCATGACAGCAGTTGTTATCTTTCCTGCTTTAAAATGGCTGCCACTTCAGCTGTAATAAAACAAACCCAAACAGTCAAGTGGTCTAAAAGCGATTCTTCATCTCATGCTTTATGGGTGAGGAGGTTCAAAGTTAGATGCCACCTGCTGCACATGTCAAGGTTAGCTTGTTTCCGAATGCTACTGCATGTGCAATGTCCACAAATATGTTGGGAAACTGAACATTTGCTGTCTGAAAGGGGCAAACACCATCAATAATTTGACTAGTTCTGCCATGACTGCTGATAATTATAACTTCTGTGGCAGACTCCAATGGAATGGAAATGTTGTATACTCTTATACATGATTTACGAAATTCAATGAACGAACGAAACACTTCTTTACAAAAATATATCTCTTATTTTATTCTCAAAAGGGGCTCACTGTTTATTGTTAGTTGAGAGATAGATGGAGAGACATACACTCAGAGAGGGGACTTCTTCAGGGTGTGCCAATGCTTGCATCCCCTTGCAAGCCATATTGTCAGAGAGGCATGAGACACCTCTGATCAGCTGCATGTCCCTGGCTTGACTGTGATTCTCTGCACTCTATCTAACTCCGACCGCATGGTTATCACGTGGTCTCCTTCCGGTTACACACCTGTTGGACTTGACTGCCCTGATGTGCTGTCATCCCCCTGTTTACTAATCACAACGTGACAGCTTGTCAAAGCACACGGGGTCACTAGGAATGAACCAAAAATCCATGTCATATGATATATAACAGAAAGAGACATTTCCCTAATACTCAGGTGGCCATTTTTAAATAGGGACGTATGACCAAACGAAGTAGTCCAGTGGTTTCAGGTCAGGAGAGAGGGGGCAGTGAGAGAAAGGTACAAAGTCATAGCACTCCTTCTGAATCCAAGCCTGGGTCTCTTTGGACTTGTGGGCCGGTGCTGAATCCTGTTGCCACACCCAGGGTCTGCCACCGGCCACCTGATTGCACCAGGGGATCACCACACTCTCCAGCACATCCAGGTACACTTTGGTGTTGACTTTCAAGCCGACTTTGATTATGTGGGGTGGCATGATGTGGCCATCACTTGAAACCACACCAAAGACAATAACCGTAGCCGGAAACTTTGTTTTCATCACCCCGGGCACATCCCTGTTATTTGTGGCAATCCAGCGAGGGTGCTGGCAATGGTTCTGTTGTCATAACTTGGATCGGTAGAGGCATGAGTTGTACAGTGGCACATCTCTGATCTAGCTCGTTGAACATTGTGTCACTTTCAGACATGATAGAAGGCTCCTATCGCTCTTGGGATTTGTACACAACTGGCCAACTAGTAGATGGTCTGCAACAAAAAAAGAAAACCGTTTGTCATTAAATGGAAATGGAATCATGTTGTCTTTTCTAGGGTGACAATTTTATTGTTCCACCCCATACATTATTTACACAATTTGGACTATTGTTCTCATCTTGGTTGTTATTCTCATGTTTCAGTCACTGTTCTCTCCAACATTCTTCAAGTGTCTTTTGTCATAGGAACTTTCAGGGAATTTTGAACTGAAGGTTTTCTTCAGTTCATGGCGTAAGGCAGTTTTCGTTCTGCTGTCATCAGTGGAATAATTGATTAAGTCGATCAAAAGACATTTGAAGAAAGCCAGTAGTTTTAGTGGCAGAAATGTTGGCTATCACAATCAAGATGAAGACAACAGTCTGAATCTTGTTATAACATAAATAACAATTCCTCATATCAGAAATATTTTAGGTATGAATGTCTATTTAGATTTGTCCTCATTTTGGTTCTTATAGTCACAATATTTAAAATTCAGTGAAAAGAAAAGTGACATTAGAATAGAAAGGAAAAAATAACTAAGAAGGAATTAACTGATAAGACACATTCCAAGTCGTGAATGGTGGAATGAATTGTTAACTTTGAAATTCATTGAAAGTGACGATCTAAAACAGAATATCTGAAAAGGGCTAGCTCAATCAGCTGGGGCTGTAGAATACGCCGACTGCATCTCTTCAGAGGAGTAAGAACCCTTCCAATGAGTGTTCTGGATATGACACTAAGCCATCTGATGGTGAAGTTCCAGTCAAGCTGGAGCTTTGGGGAATACAGAGTACCCCTTCATTGCCATCACTCCCAGGTCCACTCTAGCCCAGAGTAGTAGCACCTGACAGGCTCCCATCTATGGGTTAAAAAGAACTGTTTGATATTTAAAGTATGCAAACAAATGACTTATACTATATTGAATTGTTAGAAATAGAACTGTTTGGTCATTTAATTGCATGTAAACATATGACTGATGTTTAATTGAATTGTTTGTGTTGTTTAATTGCTTATAAAACTTCTTGGGTTATTTAATGCCAAATCCATGCTTCTAGAAGTACAGTAGTGGTGCTATTTACCCCATAGCTGGGAGGATAAGGTGGTTCATACATTTTGCAAGGGTATTTGTCCGAAAGTGAATGTAATAGTGTGACTGGAGTTCAAAACTCACTACGATTCCGCAGTCCAGTGCTTTAACCATTACATCATGAGGAGATCCCTTAATTGAATTGTTAGTGATACATAGCAATACTTGGAACTATCTAAATATGTGTAGATAAAACTATTTGTGTTTTTATATTTGAAACCATTTACCTATATGCAAAATAGAATTATTTATATTACATTGCAATACTTTGAACTATTTGACTGTTTGCAAATGAATAAATAGTGTTCTACTGAATAGTTAGTGTTAAAGAGCAATACTTGAAGCCACTTCAATGTTTGCAAATAGATGATTAAAATTGAATTGAATTATTTTTTTATTGTTATAGCTGAAACCATTTAACTGTGTAGGAACAATAGCAATACTAGTGTGCAAACAAATTAGTTGTTACTCATTTAAAAATAAAATTACCTACAAACTATTCACTTACAAAGGATATAGGTATAACCATTTAACTGTTTGAAAATAAATGACTGATAGTGTTAGATAGCAATACTTGAAACTATTTTCAAACAAAAGATTAATAATAGATAGAATTATTCATGTTAGAAGTACATAAAACCAAATAGCTCAGACTCACTCAAAATGTTATCTAAAAAATATGTTTGCAAATCATATATATTTAATATATATGTATAAAGAGGATTTGGTATAAGATCATCTTCAATGGTTGATATGGCATAAAACCCAACCAAACAAAAAGATATATATTTCATATATATGTATAAAGAGGATTTGGCATTAAATAACTTACAATGGTTGATATGCCATAAAACGCAACCAAACCAAATCATATATATTTAATATATATGTATAAAGTAGATTTAGCATTGAATAACCTACAATGGTTGATATGCCATGAAACCTAATCAAACCAAATCATATATATTTAATATTTATGTATGAAGAGTATTTGGCATTAAATAATGTACAATAGTTGATATGCCATAAAATGGAACCAAACCTGAAGAAGGCTGGAGGTTACAATAGCCAAAACAATATTAATATAAGTTCTCAGATGAGGTTGATAGCCTGAGATGTGTGAATAATGTTAATAAGTCTAGTCTAGTTTATTTGAAGGAAATGATTTTAAGGATATTTGGTTATATTTTATCTGAGCTGGGTAGATCCAACTAACTTAGCCATGAGAGGGCCCAATTGGCTGGGGTTGCAGATTATACTGACTGCATCTCTGCAGTGAGTGTCCTGATTATGACACTAAAGAATGAGATGGTGAAGCTCCATTAATGCTGGAGCTTTAGGCAATGTAGAGTACCCCTTCATTGCCATTGCTCCCATGTCTACTCTGGCCTGGAGTAGTAGCACTTGATAGGGTCCTATGTATGGGTCAAATAGAACTGTTTGACATTTAAACTGTGTACTTATGCTAAACTGAATTGTTTGAAATAGAAGTGTTTTTACATTCAACTGTGTGTAAACAAATGACTGATGTTTAATTGAATTGTTAGTGATACATAGCAATACTTGGAACCAGTTAACATTGTTGACATTCTAAACTGAATTGTTTGAAATAGAACTGTTTGATCATTTAACTGTGTGTAAACAAATGACTGATGTTTAATTGAATTGTTAGTGATACATAGCAATACTTGGAACCAGTTAACTTTGTTGACATGCTAAACTAAATTGTTTGAAATAGAACTATAAATAGAATTTTTTTGTTATTGAACTGTTTTTACATCTAATGTCTAAAAACTATTTAAATAAATGACTGAGTGTAAACAAAAATCTGCATACTTATACTAAACTGAATTGTTTAAAATTCAGTGAAACCATTTGACTGTGAGCTTAGGGTTTGTTTAAGCATATAATCTACAAATTGTATTTAGAAATCATATGTTCAAATATTTCTAAAAAGGATTTGGCATTAAATGACCGACAATGGCTGATATGCCACAAAACCAAATCAAACCAAACCAAATCTTAGTATTATATAGCAATCATCATCATCATGTTGTGCTGGAAGCACGGATATCCCTGACCCTCTCTCGCCACTTTTCCCTATCGTTCATCGCCTCAGGCAGGTCTTCTGGACAACATCCCGTATCTCACATAGTTGCTGAATTTATGTTCGTGCTGGTCGTCCTCCTTTTGCACGGCCATGTGTGGGGGTCCATAAGAGTACATCACTTATGAGTTCGTCCCTGCTTCTTCAGCAGTGTCCCGCATGTCTGGTTCGTCTAATTTGAATAGTTTTTGTGATAGGAGGCAGGTGGCCGTACAGTTGGTGTCTTGTGGGGTGTTGCCGCCAGGACTTGTTCAAGATTGCTCACAGCATTCTTGTGTAATTGCCGTCTAGCTTCTTCTCCAGCCGTTTTGTTAGAGTCCATGTAGTGCATCCATATAGCAGTATCGATGCAACCGCTGCCTGGAAGAAACTGCGTTTCATTTTATCGGTTAAGTCTGATTTCCATATAATCAATAGCCTATTGATAGCTGTCCATGCTTTCGTTAACCTCATGTCGATGTCCTGTTCGGTTGATGCGATGCTGCTTTCTAGATAAGTGAATTTGTCTACTAGTTTAAGAGGGGTTCCGTCTAGAGTAGAGATGTCCCCTATTGGATCATAGCACATATATTCCATTTTGTGTGCATTGACATAGTCCTATACCTGCGGCTGCTCATTCCAAACTATGCAGTAGTGTTTCGGCTTGGTTGGGTGTATTTGCCAGTATCGCTATGTCATCGGCGTAGTCGGCGTCGGTAATTGTTTTTGCGGGGTACCTTCTGCTTCTTTTCTTTGTCAGCTCGAAGCCGTTCTCTCTGATTTTGTCAATCGATGTTCTAAGTACATAGTCTAGACAAATGATAAAGAGGTATGGAGCTAGCGTGTCCCCTTGTAGTACTCCTGCTACAATGTCGAACTATTCTGTGTCTCCATCTGTTGATCGTACTTTTTTTTTTTTTGGTAAACAAGTGAGCTCTGACTCATTTAAGATATTATCTACCTAAGTATTCAATTAGAAATCTTGGGTTTGATATATGTATAAGCAGAATTTGGCATTGAATAACTTACAAAAGTTGACATGCCATAAAAACCCAACTAACCAACTTAGCCATAAGCCAAGTTACAAATATTTACTTTACTTGACCTTGTGTGGTGCAAGGCGAAATCATGAGAAAAGGAGGCTAGAAGATTGTATTACACCAATTTTCTAAATTGAGAAAGATTGCTTGCTTTAAAAATCAGCATTGAAAAATCTTATCTTTTTACTTGAACTCACCAACAAGTGTCAATAGGACTTGAAAACATAATGTATACCACACAATAAGCTCTTTTTAATTATGATTTATCATTACATAGCAGTGATGGCATCTTATACTTATGTCATTTTTACAAGCTTATAACATTTTCTCATACATTTCTGACTTAATATCTTATATATAAAACTCATTATCAAATACCTAATTTTGAAAATTCTCTAAATGAAATAGACCGTTTTTGTCATTTTTAACTTCAAGGTGATAGGAAGCATGCCAAAGTTTAATCAATTTTCTTCTAACCATCAGTTTTTAACTCATACATGTTTATCAACATAAAAAAATGATTGAATTCATTTTGATTGGTTTTCAAGATTTTAATTTTAAGCTCAGTGACACTGTATAGCTCGCAAGAATTATCTTTAAAACACAGATAAACATCTGCCAGAATTTTTGCTTTGTTTCTTAAAAGTAAATTGTTTTACTCATTGCTTCCTAATTTTGCATCGAGATAAAACAAGAAATAATAAACTATTAAAAGTATTTTGTCAAAAAATAAATTTCCAAACAAAATATTTTCCCTTCTCTACCAATTTACCATCCATTTTCTGTCTAACCCTTAGTCATTTTTGATCCACTTACTTTTTTAACTCATTTTCTACAAATTTACCACTAATTTTCTACCTATTTTTTATCTATTCATTTATTTTTTATACATCTTTCCCTCATTTACCTTTTTTATATCCATCAACCCACTTTTTATTTACAGACCCATTTTCTATTCATTTACCATCCTGTCAGTGCAGAATTGGCCTAATGATATCATCATCAGGTCGTGCCAAGAGCACAGATATCCCTGACCCTCTCTTACCACTTCTCCCTATCATTCATCGCCTCTAGCAGGTCTTCAGGGCTACAATCCGTATCCTCACATAGCTGCTGTATGTATGTATGTATGTTCGAGCTGGTCATCCTGCTTTTGCTCGGCCATATGTGGGGGTCCATAGGAGTACATCACTTATGAGCTCGTCCCTGCTTCTCTGGTTTGTCTAACATGGATAGTTTTCATGATGGCAGGCAGGTTTCTGTATAGTTGGTGCCTTGTTGGGTGTTGCCGCCAGGACTTGCTCAATATTGCTCACAACATTCTTGTGTAATTGTTGTCTAGCTTCTTCTCCAGCCGTTTTGTTAGCGTCCAAGTAGTGCATCTATACAGCAGTATCGATACGACCGCTGTCTGTAAGAAACTGCGTTTCATTTTATCGGTCAGGTCTGATTTCCATATGATCGATAGCTTATCGATAGCTGTCCATGCCTTCGTTAGCCACATGCAAATTCTGGCAGAGATTGTATTTATTGGCCTAGTGGGTAGAGTGTTCGTCAATGGTCCAGGAGACCAAGGTTCAATCTCAGGTCGTGTCATACCAAAGATTTAAAAATGGTACTTGGTACCTCCTTGTTTAACACTTAGCAATATAAGGTACATATTGATGGTAAAGTGGAGCAATCCAAGGAAAGGAGTAGCGCCCTCACCTACACCTCAGTGTAGTAGCTATTGAAAAGGGAGCCTTCTAGTCGCAATCGATTATGGTCACCAACTTTACTCCTTACTTTTACTAACCTTAGGAAAAGCATGAATTTTCATCTCCCTGTACATATTACCATTTATACTGAAAAGATCTTATCACTATTAGGTCACATTGGTTGATAAAGAAAACAATAGAGAAGTGAGTACTTGGATAAACCACTCTCCCATAATTACCTAGTGATGAAAAAGGTTATATTTCTTCCTTCTCTTTTGGCTTCTAACAGTTTTTCCAGTTTTTATTTATTTTTCGTCTGCTTCTATTCACTTCATTTTACTTTCAAAAAAGCTTGTAAAATCATTATCAACCTTGACAAGAGATAAGTCTTTTGAGTGAGTCAGTGTAATATGCATAATAGTCTCACTCCTGATGTATGAGTGAAAATAAAAACGAAAATTTTGAATGCTTTTTTTTTTTTTTTTCATAGTAGGCAAGACAATTGAAGGGTTGATACAACTCATTTTTCTTTGTCCGATTTCTTTTCATTTGCCTTTGTGTTGTACTAAGTATAACTTTGTAAATATTGACAGCAGCCAGTTTCTCCATTTTCTTATTTTCATAAATTTCCTTAATGTTTCCAACTTATTTTATCTTCTTGATATTTTCTTTATCTTTCAATCACTAATTCTTTCTTCTCACTCAACAATCCTAGCCGGCTGGGGCTATAGAATATGCCGATGAGTGTCCTGGATATGACTCTAAACAATCTGATGGTGAGGCTCCAGTCCTAGAGCTTTGGAGAATGTGGAGTGCCCCTTAATTGCTATTACTCCCAGGTCCACTCTGACCTGGAGTAGTAGTAGTATCTGATAGGATCATATCTATGGGTCAAATAGAACGGTTCGACCATTTAACTGTACAAACAAATGATTGGTGAGTGATACATAGCAATACTTGGAAACATTTAGCTGTAATGAGTAATGTTAAATAGAATTATTTGTGTAGAATAGAAATACTTGAAACCATTTAGCTGTGTACCTCAATTTAATGATATTACATAGCTATACTTGGAACAATTTAACTGAGTATCAGTAAAACTAATGATGTGGAATACTTGAAACTATTTAACTGTATGCAAAAATTGAATTATTAGTATTACATACCAATATTGGAAACCTTTTGACTGTGTGTAAATGAAAGAATAGTATTGAATAGAATTATTGAGTTAAATAGCAATACTTATAACCACTTCACTATGCGCAAACAAATGATTAATATTAGATAGAATTATTATTATTAGTTAGAAATTCTTGAAACCATTTAACTGTATGTAAACAAATGAGCCCTGGCTCGTTTTAAAATGTTACCTACAAACTATGCATTTACAAAGTGTATATATATATATATATATATATATATATATTGTCATCCACAGACATACTGTTTTGTTGTATCTCAACTCGTCAGTGTGGCTAGACATGTAGAACGCTTGAAGCCAGGATTGAAACTCGCCCAGCTGTACGTTAGACTTAGTTTCAGACCGCTCGGACAACAAGCATACCACGTTGGCTAAGGAATTATAAGGTATTATGTAGCAACAGCAGCAGTGTCCGTTTGTGTACAGTGTGCTCAATTCGTTCAAAGAGCTTTGCATTATGCAAGCGGTGGCCGAAAATTCCTTCACCAGAGTGCTCAACCCCCATGAGGGAGCGTATATATTGTCATCCAAAGACAGACTGTTTCATTGTATCAAAACTCTTCAGTGTGGCTAGACATGTAGAACGCTTGAAGCTGGGATCGAAACCCGCCTAACTTTACGTTAGACTTAGTATCAAACCGCTCGGCCAACAAGCAATATATATATATATATATATATATATATATATAAACAAACAGAATTTGGCATTAAATAACCTAC
Organism: Sepioteuthis lessoniana; assembly: GCA_963585895.1. NCBI lineage: Eukaryota > Metazoa > Mollusca > Cephalopoda > Myopsida > Loliginidae > Sepioteuthis > Sepioteuthis lessoniana. The sequence goes on from OY757920.1 coordinate 11,568,439, forward strand.
CAGTGTTGATATGCCATAAAATTCAATCAATCTTTCTCAAGTCCTTTTAGTTTTTATTTCTTTTTCTCTATCTCTCTTTTTCATTCTCTTTCATCTCTTCTTCTTTCCTTCTTCATTTGTCCTTTCATTTTTACCTTCACATTTTCTTTTTTCTTTCCTGCATTTATTTTTCACTCTATCCTTCTTTTGATTTATTTCTTCATTCTTGCTTTCTTTCACTTTCTTCTTCTCTTCCTCATCTGCAGAATGTAATTCAATCTTTACCCCAATCAACTACCTTTGGAAAGTAACCAATAGAATTAGCCAGATGAGAAGTTTGCAGAATGCCAACAGTGGCCATCTTGGTTTCATTTCACAGTTTACTGTATAATTATTCTTTGCCAACTTGAATGCAAAGTCAACACGCAAACTTCCCCAGACTCTCATTTACCCACTTTCAAGATTTCTTCTAACTGCTGGGTTTACGAATGAGTAGAAAAAATAAAACTAATTTAATAAAAAGAAGACTTGAACTTGTTATGTTATGAATAAGAGTCTTCTATAATTCCATCTTTGTTCAATTATCTATGTGTTTATATATATATATATATATGTATATATATATATGATGATGATGTATTATTCTACATGTGTATGGCTCATGTGTGATGTTTAAGGCTGTTGTATAGTTTTCTTCCGCACTAGTACTTTAAATTCTGGTTCAAATAAAAATGATTCTTTTCAAGGTAAGTAGCTTTTACCACTTAAAATATTAGCACAGCACAGTTTAGTGTTCACCAATGGTTTGGTAGACCTGGGTTCAATCCTAGATCCAGTCATACCAGAGACTCAAAAAATGGTACTTGATGCCTCTTTGCTTTAACATTCAGCATTATGAGGTACAGATCAAGTGTAAGTTGAGCAATCCAGGGAAAGGAGTAGCAACCTTCTCTACTCCTCAGTGTAGTAGCTATTCGAGTCACTCTCCTTACTTAACTTAAAGTTTTATTATTATTATTATTAATTGGCCTTGTGCCTTACAAAGCTAAGCGTAGAAAATATCTATATTTCCAAATTTTATTCTTATATGAAAATGGATCAAATATGGTGTGTGTAATATATATATATATATATACATATATATATATACATACATATATGTATATACATATATATATATATACATATATATATATATATATATATGTGCACACAAATATATAGACACATTGTGCCATACTATGCTAATCTTGTAAAATATCTATATTTACAAAGTTTGCTTATATGGTTAAAATATGATGTGTGTGTGTATGTAATTGTGTATAATTATATATATATATATATATACACACACACAAACATATATATATATAATTATATATAAATATATATATATATATATTATATATTATATTATATATAAATATATATATATATACCCACACACAAACACACACACGTATATATATATATATATATATATAATTACGTATATATATATATATATATATATATATATAAACACACACACACACATTAATATATACTTATAAAATTATATATATACATATATATATACACACACACACACACACACACACACACACATATATATAATTATATATATATACACAAACACACACACACACACACATATGTATATATATATATATAGGCTGTTTGCATTATATATCATCCAGATACCCTTGGGAAAAGTATGAATCTCCCACAGCATTTGGTCAATTGTAAGGCAGACTGAGCTCTTTAACATCAGTATGGCAACCATTCTAGGAGAAGGAAAACATTGAATTCAAACCTGTTAAACTCTACTTAAAAAGTCGATCTTGTATCACATTCTTTGCATATAAATACGTACATGGTGTGACGGTTAAGTTGTCACCATTGTAAGTTATTAATTTCATGCACATAAGTTTATTTGTTTCAGGTTTTGTCTACTGTGTACCATATTGACCTTTGACTGGCCATGTAAGTTTGTGAATTTTAAAATATGATATACACCTGTGTCTTAATGTAAAAAACAGCGGGAATGTGTGGGTGTGATGCCAGAAGGAAGAGTACCTAGGCATCCGAAAAACATGTTCCGATAGAAGTTTTCAATCACAGGCAGTCAGCAGAGTGAGAGTGAGCAGTGACACTTGACATCACACCATTTTGGATGCAATCTCACCACCCTAGGGGTGAGAACCAGCCCTGTATCAGTCTGCCATAGATGGTATGTTATTTTGGGTTTTATGGCGTATCAACCTTTGTAGGTTATTTCATGCCCAATCCATTTTTATGTAAATAATCTGTTCTATTTAAAACAATTCAGTTTAGCATAAATACACAGTTTAATTGTCAAAAACATTTCTATTTCAAGCTATTCAAGTAGTTAAATGTAACAAATCAGTTAAGTGTAAATACAGTTTTAATATCGAAAAACAGTTCTGTTTTAAATAATTCAGTTAAGCATAAGCACGCAGTTCAAATGTAAGTTCGGTGTAATTCTCAAAAACATTTCTATTTCAAGCTATACAGTTTAATCAAACAATTCATTTTAGCATAAGTATGCTGTTAGTTCTATTTAACCCATAGATAGGGCCCTATCAGGTGCTACCACTCCGGGCCAGAGTGGACCTGGGAGCGATGGCAATGAAGGGGTACTCCGCATTCTCCAAAGCTCCAGCATTACTGGAACCTCACCATCAGATTGTTTGTTGTCATATCAGGACACTCGTTAGGGGGGGTCTTACCCCTCTGCAGAGGTGCAGTCCATGTATTCTACAGCCCCAGCCGACTGGGCAATACACAGAGTTAAATGTCAAACAGTTTTATTTCAGATAATTCAGTTCAGCATAAGTACACAGTTTAGACGTCAAAACAGTTCTATTTTGAGCAATTCAGTTCAGCACTCACACGCAGTTCCAATGTCAATACAGTTCTATTTTAAACAATTCAGTTTAGCTGGGCAATCTGCCATAGAAGAAGCACAAAGAAGAAATGTAGAAGATTTAATGTTTTAAGTTGATCCTGTGCCAGCCTTATGAAAGCAGAGCAAAGAAGAAAGACTATCTGAAGATATTGTATCTTCGCATTTCCCTGTCTATTTGACTCTCAACGAATTTCGCCAACAATTTCAACTATTTTGTAATAAAGAAGGGAGATGTATATTTTTATTTACACAAATGTTATTATCTTTTCTTCTGCTGGTATATAACAATTGTAACAAATACTAAAGTCAGTTGGGTACTGTCTCTGAGGAAAGCAGCATGATGACACAATTCGCTCTATCAGAAATTTAAAAACAGCATGCTGTATTGCTTGGCATTCATGTTAGATGCGCCGGTACAAAGATTTCAGAGTTGGGGTGTCAATCTGAGGACATATTTATCTTCCTGAAAACCAAACGCTCAGTCCAAATTGTGGTGTTTGGGCTGGTCACTAGTGTTTTGCCTCCATTGATCTCCCCACATGTCCTCAGACTCAACACAGAGTGCTTGGAGGTGTTAGTGTTACCTTGAGGATGGCTACTTGAAGGCCATACACCTGGCAGGAGGACTGCACCATGCCACACAAACTGAAGAAGTCAGTCTTGGCTTTTAGAAAAAAATTTTTTGACAACATTACCCCTAACATCTAGCTGCCAAACTCCCAAAATTCCAATCCCCTCGATTATGTATGGTGTTCAGTTGGGCAATAGACCAACAAAACTCTATAAAATGCCAAGAGATTCTAAAGTAATCTAGAGGCTCTGGTTGAAATCAATAGGGATTTTTTCTTTTTTTATAAATTTATCTAAATTATTCAAAGATATTTTCATGTAACTTTGGTAAATATATCACATGAAGTGAGATGTCAGTGTTATTTTCAATTTTGCACAATCTACGTGGTGCATTCAATAAATTTCCAGATTTTTGAACTTGTTTACTCTGATGTTGCAGTTCAGCACATTAGCCACTACACTAATTTCTGTGTTTACATATATATATATATATATATATATATATATATATATATATGTGGTCCATTCAATAAGTTTCCAGATTTTTTCGTACAGGCATTTAGAATTGTTGTAAACTCTTAAAAATTCAGTATGTTATTGCTATACATCTTATGAAATGACTGACAAAAATTGGTCAGGTTCAAATGAACAGCTACAGCAGCAATTGGAATACACCCTACTAAAGTCTGATTATCACAGCTCGTGGATTTCAAAAATGCAATCTGGATGGGAGGACACTTTAGAAGAATGATATGCAATAAAATTATGTTTTAAACTTGGAAAAAAGGCCACAGAAACGTTTGGAATGTTTCAGACTGCTTTTTGACCATCTTGCATGAATCAAGCATCAGTTTTTGAGTGGCATAAGAGATTCAAGGAAGGCACGGAGTCTGTGAGGGATGATGAGAGGTGTGGAAGGAGTAAGTAAGTCAATACACCAGAGTTGATTGGCCAAACGGTTAGGGTTAGGGTTAGTATGTTGAGATTTTGAGGGAGTTCAGGAAGAGATTCTGTCGGAAGATGCTAGCACTCTTCAAATCGGATCAGTGGCATTTCTAGCAAGACAATGCACCCGTCCACAACTCCATCCTTGTCACAGACTATTTGACCAAGATGGGCATCAACACAGTTCCTCACCCTCCCTATAGTCCAGACCTTGCTCCCTGTGACTTTGGTTATTCCCTAAGCTCAGAGGCTGTCATTATGAGACAATTGAGGAGATGAAAGAGGCTGTGATGAAGGTCATTGACATGCTCACACAAGAGGACCTCCATGGGGCCCTCCAGAAGTTGTTTGAATGGTACAACAAGTGCATTGCAGCCGTAGGAGATAACTTCAAAAGGGACTAGAGTTTCATGTTTGTACTATCAATAAAAGTGCCCATACGAAAAAAGTCTGGAAACTTATTTAATGATCCTTGTAGATGACAGTTTACCCATCACACCCTGTATATGTGTCTGTGTGGGTATGTATATATATATATTGGTCCAGTTAAACCGGAGTTGAGAGTAATTCCATCAGGACAAGAAAACTATTCAAGAGTGAACATTTAAATTTTCCTGGTAAAGAGCTCAATGTAAAAGACATTACAGAGCAATAATTTATATATATATATATATATTTCATTAAGAAAAACAACACACCGGTCACATTAGGATTATAAATTTATTTCCATCCTGTTATGCGTTTTTGAAAAATTCAAAACACGAAAAAAAGTCCTGTTAAATTTTTTTCATGTTTTTGAATTTTTCAAAAACATGTAACAGGATGGAAATAAATTTATAATCCTAATGTGACTGGTTTAATGAGTAGATTATTTACTCATGTCTAATTGTAAATTTACTTTTGGATCATTTCAGACATATTTCTTGACATCATTTAATCAGTTGTTTTTGTTTTTTTTTTCTCTATGATCAAAGAAGGGATACATTTTGCAGAGACTCATTTAATTTTTAAATTCTTTGTTGATATTCACTGGCATGAACTTCAAGACAAATCAGTCATCTCAGACATATATTTTCAATGGTCAAATGATGACCTTCATTTGACTGAACAGTGAACTTTTTCAATATTGTTATCATTGAAGGTCACCCAGATCAATAAGTTTGTTGCTTTATGATGAATAAATGTCTCAATGATTAATAGACTAGCCTTGCATATATATATATATATAAGGCTACAAAATTATGTATTTTTAATGATGCATAACAAATTATTTGGTGACAGTAAATTCACTTATTCATGTATTTATTTATTGAATTTAAGGATAACATTTTTTTCATTATGTAATGTAAAGAATATTAATATTATTTTTAGAACTACATATTTTTAAGAGACTATATTTTTAAGAATGACATAATGAACTTAAAGTGAATAAAAGAAGAAGGAGGTGGCAATAGATATAGAGAATTGAAAAAGGAAAGCCTGTCTTTATTACCGGATAATTGTGAAAACATGAAATAGTCATATTTTATATACAGGGTGGAACGAAAAAATTGTCATCCTAAAGAAAACAACACTACAGCTTTATTTTAAAACTTTTATTGAAAAAAATCAATTCAAGTAACTTGATTATGTAGTAGAGCAGACATCTATTCAATGTAGCCGCCTTCAGCCTCAATCACCACTTTGATACGGATCTGGAACTGGGAGCATGCTTTTTCCACAAGCGCCGGTGGGAGCTCGGTGAATACTTGAAGGATGGCGGCGATCAGGCTGGCTTTGGTGTTGTGGGAGGTCATTTTGGTGCTGTTCTCGATGTATGATCAAACGAAGTAGTCCAGCGGGTTCAGGTCGGGGGAAGAGGGGGGGCCAGTAAGAGAAGGGTACAAAGTCGTAGCACTCCTTCTGAAGCCAAGCCTGGGTCTCTTTGGATTTGTGGGCTGGCGCCAAATCCTGCTACCACACCTAGGGTCTGCCAGCAGCCACCTGATTGCACCAGGGGATCACCATATTCTTCAGCACATCCAGGTACAGTTTGGTGCTGACTTTCGAGCTGACTTCGAAGATGTTAGGTGGCATGATGTGGCCATCACTTGAAACCACACCAAAGACCATAACCATAGCTGGAAACTGTTTTCATCACCCTGAGCACGTCCCTGTTATTCGTGGCAATCCAGATTTGCATTTTGAGGGTGCTGGCAGTGGTCCTGTTGTCATAACTTGGATCGGTAGAGGGTATGAGTTGTACAGCGGCGCATCTCCGATCTCACTCGTTGAACTTTCAGACATGATAGAAGGCTCCTATCGCTCTCGGTATTTGTACACAACTGGCCAACTATTAGATGGTCTGTAACAAAAAAAAAAGAAC
>OY757920.1:11580229-11830229 GCA_963585895.1 Sepioteuthis lessoniana
TGGTTTTGCAATACTTGAATCCCATTGACAAAAGTTATCAACAACAGATATGAAGTCATTATATGAATTAATCAGCCCACCCTCATCCTCTAAAGCAAATAGAAGTAAATAATAGATATTGTAAAACTTCCCACCCATATCAACTCATGATCTAGAACATGTTCTTAAGTTAGTCAGTATACCGCTTATGATATCCCAACTTCTTGTGGAAAATTTCATGGATGACTGACTTCAAGTTCCACAACCATATTATAATGTCTACACAGGCAATCATCTTGAATTAAAGTTTTCAACTCATAATATTGTCTTTTCTTGCTAATGAATGTAAATATGAGCTTGATCCTGAAGATTCATCCTCTCCTCTGTGAAAACACTACACCAAATTATTGTTTCCTGCTCATTAATATGTTCGCTATACAAAGCAACGGGGGGGTGTCCTCGTGGTATAAAGGTTAAAGCGATGGACTGCGGAGCCGTAGTAAGCGAGTTCGTACTCCAGTCGTGCTATTCCATTCACTTTTGGGCAAATACCCTTGGGAAAGGTATGAACCCCCTTATCCTCCCAGCTATGGGTTAAATAGTACCACTACTGTTCTTCTAGGAGAATAGCTTTGGTATTAAATAATCTATAAAGTTTACAAGGTTGGTCTTGAAATTAATGAGATTTCAAGTTAGCCACCCAGATTAAAAATACCCTTGGGAAAGGTATGAACCCCCTTATTCTCCCTCCAGCTATGGGTAAATAGTAGGACGGACTAGGTTCTTCAGCCTTGGTGAGGCAACTAGTCTAGGAGAAGGAAAACTCTGAATTCAAACCTGTTAAACTCCGCTTAAAAATTGACCTTGTGTCATATCCTGCCCGAGCGGAGGGGTTGGTAAATAGTACCCAGATTAAAAATACTGAGCTGGAACCAGTGGAAACATTTAGTTCATATGTGCCTCTCAGAAATCATGTTTAACTCTATAAACTTGGATTATTACAAATGTTTTTGATTTAGGTGTGTCACAAAAATGGAATATAAAGTCAAATTTTATATAATACTTTAGGATAATATGATAGAAATATTTAACAAGTTAATACAGACTTATGAAGATCAAGTTCTACTGTGCGCGCAGATTTTTAGATGTCATAAAGTTTTGGGAGGATGACCCTGTGTCTGTAGAAGTTAATGAGTTATATTGTGAATTGAAGGAAAGGAAAAAGAAAGTGTTGACTTTCATCCGACCTGATCAACTTTTGACAGTGATAAATTAATATTGTTCTGGTAATTTTCAGTCTTCTAGCTGACCTAACAAGATTTTGGCCAAATATTCCCCTGCCCTACATCCTCGTAACTGTATCCTATTCTCCAAATTCTATGCTTGGTTTTTTGAAACTGTTGACAATTTGCAATTGATTGTGAGAAACCAGCTGAAAATAGTTTCAGTTGAAGATTTCCTGCATTGTTCACAAGAGTTGGTGCATTGTTTTCAAAGAGAACTATTTTAAAGAAGCTAAAGTTGATGTGATTAAATTATTAAACTTTTTACTTTATCAGTTTTATTGCTTAAGAGGCTAACCGTGTGTGTGTGTGTAAATAAAAAAAATGTTTGAAAATGTTTTTCTTAAATCAGAAGAGTGCTCAAATACTGGTGAGTAGTGTAACCCCCCCCAGTTATCTCATGTCCTCATGGCATCTTCATAGCTTGAAGTTTCATATATAAGGGTCGTTCAAAAAGTTCTAAGCCTCACTTAAAAAGCAGACCCATAGCTGAACCTTTTTAACTGAAATTGTAGGGATAAACTGTCTACAATATGGGTCCCAGGAATGCTGACTCCAGAGCACAAGTTTAAAGGGGATGACATTTCCAGGATACCTCTGACTTCTGGTTGTGGCTTAGAACTTTTGGAATGATCTTGTGTGTGTATATATATATATATATAAGTTGTAAGTTGGTCAACTGTAGTCGATGTTGACCTGAAGGCTTCTATTTCAATAACTACTACAACAAAATGTAGGGAAAGGTGCTACTCCTTTCCCTGGATTGTTCCACCTACCCAAGGTCCATACTGTTGTATTTTGACCTTTTGACCCGGCCAAAAATGCCATTCCAAGGTGATGCACCGGAAGGAGGTGACACATTCTAATGGCAGTTATGAGAGGAAATCTCAAGGGCGGAAATTGGCTGATGAAATGGGACAAGCTAAAAAAAATCCCATGGTACACTCATAAACTGATACACCGGAAGAGAGTGACTTGTGAACTGCATGACAGTTATTTCCACTTGATGACGAGTAAACATTCGATTTCAAAGATCAAGTGGGCGATCGAGTGGGTGTTGAACTACTATATAGCTCAGTCAAGACAGAAGTCAAGAGATAGTTGAGTTCGATGGGCAGGGCCAGTTGAGTTGCAGACAGTTGGAATTCCAGTAGAGTTGGAGACGGAGATAGACGAGATGTGGTAGGAAAAGCCACACCCAGCCGAAGGGGCCCTCAGAGGCCCTGATTGAATTGGGGTCCAGAGAAGATGCTGATAAGATGCAGTAAAGAAAGCCAGCACCCAGCAGAGTGGGCCTCTGGACCTCCACTTGAGCATCAAGAGAACAAGAAAGACACAACGTGACGGCCATAAGAGTGAGGGTCAAAATATTGCAGTTCTGTTTGATCTCCAGCTCCCTCTCACATGCAAACCTTGAATAACCCTCTTTGTACCCTTACAGATAAAGTGAGAGGTATGTATATTTATAAAGGAGTCTTCGCTCGTCTTTCTTCTTCATTGTGTTGTTATGATCATGAGCATATAACACATACCTTATAATGCTAAGTGTTAAGCAAGGAGGCATCAAGTACTATTTTTTGAGTCTTTTTGTATGACTTGACCTGGGATTGAACCCCTGACCACTGGGAAACACTCAATCACTGTGCCAATGGGCCGATTATCTATATATATATAAAACAGACTTCATTAGTATGTGAATATGCCAACTAAATTAGAATTTTTTATGGACTTATCAACACTTAACTTAATTTGGATATAACAAATTAGACTCTTTCAAGTCTAGTAGTATGCAAGATTTTTCAAGCATTGCTATTTTGCTATGAATTCAAATTAGATTTTGTTTAGATTTGTCAAGATTTTATTTAAACCAACTTCACTGACTAAAGATATTGATAGAAACTCTTAGACTTGTTTCATGTGTACTATTGGGCTATAATTACTGATGAAAGCGTATCTATTCTTTGAATACTCTCTGATAGTTTCAGGTTATGTCACAGTAAAAACAGAAATCTTTGAATGCAAAATTATTGCTGTATTTTAAAAGCTGATATTAAATCTTGCTTTGACCTCAAGTGATTGTGATGTCTAGACATGCCTTTGGCCAAAACTAGTTTTATTTTATATCATTTATATTATATTATGTTCGCTTTCTTTCTGAGCACGTATAATACGCACACATTCATTCATTCACACATACATATATGTTGTGCATGAAATTTCGTATTTATCTAAACAAAATAAATTGAGGAAAAAGAAAAGTTTATTCACTAAATTAGAATATTTTCCTTTTGGCCTTTGTATATTTATTCTACTCTGGCAGCAAATTATTTGTTCCCTTAAGTAATTCTAAGAACATTTTTAGTTTGATTCTGATTGGACAATTTTTTGCCTGTAATAGAATTTTTGAGATGCTTTAAAAAATTGTGTATCTGTAAAAAAAAGAGGTGAATTAGTTAAGTGCAAATCTCTATCTTCATTAAACTCAATTTCAGGATAATTATTTTTGCCGCATCAATATGGCTGTTATAATATAACAAAATGGCACCCTTTCTATGCCTCAAACTGGTTGCTTTTTAAAATTTGAATACATTATCCTAAGCTGTTTCACATATCCATGTACATTAAGTGCTTTTCCACATTGAAAGATGCTATATGTATCAAACTGTTTCTTTTCTACTAAAATCTACAGTGTACACACACACACACATATATATATATATATATATATATATATATATATATATATATATATATATATATATATATAACTGTTCAAATGCAATTGATAATTCATTTAAACAAAGTAAATGAAAATTTACAGAAGAAAATTATTTATTTAATGATAATAATAATCTCTGGAATTTTATTTTGACAGGAAATTGTCTATTCTTATTCCAAAAATTTCTGTATTCAAAGAACTGATAAATCTGTTTATTTTCTTTTTCAATTTCATCCTTACTACAGAAATTTTTATTTTTATGAAACTGGTTGTAATGCTTGAAAAAGGTTAAAGAAAAATCAAGTGAATCGAAAGAGTACAATAAAAAAAAACCCTCCCCAAATATGACACTAAACAATCTGAAGTAATGCTGGAGCTTTGAGGAATGGGGAGTACCTTTTCATTGCCATCACTCTCAGGTTCACTCTGGTCTCAAGTGGTAGCACCTGATAGGGTCCTATCTAGGGATCAAATAGAACTGTTTGACATTTAATATGCTAATGCTTATGGTAAATTGAATTGTTAGAAATAGAACTATTTTACCATTTAACTCCGTGTAAACAAATGGCTTATTGAATTATTAGTGATACATAGCAATTCTTGGAACTATTTAACTTTGTTGTCTTTCGTTTACAAATCATATATATCTTATATATATGTATAAACCGGATTTGGTATTAAATAACCTGCAATGGTTGATATGCCATAAAATCAAACCAAACCAAATCATATATTTAATATATATATGTATATATATATATATATATATATATATATATATATATAAAAACAGGATTTGACATTGAATAATCCACAATGGTTGATGTTAAGTCATGCAAGTTACCTCCCCTGATACTCTCAAGAAAAGAAAAGAAGGTATTTTTCTAGGACCGGAAGTAAACAGACGGTTATACTGGTTTATGTGAGAGTGTGATAAGAAGGAGTGGTTAAAAAGGCATCTCTACGTGTTGTAGTCTCAATTCTTGATATTTAACAGTTGATATGCCATAAAACCCAACCAAACCAAATCCTATATATTTAATATATATGTATAAAGAAGATTTGGCATTAGATAACCTACAATGGTTGATATGCCATAAAAACAAACCAAACCAAATCATACATATTTAATATATATGTATAAAGAGGATTTGGCATTAAATAACCTTCAATGGTTGATATGCCATAAAAACAAACCAAACCAAATCATATATATTTAATATATATGTATAAAGAGGATTTGGCATTAAATAACCTTCAATGGTTGATATGCCATAAAACCAAACCAAACCAAATCATATATATTTAATATATATGTATAAAGAGCATTTGGCATTAAATAACCTACAATGGTTGATATGCCATAAAACCAAACCAAACCAAACTATCTACTTGATACATGTCCATATTGTCATGTATGTATTTTACTCTATATTTTAGGCAACAAATGAACTTCTTCATAGACATTGAATTTCAGATAATGTCCAATAAATGAGTCCATCTTCAGATTCATCTTTTTCCATCATGAACTGTACTGAAGGTCTTCTGAATTTGTAAGTGATTTATTTATTTATTTTGTTGAGGACAGGGGATAATAATCCAATTTTGATAGGATACTGCCATGATGGAATGATTAACAAGGTAATTTCATAAACTATTGAAGTTCGTTCTTCATTAAGCATCCCACACATGAGGTGTTTGATACCCCCACCTCAGCATTCAAGTTATTATCATGAATGTGAATTCTTCCTTTTCCCTCTTTCTCCCATTGGCTAGAACTGCGAATGTTGGTGAAATTGGAGCAGCTGCTTGAGCTACATGAACCTTCTAAAAGAAGATAAATCATTCACCATAAAGGGCATGTTTTTTTGGTGCAAGTATAAAGGAGCAGGTTGTTAAATATAAACACAGAAGAGACTGGTCTCTAAAAATAGAGAAAAAGTTTTCCCAAGTAAGTGTCCCCTTCCTTTGTTGTCATGTATTACTGAACTTTGTTGGGTATTTGTTTCAGCTATTTTTTTTTCTGTACAACATTTTCTTTTGAACTCTTTTCTTTAACTGTGTGTCTACATTGTTACTCGTGTTTTCTTTACTTTCAAATTCATGCTGTCTGCTGCCTTTGGACTGTCCGATAGAATTCACTCACTTATTGTATAAAGGCGACGAGATTTCTCCTCTTGCTATAGTTAAGCTTTATATAACTGGTCTCCATTTTGTTTTTATTTTTCATTACTCTTTATCTTTGTTTTACTGCACAGTTTTTACTCATGAATTTCAGTTGCTGCTTTACACAGTGCCTGGCTTGGAAATTTTGTTGTCAGCGTACCTTTAAAAGTTTGGTGGCAACATCCAGTTTATAACATTATATTTAGTCATGGAACCACATTAAAATTGGCAGTGGGGCTGTCATCATGGTGTAATGGTTACAGTGCTGGACTGTGGAATTGTAGTCTGCTAGTTCAAACTCCAGTCGTGATATATTATTCACTTTCAGACAAATACCCTTAGGAAAGGTATGAACCCACTTATCCTCCAAGCTATGGGTTAAATAGTACCACTACTATCTTTCTAGAAGGATGGGTTTGGCATTAAATAACCCAAGAAGGTTGATATGCCATAACATAACACCACAAAATTCACAGTATGCTGTCTGAAGAATTTACCATATATGGTACTAACAAAGAGCCATGATGTATCTTAACATTTAGGGTTTTAGTTATTTGCAGTTTTCTTCTATTTTGTGTAAATTCCAAAGTAATCTGTTGTAACACCAGGGATCCATTCTACAAACAATAGTTTCCCCATTGTATTTACAGGATAGGATCAGGGCATTTTCTCTTGTCTATGGAAATAGGTGTCTTTTAAAAATACTCGCATTTCAAAGAGAATTTGCTATCTTCATTATCATGTAGAGAATTGTACAAGCCCCGAACAACATGCTGGTTGTCTTTCTTAAAAGATATGTACAAGCAAGTATAAAAATATCAATCTTCTCAAAGAAAAATGATTTCTACCACTGAACTTATTATTCTAACATCTGTGGTAAAAAAAAAAATGAAATGTCAGAGATCTTAGTTTCAGATTACTATTTTAAATTATTAGATTTTAAAACAGATTTGACTATCATTTTCTTTCTTAATTTTGAGTTGTTTTTTTTATCACAGTTCACTCAGGTTCTTAATCTATGACAAAGAAACAGCATAGTTGAGAAATAACATTTATTTAAGCCTTCAGTGAGAGTCAAACTCATGTTCCCTTTTATTTCAGTTGAACCTGGTTGAATTAAGATGCAAAAAGCAGTTAATAATTAAAATGAAAGAAAATGCTAATCAAAATTGATGGTTGTCAATGCTTCATTTAAGAATAAAGATGAATAGATAAAAAGTGTTTGAAAATAACTTTTAGTATTAATTTCTTTATATTAACAAATGGTTTAGCTGGATTGGTGTGCTAACTATTGCGGTATGTTGAGTTTCTATGTAATGTTTGATAAATTCATATACTTTTATTGAGGCACATGCCATAATGGTTGCAGTCATGGGAAATAGATTTGGTGTCAACGAGTTCAATTTCTTATTGTGGCTGTTTGCGTTTCATTTTGTATTTATGCCTTTGGGAAAGAAATAAGTCTATCTCTCTTTCCTCCAGATATGGCTGAATAGTAGAGCTGACTAGATTTTTTTAGCAGCGGTAAAGCAACCAGTCTAAAAGAAGGAAAATTCTGAATTTAAATCAGTTGCATTCTGGTTAAAAACTGACTTTGTGTTGCTTCCTGTCAATGAAGGAGGGGTTGGGTAAATACATACTTATGCTCGGCTTGTGGAGGCACCCATGATGTAATTGTTGTTGTTGTTGGAAGTGGACATGGCAACCTGAATTCAAATCCTGGACGAATCTGTTTGCATTTCACAGTGTTAATACCTTTTAGAAAGGTATGAATCCAACTATTTACCCTGCAGCTATAGGTAAAATAGTTGGGCTGACTGTGTTCTTTAGTCTTGGTTTGGCAACCAGTCTACAAGAAGGAAAACTCTAACTTCAAACCTGGTAAACTCTGCATAAAAAATTGACCTTGTGTGGAGGGGTTCGTTTGACACAAAACCACAAGATCAGGGTACCTCACGAGAATCAAGTTTATTACACTAGCAAATGGTTACTTTATACCAGGCACCAGCTAACAATAAAATCATTCCTGATAAAACTATATTTATCATTTAAGAACTAACCCTTTAATCAGCAAGAACAATGAATAAACTGTTTATTCATGAGAGCCATTTCCTAGTTTCATCATTATCATTATTATTATTATGACAACAACAATAACCGAAAAACGTTGTAAGCTGGAAATAATTGTTGTGCAATGAACAAAACTAAATCTAAAAAAAATACACTGATTATAAATCAATAAATTTAATCCAGTCAATAGTCTTTAAAAAAAACCCGAAAAAACAGTCTTTGAAAAGAAGGAAATTTGATTGTAAGTAAAAATCAATTTATTTAGCATTTAGAAATTTTAGAAAACAATATATTAAAAAAAGAATTATATTCATTCTATTTCAGATCATTTAGATGAGAGGAAATAAATTGACATCCAAGAGAGAATAACACAAACAGAACATTTTCTCAGCAAGTGTAAAATGTTCAAAGTTATACTAGCATTTTAGGTTTCTCTGTTTTGAAAACTGTAGGATTTGATTTATCTTTGGGTGAAAATTTTCAAACTTTAATTGTATTGCAGGAGTTGTTTAAACTCTTGATCTTTTTTTTTTTATATCACTGTTTCAGCTAATCCATTCTTCAATCTGCTACAGATTTACTATCTATATGGAAAGAAAGGACTTTTTGTAATATATTGCCTTGACTGGCAATGAACCCGGCAGATGTAGTTGACAGATACATCCATCTTTAGATAAAAACAACAAAGTGATTACCAGAAAACAAGTAATGATACCAATCTGTGTGGATGTAAGCCGTGACCAATGGAGAACTAACATTGCATGGGTATAGAACATGGCCAATGAAAAAAAGTATTGCATAGGTGAAGAGGCATGGCTATGTGGGTCACATAGGAGTTATAAGACTATGTTAGGTCTAGAATTTTAGCTAAAGTCAGTTCTTGCCGGCTGTTTTGATTCTTGATAGCTCCTTTGTGTGTGCAAACTCTTTGATTGCACTCCTGCTTTATACAAGCATTACTATCAAAGAATAAAAATACAATATATATATATATATATATATATATATATATATATATATATGTTCCTCTTTGTTTGTCAAGATCCAAAAGTAGTATAATACATATTTTTTTCTATAGTGCAAATCAGAAAATGTTCATTTAATGTTTTTTTTTTTAAGTAGATATAGTGATCATACTATGGCAATCTCATCAAAACAACTCAAAATATTTTATATTCTTATGAAAAAAAAGTACCTCCTTATTTCTGTTGATATCATAATCATTTCAGCGCATCTTCTTGCCCAGTCGATTTGGGCTGCAGAATACACTGACTGCTTCTCTGCAGAGGAGTAAGATCCCCCACTACTCGACGAGTGTCTTGGATATGACACTAAACAATCTGATGGTGAGTACCCCTTCATTACCATTGCTCCCAGGTCCATTCTGGTCCCGAGTGGTAGCACCTGATAGGATCCTATCTATGGGTCAAATAGAACTAAACTGTGTACTTATGCTAAGCTGAATTGCTTGAAATATAACTGTTTTCACAATTAAACTGTATGTTTATGCTAAACTGAATTGTTTAATATAGGACTGTTTTGACATTTAGCTTTGTGTAAACAAAAAACTATATTTATACTAAACTGAATTGTTTGAAATAGAACTGTTTGACTAAACTGAATAGCTTTAAATAGAAGTGTTTTTGACAATTAAACGGTGTACTTATGCTGACCGGAATTGTTTGCAATAGAACTAATCATTTGTATAAAAATGGATTTGGCAGTAAATAACCTACAAAGGTCAATATGCCATAAAACCCAAACAAACAAACCTTATTCTTCATTCTATTGGCTGGGACTATTGAATATACTGACTGCACCTCTGCAGAGGGTTAAGATACCCTCTCCATTAAGGCAATTAAGGTGGCAACCTGTAATGCTTCAAGATGCGATTCTGGTGGCTCAGTAATCCATGACCCAGTAACCAAAGTGGTCATATGACTTGCAAGACTCTACTTTTGTCCTTATTAAGCTAGATAGGCAATAGGAGAAGCCTGATCTGATCATTTAGCTGGCCATGTCAAGCTTTAGCACCAGTACGATTGTCCTAAAATTGTTCTTGTGAAAAAAAAAAGAACCCAACATTATTATATCTTAAAGGTGCTAGAAGGTAGTGGCTGAGTGCCAATTGCAATGAAATAACATTACTTGAAACCATTTAACTGTGTGCAAACAAATAATTAATATTAAATAGAAGTCTTAGATAGCAATATTTGAAACCCTTTTTATTGTGTACAAACAAATGAGCTCTAACTCATTTAAAAATGAAGTTTGCTTACAAATCATATATATATATATATAAACCAGATTTGGCATTAAATAATCCACAAATACCAAAAAGAATCAATCAACATCCTTATTAGATTTATTTCATATTTTTTTCTTGAAAATAATTCTATGATGATAAGTGTGACTAACTAGGCATGTATTTTAACAACCTACCTACCCACCCCAAATATAATTGCTTCTACACATAGGTAAGAAAATAAGTGGAAAAGTGAAGATCTGCTATTTCTGCCTTTCTGTCATGTAGAAATAAAGTTAGACACGAGCATTTAAACACCGATCACCAGTAAACAAAAATGGCTAACTTCCAGATAGTATAAATCTGTGCTGTTAGAGTGGACTTCTTTGAGAAAAGGACATTTGTCAGTTGGACTTCTTTAAGAGATGGACTTCAGTAAGAGAAAGACTTCAGTACTACCTTGGCCGGTACACTCTTGGTTCAAAGTAATTCTGTTATTGTTCAAGGCAAGTCTGTAGTGTTATGGATAGTAACCATCTTTTGTTTTATTTTCAGTTTAATGTAATAATTTTCGTTGGGATTAAATACTTCTGTTTTTGTTAACTTGTTTGTCAATTATTTCTTCTTTTTATGTACAAAACATTTTAAGAAAGTAAATCAAAACATTTTATGAAAGCCAATCAAAAATGCCTGGTAGATTAGGGGTTAATATTGGAGTATTTAGTGAAAGTAGATATTTAACCTTTGTAATTTATCTTCCATTGACAAAATTATTGTCTATTGATATTTGGTTATAGTAATTTTTTGTAGAGTATAAAGTTAAGTTAGGTTAAAGTTAAGTTTTAAGTGGTTATTCATATTTGTAACATTTGGAATAACCACTTGAAGAAAATAGATAATGACGCGGATGTGGGTTTTTTTTTACATTTATCAAGGTAAAAAGCTGCCAGTACCAAAATGGCTACTGTCCTTCTCCGGAAGTCCCTTTTTTCCCTTTCCCAATTTCCTCGGGGAAAGTTCTCTTCTTATGCACATTTGAGCATTAGAAAACTTTAATAAAACTATCATTGTATTATTACTGCTTTGAGGTATAATGTTGTTTTAAATGTTCTATAATACAAAAGATGCAGAACATGATTTCTAGTTTGCATCAGTGGTTGTGGGCATCATTTGATGCCTGGTAGATTAGGGGTTAATATTGGAGTATTTAGTGTTCACCAATGGCCTGGGAGACCTGGGTTCAATCCCAGGTCAAGTCATACCAAAGACTCAAAAAATGGTACTTGATGCCTCTTTGCTGAACACTCAGCATTATAAGGTAAGGATCAGAGGTAAAGTGGAGCAATCCAGGGAAAGGAGTAGCGCCCTCCCCTACACCTTGGTGTAGTAGCTATCTATAAGGGAGCCTACAGGTCACCCTCGACTACGGTCGTCAACAACTCTTGTTTCTAAGCTTAGTACACTGGTGTTGACGGATTTTATTATAATTGTTTAGACTTTTCTATATAGAAATAACACTTTATGATTATTCTAAGAGACTAGATTTGTCAAGATTGACTATTCCCATTTTCAAAGAACTCGGACTATAGATCAATGTTATTACTGGCAATATTTCAGTAGTGTGTCAAATAAGAATTAAAAAAAGAAGATAACAAACTTAGGCAAAAGAGCACCTGGACTAGAAACATTAAACAATAGGTAGACCCTAAAAAAAGAAATACTGCCAAAACAAATGTCCTCTGTCCATTTTGGCAAATGTTACTTGCTTCAACATGTTTCATACAAGCATAACAGTTTTATAACACATAAATAGCTAAAATCATAAGGATGTTGGCAGAAATATATCCCTTGTCTGTGTGTATATATATATATATATATATATAAGAGGCAACAAATAGTCAGTCTAGCTGGTTATATTTGTCAATGCATCGAAAACTTTGAACATACAAAAGGAAATTATTTTTGGCACTTTGTAATCCATGTTGGTGTAGACTGCCAGAAATTTCTTCTTTTCTCTTTGTTTCTTACTTCTTTGTTGTTATTGTTGCGTTTCTATCTCAAGATTGCATTCTTTGTTAAAAGAGGAACCACTTGTTTATTGGCACAAACTACCACATAGATTCAAGTCAGCAGTTTCTTTGTTTTAAGATGAATGATCTTCTTGAAGGTCACACTCAACTAATTTAATAAGAAAAAAAAGAAATTTGTTTATCATACTTCTTTCATGCTATGGATCTTCTGCTGACTCACTGGCCAGTTAAAATTGCAAACATTTTTTTTAATTTGTTGGTTGGTAAGTTTATGGCATATCAACCCTTTATGGTTTATTTAAAGCCAATGTCAGTGTTTTTTTCAAGCAATTATATGGTTTCAATAACTAATATGATAATGATTTGTAAACAATGATAGCTTCAAGTAACTATTCTTAGGTTTGGTTAAATGGCATATCAACCATTGTTGGTTATTTAATGCCAAATCCTCTTTATACATGTGTATCAAATATATATGATTTGGTTTGATTGGGTTTTATGGGATATCAACCATTGTAGGTTATTTAATGCCAAATCCTCTCTATACATATATATTAAATATATATGATTTAGTTTGGTTGGGTTTTATGGCAGATCAACCATTGAAGGTTATATAATGCCAAATTCTCTTTATACAAATATATTAAATGTATATGGTTTGATTTGGTTGGGTTTTATGGTATATAAACCATTGTAGGTTATTTAATGCCAAATCCTCTTTATACATATATATTAAATATATATGATTTGGTTTGGTTTGGTTTGGTTTTATGGCATATCAACCATTGTTGGTTATTTAATGCCAAATCATCTTTATACATATATATTAAAAACATATGATTTAGTTTGGCTGGGTATTATGACATACCAACCATTGTAAGTTATTTAATGCCAAATCCTCTTTATACATATATATTAAATATATACAATTTGGTTTTATTGCATATCAACCATTGTCAGTTATTAAATGCCAAATCCTCTTTATACATATATATTAAATACATATGATTTGTAAACAATCCAAAGTTTATTTGTTAGCACACAGTTAAATGGTTTAAAGTATTTCTATCAAACACTAATAATTTAATTTAATGTTAATCATTTCTTTCCATACATTTAAATATATATGATTTAGTTTGGTTTAGTTTTATGGCATATCAAACATTGTTGGCTATTTAATGTCAATTCCTGTTTTTAGATATGTACTAAATATATGATTTGTAAACACATTTTGTTGATACACAGAGTTAAATGATCAAACAAGTTCTCTTTCTAACAATTCAGTTTAGCTTGAGTCAACAAAGTTAAATGGTTCCAAGTATTGTATGAATCACTTACAATTCAATTAAACATCAGTCATTTGTTACATACAGGTAAATGTCAAACAGTTCTATTTCAAGCAATTCAATTTATCATAAGTCATTTATTTGCACTCAGTTTAAATGTCAAACAGTTCTATTTGACCAATAGATAGAACCCTATCAGGTGCTACCACTCCAGGCCAGAGTGGACCTGGGAGCGATGGCAATAATGGGGTACGCTGCATTCCCCAAAACTCCAGCATTACTGGAGCCTTGCCATCAGATTGTTTTGTCATATCCAGGACACTCATTGTGGGAGTGGGTCTTACCCCTCTACAGAGATGCAGTCAGTGAATAATACAGCCTTAGGTGACTGGGCCACCAGGACACTCATTGTAGGAGTGGGTCTTACTTCTCTACAGAGATGCAGTCGGAGTATTCTACAGCCTCAGCTGACTGGGCCACCAGGACACTTGTTGGGAGAGTGGGTCTTACCCCTCTACAGAAATGCAGTCAGTTTATTATACAGCCTCAGGTGACTGGGTCACCAGGACACTCATTATAGGAGCGGGTCTTACCCTTCTGCAGAGATGCAGTCAGTGTATTATACAGCCCAAGCTGACTAGGCTTAACTATTCTTAATACAACTAATTTACAGTTTCATGATTTCAAGCATATCTATCTAATACTAATTATTTGAACACAATTAGATGGTTTCAAGTATTATCTATGGATGCACCACTTGGACACTAACTAAACGGCTGGAAAAGAAGCTAGACGGCAATTACACAAGAATGTTGTGAACAATATTGAACAAGTCCTGGTGGCAACACCCCACAAGGCACCAACTATACGGCCACCTGCCTCCCATCATGAAAACTATCCAAGTTAGATGAACCACTGCTGGAGAAGCAAGGACAAGCTCATAAGTGATGTACTCCTATGGACCCCTGCATATGGCCGAGCAAAAGCAGGTCGACCAGCTTGAACATACATACAGCAGCTATGTGAGGATACGGGATGTAGCCCTGAAGACCAACCAGAGGCGATGAATGATAGGGAAAAGTGGCGAGAGAGGGTCAAGGATATCCGTGCTAGCGGCACGATATGATGATGATGATGAAGTATTATCTAATACTTATAGATTATACATGATTTTATAGGAGCTATGTCAGTGAGGTTTAGAATATGCTGACTGTATCCCCCTTCAGAGGACTAAGATCTCCTAAAAAGCGGTGTTCTAGGTATGTCGCTAAACTGCATCTAACGGTGAAATCTGGGGAGTGTAGAGTAACCCTTTATTGACATGATTCTCAGGCCTACTCTGACCTGGAGTGGTAGTACCTGTTAGGGTCCCATATATGAAGACAAATCGATTCGTATTCAATAGGACCATATGCAAAAAAAGTGATTATGAACACAATTCCCAAACCTCTTGGCATAAAATAGCTCTCGATGGGTTAACATGCTGTTAAAATCAATTAACAATTATGTGGCTTCAAGTAATACTTGTCACTTGCATGCACACAGTTATATGGGGGCCCAATCAGCTGGGGCTGTAGAATACACCAACTTCATCTCTGCAGAGGGGTGAGATTCCCCCAAAGAGTGTCCTGATAATAAGACTAAACAATCTAATGGTGAGACTCCAATAATGCTAGAGCTTTGAGAAATGCGAAATACCACTTCATTGCCATCACTCCAAGGTCCACTCTGTTCCAGAGTGGTATCACCTGATAGGGTCCTTTCTATGGCTGAAATAGAATTAAACTACGTACTTATGCTAAACTGAATTGCTTGAAATAGAACTGTTTTGACATTTAAACTGTGTACTTATGCTAAACTGAATTGTTTGAAATAGAACTGTTTATATGTATAAAAATAGATTTGACATTAAATAACCTACAATGGTTGATATGCCATAAAACCAAACCAAGCAGTTATATGGTTTCAAGCATTTTTATCTTATAATTTTATTTAATAATTTTCAAACAAATCTATTTGTCCCATAGATGGGAATTTAACAAGTACTACCACTCTGGGTTAGAGTGGATCTGGGAGTAATGGCAACAAAGTTGGAAGTGACTACACACTCCCCAGGGATCTGAAACTAAAGCCTTATCACCGAATATAGTTTTGTGTCAAATTCTAGGCATAGAATGGCACAGTTATTGTATTTGAAATTGAATTTTTTCATAAAGTATTAATTAAGTAATTTAGTAAGCATTTTGCTTAGATGTGGTACAAGGCCATATGAATACAGCACTCAATTAGAATGGAACTCACTGGTGAAGGTTTACTTGTTTAACTTATTAACCACCACCCAAGAATATCTTTTTTCTAACTCAATTGGACCTGAAATAAGAGATCACTCTAGTTGGCATTTACTACACTTGAGACACCCAGTGAGAATCAAACCTAATTAGAAAACACACAAATAATTAGTCTTAACCACTATACCATGCTGAGATGCCCCCAAAGTTTAATCAGTCATATTCATTGGTACAGAAAGATAACTTTGGATACACAAATAAACCCAAGCCATGGTTATCAGCATGCAGTATACATCTCTACCCTAAAGAGATTGACTGAAAATATTGTTCTGCATCATATATGTGAAGGTATCTTCTTGCAACCTTCCTTCTGACTGGGGTTGTTGCATTTCCTCACAGGTTCTAGTAGTCAATGTTCAAGTCCAGGAGAAAAGCTAAGTTTTTAAGTATCAATTTTCTGACAGGACCTTCCCACCTAAACAACTGACACAACACAATCTTCTTACTCCTTATGCTGGGTTAAACTTAGCTTTATAGAAATATTTAGGTGAGATTATTTCATGGGTTAGTATTTAGCAACTGACTCCCCAATATGTCTTGCTTGAAAATAAATGTTTATACATATTTTTGCCATTAAATATTTTTCTTCATTGCATGTTAAAAGTATCGAGACTTAATTCAAGTTATATCTTATATTTCATTGTTCAATTAACAAGCCAACCATAATAGTCCTCATTCAGATTTTCAATTCTATTAGCTGATCTGCATCTTTCTACAATCCAATATCAAATTGAATTTATGAGCTTTTATCAAGACAGTTGTGAGTCTTTTTTTTTTTTTTACTTCAATATAAACCCTTTCATTACGATATGCAATCAAATTACAAGCAACATTATCTCTACAGCCTTTTCCTTTTTGCATTGGACAGACTATATTCCTTGTTTATACACCACTCTGTCTGCAGGATTCAGAATTTGATGACTATATCCTCTACAGAGAAGTAAGACCACACCCAAAACAGGTGTTGTATACCCACGATTTACACAACTCAATGAACAAACGAAACACTTCTTTATAAAAATATATCTCTGATTTTATTTTTTAAAGGGCCCACTGTTGTTGTTTGAGAGATAGATGGAGAGAGGACTTCATCCCATATCTTCTCCTGGGAGCCAGGGGGTACCAACACTTGCACCTCCTTGCAAGTTCGTCAGAGACAACCTGATTGGCTGGATGTCCTATGCTAGACTCCCATTCTCTGCATTCTGTCTAAATATGATCGTGTAGTTCTCATCACGTGGTCTCCTTCCAGTTACACACCTGTTGTACCTGAGTGCCCTGATCGTGCTGCCCTGTTTACTAATCACAACGTGACAGTTTGTCAAAGCACACAAGGGTCACTAGGAATGTTATATAACATAGGGAGCTCCAGGTTGGACTCTGAACTGTATCTGATGATGAGGTTCCAGTTCTTGCCATTACTTCCAAGTCCACTCTGACGTTGAGTGGTAATACTTGTTAGGGTCTGATCTATGGGTCAAATAGATCAATTTACACAAAAAAATGTAAATATAAAAGTACAATGTACGTATTTCCCTAACCCCTCCATGTGAGCAGAATGTGATACAAGATCCGTTTTAAGTGGGGCTTAAAAGAGTTAAATTCAGAGTTTTCCCTCTTTAGACTGGTTATCACAGCAATTTATCCAGCTGGTAGGAGAATAATTGTTCTAATTTTCCCAAGGGCATTAGCGCTATATGAAATGCAAACAGCCTTGTCCAGGATTTGAACTTGAGCTGCTGTGTCTATTTCCTATGAAGATAACCATTATACCCCAAGCACCTCCATAAATGTACAATGAGCACAATTCCCTAACCTCTAGGCATAAAACAACCCCAGACAAGTTGACCGGTCATTTAGAGCAATCAATCATTGTTTATATAATAAATTCATCCATATTTTGAACCATGTAACATCCAACATTCTGGTTTGTATACACCCACCATCAACAACCAGAGAAAGCAGCAATAGAAAAAAAAAAAAAAAAAGAAATAATACAACTAATACATTACAGAAAAAAAGAAATTATTAGCATTTGTATGGAACTTGATAATGGATAGTTGACATCTCAGATTCCACCAGAAGAAGGCTGGAGGGTATTATACTGCTGAAACATTAGGAACAAATAACAACAATACAAATAAACCCCTTTTTTTATTTTTCATTCTGGTTTTACTGCAATATGTCTTCATTATTCAAGCTATACCCTTTCTGCTGTTTGCTAAAACCTTAAGCGAGAATAAATGGCAAACCCCACAGAGAATAACAATATCAACAGAATTTGATTATTTTAATTACCTTCACAGACTTTCACTGCTGAATGTTCATGTTTTATTAGATTAAATAACGGTCATCCATTATGAGTAGGAACAAATCTGTATTATGTTTTATAATGTTAATCTATGTTCACTGTTGCCACTGTTAATACTACAATCGAGATAGATATCCTATTTGCCCAACCCCTCCGCTCAGGCAGGATATAGCACAAGGTCAATTTTTAAGCGGAGTTTAACAGGTTTGAATTCAGAGTTTCCCTTCTCTTAGACTAGTTGCCTCACCAAGGCTGAAGAACCTAGTCTGCCCTACTATTTACCCATAGCTGGAGGGAGAATAATTGGATTCATACCTTTCCCAAGGGTATTAGTACTATGTGAAAAGCAATCAGATTCGTCCAGGATTTGAACTCATGTCACCATGTCCATTTCCTACGACGATAACCATTACACCACGGGCACCTCCACTTGAGATAGACATAGTCAGTGTGTAAGCTAAGAGTATGATTACTTTGTTAAGTGAATTCCTTCATGTTAAAACTAGTGTTGCATGATTTCCCAGTTGGCTGGGTCTGTAGAATACACTGACTGCACCTCTGCAGAGGGGTAAGACCTCCCCACCAATGACTGTCCTGGATATGTCATTAAACAATCTTTCTGGGACAAATTGGAATCAATCGGCGTAATAGAAGCAAAAGTATGAAATGCCTTACGGAAATAACTGGAAACTGTTCAATGTGGATATGGAATAAAAGAAACATCCCGTGGAACATTTCAAAATAAACACGTCTTAGCATCACCCGCTTGTGAATGCGTAACAATATTCTAATTACGTGAGCAAATTTGAAAATTTTTACATTTCGCCGTTAGACGTTGATTTGTCAGGATGCCTTAATGGGGCCCCATGTCAGTAAAACCGTTGAGAGGAAGGCCCCGAAACGGTGCAAATTCTCTCCTGATGACCCCAAAACAAGCATGGAGTTAAAACTGCTCGGTGGAAATAAAAATGGCTAAAGGAGTGTTTTCTATCCGCTCACTTTTTGGTGAGTTTCTGTTACTTGGTAAGTAACTTCCTTCTGATGGTGAGGTTCCAGTAATGCTGGAGCTTTGGGGAATACGGAGCATACCTTCATTGCCATTGCTCCCAGGTCCACTCTGGCCCGGCATGGTAGCACCTGATAGGGCCCTATCTGTGGGTTAAATAGAACTAACGGCATATTTATGCGAAAGTGAATTGTTTAACTAAACTGAATAGCTTTAAAATAGAAATGTTTTTGACAATTAAACCATACTTACATTTAAACTGTGTGCTTATGCTAAACTGAATTATTTGAAATGGAACTGTTTTTTGAAACTATATTTATGCTAAACTGAATTGTTTAACACAGAACTGTCTTGACATTTAACTGTGTGTAAACAAAATCTGTACTTATGCTAAACTGAATTAGCTGAATTAGAACTGCTTGACTAAACTGCATAGCTTAAAATAGAAATGTTTTTGACAATTAAACTGGACTTACATTTAAACTGCATTCTTATCATAAGCTGAATTATTTGCAATTGAATTGTTTTTGACATTTAAACTGTGTACTCATGCTAAACTGAATTGTTTTAAATAGAACTGATTATTTACATAAAAGTGGATTAACGCAGTATACAATCAAAATCCGATAGATAGATGGATGAAGGGATGCATACTCCCCTTCCCTAAAAAGGGGGACCTCAGATTAGCCAAAAACTACCGAGGCATAACACTTACATCCATAGCTGCCAACGGACCGATCACCAGAATTATTAGTAAGCAATTAGACGTTAAACTAGGTCCTTTCACCAAAGAAGAACTCGACTCAGTTCTCAGAAGAATTAAAAATAGGAAAGCTGCAGGGCTAGACGAGATCCCTTCAGAAGTGTGGAAGACTAGACAATTCGACGATATACTGCTCCGGTAATGCAACGCAGTCTATAGTCAAAATAGGATAGAAAGATGGACGAAGGGATGCATCCTTCCTTTCCCTAAAAAAGGCGACCTCGGACTATCCAAGAACTACCGAGGGATAACACTTACATCCATAGCAGCCAAAATCTACAATGCCCTACTACGAAACCGCATAGAACCCAAAATCGACAACATACTTAAAAAAAACCAAAATGGCTTCCGAAGAAATAGATCCACGACCTCACAAATATTAACCATCCGCAGAATCCTTGAAGGTATACGGGCAAAGAACCTACAAGCGACATTAATATTTGTCGACTTTACCAAGGCTTTCGACTCCATTCACAGAGGAAAGATGGAACAAATACTACTAGCGTACGGCATACCTAAAGAAACCGTAGCGGCAATAATGATTCTCTATAGAAACACTAAAGTAAAAGTACAATCACCGGATGGAGACACAGAATACTTTGACATTGTAGCAGGAGTACTACAAGGGGACACGCTGCCCCCGTACCTCTTAATCATTTGTCTAGACTACGTACTTAGAACATCGATTGACAAAATCAAAGAGAATGGCTTCGAACTGACGAAGAAAAGAAGCAGAAGATACCCCGCAACAACAATTACCGACGCCGACTACGCCGATGACATAGCGATACTGGCAAATACACCTGACCAAGCCGAAACACTTCTGCATAGTTTGGAACGAGCAGCAGCAAGCATAGGCCTCTATGTTAACGCACACAAAACGGAATATATGTGCTATAACCAAACGGGGGATATCTCCACTCTAGAAGGAACCCCACTTAAACTAGTAGACAAATTCACGTACCTAGGAAGCAGCGTCGAATCAACCGAAAAGGACATCGAAACGAGGTTAACGAAAGCATGGACAGCTATCAATAGGCTATCGATTATATGGAAATCAGACCTAACCGATAAAATGAAACGCAGTTTCTTCCAGGCAGCGGTCACATCGATACTGCTATATGGATGCACTACATGGACGCTAACAAAACGGCTGGAGAAGAAACTAGATGGCAATTACACAAGAATGCTGCGTGCAATCCTGAACAAGTCCTGGCAGCAACACGCCACAAGACACCAACTGTACGGCCACCTGCCCCCATCACGAAAACTATTCAAGTTAGACGAACCAGACATGCAGGACACTGCTGGAGAAGCAGAGATGAACTCATAAGAGATGTACTCTTATGGATCCCCACACATGGCCGCGCAAAAGCAGGATGACCAGCTCGAACATACATTCAGCAGCTATGTGAGGATACAGGATGTTGTCCTGAAGACCTACCTAGGGCGATGAACGATAGGGAGGAGTGGCGAGAGAGGGTCAGGGATATCCGTGCTGCCAGCACGATATGATGATGATGATGATGATGTTAAACTGAATTGTTTGAAATTGAACTGTTTTTGACATTGAAACTGTACTTACATTAAACTGAATTGTTATATATATATATATAACTGTTTTGATATTTTACTGGGTAAACAAAATCTGTACTTATGTTAAACTGAATGAGAACTGTTTGATTAAACTGAATAGTTTGAAATAGAAATGTTTTTGATGATTAAACTGTGTACTCATGCTAAACTGAATTGTTTGAAATAGAACTGATTATTTGCATAAAAATGGATTTGGCATTAAATAACCAACAAAGGTTGATATACCATATCAGTGGAGTAAGATACCACCCAGAAAAAGATGTCTTAAGTATGACACTAAATTATATTTGATGGTGAGGTTCCACTCCTGGAGATTAGGAAAGTGTGGTGTACCCTTTCAATGACATTACTCCCTGGTTCACTCTGATCCAGTCTAGTAGTACTTGTTAGGGTCCCATATGTGATTCAAATTAATATTTAAAAAGTACTTGTATTATAAATGTGCAAAAAACACTTTAAATAATGACGCAAAAATGTATGCTATTTCCTCACAACAGCATAAAATAAATGGGCTGACATGCCATTAAAATCTGTTAATTAATTCACTATGTATTGGTGAAGAAGAACATATTCGATATCTATTGGAGGTGCGCGTGGTGTAATGGTTATCATCGTAGGAAATGTACACGGCGACACGAGTTCAAATCCTGGACGAGACTGATTGCATTTCACATATCCCTAATACCCTTAGGAAAAGGTAGGAATCCAATTATTCTCCCTCCAGCTATGGGTAAATAGTAGGACGGAGTAGGTTCTTCAGCCTTGGTGAGGCAACTAGTCTAGAAGAAGGAAAACTCTGAATTCAAACGTGTTAAACTCCGCTTAAAAATTGACCATGTGTCATATCCTACCCATGTGTCATATCCTAAATAGGATCAGATATCTATCTGTTTCACACTAAAAATGAACATGAGTTTAAAATATGAATATGAATTTTTGGTATTTGTTTAGAATACTTCACAATCCGTGTGAGAAACTAATATACGAAAAAAATTATAAAGGAACGTAATACTTATATTTATTAGATAAGAGCTAATTTCATTCTTTTTTTTTTTTTTTTT
Organism: Sepioteuthis lessoniana; assembly: GCA_963585895.1. Lineage (NCBI taxonomy): Eukaryota > Metazoa > Mollusca > Cephalopoda > Myopsida > Loliginidae > Sepioteuthis > Sepioteuthis lessoniana. The sequence continues at coordinate 11,603,093 of OY757920.1, forward strand.
TTTAAATTGAATGGTTGCATTTTAGTCCCCACATTTATATATAAGCAAACAATTATAGGTTGCCCAGTCGGCTGGGGCTACAGAATACACAGACTGCACCTCTGCAGAGGGGTAAGACCCCCCGCCATGAGTGTCCTGGATATAACACTAAACAATCTGATGGTGAGGTTCCAGTAATGCTAGAGCTTTGGGGAATGCGGAGTACCCCTTTACTGCCATCGCTCCCAGGTCCACTCTGGCCCGGAGTGGTAGCACCTGCTATGGATCCTATCTATGGGTTAAATAGAACTAAACCGTGCTTCCTTCGCTATACTGATTTTTGCATTTAAACTGTGTATTTATGCTAAACTGAATTGTTTAAAATAGAACTGTTTTGACATTTAAACTGTGTACTGATGCTAAACTGAATTGCTCAAAATAGAACTGTTTTTGACATCTAAACTGTGTACTTATGCTGAACTGAATTATCTGAAATAAAACTGTTTGACATTTAACTCTGTGTATTGCCCAGTTGGCTGGGGCTGTAGTATACACTGACTGCACCTCTGTAGAGGGGTAAGACCCCCCCACCCCCAACGAGTGTCCTAGATATGACACTAAACAGTCTGATGGTGAGGTCCCAGTAATACTGGGGTTTTGTGGGAATACGGAGCACTTCTTCATTGCCATTGCTCCCAGGTTCACTCTGGTCCGGTGTGGTAGCACCTGATAGGGCCCTATCTATGGATTAAATGGAACTAACAGCATATTTATGCTAAACTGAATTGTTTGATTAAACTGAATAGCTTGAAATAGAAGTGTTTTTGACAATTAAACCATACTTGCATTTAAACTGATTGCCTATGCTAAGCTGAATTGTTTGAAATTGAACTGTTTTTGACATTTAAACTGTACTCATGCTAAACTGAATTGTTTTAAATAGAACTGATTATTTACATAAAAATGGATTTGGCATTAGATAACCAACAAAGGTTGATATGCCATAGAATCCAACCAATCAACCATTATAGGTCACAATCTTCTTAGTTGTTGGGAGAAGGAAAGACTAAAAAAATATGAATAGGTGAATTGTAGAGAGTTAAAGAGATATGAATTTTAAATGAAAAATTTCTTTAAAAAAAAAGACAAGAAAAGAAAATGATATAAATGACCAAAATTTATTCTCATCTGAATCATGAATGTAAATATTACATTTCTACATAATTTTTGCACATTTGTGGGGTTTAAAAGGGTTTTGAAGGTCAGGGGCTAAGGGCAAGGCTGAGTTGCCGTAAGATATCTGACTCCATATTTTGATTATATTATTTTACCCCAAGTTGACTGGCCGGCGCAATGCCTTGCCCAAAGAAAGTCCAAAAGAAATATACAAAAAGAAAAGATAGAAACAGATAAGAGACGAAAACATTTCTTCCATACTTTCCTTTATTTACTTAGTGAATGGACTAACCAACGCTACGTCCCAAGATGTAGCGTGGTGCCCAAAAACACCAGACAGCAAAATGATGTTGTTGGTTTGACGGACACTCCCTGACAAGACTCGGTTCACAGAAAACCTGAATATTTATCTCTCTCCACCGGCTCCAAATTCGCCACTCCAAAATCCTTCTAATTTTGGTGCGACTGCTTCCCATTGGCTACTTTACTTTTTATTATTTTTCTTTTTTTCTGATTTTTAACTGGATGGATGCGTGGAGCCTTATGCGTGGTGACGCGTTTATACATTTTGTATGTGGCAGCCGACGAGTCAACATCCGGTTGGGAGTTTTATTGTTAATTCCTAAATCCCCACACATTACACCAAATGTTTCCTCAGAGGTATATTCTGGACAAGTATTGACTTTTCTTTTGCTGATATTTTCACTGCGCCCGACTCCTTTCTAAAATCATTCCCTACTATCTATGAAAGTAATTTTTGTGTCCTAATTCTTTCAATATAAAACATTTTTACTCCCCCCCATTGTTTATATTCATAACCACCACCCATCATATGTATGTAGTCATGCTTCTAATCACCAAAATTTCATAGATCACCTCTCCCCACTCTCAATACCATGGCAACATACCTGTTTTTTTTTTGTCGTTGTTTTTTTTAGAAATATAAAACTTTTGTTGGAAATAATTAAAAACTTGCTACTGAAACAAGAAATTCACTCATCGATTGGGAAAACCTGCTTATAAAAATGGAATGTGGGTGTTTTTTAAATTATGTTCTAAGCATGTATATTATCTATAAAACATGTACAGAAATATTTCGTAAAGGAAAATACCATGTTTCTTTTTTCTCTTAAATGTAAATCTTTGGGCTTTAGAAATAAAAATTAGCCATTAATAAAAACATTAGATATTTTCAACATTATTTTAAAGACATAAAACAAGCATAAAATATTTAATGTTTGTATTCCCAAAACTTATAATTATTATTCTTAACTAAATAATATACCTGCATATTTTTTAAAAATTTCTTTTCTGATTATAAACACCTATGTTGAGCTATCATTTTCTGAATATAATACCATGGACTTTGCTCATTAGGATAGCATCCGAACTAATGATTTTTGGACTCTATAAAATGCTGTTCTGGAGGGGCCCGTGGTGTAATGGTTATCGTCGCAGGAATTGGACACGACGACATGAGTTCAAATCCTGGACGAGACCGATTGCATTTCACATAGCACTAATACCCTTGGGAAAGGTATGAATCCAATTATTCTCCCTCCAGCTATGGGTAAATAGTAGGGCAGACTAGGTTCTTCAGCCTTGGTGAGGCAACTAGTGTAGGTGAGGGAAAACACTGAATTCAAACCTGTTAAACTCCGCTTAAAAATTGACCTTGTGTCATATCCTGCCCGAGCAAAGGGGTTGGGTAAATATGATAAAATGCTGTTCTGATTATCTAAATAAAGAAACTAGTTTTTTTTTATCAAAAGGTATTTAGAGAAAATTTCTTTGAAGCAACTAAGTTAACGTAGTCAACTAGAGTATAACAGTTGAAAGTTCAGTTATTTCACTTTTAACTTGAGTCACAAGCTAAAAATATTTGGTAGATTTGTTGTATAGTCGTAATACAACTACACAATCATCATCATCATGTTGTGCCACTAGCATGGATATCCCTGACCCTCTCTCGACACTTTTCCCTATTGTTCATCGTCTCTGGCAGGTCTTCTGGGCTACATCCCATATCCTCACATAGCTGCTGTATGTATGTTCAAGCTGGTCATCCTGCTTTAGCTCGGCCACATGTGGGGTCCATAGGAGTACATCACTTATGAGCTTGTCCCTGCTCCTCCAGCAGTGTCCTGTGTGCCTGGTTAGTCTAACTTGAATAGTTTTTGTGATGGGAGGCAGGTGGCTGTATAGTTGGTGTTTTGTGGGGTGTTGCCACCAGGACTTGTTTAATATTGCTCGCAACATTCTTGTGTAGTTGCCGTCTAGCTTCTTCTCCAGCCGTTTTGTTAGCGTCCAAGTGGTGCATCCATACACAATACATATACAAATATAAACGGAAACATAGTCAACAATAATGATGAACTTCAATGAACGAATGACCACACTTCTTTATAAAAATATACCTCTCACACTTTATTCTCGAAAGGGTTGATGTTGTTTGTGTGTGAGAGGTGAGTTGGAGACGGGGACAGACTGCTACATATTGACCCAAAGTTCTTCTGACCATTTCAGCACTTCTTTCGCATTCTGGCTGGGCTGCTCAACCGTGGGTCACTGAGGGCCCAAAGTCCTCTGTCTGCCGCTGACTCTCAATTCAGTATCTTGTCCCCAACTGACTCCAACTGCAACTGGAACTGGAACTTGAACTGACTGACTCAAACTGTCTATGGCACCTGGTTATATAATTGTCTCATGCCCCCTGTGGGTGTACACATCTGCCATCATCACCGAATTCAACCACATCCACAGGTCAAGGTGATATTCTGATATCTTTGACCGGATGTACCTGTTTTGCTGTTCTTCCGCTTATTTACACAGGTGCATCTCTTGATTGACAGCTTGGTCGAGGGTCAATATGTTACAGATTGTTGTCTTGAGAACTAAAACAATTTTTTAGTAATTTTATCAGATTTCATTTTTTTAAGTATTATTTCAGTGGTATGGCTTATTAGTCTGAATAAACATCCTATCTGTGATAATAAATGGAGAAAATTAGCAATGATTACATAGGTTTGAATCTATTCTTATAAAATTGGTCTTATTGAGTGGCTGGTCTTCATAATCAATAGTCCTATTAAGCAAGAATTTACTATATATCATTAAATATAATAGGCAATAGTTTACTAATTCTTTTTAAGTTCCCTGAATTGTTGTATCACAATAATATGTAAGCACTTATTTTGATAATAGGCGATTATCATTCAATTTCATTTTAAAAATAGAAGTATATATAAAATAAAACTCAAAGAGATTATTGCTGCTCTCTCCTGGCTAACATGACAATATAATATAAATTTGAATATAATTTTCAAGTTCTCATTGCTTATAACTGTATCCCACCCACCAGCTACCACACACACGCAAGCACACCGACACCCATATATGTGTGTGTACACATGCATATATTAGTAGCTTTTAAATGTGATAAAAGTATATTCCAGATAAATCATTCTGCTAGAAGATTGCTACAAATTAGAATATCACAAAAAAATGTCAATAAATGCCCAGAACATATATCTGAAAAGATATATATTCAAGGAATCATGTCATATTTGTTTGTGTCAAAATCAATTTGGTACACCTGAGATTCTCCTTTTCAAGATTCTAACTTGAAGTGTCAATTTGAATTATACTCATTTCATTAAACTTTCACAATTTAGACACTTACTAAGATCTTAATGTATTTTTTTTTGTATTCATCCTGTTGGGTAGGTGAGTCATACTTGTTAAAAAACAAAATAGCCTAAGTAAATTAAGGTTTAGACAAATAGCAGAAAAGGGGTTTAGCTTAAATGATAGATATGCACAATAGGAAACTAATGTACTGCTTAAAATATACTCTTTTATTCTCGTTTACTTTTCTATTTTCCCGGCAACTTTATTATTCAATTCTCCTCATTCTTATGTTTCTGAGCAAAGAATGACTCTAGGTACCTTTTTTTGCAGTCTTCCAAGGAATTTACATCTTTTTTTACTGAAAGAATTCTTTAAAGACTGGGGTAAATAGTAATCTGAAAGTAGAATATCCCGGTCAAACTGTTGATCTCCAAAGAGGCATACATAATGAGATATTAATTTTTGAATAACTTTGGATGCTTTTTGTCAATTGTTGTCTTTAATTGGAAGCCATTATTTGTCTACCTCCCACCAGACAGGACTTAACACAAGGTCAAAGACCCGAAGGTCAGATTATTATGGGGATTAGGAGAGAGGAAGGTTGAACCCGAGCCAAGGCTCGAACCCTGCCTGACTATGCTGGTCATCGGCTCACAGTGCAATGTGGGCCTGATGAGCCTGGCTGGACATGGACCTAAATCTGGGTCCAGGCATGTATGCCTGATTATAGCTTAAACTAGACAGCAAGGTCCAGTGCCATAAAAGGGTGACAAAAGTGTCAATAATGCAGCTCGTCCACCCATTGGTAGCCCAGCTGAAGCCGGTGGGGGCCCTTTCAGCCTCAAATCTGCCATGGAGTATTGACCATTCAGCACAGATGCCAGATAGTCCACTGAACAGTGAGTGAAAATACCCTTCAATTAGAAGCCAGTAACTATTTGAATGAATACTTTGCTTCTCTGGAATGAGCAAATAGTAGAGGACTCTCTTTTGTGACCGACCAGCATTACTTTTTATTGTTTGTCACAATTTGATTAAAAAATAGAACCTTTTTTTGTCATTGTAGCGAGAGCTATAGGACTGATGAGTGAGGAAGTCATTGTACAAATGAGGTTGTCTTCATCATCATCATATTGTACTGCTAGTACAGATTTCCTTGACTCTCTCTCTCTCTCTCTTGCCATTTGTCTCTATCATCCATCACTTACAGCAGGTCATCTATACTATATCCTGTGTCTGTACAGACCCTTTGTATTTGGTTATCCAACATTTACACATTCATGTGAAGGGGTCCATAAGAGAACTTCGCTTATGAGTACGTTCTTACTTCTCCAGCTATGTCCCACATGTCTTGTCTGTCTTATTAGCAAAAATTCTGCAACCCACGAGGAGTGCTGCCTCATCTTGACCGGTCTCCCTCACTGCTACTGGATTATCTCTCATGCCGACTGGTCACTTCTGCTGTCCGGTGTCGACTAGCCACTCGCGTCACCCTTCGCCAACTGCCTTCTCCAAGTTCCTTTGTCCCACCCCTCTCGCGTTCCCTTGCCCACTTCCGATCATGTCGAGATCGTGGGCTCAGGCCTTTGTTTGGTTTCTTGCCAAAACAGACAAAGGGATTGTCTGCTTGGCGGACCACCTACATAGTGTTACATTTGGATGGTTTTAGAGATGGGAGGTAGGTGGCCGTACAACTGCTGTTTTGTGGGATGTTGTTTCCAGGATTTGTTTAGCTTTTTAATCCAACAATAGAGACAAGATGCTTTTGAGATAAAAAGAAAGATCTTATTCTTTGTTATTGTTATTTTGGATGTTGTTTGTTTGTTGGCTTGTTCAGGGATATAACATGTTGAAGTGTTGTAGTTGGAAAATTCCCATGTAAAGGTGTATTGTATATAGGAGTAGTTGAGAAGGACCACATGTGAGGATATTTTGAATATACTCGTATGAGCATTTGTGGAGGAACATATTGGGAAATCCGTGTGTGAGGTTAGGCTACTGGCTTGTCACAAATGATTTAACTGCTTGCGTCTCATGTTCTCCCTCAGCTGGAATCCTTTCTGCCTGCTGAGTCAAATCAGCCTTTCTTGGATACCACACAGGAGGCTCAGATGAGCTTGATAAAAGTCACGTAGGTCTGTTTCTGATAAGCTGGAAAATATATTTTTGACTCTTTATTTTTCTCTTACTTTTGTTCTGTAAGTGGGCTCCTGGAGCCAGTTGAATTTCAGTCAGTCTTTGTCATATGAGCCATGGCTGTTAAGAGGAACTCTTTTGTTTAGGTCTATTGAAAATTTTGACAGATTAAGACATCTTGCTGTGCAAATTGCATATAGAAATTGAATCAGTTGAAGCTTTTTCCTTAACGTATATGGAAATCATATTAAAGCAACAAACATAACAAAGTTGATGCAAATGATTTTCAACACTTGATTCAAATATTTTGAATGTATTGATAATCTCCTATCCCCTATCATATAATGTTGATTTTTTGTAATGTTTATATTTAATCACTACCACCTTCAACTGGACTAAGTAAAAGTAAAGTTGGCGACTGTAGTTGAGGGTGACCTGAAGGCTCCGTTTTCAATAGCTACTACACCAAGATGTAGGGGAGGGCGCTACTCCTTTCCCTGGATTGCTCCACTCCTTTCCCTGGATTGCTCCACTTTACCCTCGATACGTCCCTTCCCTGGATTGCTCCACTTACCCAACTGTATATATTTACCAACCACTCCACATAGACAGGATGTGACAAAAGTTTAATTTTTAAGTGGCATTTAACAGGTTTAAATTCAGTTTTCGTTCTAGACTGGTTGCTTAACCAAGACTAAAGAACCCAGTCTGCCCTACTGTTTATCCATAGCATGTGGGAGAATAAGAGGATTCATAACTTTCCTAGAGTATCTGCTTTGTGAAATGCAAAATAGCCTCATCCAGGATTACTGTAATTATAACCATTATACTACTGGTCTACCCAATTGTAAAACTGTTCAAAGAAACATCTTCTCTTTGGACACATTCTCAATACCTACACCATAAATAATGCCAATTTTCTTTTGAATTTGAATCACATTTTTAACTTTTTCAAAGTAAAACATATACTATAAATATTGCTTATTTTCTTTTAAGAATCAATAGATAAGAATACACTAATTTTGACATTTTTTTTCCCAAAAAATGCATACTTATATAACAGCTGACACCATACAATCAAATATGGTCTTTTATTAATGAAGTTGGTGAAAACTTAATGCTCTAAATGCCATCTAAAAAAAAAACAACAAATTTTGGGTAACGTAATACATTTAAATCTTTCATTTTTCTTATTTCATACTCTCACTTTTGTTTTGTTTTTCTGTACAAAAAATTTAATGTTTCCAGAAGGAAGTTTGGCTTAGTTTGGTTCTATGGCATATCAAACATTGTGGGTTATTTAATGCCAAATCCTCTTTATACATATATATTAAATGTATATGGTTTGGTTTAATGGCATATCAACAATCATTTTAGGTTATTTAACACTAAATCCTCTTTATAGATATATATTAAATATATATATGATTTGTAAACACATTTTGTAGATAACATCCTTAAATGAGCCTGAGCTCTTTTTTGCATACAGTTAAATGGTTTCAAGTATTTCTATATAACAGTCACAATTTAACATCAGTCTTTTATTTGCTCACAGTTTGTTCTATTTGACCCATAGACAGGACCCTATGAGGTGCTACCTGGGAGCAATGGCAATGAAGGGGTACTTCCCCTTCTCCAAATCTCTAAGGCTGGAGAGCCTTGCCATCAGATGGTTTAATGTCACTTGTTGTTGGGCAGGAGTCTTACTCCTATGCAGAAATGTAGTTGGTGTATTCTACAGCCCCAGCTGACTGGGCTATCTAGAAGGAAATTAAAAAAAAAATAACTGTCCAAACTTTCATTTGAAGGAGGAGACTCTTTTAAACCCCTAAAAAATGAAATTTCTTAAGCATTAAACCAATCAAAAAACATCTGTTGCGTTGTTCCCCAGAACAGTACCTCGCTCAAAATACAATAGAAGTGAACTTCAACCTGTTATCTATTTTACCTTCACACTTCATCTGGTTTATATTAGAGTGGTTCAGTCGGCTGGGGCTCCAGATTATACTCACTGACTGAATCTTTTCAGAGGAATAAGATTCCTCCAACAAGTGTCCTGGATGGCACTAAACAATCTAATGGTGAGGCTCCAGCCTTGGAGATTTGGGGAATGTGAAGTACCCCTTCATTGCCATTGCTCCCAGGTCCTCTCTGGTCCAGAGTAGTAGCACCTGATGTAATATAACTCAATACAAAAATATACGACCAAGATATGAATACGTGAAATGTACATAGGGAATTCCAAAATACACGAAACACTTGATGACTCTCTTTTGGTTCAGGTACAAAACTTTTTATTATCTTTTTGAGTTTAAGGTTTTTCAACATGAGGAGAGAGAAACACAATCTTTCTATGCTGACTGCTTTTACATCATCAGCTCTCAACCCAACCAATGCATGGCGCCTGTAGCACACAAAACTCGTCTGGCCTCCCCCAGGTCTGAATTTCAACTCTCTTGTTCGGCGGCAAAAACTCAACTAACTTGTTCGTGCGGGCATCCCATAGACCCAAACTGGTCTCGCCCCGGCGAGCTCCAAAAATCAACTTTCCCCGTCTAAGTCCGAAACTCCACTAACTGTTTTTTTCAAATTCCAAAATCCTCTGCTTCCAGGTATGACCTCAATCACGTCCCCGGTCACATTTCCTATCTGGGATTTTTATTGTGACATCTCTGATTGTCACATCCGCCCCGCACGCGTGTAAACAACCTGCACTCAACTAACCCATGCACTAAGTGAAAGGTTCTCAGCCTAACTAAACCGAAAGGCAAGATATATAAAACAAAAAAATGATAATATAAAAAAAATCCCTCCGCAATTATATTACACTGATAGGGTCCTATCAATGGGTCAAAAAGAAATGTGTACTTATGCTCAAATGAATTGTTTGAAATGAAAGTTTTTACATTTAACTGTGTGTAAACAAAAACTGTATTTACTAAACTGAATCGTTTGAAATAGAAAATAGATTTGGCATTAAATAACCTGCAATTGTTGATATGCTGTAAAACTAAACCAAACCAAATGTTTTGGGTTTTATGGATGCCATTTTGAATAATTGGATTGAACAGGATACTGCTGTTATGAACAATTAAATAAAAAATTATTATCATCATTATTAGCAGTAGTAGTTGTTGTAGTAATTTTCTTCAAGTGGTATTAAGTAATATATTGTGTTATCATAACAACATTATTTCTCACTATCCTGTAGTTAGACTAGTTTGAATGGTATATACAATTACACTGTGTTGTAGATATACATTAGGTTATGCATGGTATTTTTATACAATGACTTTTAAAAGGTTAGCACTATGAATAAGATTATTTTGATATAAGTATTTTTTCTTTTAAAGTTAAAATTGTTTTCTTGGTTTAATTCTAGGAATGTCTTTCTCTGAACACTCCTAATATCACCATGTGCTATTTAGTTTCTTACAGTATTTTCTTCTTTTTCAATCTTGCACTCAGGATCAACATAATTTTTTGCAATATACAACTGTACACAGAATCAAGAACTTATAAATATTGATAAGAGATATAAAAGGCAGTTTCATCCACTCTTCATGTAGCAAACTTCAAACCTCACCTTCCAATTATTCAAGGTTCAACTGACTTTTCTCTCTTTTCTGTCCCTTCCCTGCACACATCTTAATCTTTTTCTTTTTTGTGTGCTTTTAAGAATTTAAGTGAAAAGTTCACATTCTTACTAAATACGTTTTTCAATACCTTAATGAATATCTAAGGGTAAGAGTAACAAACGAAATTATTCTCCTAATATATACTGTTGTGATTCAGGCAAAAGAAAGACACAGGGAACACAAAAAGGATTAATAAAAAAAAAAACGTATATATTCAAGTAACAGAAACAAGATACAAGTGAACCTGGTTAAACAGTATTTAGTTGATCGGAAGCTGAGAGTCCAGTCAGGTAGTGACTGTCCATCCATTATGCAAATGGTATCACGTGATTGTGTAACACTGATTGGTGAACTCCATCTGACGCTCTTGTTGATATGTATTTATGGAGGAGGGTGAGTCCATTATGTAGGGAGTACAACATACACACACCAATGGATAATAAAATTGTAACACCCAAAAAAATGATGGTGATTTTAATCGGAGTACACCATACTCCTGTTATAGGGGAGTAAATATTCTGGTAGCATTTTTAAAGTGACGTAGTAATACCCATATCAGTCCGCAATCTCAGCTAGTCCAGTTGGCAGGGATTAAAAGATGACTACATCCACTATAGGGAGGAGGGGTAAGACCCTCTCTCCACTCCCAAAAAAGAAGTGTCCTGAATAAGACATTAAATTGTATCTGGTGGTCAGGTTCCAGCTCTGGGGTGTGTGGAGTACCCCTTCATTGCCATTACTCCCAGATTCACACTAACCTGGAATTGTTTGGGTCACACCTGTGGGTTAAATAGATTTATTTGAAAATTATTAAAGAAAAGAGAGAGAAGAGAAATTACTGACTTGACAAGAACAACATTGTAATGTTTGCTGGTTGGCAATGTGGGAGATGAAATGCTAATAACCAAACAGGGAGTATATTTTATATGCAGAAGTCTATCAGACGATTTTACAATATGAGTGTCTATCTCTACAAGACACAAATTTTCTTGTTTAAAATTTGAGAATTTTGTTGTATACCATAATACACATACAACTATACAACTATATGCGGAAACATAGTCAACAATAATGACGAACTTCAATGAACGAACAAACACACTTCTTTATAAAAATATATCTCTCACACTTTATTCTCAAAAGGGTTGATGTTGTTTGTGTGTTAGAGATGAGCTGGAGATGGGGACAGACTGCTATCTATTGACCCAGCAGTACTTCATTCTCATCTTGTTTGGGTTGCTCAACTGTGGGTCACTCTGTCTGCTGCTGCTGGCTCTCAATTCGACATCTTGTCTCCAACTGACTCAGACTATCTGTGTGCCTGGTTATATTATTGTTTAATGCCCACCTGCTTCCGCTGTTCTTCCACTTATTTACACAGGTGCATCTCTTGATTGATGGCTCGGTCAAGGGTCAATATGTTACAATTTGACTTCTTGTAAATATTTATCCAACCCTTTTGCCACTGGCATCATGTAACATAAGGTCAATTTCTTGGCAGAGTAAAGCTGATTTGAAATCAATTTTCTTTCTTCTACACTGGTTGCTGTACTAAGGCTAAAGAACCCAGTCTATCTTGCTCTTTACCTATAGCAGTGGGTATATAATAGATTCATGCTTTTCCCAGGAGCATTAGTATGAAGTGAAAACACAAATAACCTTGTCCATTTCCATCAATCCATATATTGGCTTGTGAAGCCCACTCACTGATGAATCTTATATTGGTAATTATGATCATCTTGTGGGTGAGGGAAAATACAAAAACACCACTTCCCTCAAATGTAGAACCCTCTGTTGTTTTATACTCTTGATTCAGTAACTGATGGTCATGGAAATATGTAGAAATAACTGACACAATAGAACCAGCACTTCTCATAACTTTTGGTGGTTCTTTTGCTCTCAGTTCTCTCTACAGCTTGTCTCACTTGTTTCCCCAACCACAAAACGGATAAAGGGAAAAAAAACAGCTTCTTTTGTCGGGATTCAAAGAACACCGAACCTCTACTCCCAAAATAGCTCAACCTGCCCCAGCAACCAGTTAGATGGCCAAGTGTGTCAGGTGGTTGTTATAAAAAGAAGGAATTATCTTCCTTGTTCCAGATGAGCGTAAATATAGTGCCAGCAGTATTTTCGTACAAAACAATAAAGATGTTAACCTATAATAACTGACATACATGACTTGAACAGTTCCTACATATTTCAGATCAGTTTATATTCTACAATTACCAATATTCTACATAGTACTACATACAAGATTTGAACCTGAGAGGGAATATACCATTGGATATAATTGGTCCTCTAGACTAGACTCATCTCAAAGAATGCAAGTCAGCTGGAGCTGTAGAATACACTGACTACACCTCTGTCCTAGATATGACACTAAACAATCTGATAGCGAGGCTCTAGTAATGCTGGAGCTTTGGGGAGTGCAGAGTACCCCTTCATTGCCATTGCCATTGCTCCCAGATCCACTCTGGCCTGGAGTGGTAGCACCTGATAGGGTCCTATCTATGGGTCAAATGGAACTAAACTGTGTACTTATGCAAGATTTTGACATTTAATCTGTATTTATGCCAAAGTGAATTGTTTGAAATAGAAGTGTTTTGACATTTAACTGTGTGTAAACAAAAAAATATACTTTTACTAAATAGAATTGTTTATATGTATGAAAGTTTAAGTGTGGGTCATGAATACTGTGAGTAATATTGAACAAGTCCTAGAGGCAGCACCCCACAAAGCAACAGCTGTACAGCTACTTACCCCCCATCACAAAAACTATCCAAGGCCCATCTACTATCATTATGGTTTGGGCTGCTATAATTTATGATTCTCACTTGTCTTTGGGGTTTGTGGAAGGAATAATTACCAGTACCAGGTAAATTTAGAAGATTGTACAACCTGCTGCCATATTTGGTAATTTCTCCTGACCATCGCAATCACAAGACCTGTTCCCAAATGAACATGTGTGAGGCATGATTGCATAATGCATGACTCACTCAGTTAGTTCATCTATGTCTTTTATTGAATTGTATTATGATTATTGTGGAATAATATATCACAGGATGGTATTTCTCATGCTAGTGAATAGATTGGTCGATTGGTTGCATGTCCAATGAGCAGCACAGACCAGCAGGATTCGAACCTTCCCCTCCCCAAAATCCCCACTATAATCAGCCTTCGGGTTATTGACCTTGTCTGGTGGGAGGCAACGACAAATATATACTCCTTTCCCTGTATTGCTCAACTTACCCTTGCTCTGTACCTTATAATGCTGAGTGTTAAGCAAAGAGGCATCAAGTACCATTTCTTCAATCTTAGGTATGACTCGACCTGGGATTGAACCCAGGTCTCCCTGGCCATTGGCAAACACTCTAACCATCATGCCAATACAGTTATACAGTTTCAAGTATTCTTAGCTTGTACTAATAATTTGCATACAATTATATGGTTTCAAGTATTTCAAGCAATTAATAATCCTTTTTAAACTATTATAGTTTAAGCTGGTGTATTCTAAGCCCTACAGACAAGACTAACAAACAATCTGTGCTAATGGCCAAGTAGTATATACAATATACTAATATAGAGTCAGAATGCTATTGATCATCATCTTCGTCAGGTCGTGCCACCAGCATGGATCTCCCGGATCCTCTCCTGCCAACCATCTCAATTGTCCATCGCTCCCGGTAGGTTTTCAAAACTAAACATAACCATTTATTATAATTCAATAATATTATCTGTACATCTAATATTAAATAAATTGACATATATTCAACATGTACTTTTATTTCCTATTAGTTTATTCCTATTAGCTTTCATGCAAATTGCATATTCCCATTTTAAGTTAAGGAATTCTTTGAAGAATTTTTTGTTATCTTAAACTTTTAGAATTACTCATCAGAGAAAAATTTTAGAGAAGAGTGAAAGAAGGTGAGAAATCTGTAGAATGTGTACAAGATTAATCATTTGCATCCATAACTTCAGGTGAGACATTTTTTAAAAAATTTTCCAGCAGAATCACCAAATGACTACATTGTCTCTAAAAGAGGCTGTTTATCTTTTGAATAGATCATTACAATGAAACAGTTGATCATGGTAGCATTGTGTAGTAACAATATGTTCAGGTTTCAACTATTCATAGTAAAGAATTTCACCAAATATAAAGGAAAACTATTCCTTAATAGATTCAAGTGCCCCTGGTGTATTGGTTATCGTCATAAGAAATGGACGAGGCGACACAAGTTCAAATCCTGGACAAGGCTGATTGCATTTCACATAGCACTAATACCCTTGGGAAAGGTATGAATCCAATTATTCTCCCTCCAGCTATGGGTAAATAGTAGAGCAGACTGGATTCTTCAGCCTTGGTGAGGCAACTAGTCTAGGAGAAGGAAAACTCTGAATTCAAACCTGTTAAACTTCGCTTAAAAATTGACCATGTGTCATATCCTGCCCAGAGAGGAGGGGTTGGTAAATATGGATTCAAGTAATTTGAGATATGGAAGGCTGTACTGGAAATAACCATATTTTTATTTTGAATTCTCAGAATAAATCTATTTTTCATCTTTTCAAGAAGTGACTTAGGTATGGGCAAAAATTTTATGGCACCTTTGTTTTTGAAAACTGAACACTGAATAAACAGTAGAAAACTATTTTTTAATTTTATTAGTCTAGTGGGTAGAGTGTTTGCCAATGGTCCGGGTGACCTGGGTTCAATCCTAGGTCGTGTTATACCAAAGACTTTAAAAATGGTACTTGATACTTCCTTGCTTAACACTCAACAATATAAGAGGCGTATCAAGGGTAAAGTGGAGCAATCCAGGGAAAGGAGTCACGCCCTCCCCTACGCCTTGGTATAGTACCTATTGAAAAGGGAGCTTTTAAGTCACCCTCAACTATTTTTTAAATTTTACTGGAAACTTTTGCACACACCTAACATTTAAACACTGATTTTCCTTTCAGTTAGTTTATGCGGAACCCATTTTCTGAGCTTTTAATTTTTTTTTTCTAAAAACTTATAAACAACATACCATAACTGACAGAATTGAATAAACATGACATTTTCAGGTTTCACTAACATTGTGCAAAAAATGTAAAAATTATTTGCATGGTCAACTGAATTCAATTCTTGGTTAAAGTTGTTAGTATTCTCTTTACACTAATCATCATCATCATGTCATGCTATCAGCACAGATATCCTTGACCCTCTCTCGCTACCCCTCCCTATCATCCATTGCTTCTGGCAGATCCTCAGGGACACATCCCTTATCGGCACAGAGCTACTGTATGTATATTCTAGCTGGTCGTCCTGCCTTTGCGAAGGGTCCACAGAAGTACATCACTAATGAGCTTGTCCCTACTTCTCCTGCAGTGTCTCTAATTTTGATAGTTTTTATAATGGGTGGTAGGTGGCCGTACAGCTGCTGCTTTGTAGGGTATTGTCTCCAGGACTTGTTCTATATTGCCTGCAGCATTCTTGTGTGGTTGCCTTCAAGCTTTTTCTCCATGTGTTTAGTTAGCATCCATGTAGCAGTATCGACACGACCACTGCTTGGAAGAAAATGTGTTTCATTTTATCGGTCAGGTCTGACTTCCATATGACCAATAGCATATCAATAGCTGTCTATGCCTTTGCTAGTCATGTACCAATGTCTGTCTCAAGTGTAGAATTATTTGAATCTGAATTTTACACTATTACCTTTGCAAAAGGTATTAAAGGTATGAATCCAGAACATTTCTAGATATCTTGACACAGGTATGTCATGATGCTTGATAGAGAAAAACGTTCAGTTGCATCAGAGAACCTTCTTTCATGCTGATATTATTTACCACATTTGGAGAGGCTATAGGTGCTGCCAAATATATTTTACTGAATGACATATGTTTCTAATGTCATCCCAGTGACCAACCAAACAACCTATATTCTATATATTCTACATACAATATGTAGGCAGTATAATGTTATTATTGGATGTGTAAAAATTATCAGCTTGAAAAATGGAATCAACAAGTTCAAATTCAAGAATATTTTTAGTTACTTTATACCAATGCTCTTGGGAATGGCAGAGATCCATTTAGCTCTGGATAAAATTGTAGAAGTAGACTCTCTTCCTTTGGTGGAACAATCAGTCTGTGATAAGGACAACTCCAAGTTTAAACCATCACTCTCCACATTTTGAGGAAGGCCTGTTATGAACTGTGAAAAAAAAATGGATGTTGTTATATAATGATATCATCAGCCAGTTGTGTAAACATGGATTTTTGGCAGAATATATGTGCCAGGGTTATCTGATTGAAAAATGACAAAGTAAACAGGGATACTAATATTTAAAAGGAATTTTGAAAAACTAAATTGGAATATCTCAGTATTTAAGATATAAATATATCATCAGATCATAATTGACCACATGAAATCAAGTTGAGTGTCAGCCATAAGGTATACACCTATACACACACACACATATATATATAGATTCAGTGATTGTTCAAATAGGCAGATACTTTGTTTCTTCCTATTTCATCTTTGGTCCATTCAAGTCTTCATATGGTTTGTTTGACTTCTGGATTGAATGAATTTAAAAGGCACTATATTTTTCCCAAGTAGTTTAAACCTCAGCTGAAGTCATCTTCAGAGGAATGAACAGTGAAATGACAAACACTCATCATTGTGTTTGCCATTTCACTGTTAGTTCCACTGAAGATGGTTCTATTGGAGGTTGAAATTGCACCTTCTTGAATTCATTCCATCCAGAAGTCAAATGACTCATATGAAGACTTGAACAGATCACAAATAAAATAAGCAGAAATAAAATGCCTGTCCAATTCAATTAAACATGTTTAAAAGAGAAAATGCTGCCTATATATAAATATATATCATTGTATGGTTTTCTATGTTTATGAATAGTGCTCAATATCAGTGATAGATTGTATGTTAATTTAAGTTTAAATAGCACCGATACATTCAGTGGCAATTGGTATCTTCTAGCTTTTCGCATATGTGATATCAAACTAAGAATCCTTGGTTTGATGATCACATCTGTAAGAAACTGGCAGTAAACAAGCATTGCTGATTCTGTATCTATGCTATTCAAACTTTTATATATGACACTTTCCACTAGAGTTGATATGGTGAATCATAGCTTGAGGATGTATTTATATTTAAGATATTGAAATATTCCACTATATATATATATATATATATAATACATATAATGAAAATATGTGCAAGCAAATTTAGTTGAAGATAGGAGAAGTAGACTGGAAGAGTTACAAACCAGAAAAGAAGTCACAGACCCAGAAATGGGGGACAGTCAGAGCCCAAAAAGAGAGTGCAGGGTTCAGGTCAACAGTTGGAAAAGATCAGATTATGAAATCCTAAAAGAGAAACATTATAGCTTTATTTCAAGTATTTAAGATTCCAGTTTTCCGACAACCTCTAAAAAAGCCAGAAGGAAATCTTAATTTTTTTGTTTTAATAATATCCTGTTGTAAGGAGTTACAAAATGTGAATAGTTTAGACGTGAGGACCACAAAGGTCAGGGATGATTTTAGACACCAACATTTGTTACTGCTATATAGAAGTGTTAAGAGAGTTAGTCCTCTGACGATGAAGAATATTCTAATTCTGCTACTCAAACTTGTCTCTTATAACCACCTCTCCTTTTCTTTCCTTTCTTTTCCTAATTTCAGTGTGATCTCCTTCTCCAAACAACATGCTTAATTTACAGTTTATAGTCCAACAAAGTCACAATTTACTTTTTTGCCAGTCGGCTGGGAGTGTTGAATACACCAACTGCATCTTTGCACAGGGGTAAGACCCCTTCCCTAATGAGTATTCTGGATATGACACTAAACAATCTGATGGTTGGTTGGGTTTTATGGCATATCAACCTTTGTAGGTTATTAAAGCCAAATCCATTTTTATGAAAATAGTTCTATTTCAAACAATTCAATTTAGCATAAGTATGCAGTTTAAATGTAAGTACAGTTTAATTGTGAAAAACGTTTCTATTTCAAGCTATTCAGTTTAGTCAAGCAGTTCTAATTCAGCTAAGCATCAGTACAGATTTTGTTTATACAGTTAAATGTCATAACAGTTCTATATTAAACAATTCAGTTTAGTGTAAGTACGGTTTCAATGTCAAAAAACAGTTCTATTTCAAATAATTCAGTTTAGCATAAGCACAAAGTTTTAATTTAAGTACAGATTAATTGTCAAAAACATTTCTATTTCAAGCTATTCAGTTTAGTCAAACAGTTCTAATTCAAACAATTCAGCTTAGCATAAGTATGCAGTTAGTTCTATCTAACCCATAGATAGGGCCCTATCAAATGCTACCATTCTGTGCCAGAGTAGATCTGGGAGCAATGACAATGAAGGGGTACTCCGCATTTCCCAAAGCTTCAGTATCACTGGAACATTACCATCCAATCTGATGGTGAGGTTCCAGTAATGCTAGAGCTTTAATTAATGCAAAGTACCCCTTCATTGCCATCACTCCTTGGTCCACTCTGGCCCAGAGTGGTCGCACCTCATAGGGTCTTACCTATAGGTCAAATAGAACTAAACTGCATACTTATGCTAAACTGAACTGGTTGAAATAGAACTGTTTTGACATGTAAACTGCCTACTTATGCTCAACTTATACTTAACTGAATTGTTTGAACATGAAGTGTTTGACTAAACTGAATAGCTTGACATAGAACTGTTTTTGACAATTAAACTGTGTACTTACATTTAAACTGTGTACTTATGCTAAATGGAATTGTTTGAAATGGAACTGTTTTGATATTTAACTGTGTGTAAACAAAATCTGTACTTATACTTAACTGAATTTTTTAAATTAAAACTGTTTGACTAAACTGTATAGTTTGAAATAGAAATGTTTTTGACAATTAAACTGTATACTCATGCAAAACTGAATTGTTTGAAATAGAACTGATTATTTGTATAAAAATTGATTTGGCATTAAATATTTTACAGAGGTTGATATGCCATAAAACCCAAACAACCAACCAACTACAATTTACTTACAAGAAACTTGGAAAAATATTTACTGACCGATACCTTTTAGCTCATGCTTCTCTTAATATTTATTATTATTAATATTTACTATTATCAATATTATGCTCCATTCAAGTTTATATCGATGTGAATGAAGAATAAAATGGTCTCTATATGTACAGCTGATTCTTCTATGCTTAAGTAAAAATTGCAAGTGTTCTTGATTCCTTTTCTGCCATAGACAATCAAATAGATGTTTTAATTTTGTCTATCCTGTTGTTATTTCATTTAATCATATAAAGTCAAGTTGGCGACTTCAGTCGAGGGTGATCCAAAGGCTCCCTTTTCAATAGCTACCACACCTTGGTGTAGCGGAAGGCGCTACTCCATTTCCTGGATTTTAAAGTTGGTGACCTCAGTCTAGGGTGACCCGAAGGCTCTTTTTTCAATAGATACTACACTGAGGTGTTGTGGGGGGGGGACTCTACTCTATTCCCTGGATTTTAAAGTTGCGACCTCAATTGAGGGTAACCTGAAGGCTCCCTTTTCAATAGATGCTACACCTAGGTATAGGGGAGGGCTCTACTCCATTCCCTGGATTGCTCCACTTTACCTTTGATCTGTACCTTATAACATTTAGTGTAAAGCAAGGTGGCATCAACTACCATATCTCTTGACCTGGGATTGAACCCTGTTTTCTCGAACCATTGGCGAACACAGTTATGAAAGTTAACAAATCTAACACTTCTGCTCTGTCAGCAAGACATAAAAGATGCTGTTAGTATCCCCTTCAAAGAGGGGATACACCCGCCTCAAACATCAAACGAAGGAATGTCCTGATATGACACTAAACTACGTCTGATTGTAAGAATCCAGTTCTGTGATGTGTGGAGTACCCCCTCATTGTTATTATTTGCTGGTTCATTCTTACCCAGAGTCATAATACCTGTTAGAGTTTTATCTAATCAGCATTGCTTAAATTAAAAATCTGTATCTACTCAGTTTGCTGTCAATGTCTTTCAAGAATGCCTGTGTTAAAGTTTTTCCTTTGATAAAAATTAGCTTTTGAAATTTTTCATTCCTTAATAGTGACTAATTTTTAAAGTGTTTGATTAATAGAACAATTACTTTTCTAGTAATTTCAAATACTTACAAAAAAGAAATATGTTCCAAATAAGTAAAATCAGACAATGTTTGAAAGGTGCATTCTATGTAATTTTTATCTATTTTGTTTTTGTTTTTACTACTTTCAATTCATGTTGACAAGTCTATAACGAGCCTCATCTGTGGATCTTAGAATATTCTGATTATTTTCTCCTACAGAAGGGATAAGTAAAAAGGGGTATCCTGGATATAACATTAAATTGCATCTGGAGATCTAGGGAGTGTTGAGTACCCTTTTATTTCCATTACCCCCAGGTCCACTCTTTACTAGAGTGGTAGTACCTGTTAGGTTCCCATCTATAGATCAAAGAGATCTCTTTAAGAATTATTCATATTCAATAGGACTGTGTGCACACAAAAAAAAAACATCAGAAACAACTAAACAAAAAGAAAATGTAAATACAGAACACACAATGAACATGATTCCCTAACCTCTAGTGACCCAGTCAGCAGGAGCTGCAGAATACACTGACAGTATCTATGCAGAGGGGTAAGACTCCCCCAATGACTGTCCTTTTCAATAGCTACTACACCAAGGTGTAGGGGAGGGCACTACTCCTTTTCCTGGATTGCTCCACTTTACCCTTGATCCTTACCTTATAATGCTGAGTGTTAAGCAAGCAGCGTTGCATCAACCGAAAAGGACATCGACACGAGGTTAACGAAAGCATGGACAGCTATCAATAGGCTATCAATTATATGGAAATCAGACCTAACCAATAAAATGAAACGCAGTTTCTTCCAGGCAGCGGTCATATCGATACTGCTATATGGGTGCACTACATGGACTCTGACAAAACGGCTGGAGAAGAAGCTAGACGGCAATTACACAAGAATGCCGTGAGCAATCTTAAACAAGTCCTGGCGGCAACACCCCACAAGACACCAACTGTACGGCCACCTGCCTCCTATCACAAAGACTATTCAAGTTAGATGAACCAGACATGCAGGACACTGCAGGAGAAGCAGGGACAAACTCATAAGAGATGTACTCTTATGGATCCCCACACATGGCCGTGCAAAAGCAGGACGACCAGCACGAACATACATTCAGCAGCTATGTGAGGATACGGGATGTTGTCCTGGGGACCTGCCTGGGGCGATGAACGATAGGGAGGAGTGGCGAGAGAGGGTCAGGGATATCCGTGCTACCAGCACGACATGATGATGATGATGATGATGATGATGTTAAGCAAGGTAGCATCATCTAATTAAATTGTAACTGATACATAGCAATACTTGAAACCATAAAACTCAGTGAAAATAAATGAATCATGTTGAAAAGAATTATTTGTGCATGATACCAATAATTGAAACCATTCAATGGAGTCGAAGCAATAGCAATACTAGTGTGCAAACAAAATTTTTATAAAAAAGAAATTACCGACAAACTAATCTCTTACATATAATGTATATCTATATAAATGTGTTCAAACAAATGACTGATGTTAAATTGTTGCTGTTACATAGCCATACTTGAAACCCTTTAACTGTGTGCAAACAAATGATTAATAGTAAATACAATTATTCATATTTGATAGGAATACTTGAAACCATTTATCTGTGTGAAAAAAAATTAGCATGGGCTTGTTCATAAATATTATCAAGAAAATGTGTTTATAAATCATATATATCTAATGTATATGTATAAACAATATTTGGCATTAAATAACTTACAAAAGTTGATATGCCATCAAACCAAATCATATATTAAATAACTTATAATGGTTGATATTACCTACAAACGATTTGTTTTTAAATTATAATATATTTAATATGTATGTATAAACAAGATTTGGCATTAAATAATCTACAATAGTTGATATGCCATAAAATCAAACCAAATCACATCTGTGTGAAAACAAATGATTTATAGTAAATAGAATTATTTGTATTTGATAGAAATACTTGAAGCCATTTAACTGTGTACAAAAAATGAGCTCAGGCTCATTTAAAAATGTTATCAATAAAATGTTCACAAATTATATATTTAATGTATGTCCTGAAGAGGATTTGGCATTAAATATCCAACAACGGTTGATATGCCATAAAACCAAACCAAACTAAACCTATTTAATAATTTTTATGCACTTCAATTTTTATTCTTTTTGTTTTCTTACAAAGTGATGTTATCAAGTCAATAACTCGGCTTGATAGTGGAGCTTAGAATGCACTGATTGTACCCTTTGCAGAGAGCTAAGACTCACTCCCCCATAAAACAAAGCGTCCTGTGTATGACACTAAAATGCATTTAGTGGTGAGGCTTCAATTCTGGAAATTCTGGAGAGTGTTGAGTACTCTTTCATCACTCCCAGGTCCACTCAGACTCAGAGTAGAAGTCCCTGTTAGGTTTCCATCTATAGATCAAATATATCTGTTTGGAAATTATTTGTATTCAATTGGACCATGAGCAAAAGAAAAAAATTCTTAAGAAACTACACGAAAAATGTAAATATGAACATTCAATGAATGTGATTCCCTAACCTCACGTCATAAAATAACTCTTGACAGGTTAACATGCCATTAAAATTAATCTGTCACCCTTCCCCCACTGTTTGTTTGCTTCTTCTAAGAAAATAATTCACTGGATAGTCACCCTATAATGGTTTCACTCCGTCTACAATGATAAGCATTCTCTAATCAATAGTGGTGCACAGGATAGGGTCCTATATATGGGGGGTCAAATATAACTGTTTGATATTTAAACTGTGTGCAAATAAATGCTAAATTGAATCATTAGAAATAAAACTGTTTGACCATTTAACTGTGCATAAATGAATGATTGATGTCAAATTGAATTGTTAGTGATACATAGCAATACTTGGAACCATTTAACTGTATGCAAACAAATGATTGATGTCTAATTGAATTGTTAGTGATAATTAGCAATACTTGAAACCGTTTAACTGTGTGCAAACAAATGAGTTATGTTGAATAGAATTATTCACATTAGATAGCAATAAATGAAACCATTTAATTGTGTAGAAGAAATAGCAATACTCGTTGGCAAACAAATTCGTTCTAACTCATTTAAAAATGAAACTGCCTACTAACTATTCCCTTACAAATCACAGACACACACACACACACACACACACACACACACACATATATATATATATATATATATATATATATATATATATATATATATATATGTATATACACTTGAATGTGAGTATGCAAAAAGTCAGTTTGGGCTTGTTTAAAAATGTTATCAACAAAATGTTTACAAATCATATATTTATATATATGTATATAGAGGATTTGGCATTAAATAACTTACAATGGTTGATATGCCATAAGACCCAACCACACCAAATCATATATATTTAATATATATATGTATAAAGAGGATTTGGCATTAAGTAATCTTTAATGGTTGATATGCCATAAAACCCAACCAAACCAATTTATATATATTTATATAAAGAGGATTTGGCATTAAATAACCAACAATGGTTGATATACTATAAAACCAAACCAAACCAAACCAAGTCATACATATTTGATATACATGTATAAAAAGATTTTGGCATTAAATAACCTACAATGGTTTATATACCATAAAACCCAACAAAACTAAATCACATTTAATATATATGTATAAAGAGGATTTGGCATAAAAATAACCTATAATGGTTGATATGCCATAAAACCTAACAAAACCAAATCATAGATATTTAATATATATGTATAAAGAGGATTTTGCATTAAATAACCTACAATGGTTGATATGCCATAAAACCCAACCAAACCAAATCATATATATTTAATATATATGTATAAAAGAGGATTTGGCATTAAATAACCACAATGGTTGATATGCCATAAAACCCAACCAAACCAAATCCTATATATTTAATATATATGTATAAAGAGGATTTGGCATTAAATAACCAACAATGGTTGATATACTATAAAACCAAACCAAACCAAACCAAGTCATACATATTTGATATATATGTATAAAAAGATTTTGGCATTAAATAACCTACAATGGTTTATATACCATAAAACCCAACAAAACTAAATCACATTTAATATATATGTATAAAGAGGATTTGGCATTAAATAACCTACAATGGTTGATATGCCGTAAAACCAAACCGAATCATATATATTTAATATATATGAATAAAAAGATTTTGGCATTAAATAACCTATAATGGTTGATATGCCATAAAACCCAACCAAACCAAATCATATATATTCAATATATATGTATAAAGAGGATTTGGCATTAAATAACCTACAATGGTTGATATGCCATAAAACCCAACCCAACCAAATCATATATATTCAATATATATGTATAAAGAGGATTTGGCATTAAATAACCTATAATGGTTGATATGCCATAAAACCCAACCAAACCAAATCATATATATTCAATATATATGTATAAAGATGATTTGGCATTAAATAACCTACAATGGTTGATATGCCATAAAATCCAACCCAACCAAATCCTATATATTTAATATATATGTATAAAGAGGATTTGGCATTAAATAACCTATAATGTTTGATATGCCATAAAACCCAACCAAACCAAATCTGATCAATAATGAATGTTATAATGTTTATTAAAAATACATTTGATGATGGAGTTAATAACTACTCCTCTTTAATTTAAAGATTAATTATCAGAAATTTATTTTGAAAAAAAAAAAAGACTTAAAATTTTTCCAATGTATTTTGGGTTTAAACCAATATTCATGTTTACTAACTGCAAAATATTTCTTCTTTTTTTTTCTAATGCATTTTCTTGTGGTAAGAATTGATTCAGCTTAAAAACAGGAATTTATTTTTGCAATTTGTCATAACACAAAAAAAGATCTCTTCAAAACTTTATTGCTTAGGAAATATCGGCAACTGAAAGACAAGCAAAACCAAGTCAGAAGATCTTATAGTTAAATTCACACCTGATATTTCCAAATGTTCTTGATGTTCATAAGACTTGATATGAAGGGAATGCATAATGTCAAACCTCACAGAGGTGCTGCCACCAGTGAAATACTAAAAATCAGACTTTAGGAAATGTCAGGATTTGTGAGTTTAGAATAGTCCAACATAATAATACCAATGAGGATGAAAAAATAAAAAAGTTTTTGGAAACAAGATTGGCAATTTCTGGGCAGTATATAAAAAAAGAAAAAACGCACATTTTTTTACGACAAATATGTATTTAGCGAAGAATATTTTTTCTTCCTTAATACAGTAAGAACTTTAGGAATTGCAAGGAGAAAATAAAAGAAATATTAAAAAAAGAAAAAGAGAAGACTCATTCTGAAGAATTGTTTATGAAGATATGGAAGGGCAAGTAAATATAGTAATGGCTAATCTGTTAATTTTTTTAAAATATACTTAATGGATTAATATTTTTTATATTCAATAGATGTTATTTAAACACAGTGTCAAGGCACATTCTCTTATAATATTCAAATAATTAATCATAAATAAACAATTAAAGGGAAGTTGTTATGAGAGTAGAATGAATGTTGTAGCAAGTGGGTAGAGTGTTTGCCAATGGTCCCGGAGACCGGGGTTCAATCCCAGGTCGGGTCATACCAAAGACTTTAAAAATGGTACTTGATACCTACTTGCTTAACATTCAGCAATAGAAGGTACGTATCAAGGGTAAAGTGGAGCAATCCAGGGAAAGGAGTAATGCCCTCCCCTTCACCTTGGTGTAGTAGTTATTGAAAAGGGAGCCTTCCGGTCACCCTCAACTATGGTCGCCAACTTTACTTTTTTTATACATAATGATTTCACAAAATGTAGCTTGATATTATGGCTGAGGAGTTTTCCAGGTGACAGTGTTAAAAAAATACTGAAAGGAATTATAAATAAAACAAGAAAGCATTAACAAATAAGAGGAGGTTGAATTGAAACATATCTTTTTATGTATTTTTTTGGTAATGAGCAATAATATATAAAAGATATGTTGTGTAAAGATTCATTTTTGTAAGTTTATAGTCTACATAAATGTTTTCGTATTCTTTTCAAATGTTTTCTTGTATATTAGCCCATATATATATATATATATATATATATATATATATATATAAATATATATATATATATATATATATATATATATATATATATTAATGATGCATAGATTTTCCTAATATTTATTGGTATGTTTAACCAAAATGTATAAAATCATCATTTTATAAAGGTGCCCGTGGTGTAATGGTTATCGTCGTAGGAAATAGACACGGCAACACAAGTTCAAATCCTGGACGAGACTGATTGCATTTCACATAGCACTAATACCCTTGGGAAAGGTATGAATCCAATTATTCTCCCTCTAGCACTGGGTAAATAGTAGGGCAGACTGAATTCTTTAGCCTTGGTGAGGCAACTAGTCTAGGAGAAGGAAAACTCTGAATTCAAACCTGTTAAACTCCGCTTAAAAACTGACCTTGTGTCATATCCTGCCCGTGCGGAGGGGTTGGGTAAATATGATAAAATCATCATTTTATCCACTTGACTCTTCTAAGATTTGCCCAGTCGGCTGGGCCTATAAAAATACAGTGACTGCATCTCAGCAGAGGGGTAAGACCCCCACCCACCGCATGCCAATGAATGTCCTGATATGACACTAAACAATCTGATGGTGAGGCTTCAGTAATGCTGAAGATTTGGGGAATGCAGAATATGCCTTTATTGACATCACTACAAGGTCCACTCTAGCCTAGAGCGGTAGCACCTGACAGGGTCCTATCTATGGGTCAAATGGAACTAAACTGCATACTTATGGTAAACTGAGTTGTTTTAAATAGAACTGTTTTTGACATTTATACTTATGGTAAACTGAATTGTTTGAAATACATCTGTTTGTATGTATAAAATGGATTTAGCATTAAATAACTTACAATGGTTGATATGCCATAAAACCTAACCAAACAAATTGAATGAATCGAGTGATGAGGGCTTCATGTGATATCAAATATGATTCTATCCATTACTATCTCAATAAGTTATTTTTATTTTCATAATTACGGAAAAAGGGAAGCACAAACTATCCAAAGGAAATTAATGAATGAGGTGCTACCACTCCAGGCCAGAGTGGACCTTGGAGTGATAGCAATAAAGGGGTACTCTGCATTCCTCAAAGTTCCAGCATTACTGGAACCTCACCATCAGATTGTTTAGTGTGCTATCCAGGACACTCATTTGGAGAGGGAGGTCCTTACACCTCTGCAGAGATGCAGTCGGTGTATTTTATAGCCCCAGCCGACTGGGCATCAGAGTGGTAGCACCTGATAGGGTCCTATCTATGGGTCAAATAGAACAAACTGTGTGCAAACAAATGACTGGTGCTAAATTGTGACTGTTATATAGCAATACATTAAACCATTGAACTGTGTGCAAAAAAGAGATCAAGCGTGTTTAAGAATGTTATCTACAAAATGTATTTACAAATATATATATTCAATATATATGTGGCTCGTACCACCTGTCAGCCGGTAGCCCAGATGCCTAAAAGACATTTTCCACATAGCGGTTGGCAGTTGTTGAATATCGACACCTGGCGTAACACTTTCTCAGCGAGAGACTGTGAATATTGTATATACTCTGGATTGCACTGTTCAACCAATAAAAATATTTCTCTGTATATCTCTTCTTTCACAATATCTATAGACAGGATTTTGTATTAAATAACTTACAATGGTTGATATGTTATAAAACCCAACCAAATGTAATCCAATATATTTAATATATATGTATAAAGAGGATTTGGCATTAAATAACCTACAATGGTTTATATACCATAAAACCAAACCTAACCAAATCATAGATATTTAATATATATGTGTATAAAAAAGTTTTGGCATTAAATAACCTACAATGGTTGATATGCCATAAAATCCAACCAAACCAAATCATACATATTTAGTAAATATATATGAAGAGGATTTGGCATTAAATAACCTATAATGGTTGATATGTCATAAAACCAAACTAGACCAAATCCAATATATTTAATATATATGTATAAAGAGGATTTGGCATTAAATAACCTACAATGGTTTATATACCATAAAACCAAACTAGACCAAATCTAATATATTTAATATATATGTATAAAGAGGATTTGGCATTAAATAACCTACAATGGTTTATATACCATAAAACCAAACCAAACCAAATCATATATATTTAATGTATATGTATAAAGAGGATTTGGCATTAAATAACCTACAATGGTTTATATACCATAAAACCCAACCAAACCAAATCATATATATCTAATATATATGTATAAAGAGGATTTGGCATTAAATAACCTACAATGGTTGATATGCCATAAAACCCAACCAAACCAAATCATATATATTTAATATATATGTATAAAGAGGATTTGGCATTAAATAACCTACAATGGTTGATATGCCATAAAACCCAACCAAACCAAATCATATATATTTAATATATATGTATAAAGAGGATTTGACATTAAATAACCTACAATGGTTGATATGCCATAAAACCAAACCCAACCAAATCAGTATTATATTTTCAGTGAAAAACTAAATATATAAAATCCATCATGTAAATAAAAACGGTTCCGATACAACATCAGAGTCTCAGATCCTCATTAAATAAATATAACAGAATTATTATTGGAACAAGTGTGACCATTTACATTAATGACAAACAATTATTATCTTCACATGCTTTTATTACAAAGAAAACACCACAAAAAATAGGTACATCATGTTATGTGACATGTATATCTATGTCATCATTCAATAAGTTTTACTTTGTAACCGTGGCCTCAGGTTGTTTACTGTATTTGCCACCCATCTAAATTCTTTGCTGACTCATCACTACTTTAATGACCTATTGGAAACTGACATAAATTCATCTTTGTATTTACCCAACCCCTCCACCATGGGTAGGGTGTGACACAAAGTAAATTCTAAGCAGAGTACAGCTGGTTTGAATTCATAATTTGTACATAACTATTGTAAGGATTATGGTAGATATGATTTTACTAGCCGCTGAGTAAATATGCAGTGAATCTTCTATCTAGAATAGAGTCACATCACTAATAAATATAATACTTTTAATAAAAGCAGAATTTTAACATTTGCATTAGGAAGATTGATCATAGCAATGATTGTCTAATGTCAAAACTTGCAGCATTAGACATCAAGGGTTAAATCCTCCCAACTCAGTTGATTCTTGCTTGTTAAATAAATATCTAAGGTTAATCCTGATTTGCATTTTGCTTGTGGAGAAGAAATCTAGAATCAGAATCAGGCCAGAAACAAAAAAAGAATGGCACATCCGAAAACAATACAGCTTGAAGCTGTTTAACATGTAAATTTATTGCAATCAAACGTCTTTTTATAGATTTATAAATATCAGCTGTAGGATTTTAGATTATATTTAGCCTAGCTCAAACAATTTTCTTTGATAGAATTATATTATATAAACATATAAAATGCTTGGCATAATCAAGTACAAGTGAGTCTAGTTTGCTTACAACCATTCTATGGTTGACGCACAGAAGATATTATGCAAAACGATAAACTTTATCAAATACTTATTCATGAGCATTATATTATCTTTACAAGCCAGTATTTACCTAGCCCCTTCGCCTTGGGCAGGTTTTAAGAGAAGGTGAAGTTTTTAGATAAAGCCCACTCGTTCCTCGACAGACAAATACAAGGTTGAGGGCAGTGCTAAAAATTACTTGCCTCCATCAGTATTCCCTGCCTGGGGAGACTAGCCATGAGCATATTTTCTTCATAAACTTCAACTGGACAGAGGATTTGATAGATGTCATGAATGAATATCACATGATAGAAAGCAATATAGACACACCTGCAAGTTGGAAAGGAAAGATGTTGGTAGAAAATAACTTAGATAGATTCTTGTAACACTGAAAATTAAACTTGACATTTGCTTTCTCAGAAGGTGACACTGGTTTCTGGTAAATGTCTCACAATTTATTAATGCTAACCACTAACTTTCTCTATTACATGATGAAAATTGTTTAGCTTGAAAGGAAGAAAAGTCAGGAAAAATTGTGATGAAATAAAATATAAGCAATCTGAAAAATGAAACAAATAAACATATATCTAGTTCAAGAAGAAAAACTGCTACACTAAATGAAAACTAGTAGCTCTTAAGATAGGGTTGGTAAAGATCACATTCTGTCACAAATGACACTGATCCCCAGAGAGGATGGACTTCGTTGTGTCTACTATTTTTAGCAAAAATTATGGAATTAGCACACTTAGGGAATGTTGACTTTGTTTTGTTTTTTTTTAATTAGCTGTAAATAAACAAATAATAGATAAGATACAAAACACTTTTACTTAATACTTGAATGTTCTGGCTTTATGAAATATACCATAAACAAACTAGATTGAATTAATGGTATAATTGTTTTCCCAAGCCATGCAGAAGAAAATATCATGGAATAATACAAGTTTGAGAGAAAAAATTATTGAATGATTTTGTTATTTGCATTTCTAAAACAAATATCAATCTGCCCAATCAACTGGAGCAGCAAAATACACTGACTGCATTTCTGTAGGGGTAAGACACCCTCCAAACAAGTGTCCTGATTATCATGCTAAATAATCTGATGGTGAGGTTCCAGTAATGCTGGAACTTTGGGGAATATGGAGTATCCCTTCATTGCCATCACTCCCAAGTCCACTCTGGCTTGGAGTGGTAGCACCTGATAGGGTCCTATCTATAGGTCAAATAGAATTATTTGACATAAACTGAGTGCAAACAAATGACTTATGCTAATTTGAATGGTTAGAAATAGAACTGTTTTTGCATGTAACTGTGTTTACACTGATGACTGATATTTAATTGGATTGTTATTGATACATAGCAATACTTTCAACTATTGAATTGTTAGAAATAGAACTGTTTGATCATTTAACTGTGTGTATTTACAAAATGTGTTTAGAAATCTTATTTTTGATATATATGTAAAAACAGTATTTGGCATTAAATAACCAACAAAACCCAACCAAAGAAGGTCAAAAAGAAAAGGCATAGAAGTAACAAGTGTTTTAATGCTGAGAGACTAATTATGAAGGAGTAATAAAGAGTTTCTGATTGGATCCAATAAATTGATCCAGGGAAAGAAGTTCAAAGGATTGAAACCAAACTTGCAGTTAACTAGATAGATTGTATATAAACCTTGGCACCCAAACTTCAGCTTGGTTGTCATCTAGGTGAGCTGAGATGATGACAAGTCAATACTGGCCAGATATCAACCTTTTGGTAAGACTAAACTTGAAAAAAATCCAAAACATGAATTTTTAGAATTTTTATTTTGCTGCCATTCTCTCTCTACTGATGTTTCTTTATTCCTGCAATACCAAGAATTATTGAATTTCAGTCAACTGACCAAGATCAAGTTGAGGAAAAATCTTCTCTTTGGCTCAAGAAAATCAGTTATGATTTAATTAAAGAATTTTAAGATGCTACTGTTGACAAAAAAAAATGAGCATCATAAAAACCAGTTGCTGAGAATTACATGCTAAGCAGTCGGTGTAGGGACCACCAAAGTAAGGAGTAGATCTAGGCTAGCCAATAGCAAACGATCTTCACTCTTCAAACCATTTTGATCTCTTCTCAAGCGATCAAGTCACTCATTCCAAGTGCTATTTGATTATTGACCTGATTCTATTTTGTGATGCAGATAACCAAAGATTGTATATATAACATCCCATGCAAATCTAGTATGACAAACCATATCTGAAATGAAAGGAAAGTCTTCTTTCTGTGATTTTACCAGTCACCTGGGGCTGTAGAATACACTGACTGCCCCTCTGCAGAGGGATAAGACCCCCGCCAACGAGTGTCCTAGATATGACACTAAACAATCTAATGATAAGGTTCCAGTGATGTTGGAGCTTTAGGGAATGTGGAGTTCCCCTTCATTGCCATTGCTCACAGGTCCACTCTGGCTCAGAATGGTAGCACCTGATAAGGGCCCTATCTATGGGTTAAATAGACCTAAACTGCATACTTGTGCTAAACTGAATTGTTTTAATTAGAACTGTTTGACTAAACTGAATAGCTTGAAATAGAAATGTTTCTGACAGTTGAACTGCATACTTATGCTAAACTGAATTGTTTAATATAGAACTGTTTTGACATTTAACTGTGTGTAAACAAAATCTGTACTTACACTAAACTGAATTGGCTGAATTAGAACTGTTTGACTAAACTGAATAGCTTGAAATAGAAATGTTTTTAACAATTGAACTGTGTACTGATGCTAAACTGAATTGTTTAGAATAGAACTGACTATTTACATAAAAAGGGATTTAAATAGAACTAAACTGCATATTTATGCTAAACTGAACTGCTCAAAATAGAACTGTTTTGACTTTGAAACTGCGTACGTACGCTGAACTGATTTGTTTGAATTAGAACTGTTTGACTAAATTGAATAGCTTAAAATAGAAATGTTTCTGACAATTAAACTGTGTACTCATGCTAAACTGAATTGTTTGAAATGGAACACACAACTTGCATAACAATGGATTTGGCATTAAATGACCTACAAAGGTTGATATGCCATAAAACCCAACCAAACTTTCTGAGATAAGGCTAGTTTGCTTTATTAGCACATCAGCTACTTGTGTTATTTAATTATAAATTTTTGTTATTATAACTACATCTTCCATTGCATTTTTTCAAATAACACATCTATTTGTCTTCAATTATTTGTTTGCTCACAATTATATTATATCAAATATTCCTATATAATACTAATAATTTGCTTACAGTTAAATGGTTTCAAGTATTCTTATCTAACATTAATAATTCTATTTGATAATGATTTGTTTGCTCACAGTTATATGCTTTTAAACAGATGTATTTGACCCATTGATTGGACCCTAACAGCAACTGGTACTTCAAATCAGATGGGGACCTGAAAGTAATATTAATGAAGAGGTACTACCAGTTTTCTTTACAACTTCATATCAATGCAACAGAACTCAAGGGATCCAGTTATCACCATATTAATTACATTGTGTTTACTACAAGACGAGAGACATAAGTCCATATTTACGACTAGCAGGTTAGATAACTCAGACTTCAACACTTCACACTCCCCAAATCTCCAGAACTGGATATAGTTTTGTATTTTCTATTTTGCCCCTATATTTTTTCTCAAATTTAAAATATTAGTGAATATTACCTGAAGAAAAAAGTGTCTTGTATATTTTTTTATAAATTGTACACCTGAAAAAGGATGTAGTCCCTGTAACATAATGACATTTGTTCACTTTCAGACTCATATCCTTTGAAACGATATCAAATCTCTTATTCCCCTAGTTGTAGGTTTTATATTACCACAACTGTTATTCTACAAGGATGGCGTTGGCATTAAATAACCCATGAAGGGTGATATGCCATTAAACAAAGAAATCAAACCAATTAAATTGGAAATGACTCTTTTTTTTAAGAGATTAAGAAACTTAAGAATTATCTCCTTTAGCTATGGCTTTAATTGTTCCACTTCTGTTCTTTTACAAGGATGCCTTTGGCATTAAATAACCCTCATAAGTTGATATGCCATTAAACAAAGAAACCAAACCAACTAAACTGGAAATGACTTTTCTTTTTAAGAGATAAAGAAATTTCAGAATTATCTCCCTTAGCTATGGCTTTAATTGTTTCACTTCTGTTCTTCTACAAGGATGTCTTCGGCATTAAATAACCAACAAATGTTGATATGCCATTAAACAAAAAAAAAAACGAACCAAAACCTGAAGACGAATGTAGAATGGATCAGCCAAACTTTAGTTGCAATAACAAAAAGAAACCAGCCCAACACAGCTTTATTTTTTTTATTTTTTCTATGTGTTTACCAATGGAGAGATGTTTAAGTATGAATCCCAGAATTACATTCACTCCTGTACTCCTGTTAATATTTCCCCTAAAAGTCTTTCTTCCAAGTTGTTGTTCTGCCAGAATAACACTCAACCCCTCTATAGTTGTGAAAACAATACAGAATATCACCATCATGAATACAAAATAAAGAATTTAAGTTCTTAATATTCAGCTTTGGAACAGTATGTACAAGTCAGTTAATGGTTCTTACTAAAGAAAAAGAAAGCATAAAAGAAATGGAAAAAATAGAGTAGGTTTTAAAAGAAAAAAATCTTATTTTGCCGTTAGCTATAATTTCTGTAGAAAATTCCATGGAAATGCTTCTGTGTATTTAATGCAGGACAGTTTGCCTAAGGGGAAAATATCAGAATTCAAAGAACACAAGAAACAGCCCAAATCTGCTTATTAATGATGCTGATCACTTCAAAATATGTTTTTGCTGCTACAATGGAAGACAAGAGACCAAATAACACAATGTATTAAGGGAAATAACTACTGATATACAAACCTCTAAAAGTATCCAATGATCAATCTAGGCTAGAAGATTTCATAGCATTAATATGATATTTTAAGATTATCTTAAGTTTGTTTATGCTGCAGCAACCAACTTTAATGATCAAAAATTTCTAATGTCCAATAAATTACTAAGATTAATATCCTCAGTAGAATTCTGAATTGAAATGATTTATTCATTAATTTTCAAATAGCCTCTCCTTTATCCTATTGTTGATTTTTATCATATTTATAGCAAATGCCCTATTTGCCGAGAGGAGATGGTAATATACAGTTAGATTTTTGTCTTACGAAGCTGTAAGCTTATGAGACCAAATTGGTTGAGGCATTATATACTGAATACAAGATCCTGTGATATGAGATGTGCAGACAAGTTTAATTGGTAACTATTTCTTCATTTTTACTTAGGCAATTTATTTTAATAATCAAATGACTAGATTATATATATATATATATATGTAGCAGAAAGAAAGAATTTCAAATTATTATTTAGTGCGGGAATTGTTTTGACCGTTGGAGTTTTGAATTTATATATTTCGTCCAATGAGAATGACTGATGCCATTCTGCCCGGATGACCTCCCCAGGCAATATAAAAGGCTATATATTGCTCTCTCGTCCTCTCTTCTTCACTGGCTCTTCTTCATGATTCCAGCAGCAGTAACAGACCATCACAACATGAAATGAGCACATTCAATTTATGGGCCAGTGTTCCTCTAGGAATTCATTCTTTCATCATTTATTCATTCCTCCTAGACCCACTAGTCCTCAAAACTTCACTGTTAGATGTTTAATTCTGGCTCTATCATTTGCAACTGTTTTCTTCCATGTACAAATTCCCAGTACAAGGGTAATCTTTCTGGCATTCATTAAACTTCTTGAAACTCATCAATATTTTCTCATCCTCATTCCTGTATTTCTTTTCTTCATATTGTAACAGGGCAGACTATAATTTACTCTTTTGTTATATATATATATATAGCAATAGAGCTGGCGTAATGGTTAAAAGCCAAAATATGGAATCAACTGAGTTAGACATCCTATCATAGATTGTATTAATGCTCATAGAAAAGATTTGATACTCTTTCTCCCAGTATATAAAGTCAGAGAATTCTTCCTACTGGTGGTATCATGTACAACCTATTACTCGTTTGTATTTATACAATCTCTTCACCATAGGTACAATGTCGTACAAGGTCAACTTTTAAGCAAAGTACAGTTGGTTTTTACCGGCTCATTTGTTTAATGGGTTGAGTGTTCACCAATGACCCTGGAGACCGAGGCTCAATCCCAGGTCGAGTCATACCAAAAACTCAAAAAATGGTACTTGATGCCTCTTTCTTTAACACTCAGCATTATAAGGTACAGATCTTGAGTAAAGTGGAGCAATCCAGGGAAAGGAGTTGTGCCCTTCCCTATGCCTTGGTGTAGTAGCTATTGAAAAGGGGACCTTTGGGTCACTAACTTTACTTATTGCTATTTATTTATTCTATATAGATGGCTCAATGGTCCAATGTAGAGCTACCAAATTTGTTGTGTACACTTAAACCCAGTTGCCAACTTTTCTTAGTTATAGTTGCTTTGAATTTAGTTTCTTTCTCCTATACTGGTTGCTTAACCAAGGTTAAAGAATCCAGTCTTCCCTACTATTTACCCATAGCTGGGGGAAGAACAGATGGATTCATGCCTTAATGCAAAGTAAAATGCAAACCGCCTTGTTCAAGATTTGAACTCGGGTTGCTGTTTCCATTTTCAAAGATGATAACTGTTATGCCTTCACTACCTGTTACCTGGGGAGGAGATGGGTACCACCCAGCAACTTCTTCTGTGATGCCATATTCCAGTATGTTACCTCAATGATCTATTAGATTGTGGAACAGTTTGATTTGATCTTTGTTTTCATTGTTTTGATCCCTGTATTCTTGCTGGTGGGTTCTCATGCCTTTTTCAAGTCTATATCCAACAGGATTATCTTCAGTATTTTTAAAAAAGTTCCCTCTGATCCAAGCTGCCAAGATTTGTCTGGTGCTGATCAAGTTATACCATTATAATGACACCAGACATTGCATCTTTTTTAGTGGGTAAATATCAGAATCAAATTCTTATGCAAAAGCAGATAACACACTGCATTCACATAAGAAACAGTTTTATTAATCTATTTGAAATAATAATAAAGATTCTATTTAGAAAGACCTGTTGTTAGAAAGGAGAAAATATTGAAATATCAGAGTGTATTTTTCAATGATTAGATCATAATATTGATTTGCGTGCATTAACAAATGTTACTGAATAAATATTTGGTGCTTGTGGCTACAAATACAAAAAAATTTTTTTTAATATTTTGGCCTTGTTACTTAAATCAAAATTTGGAAATAGAATAACAGGGTATAGTTTACATGTACAAATTAAGTGGGAAGGAACATTTACACAAGTAACAAGTTTTTACTTGTATTAACTTTTTTACTATTATTTCTGCAATGTTATTTTTTAGTTGCTTTTCATTGCAATATACATTGTAAATCTAACATAACATGAACGAAATGCACACGGAACCACCATTCCCATGTGATTGTGTAACACCAGGAAATGGTTACTGTAAATGCGTAATGACGTCAACGGCTGAACGTAAACGTGTTTTGTTTTTTTCAAATCACAAACTGCACACTAAGAATGAACATGAACGTCCAACGTAGTCTCTGCTATTGATTGATGTGGCGTATATATATATATATATATATATATATAATTCTTTTAATACCCTGTCTAGTAGCAAAAGCTGCTTGTTAGCGCCAGGAGTGGTAGTACCACATTGAGCTACCAAAACTGTGTTATCACCCTGGTTGGCTGCTGATGAGGGCAGGGTATCGCACATGCTTTCACACGTTGTATGATGAAAAAAAAAAAAAAAGGTAGTAAGTAAACAATGCATATGAGAAATGAATAAAGAATACATTCCAGGCTGAGAAAGCTGTCTATGTACGGCAGCTGCTCTACTGATCAAGCTACTTGAACTTTATACATGGTAGATCAAGTCGTAAAGCTGCTTCCATACATTAGCAGACTTTCAAAGGTAAAAGATGTGTCAGTTCAAGCCTTGTCTGGAGCTTATTTATTTATTTCTGATCTACATAGTTTAGCCTCTACTGTAGACTGATGGTCTAAATCAAGCAGTTATCGACCATAGTCGAGGGCGACCAGAAGGCTCCCATTTCAATAGCTACTACACCGAGGTGTAGGGAAGAGCGCTACTCTTTTCCCTGGATTGCACCACTTTACCCTTGATATGTACCTTATAATGCTGAGTGTCAAGCAAGGAGGTATCAGGTACAATTTTTAAAGTCTTTGGTATGTCGTGACCTGGGATTGAACCCTGGTCTCCCAGACCATTGGCCAACACTCTACCCACTAGGCCAATGAGGGACTGAATTAGTTACTATAAAAAGTAGCTTAGTGTTTAACAATTCTTCATCTAATAGAAATAAGAATATTATTAAGTTTTAATTTCTAATATCTAATAATGTTTTTTACTTATAAAAATCTGCTTCTCTTAAATTCAAATGAAATTTATTCTATTTCAAGGTATTTATAAAAACCATGATCATAACAAATTATCAACAATAATCATTCCATTGGATGAAAAAACTCCTTATTTCGGAGTTTTTGTCTATATTACCTGTTGAAATTGAGTGATGTGTGATATATATTGCCAATTGATCTTGTGCTGTACTTTTTTTTTTATCTTCACTTTTAAACGTGTCAAAAATCTAATATTAAATTATTTTCCACCATATAGCTATTTAGAGCTCATAAATGGATTTCTAGCAAAATTCTGACCCTTATCATCTGCTCATTGTATGGTTTATCATATTTCTGACAAATTTGCAATGCTCAATCTAAATGGTCCCGAAATGGCCATTTTAGCCCACTGTATACAACAGTAATTCCCAATGTGGGGCACAGTAATATTTTGGTTGGGCATGGTAATATTTTGGTAGAGCTTGTTTAGAGACCAAGTTAATGGCCTTTCAAGCTTCTTTTATGGGAATTGTTGTAAAATTTTATAAATGTAAGAATTGAATATTACGGCAGACTTTCAAAGGTAAAAGATGTGTGAGTTCAAGCCTTGTCTGGAGCTTATTTATTTATTTCTCATCTATGTAGTTTAGCCTCTGCTGTAGACTGATGGTCTGAATTAGTTACAATAAAAAGCAGCTAAAATTAAAATTTAAAAAATACAAGTAAAATTTTAGAAAAAATACAAGTCAAAATTTAAAAAAATACCGAAGTGACACATG
Source organism: Sepioteuthis lessoniana (assembly GCA_963585895.1). Lineage (NCBI taxonomy): Eukaryota > Metazoa > Mollusca > Cephalopoda > Myopsida > Loliginidae > Sepioteuthis > Sepioteuthis lessoniana. Next base: position 11,642,525 of record OY757920.1, read on the forward strand.
GCCTAAAATGAGTTTGGAGCCACTGGTATACAAGAAGATTAGAATGATTTAATCTTTACATTCTGTAAGGAGTCCTTAACACTATAAAGTAAAAACTGTATGTAACTATCGTTTTTATATGAATGTTATCAAATTTTGAATACCTTTAGTTCTGTAGTTTGTCTGCTTTTTATATTTACTGAAAAGGTGATTTTAGAGCATAGATTACAGGAAGCTAAGCATTAAAACAAGGATGCATTTAAATGCTGATGGCATTTTTCAAATGATTTAAATATTACCTAGGAAACAGTATCAAATTAATTAAATAATTTACTACCTTTTAGCATTGCAGTCTACTGCTATTTCTGGTAAAGGCATTGTATCTTTTTTTAGCCTGGTTTGAAAAGATTTTCTGTTATTTGAGCAGATACAAGGAGTTACTATTCTCTGGCTTTCCTCTCAATGTGCTCAATTACAGAAACCATTTTAAAATGAATAAGAATAAAATCTTTATAGATTTTAAGAATTCAACTTAGATATATTTGCTTCGTATAAATGCTATATACAGGGTGTTTTTAAAAATGCTAACGGTTCTATGAAAATTCCTTTATGGTTTTAATGTTTCCACCTGTTCGCCATCTTTATCAACACATTATTACAATCTTCCCCAGGTGGTCTTCATAAATCAATTCTAGTTTTCTTATTAAGAAACATTAACATATTTTAATTACCTGTGGGAGATTCCAGGAATGTAGACAGCTTGAAATTATTTTATAAAGGTACTTCCATTAGGGTGTTAACAATTTTTACAATCATCCAGAATTTTAGCTCGTCATAGAAGTGAAAATTTTGTTGTACATACGTGGGTGCAAAGGACTCACTCGTAAAGAAAACTGAATATGGTTTTGAGAAATAGAAGGAGAAAGACACATGATAGTATAAATGAAAACAAAACAATCACGTTTAAAGAAAAAATTCCAAATGAAACAAGTTGAATACAAAGTCCATAGAAATGCCTTTTATTCATGAGAACCAGTTTCCTATCAAATTCATTGACTAATTCTTGAGTAAAGAAAAATGTTTTTCTCAAAGTTCTAAGATATACAAGGTGTTCCAGAAAAACTGATATCATTTTGTAATCTAATAACTTGACCAATTCTCATTCAAATGACCTCAAATTTTAACAACATGTCTAGAAACTACGAGGGACATACGATATGTTTCCAGACTTTTTTTGTACGGCATTTAAAATTGCTGTAGACTCTTGAAAATTCACTATGTTATTGCTATACATGTTATGAGATGACTGACCAATTTTTAGGATTTCAGGTTCAAATGAACAATTACAGCATGGATTGGAATACACCCTACTAAAGCCTGTTTGTCCCAGCTGGTGAATTTCAAAAATGCAATCTGACACTTTAGAAAAACGTTATGCAATAAAATTCTGTTTTAAACTTGGAAAAAATGCCACAGAAACGTATGGAATGCTTTAGACTGCTTTTAGAGCATCTTGCATGAATCGAGCATGAGTTTTTGAGTGGCATAAGAGATTCAAGGAAGGCACGGAGTCTGTGACGGATTATGAGAGATGTGGGAGGAGTAAGGAAGTCAATACACCACAGTTGATTGACCACAGGGTTAGGGTTAGGGTTACTATGTTGAGGTTTTAAGGGAGTTCAGAAAGAGATTCCTTGGGAAGAAGCCAGCACTCTTCGAATCAGGTCAGTGGTATTTCCACCAGGACAATGCACCAGTCCACAACTCCATCATTGTCACAGACTATTTGACCAAGATGGGCATCAAGACATTTTCTCAACCTCCCTATAGTCCAGACGTTGCTCCCTGTGACTTTTGGTTATTTCCTAAGCTCAGAGGCTGTCGTTATGAGATAATTGAGGAGATGAAAGAGGCTGTGACGAAGGTCATTGACATGCTGACACAAGAGGACTTCCATGGGGCCTTCCAGAAGTTGTTGGGATGGTACAACAAGTGCATTGCAGCCGGAGGAGATTACTTCAAAGGTTCATGTGTGTACTATCAATAAAAATGCCATACGAAAAAAGTCTGGAAACTTATTGTATGCACCTCGTACTAAAAATTCAATGTTTAATGCTTAAACAACTTTTCTTTTCCAGTAAATGGCACCTGAGAAAAATAAGCATTAAACATAGAAATTTTAATTGTTTCCACACATTCTGTTGAAATTTGAGATCATTTGAATGTAAATTGGTCAACTTATTAGATTACAAAATGGTGACTCACCTATGACCAGAATAATGGACTTACCGAAAGGGTATATTAATCAAGAACTAAGCTGGTTGAGGAGAGCAGTAGCAGCTGTAGTAAGCACCATGCCTGTCTTCGTGTACGTTGAACCAAGGAGTACCTCCTCAGAGACTTGGATACATTTGTGTGGCACCTCATATCTTCGTGTTGAGTTATCTATTTATTGACCCTTAATAATCAGTCATAACACTAAAAATGATATGAACTTTTCTGAAACACTCTGTACATTTTTCTAACAGCAGATCCTACAGCCCTTCTATTAAAAAGTTTTGGCCTTAATTACATTCTTCCCAAAGCAACAAAATTTAAAAAGTCCAACTTCATTTGTGGGGAATCACATACTAATCAAGACTCATACACAGCTATCACAAAGAAAATGCTTGATTTTGTTGGTATTCACCATTTTTGGGTGCCTCAGCCCTGCCAAGCAGGCATTGCATAGATGGAAGGCTCCTTGAGACCAGGTGGTTAACACAATAACACCCACTAGACATGGACACCGTAAAACGCAGGTTGGGTTAACCAGTGGTATTGAGGTGTTAAAATCCTGCAATGTGTATTAAAAGTAAGTAAAGTTGTCTCCCTTTAGTCGAGGGCGACCAGAAGGCTCCCTTTTCAATAGCTACTATATCGATGTGTAGGGGAGAGTGCTACTCCTTTCCCTGGATTGCTCCACTTTACCCTTGATACTTACCTTACATTGCTAAGTGTTAAGCAAGTAGGTATCAATACCATTTTTAAAGTCTTTGGTATGACACAACCTGGGATTGAACCCAGGGCTTCCGGACCATTGGCGAACACTCGACTAATAAGATCAATGAGTATAATGTGTATTATTATCATCATCATGTCATGCCACTAGCATGGATATCCCTAACCCTCTCTCGCCACTTCTCCCTATTGTTCATCGCCTCTGGCAGGTCTTCAGGGCTACATCCTGTATCTTCACAGAGCTGCTGTATGTATGTTCGAGCTGGTCATCCTGCTTTTGCTCGGCCACATGTGGGGGTCCATAGGAGTACATCACTTATGAGCTTGTCCTGCATGTTTGGTTTATCTAACTTGGATAGTTTTCATGATGGGAGGCAGGTGGCTGTATAGTTGGTGCTGTGTGGGGTGTTGCCTCCAGGACTTGTCCAATATTGTTCGCAGCATTCTTGTGTAATTGCCGTCAAGCTTTTTCTCCAGCCATTTTGTTAGCGTCCAAGTAGTGCATCCATACATCAGTATCGACTCGACTGCTGCTTGGAAGAAACTGCGTTTCCTTTTATCGGTCAGGTCTGACTTCCATATGATCAATTGCTTATCGATAGCTGTCCATGCCTTCGTGAGCCGCGTGTTGATGTCTTTTTCGGTTGATGAGACACTGCTTCCTAGGTAGGTGAACTTGTCTACCAGTTTCAGAGAGGTTCCGTCTAGTTCCCCCCCCCCGCAAAAAAATGCGTATTATATATCACTAAAAAGTTAAGGTTTATGTCATATGGATAATGTATAAACTGATTTTTAACAAAACTAGGTTTAACAAGTCATTATTTGGCGTTATTGATTTCTTATACAGGGTCGTAATTTACTAAGCATTTTACTTAAATGTGCACAAGGCCATATGAAAGGGGCACCCAATGAGACTCGAACTCACTCATGTAGGTTTCTTATACAGGGAAAATGATCTGACACATTTGTAGGTTTAATAAAAGACAAATGTGCTATGGGGATTTTGAGGGAGATGTTCCCTGGTCATTTGATCTCATTGCGTGGTGACATCCTGATTTAAATCCATGCGATTTTTTTCTCTGGGCATACCTCAAGTCAAAGGTATACAGTAATCGCCCTCAATTTATTCAACAACTTAAAGATGCAATTCGTCAAGAAATTACTGCCATTCCACATGAAATGACCCGCCGAGTCATAGACAACTTTCGTGACAATAACGGATCCCATTTGACTGATTTAATTTTCAAAACCTAATGAAACAGAATGGCATTATATGTACTTTTCGAAAATATAAACACTTTTTTGTTTCTTTACTTTATTTGTCTTTTATTAAACCTACAAATGTGTCAGATCATTTTGCCTGACCCTGTATTATTGTTTTATTCACCAACATATTGAAAGCGATCATATTTATGATTTTATAGAGAAATCAATTAAAATGAAATTGAAATAAGTGTAATCATTTTATAAGAATTCATGTTAAGTTTCATTAATCTTTGTAATTTGATATATTTTATCACATTAAAACTTGCAGCCGGGGGGGGGGTATATTTTTGCTAGTGTGACTAATGAATCATATGGTCCTGTATAACATATCTGTAGATTCAAATAACTATACTAAATCTAGGTAGGTACCTTAGGAGATTCAAGGAACAAATTAGTATTAGTATAGTGTAGTTTGACTGTTTTATAATTTCTTTGTTTATTTAATTGAGATTTGTTTCTCATTTTTTTTTCCCCAACTACATGATTAAGAGTCGAAAAAAAAAGCTGATTATTCAAGTTGCCATTTTTCATTTTGTTTATTTACTGATTTATTTATTTGTTTTCATTGCTGGTCAAAAAGAAATTTGTGCCACGATTGCATAGCAGATAATTACAATTAGAATGAATGTAATAAAACAAAACCGAGGATTTCTATATAGTAGGTATGAATTTAAAAAAAAAAAGATGCACATTCTTTTATTTTTAGTGGGGGTGGGTAGGATTGGTATTTTAACCTCCCATCCCATATTTTAAACTTAAATTAAGAATTTAAAAATTCTTTTTCAACTTTGTTCTTTGCTTATTATTTTTTTCTCTTTAGCTAGAAAGAAACAATCCCTTATTTCTGGCTAAAAAAAGAAAAAGGAAAAGGCTGCTTTCATCTATTTTATATAAATGAAGATGGGCTGAAAAGTTCATAGGCTGATGTCATATCTGCTGTCTAAGATAACCTAGGTGACTGGGGTTGTAGAATATACTGACTTCATCTTTGCAGAGGGTTAAGACCATGCCCCTAATGTCCTGGATGTGACACTAAAGGATCTGATGGTGCAGCTGCAGTTCTTGAGCTTTGGGGAATACAGATTACTTATTTATTGCCATTATTCCCAGGTCCACTCTGACCCAGTGTGGTAGTACCTGTTTGGTTCCCATCTGTGGGTCAAATAGAACTGTTTGACCATTTAACTGTGTGCAAACAAATGGCTGATATTGAATTATTAGTATTACATAGCGCTATTAATGTAAGCAATACTTGAAACCCCTTAACTGTGTGCAAACAAATGATTAATATTAAATATGATTATTAGTGTAAGATAGAAATTCTTGAAAGCATTAACTATGCACGAATAAATGAGCTTTGACTCATTCAAAAGTGTTATCTACAAACTATTTGTTTACAAATCATATATATATATATATATATATATATACAGGATTTGGCATTATATAACCTATAAGCATTGATATACAATAAAACCCAACCAATCGATCAAAGAAATATGTGGACCACAAGGGGGATTATGTTGAAAAATAAACTTCATTTGATCAATTTCCATGAGAGTATATTGGTCAGCTTATAAACTTTTCAGCTGACGCTCATCGACTGGCTTGTTAATTGGTCAGTTTTTGTATTTTGTTTACATTACTCAATTAATATGTAATTCTAACTTTCAGAAGTTCAAATGTTGAAAAAGAATAAAAAATTTATTGGATTTTGAGTTTTATATTTGAAAATTATGCCTCCTCAATATTGAAAATATCATCTGAATTAAATTTTAATAGAAAGTTTAGAGAAATTTACAAAAAATGTGCACAAAACTTTTTTTTCAGCAAATGATTAACATGTCTTATCAGTCAGCCATTTAATTATTAAAAGGTTATTGCCTCTTAGGGTTTATAACTCTAGAAGACTTCCATGTCAAAAACATCCTCAAAAGAAAAATCACATATGAGAAAACAAAAATTTATACAAATTTCCACCAATTCACTCATATTTATTCATTATTTTTACTTTTAGATAACAAAATCTCACTGTTTCAAACTGAGAATTAAAACAGAATTGTCTGTCTGCAAAACAACTCTCTAAGAAAGTGATGTTTTCTTTTTTATACTGACAACATTCCTAAAAATATAAATCGACAAAAAGAGTAAAAACTTTCCTTGAGAAGAACGATATTTACTTAATGATATACGTTTTTAAATTTCTATAAAGCTTCCATTATGAAAACAAGACAACTTGCTTTAAAAAAAGGTAAATAAGAAAAATTAACGTTTTAAACAAAGTATAAATCATTCTGTTGAAAACTTATTTGTTAAAAGAATGATCAAATATGTGTAAATTAAGTTGCCCTGTTGGCTGGGGCTGTAGAATACACCAACTGCACCTCTGCTGAGGGGTAAGACCCTCCACTCCCAGTGAGTGTCCTGATAATGACTCTAAACAATCTGATGGTGAGGTTCCAGTGATACTGGAGCTTTGGGGAATGTTATTTTCATCTCTCCCAGGTCCCCTCTGGCCCAGAGTAGTAGCACCTGATAGGGCTCTATGGGCTAAATAGAACTAATCTGCATACTTATGCTAAACTAAATTACTTGAAATAAAACTGTTTTGATATTTAAACTGCATACTTATGATAAACTGAATTGTTTGATATAGAACTGTTTTTGACATTGAAGCTGTACTTACACTAAACTGAATTGTTTGAATTAGAACTGTTTGATTGAACTGAACAGCTTGAAATAGAAATATTTTTTACAATTAAACTGTGTATGCATGCTAAACTGTATTGTTTGAAATAAAACTGATTATTCATATAAAAATGGATTTGGCATTAAGTGACCTACAAAGGTTGATATGCCATAAAAACCAACCAACCAACCAACCAACAAATAAATTAAGAAAGATTTGAAATATGAAAGACAAAAGATATTGCTTCCAAACAAAAACAAAGTTTTTTGTTACTTAAGTACCAAAGATTTTTATGAAAAGGAAATAATCAGTTGATTTTTTGTAAATTTCAAAGATTTCTAGCTTTTTAGGTGTCAAAAAAAGTGTTTTTATTCATGTTGTATATATTAAGAAAGGATTGTTTCTTATCACAGTGGGATCATCAGACTTCTTGACATATAAAAAGTTCTAAAATAACCCAACCATATTGCAAAACATTTCTGAGGTCAACATATTTTAAGAACAAATTTTCCTATCACAATGAACATGTTTGATGCTGGAGATCAAAAGATTATAAAGAACTCAATTACATTTGTGTATCCTAATCTTAACTTGGTGACTCCAGGAGATCCTGAGGTAGGAAAGACTTTTCTGTTATAACAGAAAGAGTTTGATTAGAAAAGATCTTAAACAAGTAATTCTAGTATATATATATATATATATATATATATATATATATATATATATATATATAATGCATGTTATGATCTTGTAATCCTTTTTGATACCAGTATATTTGGAAGAATTGTCTCATCGGCAATTTGAATACAATGGAGTCTTAATTTCAAAATATTTTACATAAGATGTTCTTCTTGAAGCAACTTCCTTATGGTCTTCATTTTTCAATGAAGAAACTTTCTTTTCAAGCTTTGTATTTCATTTCATCCAGGGTTTTTTTCCTCCACCATCTTTGTCATGTGATTATCTATGGCAGATTTGACTTCTATTGATTCTCATTCTTTCATTTTTGCCCATCTTCATATTCCATACTTTCCTTTCAAGTCATTTCTAGAGATTTCATATTTTCAAAAACATATGCACTTAGCTAGCATCATATATATATATATATATATATATATATATATATGGTGTCCCAAAAAGTGTATACACATTAAAAATAATTGTAAACGTAGTGTTTGATTAAAATTTTATTATTTCAAAAGTGTAAAAACAGCAACTGTTGCAGGTTTTGTTGCATAGACTTTGTCTTTCAGGTATCCCCATAAGAAAAAATCTAGTGGTGTGAGGTCTGGTGAACGGGGAGGGTATTCAACAAAACCTCTTCATCCAATCCATTTGTTTGGAAAGACCTCATCAAGGAAGGACCTAACATCGCTATGGTAATGTGGGGGTGCCCCATCTTGCTGAAAATAAAACTCTTCATCTTTAAAGTCTTCTCTACGCTACAAAACCTGCAACAGTCACTGAATTAAGAGAGGCCATTGAGCATGAATGTGCCCAAATACCAAGAGAATTGTTTCATGATGTGTACGATTCCATTGCTTAGCGTTGTCAGCAGTGTCTGGATCAAAATGGGTTTCAGTTTGAGAACAGGCAGTGAATAAACAATAGAATGATACTTGTAAAATATTTTTACACATTTAAAATAATAAAATTCTAATTAAACACTACGTTTACAATTATTTTTAATGTGTATACATTTTGGAGGGACACCCTGTGTGTGTGTGTGTGTGTGTGTATATATATATATGAGTGAATCAGTAATTGCTTGTCCTTTCATTTTTGCCCATTTTTATATTCCATACTTTCCTTTCAAGTCATTTCTAGAGATTTCATACTTTCAAAAACATATGCACTTAGCTAGCATTATATATATATATATATATATATATATATATATATAAGAGTCTATCAGTAATTGCATGGCCTCAGTGATAGCTGAATTTTGATATGAATATTTCACTCTTTTATGTTTCCTGCATATGATTCATACTCACCACTGACTTAAATATATTGATAAAGAAGTTGCTTATGTTAAAAGTTAAGTATTGTTTGTGTAAAATAGATGCTTTTTTTAGCTTGGGCAGTAAAATATGCTAGCTTCACCTCTGCAGAGGGGTTAGACTACACCCCACCCCACTGTAAGATTGTTAAACCATCTGATGATAAGGTTCCTGTCCTGGAGCTTTTGAGAATGAGGAGTATTACTTCATTGTTATTACTCTCAGGTCCACTCTGACTCTTTTAGGGTCTTAACTATGGGAATAGCAATACCTGAAACCATTTAACTGAGTGCAAATAAATGAGTGCCCGTTCATCTAAGAATAATGTTACCTACAAACTATTCACTTAACAAATCACACACACGTGCACACGTATAAATAAAAAAGGGGATTTGGCATTAAATAAGCCATAAGGGTTGATATGCCATTAAACCAAATAGCTTAACATAACCTTGTTAAGTTACTGATTTATTGGTTTGTTGGTTTCACAGAATTTTTAATGCTGAAGTTGTGTAACATAATTGAATGGCTCATAGAAAATTGAAATTGAAAAAATTAAAAATAAATAAAGTAAAGCAGATAGTTTACAAATGACCACTAGGCCCCTCAGTGATCAGGCGAAAGCACTCGTTGTAGGTCAGCCAGTCATGGATGAATGACTACAGTAATTAAAAATGACTAGAAAAAAAAAACGGTGGGGTGTCCATATCTTCTGTGCAGGTGTGGAACCACCAGAAACAGATTTGTTCCTCACTCCGACACGACAGGTGGAAGTAAATGGGTGACCCAGGTTTGAACAGTACAATTCAAGTGGCTGATGTAGAGGGGAGTTGGACCTAAGTTTTTTATACAAAGAGAAGCTGCAACCTTTTAATAGAAAATATTAACAAGTCTTTCTCTCTCTTATTGGACAACTCATGGTAGCAAGCAAGCTATAAATCCTAAAGAAAAATACTCAAGTGTCTGTGTTGTTTTTCTATATTAGCCTTCTTACTCTCTGAATGACCACATGGCATACCTGTCCCTGCTAGCTACTTATATCTATGCCTATGCTACAGTAGTTCTTTTTTATTTTTCAAACGATAATATGGTTTCAAGTACCTAATGAAAAGTAATATATTGTATATAATTATAGATTCAAATAACTCTTCTTATTGTATACTACTACTGAATCTTGACAAACAACGAGGAACACATATACATAAAAATATAATCTTATATTTTTATTCTTCAACGGTGATATTTGTGTGGAGCAGGAGAGCAATCAGAGAGAGTTTGTACAAAGGAGCTGTCAGGAGTCAGAACAGCTAGTGGAAACTGAACTTCTGCTATGGTTTACCCCTATGCAATGCTTGTTCTCCATTGGTCACAGCTTACCCCCATGCATTTTTTATGCCTCAGGTATCACACCCATGCATTTATGTTTTTCCTGTAGTCACTTTGTTGATTTTATCTATAACCGGATGTCAACTTCATATGCTGGGTTCAACGTCAGTCAAGGCAATATATTATATTCTTGATACAAATAAATTGCACGCAGTAATATAGTTTCAAATATTCTGATCTAATACTTAATTATTTTTAAACAGATTTGACCCATAGGTGAGACCCTGATAGATACTACTACTTCAAGTCTTAGAGTAATGGTGGCAAAGGAGTGACTCCACACCCTCTAAGTCTTAAGAAATGGAGGTTGACCACTGAAAAGATTTCACTGACATATCCAGGACACCTGCCTTTTTGATTTTACACATACGTACATAAATAAATAAAACATCATGTTCATCGATTGGTTTGATGGCAGCCATTAACTAAAGTTTTGGTTAAAAAACGCAATTGATTTGTTTATAATGGTAAAAGCTTGTGTAAGACTCACAAGACTTTTTAGATGAGCCGATAAAAGAAGAATGATGCATCTCAGTTCCACAGATTCTCCAAGCAGCAGTCCTCAAATTTTGAATTCAAGGATCAGTTGTCTTAAGAGCTTAGTCTCTCTTACTCTTTATTAGTAACTCATGCTGACAAAGTAATCCTGTTTTCTATATTAAACTTCTGACAATGTTTTTATTTTTTTCACTCAGTTTACAATCTCATTTTGAGATGTATGTTATTATGTACACACACACACACAGCTTAGGTGATTCTGCCAGCCTTTTTTCTTTTGACTAGGCATTGCAAAGCTGGTTGATTATTTTTAAGCAGTACAAATGTTTTTTGTCTTTTCTTTTTTTATTAAATATTTTTCCTCAGATATCAGTTTGTGAAATATTTTTTTTATTTACAAATTGTATCATCTGAGTTTTTTTCATACTGTCAGAAATATGGAATAGATATAAAAAAAACAAAAAAAACTCTCACTCACACACACACACATACACACACATGCCATGCTTGTTCTCCATTGGTCACATCTTATACTCATGCATTTTTTAATGTCTTGGGTATCAGACCCACGCATTTCTGTTTTACCGATAGTCACTTAGTTGATTTTATCTACAACTGGATGTATCTTCACTTCATCGGCTGGGTTCACCACCAGTCAAGGCAATATATTACATTCTTAATGCAAAAGAATTGTACACAGTAATATGGTCTTAAGTATTCCAGTCTTATACAAATTATTTTTAATCAGAGGCAGAAAAAATGATATGCGCACATACACACACACACACACACACACACACACACACATATATATATATATATATATATATATAACTTTAAAAAACATATGCATAGTATTAAGAATGATTTAAAATCCTAAAAAAGGGGACCATTCATTTCAGTCAGTTCAGAGGTTTATATTAGTACAATCGAGTTTGTACCAGTGGAAGTGAGCATGGGATGATGATGGAAGGAAAAGCCAGGAGTGGAGAAAAATAAATTTTAAAAAATAGTGCTTACTTCTACTAGTACAAACTCAATTATCACTGATATTATTCTCTGAAGAGAAGTGACCAAAATGAAGATTCCCCCCTTTATTTTATGATTTTAAATCATTTTTAATACAATGCACATGTTTTTTAAAGCCATATTTAGATTCTATACCTATCACTAAATCTTTATATATATATATATATATATATACCTTTAAGAAAAACAAAAACCTGTCACATTAGGATTATAAATTTATTTCCATCCTGTTATGGGTATTGATATGAATCAATAACACCAATTTATCCATTAGATCTGAAGAAGTCCTGTTATTTTTGGTGTTATTGATTCATATCAATACCCATAACAGGATGGAAATAAATTTATAATCCTAATGTGACCAGTTTTTGTTTTTCTTAAAGGAATTATTGCTCTGTGATGTCAGTTACATTGAGCTCTTTTCCAGGAAAATTTAAATGTTCATAGTTGAATGATTTTTTGTCCTGAAGGAATTATTACCAACTCTGGTTTAACTGGACTGAATAATACATATGTGTGTGTGTATATACAAATAATTTTTCTCTGTATATATATGTGTATGTGTGATAGATGAACAAAAGTAAAAAGACAAACAGGAATTATATTTCCTTGTAATTGCTTAATAATTCTCAACTTATTTTGACCTTATGTCCTCATTTGAAAAGAATAATTTGGAAGACTTTTTGAAGAGTTTTCAGAAAATTTCATATAAGAGAAGTGAAAGAAAATGAAACAGTAAAATGGCATAACCATTTGTAAAATAAGGAATATTTTTTAGCATTTTTGTGCTTTGAGCTGAGTCTGCACACTGCAACCACCTGATGCTCCGGGCCACATGTTGAATCCTATCCTTATTTTATACCTGTCAATTTTATTTAAAGACTAGCCTGTTGGCTGGGACTGAAGAATATGCTGATTCTATCTTTACAGAAGCTTAAGACCCCAACTCCCAAACGAGGTGAACAATTATGCTTTAGGATAGAATCTTTGGAGGCTTAGCAGTTCTTGACCAAGGGGTCAAGTGACTTGCAATACTCTACTTTGGCCCTTACAGGGCTACTTGGGTTGTTGGAGAAGTCTGATTTGATCAATCCGTTGATCGCATCAAACCCTTGCATTTGTATATTTAGTCCTGATTGTATTCTTCTATCTGAACTTGCTGCAAACTTCCAACCCTTTTAGCATAAAGTGATGGCAGTGGATCAATTGCATTGAGAGTATAAAACTTTGGTCACTTTAGAATTGTATGGCAATAAACATTGGCTACTGAAAGCCTGAAATTGACAGCAGCTCAAAATCCTATTTCTTGTTCAAGTATATTGGTTGTATATCCCTCTCTCAACCAAGGTGAGGTGGATGTCCTCGTGGTGTAATGGTTAAAGCGATGGATCGCAAAATTGTAGTAAGCAAGTTCGAACTCCAGTCACGCTATTACATTCACTTTCAGACAAATACCCTTGGGAAAGATATGAACCCCCTTATCCTCCCAGCTATGGGTTAAATAGTACCACTACTGTTCTTCTAGGAGAATGGCTTTGGCATTAGATAACCTACAAAGGTTGATATACCATTAAACAAAGGAACCAAAACCAAACCAAACCTCAACCAAGGTGTATAAGTTTCTGTTGTAACCTAGCGAAAGGTTACTGAATGAGAAATAAACAAAATGGACTTTGAAAATAATATGGAAATCTTTATAACATTAGCAAAATACAATACTTGCCTATGGCGGGAAGAAGGTAAATCACTATTCGTGGTGACTATTTAGTCAGCATATTACTCGCTCACAATAGTGTCCAATGTATTTATGAGAAATGTGTCATACCCATTAATGTTCATAGGTAGGGTATATAACAGTTTCCCTCTTGGTAAATACCCAACTGATGTTGGACACCATGGTGAGTGGTTGAGCACAGGACCAGAGAAGAACAAACACTACTTATGGCTTCTTAAAATTGTGACAGGTTGATAACCCTTCCTTCCCAGTTATAGCAAAAGACTACTTAAAAAGAGTCAACCAGTAGACATGGCCTATATCAGAAGGAAATGGGATAGGGTGTCTGGATGACATCCTTCTTCCCCAAACCTTTGTCTGCAGCATATGAAGATCAGCTGACATTACATTTGGAAAATAGAAGTTGCTGCTTCCCTGAAAGATGCCACGCATCAAGGTCGGCTTTTCATGCACCAGAAATACAAATCTGATGAAAAGCCAGTTGACGAAAATCGATCAGTGAGGAACTCACGGTGTGACTAGCCAACTAATGAATTGCATAGTAGCTACGCAACCTAAGATGAAGAGGTCTTATAAAAAGCAAAAAAAACCACAGAGATTTATCAGAAGGATGATAATAAAGGAATACAGCAAAAGGCTTTTGTGAAGTCTGAAAGAAAAGAATATCTCCCTGCTTTTCTATAGACTACAGAAAGAGAAAAGAAAGACTTTTGGCTATGTACCATATTGTACCTCCGAGTGAGATAAAGATCTGAATAAGTGAACAACTGGACTTAGATAAGTAAAAACAGTTAAAATCACAATCCTTTGTTTCTACCACTCAACTCTGTTTTATTTTTCATGCACCCACGATGCCAATACACATAATCGCACACGCCATTCCATTACCCAAACAATTAATTGCTTTGTTTTGTATTATCTTCTGGTGTTATTCTATTTGTCATTTGCTGTTGGCAAGTAAATCTTGTTATATCATTCCACCGTGTCATCGTCATTTTAAGGATTTCTGCTTCATTTCTATTTTCAATGAGTTGCGAGCAAATCTCATGCAGAATGAAGAAATATTTTACGCGAAATATATATTTGCATGTTGCAACATCGTCTCGGCTCATAACAAAATAAAAAAAATAAAATGAAATCTGAGTCTAATTTGGAAAATGTGGTTGCCGAATTCCAAAATTCACTGTACTTGAATCATTGGAAGAGACCTGCTTAGTCAAATCATCTTCCTTCATGGAGAAGGTTATTTTAAGCAGAACAACCCCTAGAATGGTTATTAAGACAAGAAACTGCAATATGCTCATGGAGTTGGATAGTGAAAGGCATGCCGAAAATCCTCTCAAAATGAAGTCATTCCACTCTACAAAATGCAAGGTGTACTCACATGTGAGACTTTACACCTCAAAGATTGCCCAGTCGGCTGGGGCTGTAGAATACACCGACTGCACCTCTGCAGAGGGGTAGGACCCCCCCCTCCTTGCGAGTGTCCTGGATATGACACTAAACAATCTGATGGTGAGGTTCCAGTGATGCTGGAACTTTGGGGAATGCGGAGCACCCCTTCATTGCCAATACTCTCAGGTCCACTCTGGCCCGGAATGGTAGCACCTGATAGGGTCCTATCCATGGGTTAAATAGAACTAACTGCATACTTATGCTAAACTGAATTGTTTGAATTAGAATTATTTGACTAAACTGAATTGCTTGAAATAGAAATATTTTTGACAATTAAACTGTACTTACACTAAACTGAATTGTTTGAAATGGAACTGTTTTTGACATTGAAACTGTACTCACTAAACTGAATTGTTTGATATAGAACTGTTTTGACATTTAACTGTGTATCGTTATCATCTTGTCATGCCATCAGCATGGATATCGCTGACTCTCTCTCGCCACCTCTCCTTATCGTTCATCACTCCCGGCAGATCCTCAGGGCTGCTGTATGTAGGTGCGAGCTGGTTGCCCTGCCATGTGAAGGGGTCCATAGGAGTACATCACTTATGAGCTCGTCCCTACTTCTCCAGCAGTGTCCTTCATGTCTGGTTCATCTAACTTTGATAGTTTTTGTGATGGGTGGTAGGTGGCCGTAAAGCTGCTGCTTTGTGGGGTGCTGCCTCCAGGACTTGTTTAATATTCCTCGCAACATTCTTGTGTAGTTCCATCAAGCTTTTTCTCCAGCTGTTTAGTTAGCATTCAATCCATGTAGTGCATCCATACAGCAGTATCGACACGAACGCTGCTTGGAAGAAACTGCATTTCATTTTATCGGTCAGGTCTGAGTTCCATATGTCCGATACCCTATTGATAGCTGTCGATGCCAATGCTAATCGCATGTTGATGAAACACTGCTTCCTAAGTAGGTGAACTTGTTAACTAGTTTCAGAGAGCTACCGTTTAATATGGAAATGTCACCTGTTTGATTAAAGCACATATATTCTGTTTTGTGTGCATTGACATGGAGGCCAAAACCCTACTGCATAGTCTGAAATGAACTTCAGACTATGCAGTAGGGTTTTGGCTTGGGCAGGTGCATTTGCCAGAAGTGCTATGTCATCGGCGTAGTCGGTTTCAATAACTGAAGATTACTTTGAAGGGGACTCAAGTTTCATGTGTATACTATCAATAAAAGTGCTCATACGAAAAAAGTCTGGAAACTTATCGTATTCTCCTCGTATATAAATGTATGTAGAAGAAAAAGCATAAGGTCTTCAGAAGATGATATTTATAGAATTATTTGCCAACGTTAAATGTTTTGGTTTTTAAACATTCATCAGTGTGTGTTGCATGTTATTCACACAGCCTGATGATGGCCTAAAAACTGAAATCCCTAATGTTGACAACTAGTTCTATAAATAATATCATTTTCTGGGGACCTTGTATTTTACATATCTATACATTTTCATACTGTTAGATTTAGTTCTTGTTTTTCCCTTATGTATAGGGGGTGTCCGTGTGGTGTAATGGTTCAAGCGATGAACTGTGAAATTGTAGTGAGCAAGTTTGAACTCCAGTCACGCTATTACATTCACTTTAGTTAAGTACCCTTGGGAAAGGTATGAACCCCCTTATCTTCCAAGCTATGGGCTGGATTGTACCATTAATATTCTTGTAGAAGGATGGCTTTGGCATTAAATAACCTACAAAGTTTGATAAACAAAGAAACCAAACCAAGTCCTTTTATATATATATACTATTCATGTTTTTATATATGTGTACATGCATATATATAGTACATATATTCATATACATTATTTTAGTGTATAAACAAGAAATAACATCGCTAGCAATGTTTTGGAATAAATAATTACTTTCTTTGGTAAACTGAATACAAGAATATGCCATTTTGAAATGTTCTCTATTCTTTTAATGTCTCTTCTGATATTATGTTTTATGGAGAAACTTTAATGAATTCTGCCATTGAATACAATTTAGAAATATATTCAATGATAAAAAAATCATTTATTTAAAATAATGTGTTTTCTTCTCTTTGACTACTTTTAAGCACTGAAACTATTTCTGTTCATTCTTTTTCAGTAATGGATATTTATAGTTGGCAATATTAGTTCAATTTATCCTAAACAAGATGAGACAAGTTGATTATTATTAATTTTTTTATAGTTTTTTTCTTTTTTTGTTAATAAGAAAAAAAAAAAGGGTAGATACTTTAACTAGGGATATCAGACAGCAGTTTGCTTTGAGGTTTTAAGATGAACCATTTCTATTATTACATACATATTTTTAATTCTTTTTTCAACCAGTTCCTCTGACTTTTTTGTTGCTATTTATCACAGCATTTTAACCAATTGTTAGCCAGTCATTAAATTAATTACACCTAACGTCTAATAAATAAACCTACTAAAAATTCTTCTAGAAAAAAAAGCAAAAATATAGAAACTAGTCATATTTTGATAAGTGTTATAGTAAAATAATGTAATCCTCAAATCTTGAAATTATTGCTATGATCAACATTGCATAAAACACTTCAATTTTAATATTTTACCAAAAATAAACTAAGAATTTCATTTTAATAAATTTTTTTTTCACTTATCGAATAAAGAACAAGGTTTTTATCAAAAGTTTCTTGTTCAGATTTTTTTGTGGGCCCACCATTTAGTTTAATTAATCTGATGCTTTTTTTACTCATAAAAAGTGTGAGAGATTGATTTTCATGAATTTAAAAGAAATACATTCTTTTTACACTTTTTAAAAAACTAAGCAAAACCTTGCTAAGAGGCCTTACTTTGAAAATTAGAATATTGCTCATTTTGTTATTTTATTTTTTTTTAGGTTTATTTGTTATCTTTTATTTTATCAAAATAAAAGAGACTTTTTATTTGGACATGGACTTACAATGAAGCTTCAAATAAGACCAGTTTGAGAGTAGCTTATTTGTTATCTTTTATTTTATCAAAATAAAAGAGACTTTTTATTTGGACATGGACTTACAATGAAGCTTCAAATAAGACCAGTTTGAGAATAGCTTATTTGTTATCTTTTATTTTATCAAAATAAAAGAGACTTTTTATTTGGACATGGACTTACAATGAAGCTTCAAATAAGACCAGTTTGAGAGTAGCTTATTTGTTATCTTTTATTTTATCAAAATAAAAGAGACTTTTTATTTGGACATGGACTTACAATGAAGCTTCAAAGAAGACCAGTTTGAGAATAGCTTATTTGTTTTCTAAGAAAGGAAAAATCTTATATCAAGCACTGAAGAAGTGTGTTCTGAAAATTTTAGATTTATTCAAGTGTTTCATTCTCTTCCTCTAGTTCTTGTTTTATCACATGATACCCGTCTTCTCTTCTCATCACTTTTCATCATTGTGTCACTTCTCATCTTCCATATTGTGTCATCTCTTGTTGCCATATGTTTTGCCCATTGTTTCCTCTTCTTCTTCACTAGGATAGAGAATAACCCTGATACATTTTTATGTGCACATATTTTATTTATTTTGTGACTATCGGTTCATTGCCCTTGTGGGTAGATTGTTCGCCAATGGTCCAGGAGACCTGGGTTCAATCCCAGGCCGTGTCATACGAGGAATAGCGCCTTGCCCTACACTTCGGTGTAGAAGCTATTGAAAAGGGAGCCTTCTGGTTGCTAACTTTACTTACTTATTAGTGATTGATGAGGAGCCAGTTAGATTGGAAGTTAAATTATCAACCATTTTCATCATGATTATTTTACTGACTAAAATATGTTAAATTCTACTTCTAAACATTCCAGGGTTATTTTATAACGTGGCCTTCTCAGTCAATAGAAACCAAGCACTCAAATGACCATGGTGGTCATCACACATAATAATTAGAAGAATTAAAGATATTAGATGTTGTGTGTCAATTAATTGATAAAGCACAACATTACTAATTGTTTTGTGTGTGTGTGTTTATATATATATATATATATATATGTGTGTGTGTGAGAGAGAGAGAGAGAGTATATATAATTTTCCAATGAAAAATCTGTTTTTAACTGTGTATTTAGTATCTAAATAGAAACCTAGAAACTTTTGTAATACCTGCGCATATATATCCAGATGCTCATGGTATAACAATTACCATTGTAGGAAATGAACACTGCAGCCCAACTTCAAATCCTGAATGAGGCTGTTTGCATTTCACATAGTGCTAATACCCTTGGGAAAGGTATGCATCCAATGATTCTTTCTCTAGCTATGGATAAATAGTAGGCCAGACTGAACTCTTTAGCCCTGGCATGGCAGGTAGTCGAGGAGAGGGAAAGCTCTGACTTTAAACTTATTAAACTCTGCTTAAAAACTGACCTTGTGTCACACCCTGCTTGTGGGGAGGGGTTGGGCAAATACATAATTACGTATATATATCCAGATTTTGTTTTAATTAGAAAAAAGTTTCACCGGTTTTTTTAAATTCCCAATCATGTACTTTAAAAATTCACAGTACACAATTAAAAAGCTGTACAGAAAGCCATACATCCAGTGATGTTGGCATTTAAACAGTTCCATTTCAAACAATTCAGTTTAGCATAAGTACACAGTTCTATTCGACCTATAAATAGGACCCTATCAGGTGCTACCACTCCATCCAGAGTGGACCTGGGAATGATGGCAACGAAAGGGTACTCCATAGTCCCCAAAGCTCTGGCATTACTGGAGCCTCACCATCAGATTGTTTGTCATATCCAGGACACTCGTTGGGGAAATCATACCTCTTTGCAAAGAAGCAGGCGGTGTATTCTTCAGCCCCAGACGACTGGGCAAGGTATTTTGGGGAATTAGTACATCATTAAATAGCTGTATAGAATGCCATACATCCAGTGATGAAGGCATTCTTCCAGGCAGCGGTTGTATCGATACTGCTATATGGATGCACAACATGGGCGCTAACTAAACGGCTGGAGAAGAAACTAGACGGCAATTACACAAGAATGTTGAGAGCAATATTGAACAAGTCCTGGCGACAACACCCCACAAGACACCAACTATACGGCCACTTGCCTCCCATCACGAAAACTATATGTTATACGAACCAGACACACAGGACACTGCTGGAGAATCAAGGACGAGCTCATAAGTGATGTACTCCTATGGACCCCCACATATGGCCAAGCAAAAGCAGGACAACCAGCACGAACATACATACAGCAGCTATGTGAGGACACAGGATGTAACCCTGAAGACCTGCCAAAGGCGATGAATAATAGGGAGAAGTGGCGAGAGAGGGTCAGGAATATCCATGCTGGTGGTATGACATGATGATGATGATGATGAAATAGCTATACGGAATGCCATACATCCAGTGATGAAGGCATTTTGGGGAATTGATACTAACTTTGAAGTAATAGAAAAACTAGCTTCTGTAAGCAACATGCATGGAAGGACTACGGAGGAAAACATTTTCAGGGTAATAGAGAATACAGAATTCAGTATTCTGGTTTGAAAACCTCTAACGTGTATCACAATTGATTATAGAAAAAATTGTTTGTGGTATAAGATAAAGCTTCATTGATAAAGGTTACAAAGCTTGTGACAAGTTGAGGCTGCTCATGTTTTGCTTTGTATTTATGGGAAAGGCATGAATCCATCTGTTCATGGGGGAGGGATTGAGTAAATACTTACAAGGCTCATGATTGTATGACCTTTATAAAAAAAATCTATAATCTTCCACAGTACCATTCATCTGCAGATTGATTGATTTTAGAGACATGTCAACCCGTAAGGGATTTTTTATGCCTAGAAGTTAGGAATTCTGTTCACTGTACATTCAGAATCTACATTTTAAATATAGTTATTTCTTAATTGCTTATTTTGCCTTTTTGCTCATAGTCCTATTAAATATGAACAATTTTTAAACAAATTTATTTGACAAATAGATTAGACCCTAACAGGTACAACATGAGTGGACCCGGGAGTAATGGAAATGAAGAAGTACTCCACTTTCCCTACATTTCCTGAACTGGAGCTTCGCCATCAGATGTATTTTGGTGTCATATCAAAAACACTTCTCTTTGGAAGGATTAACCCTCTTCAGAGGATTCAATCAGCATATTCTAAGCCTCACTGACAGAGTGAGTCTATTTTTGGGTGGGAATATACCCCTTTACAGGAGATTCTGTCAGGATATTCTAAGCCCCATTGCTAGGTTCAGTGCACCAACAGAAAATTTAGATCTGTCATGTGTAATACAACCTATTTTTTTTTTTTTTTTATCAAGTGAATTTCTTTCAATCACTTGCATCCAATTTTCTCTTATTTCAAACATTTTGGGAAAAAAACAGAAGATAATGATTTGCCTTACCACACAGGCAAAAGATGGCTTAATATTGTGAACGTCATCTTTTGAACTTTAAAAGGAGATTGACATTTTTTTGAATGAGAAGAATCGTGATCAAATACTTGTTTCCATCTGTGAACAGTTGTATTAATAAAAATATTTATTAATCAGCTGATTCAATGACATGTCTTTATGAGTTCAGTCTTTGATTGCAAGGTGATTGATTCTAAACTAATATGCAACATATACACAACAGTAAAAGCTTTCTGAAATGATCTTCTTTTACTCTAAGCTAATGATCGCTTTAATTAGCTTCCCTCTTGAGAAAAATATGACCAAAAAGTAAAATCTCCATTTCTCTCTCAGATTTCCTCTCAGGGCATTCTCAATAACCTGAAGTTCTAGTTTCAACAGCATTTTTCAGATCTAGATCAAAATGTGAATGCATTAAAAATCTTTCAACGTCTGTTTGAATGCATTACCAGGGAACTTCCATCTGGTCTGTGACTGGAAATTATTGACTAACAGTCAAATGACATGTTAAAAGACAAGTTCAAAAGGGAAAATTGGATTGACTTTTATAAATGCCTCCAGACGAAAGTTATGATGCTTTAAAATCTTTTGTTTGAAGATAAATTTCAACATTGTATACAACAAATTTGTATGAAATATACAGGCCAATGTTAACTGGTCACTACTTACTGTTAGTTTTGATGATGGCAACCAATAAATCTATTTTGTTCAAAAAAAGATTTCAAAGTTGAATAATTAAAAATAAGTTATTTCCATAGTCATATGTAATTATTTCTTCAGTTTTTGTTAGTCTTGGTGAACAAGGCCCCAAAATATTTCTGATTCAGACAATCTCCCTAAATGTTTGTCCACTCCTGGCCTAAAGAGTAAGATGTTATTATAACATTATGAGTTCCTAAAATATAAAGCTTTGGTTTGGTTGTGTTTTATGGCTTATCAAACCTTGTGGGTTATTTAATGTCAAATCCTGTTTTTATATATATTTGTCTCCTAATAATATAAAATATAAGAGTTCTGTGTGTCTGTACACTAAATATAAAAAAAAAACAAAGAAATAAAAATGGAGGGTGAGATCTCTGATGTCTTTAAAGAAAGAAAAAATTAAAGTGAAAAAGAAAGAACGAATGAATCATGTGATTTGTAGCTTGCTACATCAAGAGAGAAAAGAAAAGAAAGCCTACCAGGTGTCAAGTCAGCAGTCATCACAACAGGCTGACTTGAGTACTAAGAAAGAATGGAAGGTGAGATCTCTGTTGTTTTTTTTTTGTTTTAATCTATAAAGAAAGTAAAAATCAAAGTGAAAAAAGAAAGAACAAAATTAGAGAAAGAAAGAAAGAAAGAAGATGAGAGTTCTGACATTTTTTTATAATCCTTAAAGAAAGGAAAAGTGAAAAAGAAAGAAAGAAAGAACGAATCATGTGATTTGTGGCTTGCCACATTGAAAGAGAAAGGTAAAGAAAGCAGACAAGTTGTTAAGAAAGCAGGCTGACATCACAATGGAACAGTTTCTTCAGTTTTTGAGTTCATCTGCTTGGCTATGTATCTTTTGAATCTACATTGACAGCAACAAAGAAAAGAGAGAAAGCAAGAGAAAGTGAGTCTTCATTTATTAAGATTATATAAAATTCAACTGTCATTATTGACAGATGTATTCTTGTGTGTATGTATATATATATATATATATAAGGATTTGTTTGCAAATCGTTTGTCGGTAACATTCTTTTTAAATGAACCAGAATTCATTTGTTGGTTTACAGTTAAATGGTTTTAAGTATAGTAAATGATTAATGTTTTTTTACCCATAGATGGGACCCAAACAGGTGCTACTACTTTGAATCAGAGTGGACCTGGGAATAATAGTAATAAAGGTGAACTCCGTATTTTGTTGTGTAGGGCACAATGAGCAGGCATGACACTTTCTTCATATAAATATACATACGTCTCTCTTTACTATTCGAAAGGGTTGAAATTGACTACAGATAAATGGGAGAGGCAAAGACAAAGGATGCGGACACAGACTGGAGGACGGCTGCGATATTGACTCTTTCTTAACCTGCATTGTGATTCCATATTCAGTGCCTTACATCTTTGCTTCCTTGTTGAGAGGTTCTCAACTGGGTTCTGCTATGGGTCGGTGGAGCCCAGGTCAGCTTCTGTCCTGACTTGGTTGTGGTTTCAACTGGTTGACTGAGACTCTGTGTGACTGACTATGGGTACCTGTGTAAATATAATTTCATAATGCTTATACCTTCTGGTTGTCCTTCCGGCTGTCAATCCATACAATCTTCTTACACTCACGCATCACTTATTTTCCAGTAATCACTTTGTTTGCGCAACTTGAACTTCCTGTCCCAGAAATCCCTGATTGATGGTTCTGTCAAAGACCAATATGCAACAATTTCCCAAAGCTCTAGCACTGGAGCCTCACCATCAGTTGCAGTTTAGTGTCATACCCAGGAATCTCAGTGGATGGGGGTCTTACGCCTCTGCAGAAATGCAGTCAACAGGGTGAAATTATAAGGGGAGAGAATCCTCATGGTGTAGTGGCTCATGTGGGGTAAGTGAATTTGAACTCCAGTTTCCTTGTTGAGTTCATTTTCAGACCAATACCCTTGGGAAATACATGAACCCCTTCTCCCCCAACAAACTGTGCATCAAGATTAACAAAAACTGAAAAAATAATTGCATATGACTATAGAAATAACTTGGTTTTAATCATACAACTACAAAATTCTTTTTTGGACAAAATATTGTTAAATTACGATTCAAATGTCTTGGTTGCCATCATCAAAACTAACAGTAAGTAGTGACCAGTTAACACTAGCCTGTATATTTCACACAAATTTGTGGTATACAGTGTTGAAATTTATCTTCAAGCAAAAGATTTTAAAACATCATAACCTTCATCTGAGAAGCACTAATACCAATAATATTCTTCTACAAGAGATTCAGTTTCTCTCTTCAGATTTCCTCTGCATAGCCATATCCAGATCATCTTGTGTGCAATTTCCTTTGTTTGGCACATGAAGTATCCAATATATTTGTTTTCTCCCCATATTTATTTTCTAGATTTTAGGATTATTGTTTTATAATAAAGTTTTATAATTATTTATTTGTTTTATAATTATCTTCTAGATTTTATAATTGTTGTTTTCCTGTTTGTTCCTTAGTTATTTCTGTTGTTATCATCACTTTGTTCTTTTTTGTAAAGTCTTTGAATCCCTGAATTTATTCATGCAATCTTCAATGCTGGCAAATCCCAATTTCCTTTTTGCCTTGATGCATAGAATCTATCTCTGTCATCTCGTTGGTGTAAGACCTTGGACATTGTTATCAATTTCCTTGTTCTATAATCCATATTTTTTCAGCTCCTCTCTTGTTCAGTTTAAGAAGGATCCAGTATATCTTGCAAGGGAGAAAACCCATATATTTATTCTGAGGTAATCTTTTTTTACTTTTGTTTTTATCCTCATTTGCTTGAGAGTATCAACTCTAATTATTCCCTGTTATTTATAGTTTTCTTTTTTCCCAAGAATTCCAAGTCTGGATGGTTTCCACTGGTGCTCTTCTTTCCAAGTTTTCCAGTCCTTTTACCAGTCCTTTGGGGATTGTTCCGAGTGCACCAATTACAATTGGTATCACCGTCACCTTCGTGTTTCATAGTTTTTCAGATCTCTTGCAAGGTCTCTGTATTTATTTCTCTTTTCACTTTATCTTAATTCTACTCTGGTCTGCTGGGATGGCAAAGTCCGCTATTTAGCCGGTTCCCCTTTTTGTTGACTATCACAAGTTCTGGTCATCTGGCTGAGTTTAGGTGATCTGTTTGTATCTCAAAATTCCAAAGAAGGTTCCATGTCTCATTCTTCAGGACAGATTCTGGGTTGTGCATATAGCACTTGTTCATATGATTAAGTTTAAATTTCTTGCACAATTCCCAGTAGATCACCTTCTCCCACCCAGTCATGTCTAGTCTTATACTCTTTTTGCACTCATTTGCTGCATTTTCTTGCAAGTTTGTTGTCTTCCCGTGGTGTAGTGGCTAACATGCAGGACTGTGAAATCGTAGTAAGAGAGCTCGAAATATAATTGTGCTACTACATTAATATAAACCGGCTCATTGATCTAATGGGTAGAGTGTTCGCCGATAGTCTAGGAGACCTGGGTTCAATCCCAGGTTGCATCATACCAAAGACTTTAAAAAAATGGTACTTGATGCCTCCTTGCTTAACACTCAGCAATTTAAGGTATGTATCAAGGGTAAAGTGGAGGGACAGGAGTAGTACCCTCTCCTACACATTGGTGTAGTAGCTGTTGAAAAGGGAGCCTATGGGTTGCCCTTGACTACGGTTGCCAACTTTACTTACTTTACTTTATTATTATTTTACTAATTGAACTGGAAATTGATTTATTCTCTTAAAGCCTTTTAAAACTATTGTGCTAATGAGAATTTCACTATGATGTGCCATTTTTGCTATTTCATTTTAATATGTGTACAAAATGAGTATTATTATTGTTTTCATTGCACAATTGCTAAAAAAAAAGATAACCACCTATCAAAATTTTTAAAGTTGAGAAACTTTGGCTATTTTGAAAACATTTTTTTCAATTATCTGTTTACAACTGATTTTTTTTTCAAAGAAAATGAGTTGAAATCCCTGGTTAACTTAAAAGGATTTATATTCATCAATCAAACTATATAAGCAAAATCAATTTTCAGACATTTTTTAAAATCAATTTTGGTTAAAAGAACAGAATTATTAAAAATAAAAATATTCCTTAAAAGCATTAAAATAAGAACCAAAAATTATTTATCAAATCAAAATCTCTTGACAACAGTTGATTCAGTCATAAAACAATTTTAAATTCTGGATATTTTTAAGAATAAATTTTTTCTTGCAACATTGCGCCATATCTTGACTTTTAAAAGATTTTATCTTATTTTTCAAGATTCTATTTCACGGTTCAAATATTTTCTTTTCTCTTTTCTTTCTACATTGGATATCAAATATTCCATTTCTAGGCTCATGATCAAATTCCTTAAGACTAGTTTTAAAGGAAATTAATATATTCTCTGCAAGGATTCTTTCTTAATTAAAAATCAGGAAAACTAAATGTATCTAAAATCCAATAAGACCTTTTTACTTGGTCTTAGATTCTATTGGAAGATGCTTCCTTGCTCATACTGATATATATAGAAAAAACAAAATAAACACTATCCTGAAAAAAGTTTTCTTTAGTAACAATTGATTTCAAGAAATAGCTGCTTCTTTTTCTTTCGAAGAAATAGGTCTTGTCTTCCTTCATCTATAAATCTGTTTAAGGTAACTTTTTTCTGTTTGTCGAGCAACTCTACTTTGTTTTTTTTTTATTTTATTGTTGTTGTTTTCTAAGTGAAGACTAAATTATTGGCTTTCTGCCAACAAGTTTTTGTGAAAAATTTGCACAAAGATTTTATTCTATTTCTCTTACATCCTATTCATACAACTACTCCAATATGTATCTATATCATGAGATTAATATATATAATATATAATAAATGATGTTCTATGGATGTGCCAGTGTTGGCCAACCAGCAAGTAGTTACTTACATCAGTTCTGTGTGGACACTGAACGTAGTTTAAAGGACCTGCCTGAAGTGATAAATGATAGGGAGATAAATGTAGCGAGAGAAGAAACTTACCTCCTGGATCAAAGCGCATAAGACTATGCCTTGCATGTCAAGCAGTAAAATATATGTTCACTTCTGGTAGCAGAAGTTATAGTGAGCCCGATCTCAAGTCTCGTGAAAAGAAATCTGCCACGCATATAAATTTCTATTTCCTGGAACTTGCATTAAAGACCATGCCAGCAGCAGGAGGGGGTTGTTGTTCTTCTTCGTGGACTGCTTTTTGACTGACGGAGTAAACGAGTTGACCAGAGGTATACTGAGGAAGGGCTGCTAGGTGCATGTGTTGTTATTTTTAGTCAACTGAGGCTACCCAATTGTCTGAGGATACAACAGTTGGGAAAACAAATCACGGAATCCATTTCCCTCTGTTGTACAATTGCTTACTAGTCCTGACTTTCTAGTAATTGATTTGGATTCAACAACCAATAACTACTGGGACAGGAGGAGAGAGAGAGAGAGAGAGAGAGAGTTAGGGAAATCTATGCTTTCAATGCAACATGATGATGATATTGATTGGCTTTACTCCTCAGACAGTAAAAGTAAAATAGTTCTGAAAACAGATCAAAACACCAAGTTCAAGTATATATTTTCCTTCGAACCAGAAACACTAATGAAGACCACTTTATTGTATTCTAAGATTGTCTGAATTATTTTTTCATCCTTAAATAAAGTACTTTTATATAAACTAGTTAGCAGAGACAATCCAATATATTGTAATGCAGTGGGTGCTTTCACTACCAGTGAATGACAACAAGTGGTCAATCAAAGGAACTCTCTCTGCGGATGCAAGAGTTGAGAAATTTTTAAAAGTTTCAGGCAGAGGATACGAAATGACTTAAATTTCAGAACAAGCAAAACTGCTGCCCCTTTCCATTGGTGGTGGGCTATGATCTAGCAAATCCTTCATCAACTCAAAAATACCACCTTCCCTGTTTGCGAGACAAGTGCAGAGAGAGAGAGAGAGAGAGAGAGAGAGATAGATTGAAACACAAATGATAAATTGAGTGTTATTTTTTCTGTGACTACATGTCTGACTTTTTCTTTTCTATATGTAAACCTATGAAATTAGACACCTAGTCAGAGAAATTTTATTAACCAGAAAAGGAGGGGCTTTAACTGATTTGGATTTTGGAAGAATAGAATGGTATATCATAAATGTGTAGGTTGCCAGAATGGAGTTTTGGAATGAAATGTAAATAGAAATTATGTTGTTCTGATGAGAAAGAATTTGACAAAACATTATTTAATGAGAAAGAAAAAGTAGATTTGTTGTTTTTAATTTTAACAGATTGTTATGCTTTATGAATAGTATGAAGCAAAAGTCAAAAAGGCAAATTCAGATCAAGAGCCAGGGCCTGTCAATCATCAGGTGGCTAAGCACAACAACACAAAAATCTAATATAACATTTCTTTTTCTAGATTCAAAGCGATAGAAAAATTTTCTTTAAAACATTTTCTGATGCAATAACACATCAGCAGAAAATTAGTAGTAATTCCAAATTTGAGAAAGACCATCCCTTTTGGGTGAAGGTAGGGTTGAATTGAATATCGAAGAGATGGAATTAATTGTTGAAATCCAAATTAGGAGAAAATTGATATTGTTAATATCTTTGCCAGCCCCCACCCCTCAATAAGAGAAAATGCATATATATGATACTTAGAGAGTCTTGCTGAAGACAAGCAGAAGGCAACTATGAGAATTCATGTCACTCTGGGTTATTGCCTTGCACTGGACTGCCCAGATTGGAGAGGCGGAGAAAAGCCATATTACATTGTTTGGTTGTGATGCCTTACCAATGGATAATCTTATAAAGAAGCAAAGAAAGACTGAGATAATATGTTACTACGAGATGTCCTTGGGCTAAACTTGTAAAAGTAGAAAAGCAAAATGAAGAATGAGATAATACAATGCCTCGAGTTGAGATTACTCAGTGCCAGACAACCCAGGGAGAGAGATGTTAAGTAAAGCCTGAGATAATGCGATGCTTTGAGATAACCTTGTGCCAGACTCGCAGACATAGAGAAGTGAAGAAAACTTAAGATAATTCCACTTTTAGAAAGAAGCGAAGTAAACCTCAGACAATACTCCACTTGGTGAAATAATATACTTCAAGATGCTCTTGTACTAAACTTGTGAAAGTAAAGAAGTGAGAAGAAATTAGCATAACACACTATGAGACATCACCTTGTACCCAACTATCAAGGAACTGAGAGAAGCTGAGAGCCAAAGATTGAGAAAGGCAAACTTAACCACCATATGAGATTTCCTTATACCAAACTATAGAAAGCAAGAATAGAAAAGCCTAAAAGTTATTTGAAGAATTGACTGACTGTTTATTTGTGAACTGGGTCTCTGACTATAATATTCCACCTCTGGGATGGGTGAATATATGTACCATTTTTAAAGACATTTCTTTTTATTGATAATATTATTGTTCCAGGTGAGCATTGTCAGAAGATAGTGGTTTCAATTCCTACCCAAGCCGGCCAGAGGGTTACTTTGTCAAAAACGTGGTGCGATAGACAACAACTATGGAAGGCAGTTATTACTGGGGATACAGTTAGAAGACTCAGCATTCCTATCCAAGGTCACGGCTAATCACCTGAAGATGGCCAGAGGTGAAATTTGGCCGAAACATAGTGAGAAGAACAACAAAAAACTACCAAGATGAGGACAAAAAGTCCGCAATAAAAAAAATTATTTCTCAGATTAAGAAGTCTCATCTCAAAAAAGGATTCCCAATAAAGACGAGCCATGTTTTCTTCTCTGTTGATATTGATGTTTTTACTTTCTTAATTGAGGGGTCTCATCCACCTCTCATTGACCGGCAACTCTGATAAGCAATTGATCTGATATCTGGATCAAAAGCACAATGCAGGCAGATAACGGATTAGTCATGTCATCCAAAGATATAACCAACCAGCAGAACAGTCAGCGGATTGGAAGCAGAATCACCCCCATGTTTGGTTTCATCAAGGCCCAAAAATATCACAAAATATGTTTGTGTGTGCATATGAGGAATGTCCTTATAGTGAAGAAGATGATTGTTACCCTCTCCATTATATTTAAAGTAAAAATACATGAGTCAAACAAAGATACCGAAAGTTTTTAATTTAGAAGTTTAAAAAAGGCTTGAGTTGAGAGGTAGCATTTGTGCATAAATTCAATATTAAGCTGTTCAGGCTGATACAAAAAGCATTACATATTCCCTGCCACATTATGTTTATACAAAGTTTTAAAATGTGTACACTGATTATACAAAATTGTATCATTAAAATAACTGCCCTTAATATTCATGAAGTGTCATTTCAACTCTCTTTACTCACTATGTTTATTTGAATGTCTCATACATATTGGCTGACATGGGGATTCTTGCTTCATGGAGATGTCTACATTCAATATTCAGCTTTAGATATCAAATTAATAACTTATTTTGTTGTTTATGTCCAGTTTGGTTATTTGTGATCTTTATAAATAAGTTATTGTTTTGTTGATTTCTTGTATAATTAAATAGCTTATTTATTCAAAGAAATCTGTTTTCTGTCCTGAAACTACTTGTGACATTTGACTTTTAGATCACATTCTAAGGCCATGTAAAGGGAAAAGTTTGTGAAGGTGCCCGTGGTGTAATAGTTATCATCATAGGAATTGGACACGGTGATCCGAGTTCAAATCCTAGACGAAACTGCTTGCATTTCCCATAACACGAATACCCTTGGGAAAGGTATGAGTCCAATTATTCAACTTCCAGCTATGGGTAAATAGTAGGGCAGACTAGGTTCTTCCGCCTTGGTGAGGCAACTAGTCTAGGAGAAGGAAAACTCTGAATTCAAACCTGTTAAACTCTGCTTAAAAATTGACCTTGTGTCATATTCTGCCCAAGCGGAGGGGATGGGTAAATGTGGTAAAGAGAAATACCCAAATCTTAAGATATTTTATTAGTATCTTTTGAAAATCTAATATATTTCTGTTAGCAGGGCTTAGGAATACACTGACTATATCTCTTGCAATGGGGTAAGACCTCCTCTCCACTGATAGTCAGGCTCTAGTTCTGAAGATCTTGTGAATGTGGAGTACCTCTTTGTTGCCATTACTCCCTGGTCCACTATGACCCAGAGTGGTTGTAAATGTCAGGATCACACAGATCTGTTTAAAAATTATTCACATTCAATATGATCATATACAAAAAAAATCCTTTCAAGAAACAACTAAATGATTGTAAATATGAATGTTCAATGAATGCAATTCCCTAACCTCTAAGCATGAGATAACCCAAGAGGAGTTGACATGCTGTCAATCAATCTAAGATATTTTATTACTATAATGTTCTTGTCCAGTTGGCTGGGGCTGTAGAATACACCGGCTGCACCTCTGCAAACGGGTAAGACCACCCCAATGAGTGTCCTAGATATGACACTAAACAATCTGATGGTGAGGATCTTGTAATGCTGGAGTTTTGGGGAATGCAGGGCACCCCTTCATTGCCATTGCTCCCAGGTCCACTCTTGCTCGGAATGGTAGCATCTGATAGGGCCCTATCTATGGGTTAAATAGAACTAACAGCATACTTATGCTCAACTGAATTGTTTGAATTGAAACTGTTTGACTAAACTGAATAGTTTGAAATAGAAATGTTTTTGACAATTAAACTGGATTTACACTAAACTGATTTGTTTAATATAGAACTTTTTTTACCTGGGTAAACAAAATCTATACTTATACTTAACTAAATTAGCTGAATTAGAACTGTTTTAATAAACTGAATAGCTTGAAATAGAAATGTTTTTCATAATTAAACTGTGTACCCATGCTAAACTGAATTGTTTGAAATAGAACTGATTATTTGTATAAAAATGGAGTTGGCATTAAATAACCTACAAAGGTTGTTATGCCATAAAGCCCAAACAACGAATCAACATATAATGTTCATTTAAGTGTTGTTTATAAAAATGAATTCTTTAAGTTGCAAGAATTTTCCTTTTTATAAAGAAATTATCGGCTCATTTGCATTGAGTTTATTAAAAGAAAAAAACAAATATTTTGTTTTTAAACTAATGATATACTTGTAGTGTGTGCATAAAAAGACTTGAATCATCATCATCATCATCATCATCATGGTGTGCCAATTGCATGGATTTCCTTGACTCTCTCTCACCATCTATCCCTATCAATTATTGCTTTCGGTAAGTCCTCAAGTTAGCATCCACTGTCCACACTGAGGTGATGGGTATCAGTTTTTCCTGATCAACCTATGTTGGTATGTCCATGTGTTGGAGTCCATAAGAGAATGTTGCTTATGTTTGTCTTTACTTTTTGAGTAGTACCCATCATGTCTTGCTTCTCTTACTTGGATATTTACCTAGATGGGAGGTAAGTAGTCGTACAGTAGCTGTTTATAGAGTGCTGCTTTCAAGATTTATTGAAAACACCATGCAGCATTCTTGAGCAGTTTCCATCTAGCTTTTTCTCCAGGTGTTTTATTAAAGTTTAACTAGTACAATTGTACAATAGTATTGACACATTTTATTATTTCATTTTCTGTACCTTATTTAATATTTATTTAATATTCACGTCTAATTTTTTTACAAATACTAAAAAAGTTAGAATAATAAAAAAAAATATGCAAATATCTTGTTTCAAATCTTTTCTATATACTGACATAATTTTCACTTAGATATGTTTTAGCATTTCCAGTGATAACTCAACAGTCTAATGCAAATTGTTAAATTTGTGCCTCTCTCAAAAATATAGGAACATTCACA
Organism: Sepioteuthis lessoniana; assembly: GCA_963585895.1. NCBI lineage: Eukaryota > Metazoa > Mollusca > Cephalopoda > Myopsida > Loliginidae > Sepioteuthis > Sepioteuthis lessoniana. The sequence goes on from OY757920.1 coordinate 11,675,332, forward strand.
GACTTGCTAAAAATAAAAATAAAAATAGATGTAAATTTCTATAAATAAAAGCATTATAATTAGTAAAATATTTGATTTTATAGTATTTAATTTTTTTTTTTTTTTCAGTACTTATTCATTTGTAAACAAGGTATTTCGTAAGAAACCTATTTTGGAAATATTTTTAAAGTAAATAAGCCACATTTCTTTATTTTATGAAATCTGTAAAAAGTTATATTTTATGCAGATTTCATTTGGAAACTGAAAATATTTACATTTCTGTAAGGATAATATTGATATAAATAAATTGTCCAAACCAATATAATTTAAGAAAAATACAGATATTTTCAAATTTGAATAAGTGTCTAAAGGTACAAAATTAGTTTTTAGTCTTTTATGTTAATTTCATTCACAAGAAAATCATAATCAATAGTTGGACAGTGTTTTATTCATTGTTATAAGAGCTATATTTCCAACAAGAGAGGTCAGGCCTGGTATGTTTTTGTTGTATACAGAAATCTCTTCTGATTTACTAATGCATTTCAAACCAATACACCAGCAAAATATATAAATAAACAAACAAATAAAAACACCACAAGCATACGTTTCAGTTGAAAAAGGTAACATTAACTGGATATTGTCTAGACCAAAAGGAATCAAACACATCGCAGCGCAGGTAGGCTCTGCACTGCCATCAGCTTGAAATGTGAAAATAAATTTACAATTAAAAAGGTCCTTTTTTTCAACCAATCATCATCTTTCTCCCCAAAGTTTTTCAGAGCTGATTCGATCCCAAACATGGCTATAAAACAGTCTACAAAAGTTAAAAAAAAGTCAGTCAACTCTGGGGGACTTTGAGAGAGAGAGAGAGAACCATCCCGCATCCCATTTCAAACAAGATCAAAGATCGCTGATGCTCTACCAAATTAAGTCCCACATTTCTAACATTAGACCATGACTGATTTATAAGCTTACCAAACCACATGTCATAATAAACAAACCAGCCACCTCAGAATGACTTACACCTACCCACCTCCTAACCTATTTCTGGTCGGAAGAAGTGAGCCTGTATCTCTTCTGACATTATTTTTGGATATATTTTCTCATTTATAAATAAATCATTCGTTTCATATGGGTTTATAATTAGGTTTTAATGAGCAAATGAGGTATTTTGGTGAGTGTTGCATGCCTGTTGATGCAAGTCTGTGTTATTGTAGTGTGTGACAGGGTCGGCGAATGTGGCTAGCCAGGACCCTTTAGAAAACATTGACCGCTCCCCCTCCTCTCTCCTCCAATACTTTGGGGCTTCATGCTCCCTTTTAAATTTTTTTTTTTTTTTCAGTTAAGAAATAAACCGTATCTCTTCTGACATACAAACTTATATTTATTTAAAAATAAACCAAATTAAATCCATTTCTCTCATCCGTTGTCTTTTACAACCATACACTTGTCTATAACATTTTTCATTGTTAGCAATAAAAGAGTGACAAGTAACACTAAGATGAGACTTGTATGAGATAAATAAAGGAAAGACTTTATCAGTTGAGGGACAGAGATTATGTAAAGTAATTTGGTTGTATCATCTTTTGTTGAGGTTGCTGCTTCTGTTCAGGATCTTTCCCAAATTGCTGCTGCTTAGTCATTGTTTGATGTCTCTATGAAGTGGCTGCAACCAGGACCCAGTTCATTCTGACTACTGGGTCAAATCAGCTTTCTTTGACACAGACAGACTAGTTCAAGTCTATCCAGAAATCGACTTGCTTAAAAGTTGCATCATAGTCATCAGTTGGTTGGAAAATATTTTATTACCCTTTATATATTTTCTCCTGTTTGTCCTGGAAGTGCATACGTGGCACTGGTCATGATTTTGACTTGTTTTTTCCATATGAGTAATGGCAACTCTTTCGGCTGATTGTTGTAAAAAGAAGTGACAAAGTTACAAGTTATGACATCATGATCTAGAGTTCTGATTGCAAAGATGTCTAAGCAGATCACAGTTGTCCAGGCAAAATTGATGAAATTGTATTGACAGTAGGGCTTGTAGGGGTACATGTAATTTGGTAAATATTTTTAGTCCCCCATTTTGTTAGTATGGTTTATATTTGTTTAGTAAGTGGTATGTTGTTGGTGTTTATTTTTGAAAAAAAAGCATAGGTGGCAAATGAAGTAAAGATGTGTAAACGATATGAAAGATGTGAAACGGCGCAAACAAAAAGAACATTCAAGACAACACAGTACAAACAAATTCAAATTTATATTTCAACAATACATGCAATTAAACATTTCAAAACATTAGTGTTCTAATATTGTTTGTTAAATATTCCTGAATGTGTGCTGAGTATATGTGTGTAACTAATACTAATACTACAAAAAAGTACTATTCAACAAAAGTGTCCTATGCGTGTTAACTAAGTATTTTCCATAGAATCTTAATTGTATTTACCAACCCCTCTGCTCAGACAGGATATAACACAAGGTCAGTTTTTAAGCGGAGTTTAACAGGTTTGAATTCAGAGTTTTCCTTCTCCTAGACTAGTTGCCTCACCAAGGCTGAAGAACCTAGTCTGCCCTACTATTTACCCATAGCTGGAGGGAGAATAATTGGATTCATACCTTTCCCAAGGGTATTCGTGCTTTGTGAAATGCAATCAGTCTTGTCCAGGAATTGAACTCGTGTCGCCGTGTGCATTTCTTATGACGATGACCATTACACCACAAGCACCTCCATAGAATCTTAATAGTGTATATTAGGAGGAACGTGTCTTCTCCCATGTTTCTTTCTTTCTTTTGGTGGTTTGACAAAATTTCTGTTGTTTTTGAAGGTGGAAAAATTCTCACCGAAAAGGTGTAACAAGTAAAAGAATGGTTAAATGGCATATACATTTTCGTGGCAGTATACTGCTGTTAGTTGAAATGAGAGAGTGATAGTGTTCTCTCTGGAAGTCACACTGGAGAGAGTGTGTTGGCCTTGTAAGTGGAAATATGAAAAGAGAGAGAGTGTTGGAAGCTGAGCATATTTATAAAAAAATTTTGTCATGGAGTTGGCTCCAAAAACGTGGGATGAAATTGAAGTGGTGGACATAGTTTTAAACACTGACCACGTGGTTCTCCTGGCCAATGGGTTCCCGAGACTGGTTGTTTATGTGTGTCCGCCATCTTTGTTTCGGGAACAAGTGGCATAATGGCCATTTTAAAATATAGGAGTGTAAGTCCTATAGGCTAATCTCATTTTGCCTTTATTATTGAGATAAGATATCTCTTCATCGAAGTGCCTATGCAACTGTTATTTGAGTAAGTGTTTCAAGGAAGAAAATTTTAATAAAATCCAAAAAAAAACAGATTCATTTTTAGTCTCCTACTTTGCTTCCATGTTATTTTGTTTTAAATTTTTTTTAGTGGAAGCCATTCTTTTCCCAAGAGTATTAGTCCAAAAGTGAATGTAATAGCATGACTGGAGTTTTAACTCACTAAGATTTTGCAGTCCAGCACATTAGCCACTGCATCACAAGAACTTTCCCCAAAATATATTTTAACATGAAATGAAAAGAAGACTTATTTAATTAAATAAGATTACCAAATAAATTTGAAGATCACCTGTAATTATTGTTTTATGGCCTCTTCAACCCCTAAAATGTAAACAAATGCTGGGAGTAGGATTTGAACCCCAAACATTTGCTCCTCTGCTTCATACTAACTGATTGTTTAAGTATTTATTTTTATGTGTGTTCCTAAAACTGCGTGATGACAGTGTAGAATATTTTAGTACTTACCATCTACCTTACTTTCTGTGCTTCCCACCCAACATCTTGCAGTTTCCATAGACTATGTCTGGTATTTCAATCCTCGAAATGGAAATAAATAAGACAAATTCTGAAGAAAGAGATTTGAAAAATCCAATTTGGAGATTTTGATTTTTTTCAATCTAAAATAAATTACAAATAAGTTTGAATTAAAACTTTTGAAATATTTATCCAGCTTTCCAGTTTTTGAGAAAAAAAAAAAGATTTCTTTTCATTATTTGAAATAATATTTGATTGGATGGATAAAATGATGAAATATAATTTTAAATTTTTAATAGACTCACACACACCTTTCTTTAGGTTTTGAGTATTGATAAAATTTAAAAAATTAGATTTTACTCTTGTTTAAACTTTATTGTCTCACTGGAAATGTATACCTTTATAATTTCATTGAAAAAATTATACAGAAATATTTGGTACATTCATTCATTCAATTCATATCTAACTACTCAAATTACTGCCATTATTTTAGGCTTACCATTTACAAGACGTAAGACAATAAAAATTTTTAACTCTCTAGTTATTTTTTGTTTTAACCTAAGCCAATTGCAAAAATAATGAAAGGAAAACTAATTTAAAGCCGCTCTCATTTACTGACCTAAGATCTAACTCTAAATCAACCAAAGTTCTAGTCCTTAGCTAACCCTATAGAACCGACTAAAAGTAATAACCAAACAGACTAAATATATTTGCAGGATTACCTCCCTTGCCGACAAAATAATTCTTACAACTACAACTTGTTCATGACACCATCTGATATAAAAGAAGAGGGGCCAAGATGAATCTTCCTCTTTTCATAAATGGAAGAAGCAAGACCTGTTCTCTTTCCCATCTGAATTTCTAACTGCAGCACACTACACACAACTCCACAATACCAAAAGCTTCTACATATACAGACATATCTATAATTCCTTGCCCAGTTGGCTGGGGCTGTAGAATACACTGACTGCAGAGGGGTAAGACTCCCTCAGTGAGTGTTCTGGAAATGATTCAAAACAATCTGATGGTGAGATTCCAGTAATGCTGGAGCTTTGGGGAATGTAGAGTACCCCTTCATTGCCATTGTTCCCAGGTCCACTCTGGCCCGGAGGGGTAGCACCCAATAGGGTCCTATCTATGGGTCTAATAGAACTACACTGTGTTCTTATGCTTAACTGAATTGTTTGAAGTGGAACTGTTTTTCTATGCCAAAGTGAATTGTTTTAAATAGAACTGTTTTTGGAATTGAAGCTGTACCCACACTAAACTGAATTGTTTGAAATCGAACTGTTTGAATAAACTGAATAGCTTGAAATAGAAATGTTTTTGACAATTAAACTGTATACTTATGCTGAACTGAATTGGTTCAAATAGAACTGTTTCTTTGTATAAAAATAGATTTGGTATTGAATAATCTACAAAGGTTGATATGCCATAAAACCCAAACAATCAAACAAAATATCTATAATTCCAGTCTTAATGAAGGAACTCTAAAAAATGTGTATTTTTATTACAAACATATAACTACTCTTTAGTATTTTCAAACATGTACATTGAAGCGAATGAAGTTTCCTTTATACTCATATTTTCTCTCTTTAGAATTTTTCATTCCTGTGTAAGAAGACTAGAATAAATGTCTTTCATTGAATTTCCATGTTAAGTGTCTATTAGTCACATGAGAATTTAGACCGTTAATTCTTTCTCTTTTTGCCATCGTTCTTTGAATGGTCAAGACCTTTTGACTTTGAGTCTTCACTCATAAAGTGTAACTAACATATTTTTCATTTGTGTTCATTGGAATGAATAAAGACCTTTGTCTCCACCTCTAGTAACATAATTGCCCAGGCAGCTGGGGCTGTAGAATACACCGACTGCATCTTTGTAGAGGGGTAACACTGCCTGCTTCTCTGTAGAGGAGTAAGACTCCCCCAATGAGTGTCCTAGATATGACGCTAAATAATCTGATGATGAGGTTCCAGTAATGCTGTAGCTTTGGAGAATGTGGAGTACTCCTTCATTGCCATCACTCCCAGGTCCACTTGAGGCCCTGAGTGGTAGCCCCTGATAGGGTCTTATCTATGGGTCAAATAGAAGTAAACTATGTAGCTTGAAACAGAACTGATTTGACATTTAAACTATGTACTTTTGTCAAACGGAATTATTTAAAATTGAAACTGTTCTTACACAAAACTGAATTGTTTGAAATAGAACTGTTTTTAACATTGAAACTGTACTTACACAAAACTGAATTGTTTGAAATAGAACTGATTTTAACATTGAAACTGTACTTACACAAAACTGAATTGTTTGAAACAGAACTGTTTTTAACATTGAAACTGTACTTACACAAAACTGAATTGTTTGAAACAGAACTGTTTTTAACATTGAAACTGTACTTACACTAAACTGAATTGTTTGAAATAGAACAATTTTGACATAAACTATACTTATACTTTACTGAATTGTTTGAATTAGAACTGTTTGACTAAATTGAATAGCTTGAAATAGAGATGTTTTGACAATTAAACTGTGTACTTGTGCTGAGCTGAATCATTCGAAATAAAACTGTTTATTTGAATAAAAATGGGTTTGGTATTAAGTAACCTACAAAGTTTGATATGCCATAAAACCCAAACAAACAATCTCGTAAGGTACTTTATTTCATCCCATTAAAAAAACCATCAGAGAAAGGAAAACATCTAAGTTTACCTTTTTTGTCCCTCTGTTCATAAACTGTTCTTGGAACAATATGTGTAATTCATTGATTTTGGGACTAATTATTAATTGTTGTGACATTTGTTATTCTATTATATGCAACTATAGGAAATAGGTCAATTTCCTCATCAAAGAAAGGTCAAGAAATAAACAGATCAATTTTGGTGCAATTGTAAACCTAAAAAAAAACAACACCCACACACTTGTTCAAGAAAATTCAAGAATTTGAGAAAAACCCTACATAAAAATCGAAACACTCGACCACATTTTTTTAACCTGTCGGGTGTGCTAAAAAATACACGGTCACTTTTTTTCATGAGGAATCTGTGGAGCTAATGCACGTGTGTATGTGATCCTCCCAAATACTATAAATTCGAAACATCTCCAAAGGCATCACAGAATAGTTTACTTGTCACACAGACAAGATGATACAACTGTGTCTCAGACTCTCTGCCAGACAACGCATATCAAGTTACACCCATCAACTTTGATGATAACCTATCAACTCCATATGCTGACAAAAATTCACTGCTAACCACAGTGACTTAACACAAGAACAATTTCATTTCTTTGTTTTCCAATCTATTCAAGAATTAAACTTCTCTATTTTTGTAGCACTCGTGTTAATCGTGTTATCTTTATTAGCATTAGTCCACTACACAACTATTAAATGTCTAACTTCTTGATATACCTTTAACTTATCATTCCTTTCTGTTTATTCAGTGTTAGTGCATCAATGGATATATAGCGTTTCGGGAAATTGTTAATTTCTCTAACACTATATTTTTTTAGGCAACACAAATGAATGACGAAACTTTTCTTTAACAACACAACAAAGAAAGTTTTTTATTTGCAGCATTGAATATGGTTTGCTTTTGGTGCTGCAAGACTCGTGGAGTTTAGACTTGTTAGTGTTAGAGACGAAATGGTGTAGCGGGATGTTGAGATGGCAGCGTGTGTTGCGGGACGTGTGAGGGATTGTATTTAGAGTCACCGTGTAGTTTTGTATCTGGTATTTGGGGGAGAGTCTGCGTTGTCCCCACGTAGTCGAGAGCGGAGTTACGCTCAGATCGACATAGCCAATTTTTGGGATGACACAAAGTTGGGCCTGTGCGAGGCATGTTGTATGTTTCTAATTTATGTTCAACTGGGATTCCTCGTAGGAAATCCATAAATTAGATGGTTCCCTCGTTGAGCGTCCATGTTGCTGCTGGTGTTGCTATGTTAAAAAGCATTGCTAAGCAGGGACGGCCAGACGAACGTCTGTTATGGTCGCCGTCTCAAGCCAAAGAGAGTGGGTTTGGCCGCTCACCCATTTTGCAAGCTGGAAATGAAGGTCCGGGTTGAATAGGATAAGTCATCCTGATTGGGTGAAATTAAGTGTTGAAATAAATTGTGCCAAACCAAAATACGAGATTTTCCTCTTATCTACAGATATACTAATGCTATTATTGGAACTTGGTGAGTAGAAAATGATTAAACATCCTTTCTAACATCAATAATTCAAATTATAAATAACCTATAATAATCCCCTATAATTTTCTTCAACACTTGCTTTTGTATCTTCTTCCTTGTTAGTTTTTCACACTTGAACCAACATTACTCATTACAAATAACAACTTTAATGTTTCCTGGTTTATTATAATTGCTATAAGACCTTACAAACATATAGCATTCATTCATACAACAATACTACTATGCACTCTCCTTTTAAAATAAAAAAATACCTTTCCACTAATATATCTTTTTAGAAACCTGATAAAAAAAATAAATAGTTTAATGGTAACTCAGCTTCAGTAGAGCACAAAATTGGTTTGATAAAGTTAAAATAAGAGATAATCCTCATTGGGGCATTGATATTTACTATTCAAAATACCTTTATAATCTATGCTACAGTAATACAAACCAAGACTCTAATATTGAGTCAAATTTTCAAATTTACTGTCTAAAAAAGTTTGCCAATATAAGCTTTGGTTTTCATCCAAAAGAAAACAATTCAAAACGGTCTGTATAAACATTTCAATTTTAGTATCAACTTGTTCAAGAAAAAGAAATACAAGGTGCATATGATAAGTTTTCAGACTTTTCTCATACAGGCACCTATACATCTTATGAGATGACTGACCAATTTTTATGATTTTAGGTTCAAATGAACAACTACAGCAGCAATTGGAATACACCCTACTAAAGCCTGATTGTCACAGCTGGTGAATTTCAAAAATGCAATCTGGATGTGAGGAAGAATGATATGCAATAAAATTCTGTTTTAAACTTGGAAAAAATGCTGCCACAGAAATGTATGGAATGCTTCAGACTGCTTTTCGACCATCTTGCATGAATCGAACATCAGTTTTTGAGTGGTATAAGAGATTCAAGGAAGCCAGGGAGTCTGTGAGGGATAATGAGAGATGTGGGAGGAGTAAAGAAGTCAATACACCACAGCTGCTGATTGGTCAAAGGGTTAGGGTTACTATGTTGAGGTTTTAAGGGAGTTCAGGAAGAGATTCCATCAGAAGAGGCCAGCACTCTTCAAATCGGGTCAGTGGTATTTCCACCAGGAAAATACACCAGTCCACAACTCCATCCTTTTCACAGACTATTTGACCAAGATGGGCATAAAGACAGTTACTGGCCATTGGAATGTGTTACTTCCTTCCGGTGCATCACTTTGGAATGGCATGTTTGCCCGGGCCGAAGGTCAATATATAACAAAAGCACTTGAACACTAAAACTATACTTGTTCACAAAAAATAGTCATTTACTAAACTAAGGTTAACTTGGCACAAGATTAGAAATATGAGGCACCCAGGAAGAATCAAACTCACTACCAATAGTCTGCTAGCATATTTTGATAACGATTAGATCATATGAGGATTCACTTATTTACAGAAAGAAAGAAAAGTAGAGAAAGAGGATTTTTCACTGGATTTTTGCACAATCTTTTACACTGAAAATCTTTAATCTAAAATAAAATTAAGAAAACATTTGTCACATTAAATGTATCATTCTTTTTACTTTCTGATTTCTGAGATATTTTTAACAAGAATTTATGTATATATATATATATATATATATATATATAATGTGTGCAGTATAATACAGAAATTAAAACCATATTAAAATTAATTGTTTAATATTTTCGTAATCATTAGGCAATACTATATTCTGAAAACCCTAATAAGTTAAAAGACAGCAAACACTTTCATTGTATATACTACAACTTTTGAATATGGTAATGTTATACACACACGCACACACATATATATATATATATATATATATATATAATCAGCAATAGTAACTATATATATATATATATATATATATATTATAGTTCCCATTGCTGATTTGATTGTACAACATTCATTTAGGAAATGTGACTTTCTTACAAATGGCATTTTTTATACACCATTTGGTTCTCACTCTTTTCTAATTGATAACCAAAGGCAGAAATAAAAAAATTCATATATATATATATATATATATATATATCATGGGTGCAGTATAATACAGAAATTAAAACCATATATTAAAATTAATTGTTTAATATTTTCGTAATCATTAGGCAATACTATATTCTGAAAACCCTAATAAGTTAAAAGACAGCAAACACTTTCATTGTATATACTACAACTTTTGAATATGGTAATGTGATACACACACGCACACACGTATATATTTATAAATATATATATATATATATATAGTTACCATTGCTGATTTGATTGTACAACATTCATTTTGGAACTGTGACTTTCTTACAAATGGCATTTTTTATACACCATTTGGTTCTCACTCCTTTCTAATTGATAACCAAAAGCAGAAATAAAAAAAATTGGAACATACTTTTCAGCCAATGATATCGCAGAATAAAAAGTTGACAAATGACGATGTGCTTCAAGCAAACCAATCAAATATCACATCATTACAGAATCCAAAACCACTTTACATTTAACAGCATATGTATGTTCTGTCAGTAGAATAAAAATTTCTAATATCTAAGTGTATGGTTTGGTCACTTGGTAGTCTTTGTTCACATTTTATTCAATGTATAGAAATATGTGTGTATATCAACAAGTCTATAGCCGCATAATTAAAAAAGACATTTATTTCAAGCCACAAATATTTTTCTACTTAATACCAGTACTTAGCCAATTCATAGTTCAGTTATGTATTATAGTGTAAAAATTTCAAAGATGATTAAACGCAGTAAGACAAAGTTTTGTGGTAATAATAACAATATGTAAATGCTTATTGAATCTAAGGAGCAATGTGTTATTATGTAATGTGGCATTTAGTTTTGTAAACATAGTTTGTTGAAATGGGAGCGGTATGTCAAGGTTGCCTAATGACAGACAACATTGTGTAAACAAAAATAATGAAATTAATTTTTCCTTTAAAATAGAAGCAATATTACATAATGTTGGTAATCTCAGAATTAAGGATGCTTTATTAATAGCTAAACTGACTCATTGGCCTAACGAGTTGAGTGTTCGCCTATGGTCCGGGAGACCTGGGTTCAATCCCAGGTCACATCATACCAAAGACTTTAAAAATGGTACTTGATACCTCCTTGCTTAGCACTCAGCAATGTAAGGCATGTATCGAGGGTAAAGTGGAGCAATCCAGGGAAAGGAGTAGTGCCTTGCCCTACACCTTGGTGTTGTAGCTATTGAAAAAGGAGCCTTCTGGTTACCCTCGACTACGGTCGCCAACTTTACTTACTTACATATATGCATAAAAGGTACGTATCAAGAGTAAAGTGGAGCAATCCCGGGAAAGGAGTAGCGCCCTCCCCAACACTTTGGTGTAGTAGCTATTGAAAAGGGAGCCTTCTGGTCACCCTTGACTAAAGTCGCTAACTTTACTTACTTACTAATAATAGCTAAGTTACACCCTCAGATTAACAGTAGTTTAGAAGTAAATACCGAATATATCATTAATTAGCATAAACATTTTAAATACATATTTAAGCATTATAAAAATAAATAAATAGAATTAAAATGAAGTAAAATAAAATGAAATTGATTTGGACAACTGAAGTCACATCTATTCTGCATGGCATTTAAACACTCCACATGACACCATGTTTACAATGTTCCAAAAAAAACTTGAACATCCAACATCGTGTTCATTTATAAAAAAAAATCTCTGACAATGAAGTTTTACTTTGAAATTAATTAGACTCAAATAATTATTTTCACATTGCAATAACCCTCTAAATTAATTCAATTTAATAAAATAAAATAATTTGTGCAATGCTTCAAGCAAATTACAATATACTCTTAAAAATATTTTTTATTTTAAAACCTAAAAGAGGAATTTCAAATAATAATGTTAAAAGCTACGTAGCTGAATGGTATGAAAGAAAAAACTGTGCAAAATATGGAAATCTGTAGACTTACGTGTTGGGTTAAGAGAAAATTCAATACAGACCAAGGTGGAAACAAGCCAAGAAGTAAGATGAACGATTAAGAAAGACCAAAGAGGAGGAGAGAAATGACAAAGCAATGAAAGCCTAAAGACGAGCTGCCAGTTCATCTTGATTATGCCGTATCTTCCAACCCCTAAACATATCTTCATTTCAAAGACATCCAAAAGAAAATCCATGAGGAAAGAAAATAAACATCTAGGGTCCTGTTTCACAAGTGGTGGTTGTTGCTGATTCACTTCTTCACCAATAATTAATCAATAATATATCAAATGTTTAGCAGCTATTACTTAAAGCAGTAGGTTTGTAACTCACTGGGTGCCTTAATCTTGTAACTTGGAGCCATGTTACACAAGGCTTCATAAACATTATTGAGTGCTTTCTTCTAAAGCAGTTTGGTTTGGTTTCTTAGTTTAATGGCATATCAACCTTTAAAGGTTATTTAATGCCAAAACCACCCTTCTTGAAGAACAGTAGGCATACTATTTAATCCATAGCTAGGAGGGATAAAGAGGTTCATACCTTTTCCCAAGGGTATTTGTCTGAAAGTGAACATAACATAACTGGAGTTTGAACTCACTTACCATGATTCCACAGTCCATCGCTTTAACCATTACACCACGAGGACACCCCTCTCTAAAGCAGTGGTTAGTTAGTTAATCAATCAAGCAGATCATATCTAATATAGGCTATGAGTCAAGTGCACCTCCCTGGATGTTCTTGACTTGTAGCCTTGTGCCACACAATAATAATAGGGTCTAAGTTGTGACTGGGGTAGTTGTGTATTATTCTCTACTGCCAGTGGTCAGGATTCAGGATTTCAGTCATAGATTTTCAAAGCATGATGGCCCTTCCTTCTTTGAAGATCTTTCTAAACAACTTTGACTTTATGGACCCTGGAAATTCAGCTATATGTAAATTAAAAAAATGTAATAATGACAGTGAAAGAAAAAGAACATGAGAATACCAGGATTGTAAGCAAGAGAACATGAGAATACCAGGATTTGTAAGCAAGAGTATTGATTCTAAATAGTTAGTGGCACTCTCAAAGTTGACAGTAGGTGTAACAACTTCTGCTATCACTGCTTGCATGGCCAAAGTAGATATAGGAGAAGTGTTTGTTTAAATTCTCTCTTCATCAACCAATATGGAAAACCAATGACAAGATCAATTATAAGGCACTTGTGATGATATGAAGGGAAGTGGATTCATGCCTTTTTCATGGACATTTGTATAAAGTGAACATATATCAATTTCAGTTTACCTGTTTGTAATTTCTTTAAATTGCTTTTATGCATAAAGCAGTTAATTCAATAAGTTTCCAGACTTTTTTGTACAGGCATTTAAAATTGTTGTAGACTCTTGAAAATTCACTATGTTATTGCTATACATCTTATGAGATGACAGACTAGTTTTTATGATTTCAGGTTCAAATGAACAGCTACAGCAGGAATTGGAATACACCCTACTAAAGCCCAATTGTCACAGCTGATAAATTTCAAAAATGCAATCTAGATTTTAGAAGAACGATATGTAATAAAATTCTGTTTTAACTTGGAAAAAATGCCATGCAATGAAAGCTGGATCAACTGCTATGACCCAGAGACCAAGAGACAGAGTTCCCAGTGGAAGCATGCTGGCTCTCCCAGACCCAAGAAGGCCAGACAGAGTAAATCCACCCACAAACTTTTGATGATCCCTTTTTTGACATCACTGGCATGATCTACACGCACTGGGTTCCCACTGGACAATCAACAAGGAATACTATGTTGAGGTTTTAAGGGAGTTCAGGAAGAGATTCCGTCGGAAGAGGCCAGCACTCTTCAAAACAGAACAATGCACCAGTCCACAACTCCATCCTTGTCACAGACTATTTGACCAAGTACAGTTTAAATGTCAACAGTTCTATTTCAAACAGATCAGTTCAGTATAAGTTTAGTTTTTTGTTTACACAGATTAAAACAATCAAACAGTTCTGTTTCAAACAATTCAATTTAACTTAAGTATAGTTTTTTTGCTTACACTGTTAATATAAAACAGTTCTATTTCAATTATTTCAAACAATTCAGTTTAACATAGGTAAAGTTTTTGTTTACACAGAGTTAGATGTAAAAACCGTTCTATTTTAAGCAATTCACTTTAGCATAAGTATTGTTTAAATGTCAAACAGTTTTATTTGGCCTATAGATAGAACCCTATCAGGTGCTACCACTCTAGGTCAGAGTGGACCTGGGAGCAATGGCAATGAAGGGATACTCTGCATTCCCCAAAGCTCCAGTATTACAGGAGCCTAACCATCAGATTTAGTGTCATATCTAGGACACAATAAGGGAGTCTTACCCCTCTGCAAAGATGTAGTCAGTAAATTCTGCTGCCCCATCCAACTGGCCACACAAAATTACTCTTAATTCAATTTCATTTAAAATATTTCTATTCCCCCAACCCCTCCACTATGACCAGGATGTGACACAAAATCAATTTTAAACAGAGTTTAACAGGTTTAAATTCAGAGTTTTCTTTCTTCTAGAGTGGTTGCCATACCAAGGTTAAAGAGCTCAGTCTGCCCTACTATTTAGCCAGTACTGGAGGGAGAATAATTGGATTCACCCTTTTCCCAAGAGTATTTGTGCTATGTAAAATGCAAACAGCCTCACCCAGGATTTATTTCAGTATTCTACATATATTGGCCTAGTTGGTAGAGAGTTCGCCAGTGGTCCGGGAGACCTGGGTTCAATCCTAGATCGCATCATACCAAAGACTTTAAAAATGGTACTAGATGGCTCCTTGCTTAACATTCAGCAATATAAAGTACGGGTAAAGTGGAGCAATCCAACGAAAGGAGTAGCGCCCTCCCCTACACCTCAGTGTTGTAGCTAATGAAAAGAGAGCCTTCGGGTCGCCCTTGACTACAGTTGCCAATTTTACTTATTTAATGATCCTCGTATGTAAGTAAGTTTCCAGATTTTATTGATAGTACACACATGAAACTCTAGTCCCTTTCGAAGTAATCTCCTCCGGCTGCAATGTACTTGTTGTACAGTTCAAACAACTTCTGGAAGGCCCCATGGAAGACCTCTTGTATGAGTGTGTCAATGACCTTTGTCACAGCCTCTTTCATCTCCTCAATTGTCTTATAACGACAGCCTGTGAGCTTAGGGAATAAGCAAAAGTCACAGGGAGCAAGGTCTGGACTCTAGGGAACTCTGAGGAACTGTCTTGATGCCCATCTTGGTCAAATAGTCTGTGAAAAGGATGGAGTTGTGGACTGGTTCATTGTCCTGCTGGAAATGCCACTGACCCGATTTGAAGAGTGCTGGCCTCTTCCGATGGAATCTCTTGCTGAACTCCCTTAAAATCTCAACATAGTAAGCCTAACCCTTTGACCAATCAGCAGCTGTGGTGTATTGACTTCCTTACTCCTCCCACATCTCTCATTATCCCTCACAGACTCCCTGGCTTCCTTGAATCTCTTATACCACTCAAAAACTGATGTTCGATTCATGCAAGATGGTTGAAAAGCAGTCTGAAGCATTCCATACATTTCTGTGGCAGCATTTTTTCCAAGTTTAAAACAGAATTTTATTGCATATCATTCTTCCTCACGTCCAGATTGCATTTTTGAAATTCACCAGCTGTGACAATCAGGCTTTAGTAGGGTGTATTCCAATTCCTGCTGTAGTTGTTCATTTGAACCTAAAATCCTAAAAATTAGTCAGTCATCTCATAAGATGTATAGCAATAACATACTGAATTTTCAAGAGTCTACAACAATTCTAAATGCCTGTACAAATAAGTCTGGAAACATATTGAAGGCACCATGTATACTGAACTGATATGTTTGAAATAGAACTGTTGACATTTAAACTGTACTTGTGCTAATTTGAATTGTTTGAAATAGAAATGTTTTTACACTTAATTATGTGTAAACAAAAACCATATTTAAACAAATGACTGTATTTAAACAAAATTCTGTACTTATGCTCATCTAAATTGTTTGAAATTAAGTGAAACCATTTAACTGTGTGCAAAACAAATGAGCTCAGGCTGGTTTGAAAATGTTTTTTACAAAATGTGTTTAGAAATCATATATTTAATATATATGTATAAAGAGGATTTGGTATTAGATAGCCTACTATGGTTGATATGCCCTAAAACCCAACCCAATCAAATCATTTATATTTAATATATATGTATAAAAAGGATTTGACATTAAATAACCTACAATGGTTGATATGCCATAAAACCCAACCAAACCAAATCCTATATATTTAATTTGTATGTATAAAGAGGATTTGGCATTAAATAACCTACAATGGTTGATATGCCATAAAACCCAACCAAACCAAATCATATATATTTAATATATATGTATAAAAAGTATTTGGCATTAAATGACCTACGATGATTGATATGCCGTAAAACCAAACTAAATATTGTAATTTTGTTCATATTTCATTGTCTGTTCACATCATCATCATCATCATCATCATCATGCTCTTTTTGTTTTTCCTCAGATATTGATTAACTTGAATCATGTTTTTCAACAATCTGACATATCTAGCTGAATTTTGGAGAAGAGGAATAATCATTGACATACAATAATTCATTCAAATTGTTGTCCTTATCTTGATTGCTACAGTCCCAACATCTAGTCCTTTGTACCTTCCAGCCTTCTTCAGATGACAGTCATAGTTGATAAGCAAGTGAACTTCTATATTCAATCCACAGGAGTATACTGTTCACATTTTACTAGAGGATATCTCATATTATTAAGTCTTCTTAATACACTTATCTTTGTGATGATTCCTTTGCTTATTACACTGAATAGAACAATATGAATTTCTCTGAACTTGCAACCATGAAATAAACTGTATACACTATGCCATTGTTCTGTTTGCCCAGTCGGCTAGGGCCATAGAATACACCGACTGTACCTCTGCAGAGGGGTAAGAACCCCCAATGAATGTCCTGGATATGATACTAAACACTCTGATGGTGAGGTTCCAATAATGCTGGAGCTTTGGGGAATATGGCGGACCCCTTTATTGCCATTGCTCCCAGGTCCACTCTGACCCGGAGTGGTAGCACCTGATAAGGATCCTATCTATGGGTTAAATAGAACTAACAGCATACTTATGCTAA
Organism: Sepioteuthis lessoniana; assembly: GCA_963585895.1. NCBI lineage: Eukaryota > Metazoa > Mollusca > Cephalopoda > Myopsida > Loliginidae > Sepioteuthis > Sepioteuthis lessoniana. The sequence goes on from OY757920.1 coordinate 11,692,378, forward strand.
ACTGAATTGTTTGATTAAACTGAATAGCTTGAAATAGGAATGTTTTTGACAATTAAACTGTACTTACATTTAAACTGTGTGCTTATGTTGAACTGAATTATTCGAAATAGAACTGTTTTTGACATTGAAACTGTATTTACACTAAACTGAATTGTTACATATAACTGAATAAACTGAATAGGTTGAAATAGAAATTTTTTGACAATTAAACTGTGTACTCATGCTAAACTGAATTGTTTTAAATAGAACTGATTATTTACATAAAAATGGATTTGGCATTAAATAAACTACATTGGTCGATATGCCATAAAACCCAACCAACCAACTAACCATTGTTCTGTAGCACAGCCAGGTGGTGGAATTTCTGTTCTTCCATGTGTCAACTAAGATGAGAAAACCAGTTCAAATAAATCAGTGTATAACAATTTGAACAATAACATATATTCTGTAGCCACTAGCAAGGGGATCTTGACAAATTATATCTGATACAGTCAACATACACGATTTTATCTCCTTAAAAAATTTCTATGGTAAATCTCTATCTATATTATTAATCAAGTGGCCAAGATTATATATATATATATATATATATATATATATATATATATATATATATATAATCTGATTTGTACCTATCTAGGTTGACAATGAAAACAACAGCTTTTTGTTTTGTTTCTCTTTTCTTTTATTTTCCTTTGTTCTTGTCTTGTGGGGTAATGCTACTACCTGGATAATAATATAGCTATGAGGGAGAGGTTTTCCCAGTTAGGCTATGTACAAGTATACATATATATACCAATAAGCCTTCAGCTATTTTAGACTTGTAAATTTCTAATAATTGCCAGCTTGTGAGTGGATGTTTAACATCACATTTTTTACACTAAGTCATGGGAATCCAATTAGGGTAGTGGGTAGAGTGTTCACCAATGACCTAAGAGCCTGGGGTTCAATCCTCAGTCAAGTCATACCAAAGACTCAAAAAAATAGTACTTGATACCTCCATGCTCAACACACAGCATTATAAGGTACATATCAAGGGTAAAGTAGAGCAATCCTGGGAAAGGAGTAGTGCCCTCCCCTACACCTTGGTGTAGTAGCTTATGAAAAGGGAGTCAACTTTACTTATTGGGATCATCTCACCTCTTTCTCTCTCCTTTAGAACCCCAGCAAGAAAATATAATAATTTGGTATAGAAATAACTTTAGTGCAAAACATCCCCAGGCAATTATTAAGAGTTTACCATAATTTAAAATTTGCACAGTCCCATATATTTTATAAGACATCTGATTGGAGGTGCCCGTGGTGTAATGGTTATCGTCACAGGATATGGACACAGCGACACAAGTTCAAATCCTGGACCTGACTGATTGCATTTCACATAGCACTAATACCCTTGGGAAAGGTATGAATCCAATTATTCTCCCTCCAGCTATGGGTAAATAGTAGGGCAGACTGGGTTCTTCAGCCTTGGTGAGGCAACTAGTCTAGGAGAAGGAAAACTCTGAATTCAAACCTGTTAAACTCCGCTTAAAAACTGACCTTGTGTCATATCCTGCCCGAGCAGAGGGGTTGCTAAATATGATATGATAAGACATCTGATTGGTCTCTATAAAGGTTGACAATGAAAGTAACAGCTTTTTCTTCTTTTTTTTTTTTAAGGTATGTGGCGCTAATGCTTAAATAAGAGAGTGGGTTGCCCAAATGCTTATTCATCTACTCTTTTCTCAATGAAATAGTTTAGTATGCAAGTGATGGCACATTTTGTCAAGGTATTAGGTGGCGGGACAAAATCTAGGGAGAAATGGATTCATGCCTTTTGCAAGAACATTAATGATATTTTGACAGTCTCAGCTGTAATTTAAATTTGGTTTGCTGAATTCAGTTTTTTATATTAATAACTGTTATTTTGCTTTGAACCTCCATGTTAAATCCATTATTATAAGATGACAATTTACAAACTTAAAACATTTGAAATGGACTAGTTTGCTTCTAATAATATTATACATATTTACCAACCCCTCCGCTCGGGCAGGATATGACACAAGGTCAGTTTTTAAGCGGAGTTTAACAGGTTTGAATTCAGAGTTTTCCTTCTCCTTGACTAGTGGCCTCACCAAGGCTGAAAAACCCAGTCCACTCTACTATTTACCCATAGGTGGAGGGAGAATAATTGGATTCATACCTTTCCCAAGGGTATTAGTGCTATATGAAATGCAATCAGTCTTGTCCAGGATTTGAACTTGTGTCACCATGTCCATTTCCTACGACGATAACCATTAGACCACAGGCACCTCCTAAATATTAATATAAGTAGACATATGGTGGCACTAAGGTATCTTCATAGGTTATAGACTTAGTAGGCCAACTTCAAATCTTATGAAATGCGGGTGTTTACATTCAATATAGATTTGATACCCTTGGAAAAAGTAAAAATACAATTATTCTATCCCCATGGGTAAATAGTTGGACTGTCTGGGTTCTTTAACCTGAAGAGAGAAGAAAAATTTTCAAATTAAATGGAGCTGAACTCCATTTAAAAATTGATTTTGTGTTGAATCCTGCTTGTAGTAAAGATGTTGTGTAGATAAGAGGAAATTTATGGAAAAGATCCAAGATAAGGCTCTAACTGCATCAGCATGGATCTGGCAATCCCACAGAGCAACAACAATCTGACAAAGTCTGGTGGTGTCGTGAGATACTGCTGGGGCACTCTAGGCTAGTGGTAATGATGCTTCGGCCCTGAAACCATGCCTGAACCCAGAGTCATCATCTGATGAAGGCTTTGTTAAAAGCAATGCTGTTGTATAAACATCAGTTATTTTATGTTACCTACTATAAGTAGACATCCATCAAAGAAAAATTATTAAAAATATTTCATCTTTAATATAAGAATAGTAACAAATATCACCAACTCAACACTTAATCTGATTGCAAGTAGTGTTTTATACTATCTACACAAGCATTGAACAATGAATAATTTCAGTGGTTGGAACCAAATAAAAGTATTTTAAACTTTATCAGCTTTGATAATAGCATTAGGGTCTGAAAATGACATGTCTTCTGTTGGAATTGTTTCTGTAGGGTTGGTTAAAGAAACAGTCTTACTTTTTAGCATCTTTTTTTCTTCATTCTTCTTTAGAAATACCTCATATATCAACCATCACAAGTTTTGAAATTATTTTTTCTTTAAAAACACAACAAAGAATTTTTTTAGTACTGTCTATAACATCTTCGTCTTGTCATAAAGTTCCATTCATTTTTTTTTTGTTTTGTTTCGTTTTTACTATTTTTTCTTTTGCTTAGGTGACACATTTGTTTGTGATGTTTTCAACTAGTCATGTGACCCACCAACAGGGTGACTTGTTGTGTGACAGATATTATTAATAATCTTTTAGGTGGCTGGCACGCTTAACCACCAAACCTATTTTGTTATTGGTTTTGAAAGATGGTGCAAAGATCATTCTTAATAAGTCAAAATACGTGCTGTCCGTCATTTATCCAGGCATTATTTTTTCATTTTACTCTTTTTTTCTCTCTTTTCCATTGCCTTTTGGGTTTCCTTTTTTCTCATTCTTACGCTTTCATTTGTTATGTATTTTTCTTTTTCTCCCTTTTATTGTCTTTACCTTTTTTTGCTCTCTTCTCCTTTGTCCATTTTTTAAAATTCTTTTTCTTTTCATTACTATCATTTTTTTCTTTTTTCATTCACTCTCTTTTTCCTTTTTACCTTCTTTTTCTCTTTAACTTCTTTTTCTCCCTTTCATCTTTTTTCCTTTCATTTTCTTTTTCTCCCTCTGTCCTTTTCTTCGCTTTTTTCCTCTTAGTTTTCTTTCTTTCACTTTCACTTTCGTTTTTTCTTTCCCTTTCTATTCTTTCCTTCTCTCTCTTTTTGGGAGATTTCATTACTCTTTATATCTTTTGCATTAATCTTTATTCTTTTTTTCTTTCTTCTTTATTCTCTTTTTCTTAAAATAACTTTTTTTTTCTTTCTCTTATTTTCATTCTTTTTATTCGTTTGATTCTCTCTTTTTGATTCTTTATTTTTTCTTTTCACCATCTTTTCTTTCGTCTTCTCTTCACCTTAGATTTTTCTAAATTTTTTCTCATCACTATTTCTTTAATGCAAATCACTTTCTTTTTCTCTCCATTTTATTTTTTCCTCTTCCCCAATTTTTTGAAATTTGTTTTATTTCTTTTCAGAAATCCAAACTCTTCTCTTAATTTAATCATAGCTTCTTTTTCTTTCTTTAAATTTTTTTTTTTTTTGGGGGGGGGAAGTACTTCAGACACTGTATTGTTTAAATTGATTCTGTCTCCAACACCTTCACCAAAGCCCAGCCCATCTTTTTATCCAAACAAAATCTTTGTCCCATTACTTGCTGTCATTCTCAGAGACAGAAGGGAGAGAAAAAAAAAATTAAAAACAGAGACGACAATATAAATTGAAAAGAGAAAAATTTTCTTGGTTTAAAAATCTCCATTCATATTTGCCTCCACAAATGAAAAAAGAAAGTCAAATTGGCCTGAATAGATAACTTTTTACTAAATAAAAACGTTAAATCTGCAGTGGCGTTAAGATTTGTAAGAATCAAATAAGCCACAAAATCTGTCTTTATAATTTAAAATAACAAAATATATTCAGTCTTCAACTGTTCATTATGTTCCATAACTTTATAAAAAATTCCGTTTGTCATTTAGGAATCAAATTGACATCAGCAGATTTCGGTATCAACAATGCGTGTCGGCATCATTTATAACAATGGTAATAGCCATACATATACTACATATTCATCAATAACATCGCATCTTCATCTCCTGTAGCACAAACCAAAAACTTGCTGCACCCATTTAGAAATTGAAAATTGATTATCATTTATACAGACCAATAAGAAATGCTTATTAGCATGGAATTCTTACATTAAGTATTTTCATTATTTACCAAATTTCTTTTAAACTATTGTTATGGCCCTGGAAGGGGTCACAAAGAGAACAGAACACCACGATTATAGTATAGGTATATATTTACAACAAAGAATGGTAAGCTAGTTTGCATAACCGTGGGGGGCGAGGTTAGTTTCCGGATCTATGTAACATACTGACCTCCGACCCGGCCGGGCTGTCAGATGAGAAATGCACCTGTGTAAATAGCTGGTGCATCCGGTCGAAAATATCAGGGGATAATCTTGACTGTCAACAGGTTGAATTGAGTGCAAATGTGACGCTCACAAGAGGCAGGTGGGCATCAAATAATTATAAAACCCGGGTGCGACAGGAAGTCAGATCAGTTCGAGAGAAGATGCTGGAATGAAAATCATGTCCTAGCAGAGGCTGGGCCTCCAGGCCCCCCGTTGAGCAGCCCAGGTGAATGGGAAAGAAATGCTGTTATAGCCAGAAGAGTTGGGGGGTCAATATGTTGCAGTTCTGTTCAGTCTCCAACTCACCACTCACAGATAATACCTTTCGTAACCCTTTCTAACCCTTTCAAATAAAGTGACAGGTAATTTTTCTAAAGAACTGTGTCCGCTCATCTTTATTGTGTTAAATATATTTCTGCAGGCATCTGCATATGAGCATGTTACATCTAGACTTACTTTGTATTGCTGCGTCTTCCGGTATTATGGAGAGTGGTTGAGTCCATTAGTAGGTGATTCCGCCACAACAATTATCATCTTCGTTTCATTTCTGTATTCAGTAACATGGTTAGTAAAGATTTGGGAGTTCAGTGCCTACAAAAGCTAAAGGGTGCGATAACAACAGGAATATTGACCCCACAGAAATGAAATATTCTCTCTGAAAATCCTGGGTTGGGAACGCTTACTTAGGTGGTTGACAAGTATACCCATCTAATATATGAGAGAGGAAAGTAATTAATTTTTAGTATTGTCCTGCATTGTCTACAATAAATTGACACGTTTTTTCTGTATAAAAGATATATAAATATATATATATTGGCCTAGTGGGTAGAGCGTTCGCTAATGGTCCGGGAAACCTGGGTTCAATCCCAGGGCACGTCATACCAAAGACTCAAAAATGGTACTTGATACCTCCTTGCTTAACACTCAGCAATATAAAGTACATTTCAAGGGTAAAGTGAAGCAATCCAGGGAAAGGAGTAGCACTCTCCACTACACCTCGGTGTAGTAGCTATTGAAAAAGGAGCCTTCTGGTCACCCTCGACTATGGTTGCCAACTTTACTACTATATGTATGTTATATATGTGTTAAAGAGAAAGCTAGAAAAAGAAATAGGAAACAGATCTGTATGTTGATTTTTATTTTATTTTGGAGGAACACTTAGCATAATGTTTATCATTGTAGGAAATGAAATCTGAGACCTGTGTTCAAATCCTAGATGAGGCTGTTTGTGTTTCTTTTTACACTGATACCCTTGGGAAAAGTATGAATCCATCTGTTCTCCTCAGAGCTGTAGGTAAATAGCAGGACAGTCTGATTTTTTGCCTTAGTTTGGCAACCAGTCTAAGAGAAAGAAAACTCTGAATTCAAATCAAATTTACTCCTCTTAAGAATTGACCTCATGATGGAGGGGTGGGGTAAATACATGCATGGTGCATCAATAAATATGTAACCAATTGATGATAAAAGACTTTTTAACATTAAATTTTTTTTAAAGATAATCTTCTCTTGTCAATGCACTTAATCCAATAAGTAAAGTAAAGTTGGCAACTGTAGTTGAGGGCAACTCGGCGGCTCCCTTTTCAATAGCTACTGCACCGAGGTGTAGGGTAGGGTGCTAATCTTTTACCTGGATTGCTCCACTTTACCCTTGATACGTACCCAATAATGCTGAGTATTAAGCAAGGAGGTATCAAGTACCATGTTTGAGTCTTTGGTATAACTCGAACTGGAATTGAACCCCAGTTTCCCAGGCTATTAGCGAACACTCTACCTACTAGGTAATTGGATTCCCATAGATTGGTGAAAAAATGTGATGTTAAATATCCTTGTCACAAGCTGGAAATTATTAGAATTTTACAACACTATCCAGATCAAAATTCCGCTTATAACTAAATGTCAAGATATGGATTCATGGATTCAACTTGTACTTGTTATTGAGACAAAAAGGAGGTGCCTGTGGTGTAATGGTTATCGTCGTAGGAAATGGACATAGCGACACGAGTTCAAATCCTGGACGAGGCTGATTGCATTTCACATAGCACTAATACCCTTGGGAAAGGTATGAATCCAATTATTCTCCCTCCAGCTATGGGTAAATAGTAGGGCAGACTAGGTTCTTCAGCCTTGGTGAGGCAACTAGTCTAGGAGAAGGAAGACTCTGAATTCAAACCTGTTAAACTTCACTTAAAAATTGACCTTGTATCATATCCTGCCCGAGCGGAGGGGTTGATAAATATGGTTATTAAGACAAAATGTTCTTGGTACTCAATGACCTGAAAAAAATCCAAGACAACTTTTTGAGGTACAGACTTCAGGGATTACTCTGAACTTTTCCATTTTTATTACCTTAGTCGTCGACCTTAGTCGAGGGTAACCCGAAGGCTTCCTTTTCAATAGCTACCACACCAAAGTTTAGGGGAGGATACTACTCCATTCCCTGGATTGCTCCACTTTACCCTTGATCCATACCTTATAATGCTGAGCGTTAAGCAAGGTGGCATCAGGTAACATTTTTTGAGTCTTTGGTATAACTCAATCTAGGATTGAACCCCGGTTTTCCAGACCATTAGCGAACACTCTACTCATTAGTCCAATGGCTTTTATTACAGTGGGATTAAAATATCTTTGAAATGAGTACTCAGTTTCTGAGTCTCGATTTCTTTTAGGTTTCATTTGCAAAAAGTTAAAAAAGATTAAGATGTGTTTAGAAAAGTTAAAATTAATTATTTTAAATGAATAAAATCTTCAAACATAGAATTCTAATGATTTAATTGTATGACATAACCAATTATGTAACTTTTTTCTTGGCATGCAGTCACAAACATGCAACTACAAAGAGAATTTGGTATCGTCATCATCAATATGTCATGCTGTCAGCACGGATATCCCTGACCCTCTCTCATCACCCTTCCCTATTGTCCATTGCTTCTTGCAGGTCTTCTGGGCTACATCCTGTATCGGCATAGAGCTGCTGTATGTAGGTTCGAGTTGGTCGTCCTGCCTTTGCTCGTCAATGTGAAGGGGTTCACAGGAGTACATCACTCACGAGCTCGTCCCTACTTCTCCAGCAGTATCCCACATGTCTGGTTTGTCTAATTTTGATAGTTTTCATGATGGGTGGTAGGTGGCCATACAGCTGGTGATTTGTTGGGTGCTGCTTCCAGGACTTGAGTCCTGAGTATGACACTAAACTGCATCCAATGATAAGGCTCCAGTTCTGAAGATTTGCGGGTGGGGAATAGTCCTTCATTGCTAATACTCTCGTTAGGATCCCACCTATGGCTCAAATAAATCTGTTTAAACATCACTAGCATTTAATATGACTGCTCAAACTCATATACCTGTGTGTTGTCAAATGATTAAATAAGAATTGTAACTTGAAACCATATAATAGTGTGAAAATTATTTGTATTGGATAGGAATACTTGATACCATATAGCTGTGAAAACAAATTATTAGAAGATGGAAATAGCTATTTTAAATCATATGAGTAAAGTAAAAGTAAAGTTGGTGACCATAGTCGGGGGCAACCAAAAGGCTCCCTTTTCAATAGCTACTACACCGAGGTATCGGGGAAGACGCTACTTATTTCCCAGGATTGCTCCACTTTACCCTTGGTACGTACCTTATATTGCTGAGTGTTAAGCAAGGAGGTATCAAGTATCACTTTTAAAGTCTTTGGTATGACGTGACCTGGGATTGAACCCAGGTCTCCTGGACCATTGGCAAACACTCTACCAACTAGGCTAATGAGATTACTAGTATTAGATAGGAATACTTGATGTTATATAGACCATAGTCGAGGGTGACCCGAAGGCTCCCTTTTCGATAGCTACTACACCAAGGTGTAGGGGAGGGCGCTACTCCATTCCCAGGATTGCTCCACTTTACCCTTGAACCGTACCTTATAATGCTGAGTGTTAAGCAAGGTGGTATCAAGTACCATTTTTAAAGTCTTTGGTATGACTCGACCTGGGATTGAACCCAGGTCTCCCGGGCCATTGGCGAACACTCTAACCGCTGGGCCAATGTCCCGGTAAGCATGCTGATTATTTGTATTAGATTGAAATACTTGATAATATATCACTGTGCAAGTGATTATTGTTAGAGACAAATAAAAATCAGCTTAAAAAATGATGGCAATGAAATATTGGAAATATAAATAGTAATGATTATAATCATAGATATTCATAAATGAATCAAATTTTGGCATTAAATAAGATATTCATAAATGAATCAAATTTTGGCATTAAATAATTTATAAGGAGTTGATATGCCATTAAATAAACCAAAGCAATCTTTTATCGGCAGTTCTAAATTTTTAAAGAAGATATTTAAAAAATTTCAAAACTTTGAAATGCATAAAATCATAAAATGATAAGTTAGCTACTTTTGTAGATTTCAGGTTTTGAAAGAAATGAATAATTATTTTTTGTCAAGAAAAGCTCAGTTGCAATTCATTGTCAAATCCATGGCTTTTAATGTCAGAGATTGTAAAAATTAAAATGGTAAGATTTAAAGAGACATATCTGCTTTTTTTTTTCTTTTTTTTTTTTTTGTAATTCACATCATGTATTGATTTTTTTTTTTTTGACAGTCACGGATAAAAAGACCCCCCCCCCACCAAAAAAAAACAATAATGCTTAGCCATTAATATAACTGATTCTGAAGAAAAATTAATTTTTTTCTCTCTTTTTTTTATAAAACAGTTTTCTTTCCTTTTCAGTGTTTAATTAATTTGACTGTTAAGTAGAGATCAGAAAAAATAAATTCTCTACAAGAAGAGATGATTTTAATCAGTGTAATGTGAAAGTATTGCTTCTTTGTTATTATTATTTATAATCGCTAAACATTTTTCTAATCCAAATTTTTGTCTTTTCTGTTATTCTTATACCAACTTTTTATAGACACTATATTGTTCTGAACTCTGGAGATCAAATCAGCCTTGGTATTATGATAAAACCAACAAAGATACTTTGTTGAATAGTTCATGGCAATGATTCATCTAAAAATTTTAAACAATTTTAAGTGAAATTCATTTCAATGAAAAAACTCTTAATTTTCAGTTTTAGAAAAAAATACATTTTAAGTCTTATTTTCCTAGGAAAAAATTTCATTTCTTATTAGTTTTTACCTGAAAGAGTTTAATGAAAGTAAATGATTATAACAGCAGGATTTCACTGTTAATTCTGCCATATTCAGAATGTAAAATATTGTTCAATCTAAACCCAACAATCTTCCAAATGAAATTCTTTAAAAAGATGCCATTGTTTTGTATCTTTAGCTCTTCTTATATCTTGCTCCAATGCAAAAATTGAAGATCACTCTCAGTTAGGGAATTTACTGTCATCAGTTTGAGAAATAAGTACACAAACATTTTTATTACTGAAAATAATATATTAGATCTTTTTCAAACCCTAATCTTTATTATTTTCAGTTAGTTTTATATCAAAACTTTTTTATGGATTCTAGATTGTTCAGGATTTAAATTAATTAATTTGGAACCAGGTGTTGGCTTTGGACAAGACTCGAATTTGTATCCCATACCCTTGGAGCTTGCTACGACATGTTGCAATGCCTATAGTATATGATTTAAAAAAGCCAGCAACAGTTGGTTAAAGTCATTTTCTCACAATAATTTTTGCTTCTTCTTTTTCCTGTTATTTTGTTAACAACCTCATCAATAGATGTTCAATTTGTTCAAATTCTTATAAGATGAAGTATTTTCACAAAAGATTTTTCGGAACAAAACCATCATCTTTTTACTTTTGGTGTATATGACATTTTTAGCCAATATATTTTTAGAAACATATAAAGGCATTGATAAGAATATGTTGATAAGAAATCTACCTGATTGTAGCTTCAATTTGTATCATTTTGTGGATGTGGTTACATTTCATAGCAAGCTTCTATGGAACTGGAGAAGAGTTCAAATCTTATTTAAATTTGTTTTTTTCATTTGAAATTCAAACAATTCTAATTAAATCTCTTTTGCTTATTTAGAAAAGAAACAAGCAAGCATTTCTCCTCAACTTTTTCCAGAACAAAACAATCATCATTTTACTCTTGCGGTATATCACATTTTTATAGAAACTCATGCATAAGAGCAATTCTACCTGACTGTGGTTTCAAAAGCCCAGATTTTATGTGCAATGTTACATATAAATCCAGCTTTTGAGTTTGAAATTCCTATGATTTAAATTAAATCTCTTTTAGTTGTCTAAATTTCTGAGACGAAGCTTGTTGATTTTTATCATTAAGGGTTTTCAGACTATTGTCTTCATCTTTATTGTTATTTCCAGCAGTACACATGGTGTCATGGTTATAGATGTTGGTTCCCTAAGCTTCTAAGGAGACAATCATCTGGAGGTTGCAGGTTCAATCCTGACTGCAGGCGAGTAAAAATACAGGAATACTTCACACTTGTACCCGGTTATGGCTAATGGAATCAGAACAGGCGACCCCTGTGGATTCAATAAAAGACGTAGTTTGAAGTTCCGTGAAGATACCCGAGTTCAACAAAAACCTAAAGAAGGTCGGAGGACATATCGGCCAAAATGTTGTGGAAATAACAATAAAGATGAAGACAATAGTCCGAAAACTCTTAATGATATAAATCTCTTTTGCTTATCTAATAAAGTTTGCATTTTTTTTCCATTAAGAACTTTTTAAAAGTTATAAGTTCAATATATTTTCCAATTGCTTTGTGGTCATTTCTGTATAAACAGGGATAAATAGATTTAGGCTGCAACCAAGGAGGAATGAATTCACTAATCATGGCTTTCTATTGTTTCAATAGTTTTGGATAGGTATAAACAAATATTAAGACCCACATATACATGGGTTGACAGCTACAAAAGATTGATAAAAATAGCAGATATATAATTATATATTTATACAATGTAAGTACTGCAAATTTTAGCTCCTCTTTTTCTTCATGTTACCTGCCCAATCAATGAAACTTCCAATTGTTCAAATTCTTATAGGATGAAGTCCTTTCACTAAACAATTTTCAGAGACAAATCTTTATAATTTCTGCTGCTTTATATCACATTCTATATCAGTTGCTACCATTTTGGGCCAGAGTGAACCTAGAAGCAATGACAATCAAGAGGTGCTCCGCATTCCCAAAGATCCAGCATCACTGGAACCTCACCATCAGATTGTTTAGTGTCATATCCAGGACACATGTTATGGGGGTCTTACCCCTCTGAAGAGGTGCAGTCGGTGTATTCTACAGCCCCAGCTAACTGGGCAATATATCATTTTTAAACACATTTTGTTGATACATACATTTGAATGAGCAAACACTTCTATTTCTAACAATTCAATTTATATATATTTGTATATAGAAGTTGGCTTCTATTTGGGCTTCAGACAAAATTCAACTTTGTGGGGGGGGGAATATACTCCTGCATTCCAAGAATTGCTTGAACTATAGAACTCATTCAGTGCATTACTTTTGTTATTATCATGTTTCGACCAATCCACTCTACAGCCTTCTTCAGATGTATAATAAATACAGAAAGGGAGGATTCTCTTTTCTACATAAATTTGTTAAACAGAAAAGAAGTAGCGGGTATTATTCTGACTAGCCTTGTTCATTCTCAGCGACATGAGCTACACAAATTATACTATTTTCAGCATCCTATATAATATACCTGAATCTATATCTATATACTGGCCTGACTTCAAAATTTATTTGCCAAGTTGTTGTATACTGCTCCTTGAAATATTTTGCTGACTATTATTTTGACTTAATTCCAGAGAATATATGCTCTTCTCTCTGTAGATATGGTCTACCGAATCAAATTTTTCTACTTTCCCACTGTGCATAGTTTTCTTATATATTTTTCTAACCTGAATCTAAGAGGATAGCTAGTTTCTCCTTTATATTCATTTTTTCATTTCATTGAATTTTATAAATGCAATATTTTGTTAGACCCTTCACTGAAGAACCAATTCTAGTAAGGAGGCTTGCAAAGAGTTATTCTGCTGCCAAAAACCAATAAAAAGTTGTAATATTCACAAATCTTTTGAATCAATTCAGCCTCTATTCTTACAGACAGAAAGGAGGCGGGTTTAGTGTAATGGTTATTATCATAAGAATTGAAATCAGTGATGTAAGTTCAAATCCTACACGAAGTTGATTTTATTTTACTTAGCCCTAATACACTTAGGAAAGGCATGAAGCCATCTGTTCTCTCTGTCCAACTAAAGGTAAATAGTCAGACAGAGTAAGTTTTCTAGCCTAGATAAGGCAACCAGTGTTGAGAGAAGGAACATTGAATTCAAACCAGTAATCTACTTAGAAATTGACCTTGTGTCATATCCTGCTCATGATAGCGAGATCAGATAAATACTTGCATATGGCAGGACACATTGAGTAGTGTAATGGTTAACAAGTTGGACTTGCAGACCATTGTTAGTGAGATCAATACTTCTGGTTTTGAGGCAAATTAAGTTCTGCTTAGTAAATGGCTTCTCTTACATACGGTAGATTGCTTTAATTACACCGTTGGAATCACTGGAGTTCATCAGATTATTTTCGAGTTTTCATTTATCCCTGACTTCTCTCAATTTCCCAAGATCTTTGCTCATGATCTATACACAGTTTTGAAGGCAACGAATCAATTGTTTCTTAAAAATTTATCAGCTAACTAACCCTGTCAATAACATTTCTATACAGGGCACACCAGGTAATTGGGAAAAATTATAATATAAAGAAAAATTTACAAAAATATATCAGAATATATTTTAGATGTATACATGTTCAATTTAGAAAATAAGGAAGTTCCTGCAATACAACCACCTTAAGGACAACCTTGATGCAGGCTTTAAAGTGACTGCATGACCAAATTATCATGTTGGCCATCACATCCATAATGGTTGCCTTTGCCCAGTCCTGATTGAGAGACTGCTGGCTGGTCTTTTGACAATATCTCTGATGTATGTGACACAAGGTCAGTTTTTTAAGTGGAGTAAAGCTGATCTAAATTGTTTTCCTTTTAGATTGATCGTTTAACCAAGATTAAATAACCCTGTTGCAGGACCGGGTGATGTGAGATGGTGTCGGTCCCACAAACGTACATAAAAATATATATACAAACGTGATTGACACAAGACTAGACAAATAACACAGACAAGGAGGTTAAGATTAAAAATAACAAGCCTTTATCTAGCGAATCATACATGAAAGATGAATGAATTCAGTGTAGAATCGCGGATGTTGAGGGTCAGAATCTGCTTGATGTAAGCCAATGGGGTAGCTGGAGTTTTTATGGCAGGTCACCAGGTAGGCCATGGTAGATGGATTTGACATGGCTGATAATTGGGTAGATGGTGGTCAGAATGCAGGAGTGTGGTTGAAAGAAACTGAGTTCAGTGAAGGTAGGAATGGAGTCAGCAAAGAAACTGGATTCAGCTGCAGGCTAGAAAGGTTGACAGTCAAGGCAGGAACATGGTCAAAGGAAACCAGGTTCAACTATGAGCTCATCAGCAAAGGCACGAATAGAGGTGGCAAAAAAACCAGGTTCAGCTGCGGGTTAGAAGGGCAGAGCTGCCACATACTGGAGTTATTATCAAGTTCGGTCGCAAGCCTAACACGTGCTGCTTCACGCAGGATCTCAACCACAAATGGATGGGATTGCTACAAGCTAGACGTGTGCACACTGGACTGTGAGCTGGTATTTGGTTGGCTCACAGGTAAGATCACTGCGAAGGAACAGGATTTTTACAACCCAATGCAAGCAGGCTCTGGCAGTGGATTTGGAATGTTTTAGGCCACCAGGCTGGATCAACTGAAGTATGGGATCCTGAGCGGGCTTCAAACATTTGGCCTAAGCTAGAACTTTTAGCTACCTGGCTAGGATTAACTGAATGTATGGGATCGCAAGTGAGCATGAAGTTCAGCTGAAAAGGCCAGATGGGGAAGGAGTCAAAGTGAGTAGACCAGGTGATGCAAAGGTCATGCACTACACTTTGATTGTCTGGCCCTGTGGCTACAAACTGGCACAGTATCTGTATTAACTAGTTGCTTTTATAAAGGAAAGGAGCAGCTGAAGAAATGGTCTCAGCAGGAAATATTCAGCAATCCTCTTTTAAAGGGAGCAACAATGAAATAACTCATTGCACCTCGAAGAGGAGCTTTTAAATACAATATATTTAAGTAAGTTGTTAAGGACTATTTTTGAAACGACTGGTGGAATTAATCAATTTCAAAAAAGTTTGTATGTTGATAACAGTAGGGATTACATTTAATAACTGGCCTCACAGTTGACTCAATGTTCCTTTGACTGGGGATGTTTTGTTTTGAGTAACTGGAAGCGGCTATTATGACCCAGTCTATTATTATTATTGCTCTTTAGAAAAGAGATGAATTCTTGCTTATCTCAAGGGTATTAAATGCAAACAGCCTCATCCAGGATTTGAACTGGGGTTTTCAAGTCTATTTCCTTCAACGATAACCATTGTGCCACCAAAGTCTCCAACATTCAGAGGATTCAGATCAGAAGAGTGAAGAGATAACCTGTTGGGAGTGACATGATTGTGAGGATTCTTACCCAGCCTCTCCTTAGTTGCATAGACCACATGAGAGAGAGCAGAGTCCTGCTAGAATAAATATAACTTTTCCATGAGCCTCATTGATTTACTAGGGTCATAATTAATGATGTTCTAGACTTTCAGGACAAACGTGGCCATCTTCACAATGTCTGGACACTTAGACTGTTTCTTTACCCTGGCTATGGATGACACATCTCCTATGAGAGGCCTCCAGCCCTTTCCTGATCATAAGCAATAAGAACCTAGCCACTTTCAAGAAGCAAGTTATCTCGGAGTCTCTTTGAGTGGTAGCGTATGCCACAAGTGTGATGAACATTTTCATTTCTTGCATCAGACTGGATATTGACATGATTATACTTTCAATATATCTGAACAAGAAATGAGAATGTTAAAATTTGAAACATGCTTTCTAACATTATATTCTTTCATTTTCTATTCATGGCCTGTTACTGATTGATTTTAATGGCATGTCTATCCACATAGGATTATTACAAACCCAGCTATTTGGACTTTTTACTCATTTGTTTCCAATATAATTGTTAAAATTTTTACATGCCTTCATGTTCTTTGTGCAACCATGTTTTTTTTTTTACTTTCTTTGCAACCATACACTGATATAACACTAATAACTAATATTGTCACAGATCAGTAATATCACCTTTAATGCAAAAATTTAAAACAAATTAAATGGGACTTCCAGGCCAATTTAACACTGAGATTGAGAGTCTCTGTTTATCCTTCTTTTAATTGCCCAGTCAGCTTGGACTCCGGTTATGAAGCTTTGGGGAATGCAGAGTACCCCTTCATTGCCATTGCTCTCTAGTTCACTCTGACTTTATTTTTGTCGAACAGTTTAGAGCACATACTTTTGCCTAGCTGGTTGGGACTGTAGAATACACTGACTGCTTCTCTACAGAGGGGTATGACCACCCGCCAAATAAATGTCCTGGATATGACACTAAACTGAGTGCAAATAAATGACATGCTAAATTGAATTGTTTGAAAAAGAACTGTTTGATCATTTAACTGTGTGTAAATAAATGACTGATGTTTAATTGAATTGTTAGTGATACATAGCAATACTTGGAACCATTTAACTTTAATTTATGCTAAACTGAATTGTTTGAAATTGAACTGTTTTATCATTTAACTATGCGTAAACTATGCAGAGATGTACGTGCAATATTGTCTAATTGAGGAATTTATTCTTTGCAAATTCAAACTGGGCCATAATGCCACAGAAACAACTAAAAACATCTGTTTGGTTTTGTTTTATAGCATATCAATCATTGTAGGTTATTTAATGCCAAATCCATTTTTATACAAATAAACAGTTCTATTTCAAACAATTCAGTTTAGCATAAGTATGCAGTTTAAATGTCAAAACCATTCTATGTCAAACAATTCAGCCTAATGTAAGTACATAGTTTAAATGTTAAAATTAGTTCTATTTTAAACAATTCAGTTTAGCATAAGTACAGTTTTTTTGTTTACACACAGTTAAATGATCAAACAGTTCAGTTTGGCATAAGTACAGTTTAAATGTTAGACAGTTCTACTTGTCCCATAGATAGGACCCTATCAGGTGATACCACTCTGAGCTTGAGTGAACCAGGGAGCAATGGCAATGATGGGGGTACTCCATATTCCCCAAAGCTTCAGCATTACTAGAGCCTCACCATCAAATTGGTGGAGTCTTAATCTTCTGGAGAGATACAGTCAGTGTATTCTGCCGCTCCAACCAACTGGGCCAAAAAATATTTGTTGTGCAAAAGGTGATGGCACAGTTGATCACCGTTGGGCAACCAGATGTTTTGAGAAATTTTGAAGGGGGTGCAAGAACTTCAATGATCAGGCAAGATCAGGTGGCCTTAAAACCGTTGATTTTGAGGCCATTCTTCAAGTAGCACTTGGAGAGTATCAGGTGAGCTTGGTATCACATAGTCTAGTATGGTTTGTCACCTTCACAACTTTGCCAAAAGCATCCAAAGCTGTTGAATTATGCCTCATGTTACTAAATATTGCAAAACTTTTGACTCAGCCTAGCAGCAAGAACAATAGTTGATAAAATCAAAGAGATCAAAATACAATAACAATAAAAATCCAGAATTTAAACATCTATTTAATGCAAAGTAAGATGTTATGATTTGTTGTTCCCATTTTCACTGTTTGTCAAACATTCTCCTTTGTTGATTTGCAAAATCAGCTTATTTTTTCCAACACAACAATGCCATTTAGTATATTTCATATATAAGAACTTAATTGTTTTTTTTTTAAATTGCAGGTCATAAACCCACAAGCTATTATGATTTGTGACTCCCTAGTGAGCTGTTTACTAAACACACTCCTCTGTTGATTAAATCAATTTATCTACAAAATATTTTCACACAAGCAGATAGTGGTGCAGCCTTTAAACATATATTTTTCATCTAAACAAATTATTTAGTTTCATTTTACTACAGATCATAAGCACCAGATGTTACGGTGATTTGTGACCCTGGTTATACTCTGTCAGATTTGAATAAGTTCATATATTTTACCAATATTGTAAGTTCAATTACTAGAACATTTTATATGATTACAAAAATAACCTTGCAGCTTTTTCATCAGTCAGTGTTAATCTAAAAAGTACTTGAAAACCTCTGAGCCAAAACAGATTTTCTTCTCTACTGTCGAGAATAACAATAATGTACCATTAAAAACTTTGGGAATGGACATTGAAATATTTCACTCTTGGTAGTTTTTTCTTCAATGAAGACTAATGAAGAGGTATTAACTTTGTCAATTTGCTTCAAAAAATTAATTTATAACAATAATACCAATAACAAGAATCACAATATGAGTAATTATAATATTGAGCCAGAACTTTGGTTTAATCTTAACAAATTTCTTGTATTAAAGATAAAACTATATTAAGTCTTGTACAGAAAGTGAAGTGAAAATGATTTGCAGAAACTTTGATAAAACTATGATCATTTTTGCTTTTTTGTTTTGGCCAAGTTTCCTTTAAAAAAAAAATTGGGGAAGTAACAACATTTCTGTGCATATACTGAAGAGATTATTGACCATACGACTGCTCTATTCTTACTCCAAATTAATTCGGAAATCGGTGTGAGAGGGTCGAACAATACATGCATGCCAACATCATAAAGTGGCCCACAAAGAAAAATTATATGGTAAAAAACACCATTGTCTGAAATAGAAGATTTTACTTTGCTATGCAACTTTGTCTAAGATACTGACTGCACAACACAAGCCACCCTATCAGAAGAGCTTAAAATACACTGCGACTGTATCTGCTACAGAGGGGTGAGACCCCCCCCACTACCACCACCAAAAAAAGGGGCTTCTGGTATGACTTAAAACTGTATCTGATACTAATGTTCCATTTCTGGTGATCTGAGAAGTGTAGAGTACCCCTTCATTGCCATTACTCTCAGGTCCACTCTGACCCTGAGTGGTCCTACTTAATAGTCCTATCTATGTGTCAAATAGATCTCTTTAAAAATATTCATATTCAGGAATACTTGATGCCATATTACTGTAATTTTTTTTTTATTAAGAATAGTTGCTTGAAGATATAATTGTTTACTAAGGACTTTAATTAGTTACTTGAAATAATTGCTTGCAAATTATTAGTGTTATGACCTGGGAGGATGTCGGAACATGGGAATATATCTTTCATAAAACATTCCTTCATCTCCTGCGAGATCTACTTGAATAGACAGAAAATAAGAAAAATGAGACAGTGATAAAATGACAGTGACACAGTGGAAAAATATAAAAAGATTTATTAGCCAACAGCAAATAAACATATATTAGTACAAGAGGAATAAGATAACACAAACACGAATCATTTAATTGTCTGGGTAGTGGAATGATCTCTATAAATATCTGTATTCCTTCATCTTGGGTGTACACAAATAAAACAGAGAAGATTGGTGGAAAAAAGAGTGAGATTTTGACTGTCTTTACTTATCTCAGTCAAGATGTTTTGCAAATTCATTTTTTTATCTCTCTCTTGGAGAAACAAGAGGGTTCACTACCAAAAGTCTATCTTTTCTTTCTTTTCCCTTTCTGCAGTTTACTGAAGTGCAGAACAATGTTTCTTTCTTTCACAAAAGTCACCTGCTATATTCTTTTATTATCATCATTCTGATAATATCTGGGGGTGTCCTAGTGGCGTAATGGTTAAAGCGATGGACTGCAGAATCGTAGTAAGCGAGTTCGTATTCCAGTCGCACTGTTATGTTCACTTTCAGGCAAATACCCTTGGGAAAGGTATGAACCCCCCTTATCCTCCCAGCTATGGGTTAAATAGTACCACTTCTGTTCTTCTCGGAGAATGGCTTTGGCATTAAATAACCAACAAAGGTTGATATGCCATTAAACAAAGAAACCAAAACCGAAACTGATAATATCTGACTCCCATGATAGGTCTCTGTCCTTCTTTCATCTTCATACGACATCCTCTATTTATGTAGCATAACCACTGTACATTTTCTTGAGTCAGTGGGCTGCTGCATTTGTCCTTCCTCAGAGATTTTCGCCAATTAACTTTCTAAAAGATTTGTCTCCTTGGCCTGCTAAAGGCTATCCTTGTCGTGTGCCTTTTTTCAGTCGATCTGCAACTTCTCTTTTCAAACTGTAGTATCTGCTGATCTCTGCTTGTAGCTGATAGGGGTTTGGGAGAGGTATCATCCAGTCACCTTGTTCCCCTTCCTTTTGATATGGGTCATGTTTACTGGTCAACCCTTTAAATAGACTGTTACTATGACCTGGGGATAGGGGTTAGCAATCCATCACATTAGTTACTTGAAACCATTCAACTGTGTGCAAACAAATGATTATCATTAAATAGAAATAATTTAATACAACTATATAATCATTAGTATTAGATAGGAATACTTGAAACCATATAACTGTGTGCAAACAAATGACGATTATTAATTGAAATAATTTCATACAACAATATTATTATTAGTATTATATCCATTGGCCTAGTTGTTAGAGTCTTCCCCAATGGCTTGAGAGACCGGGGTTCAATCCTAGGTCAAGTCATACCAAAGACTCAAAGTAAGTAAAGTTGGCAACCTTAGTCAAGGGCTACCCAAAAGCTCCCTTTTCAATAGCTACTACACCTAGGTGTAGGGGAGGGTGCTACTTCTTTCCCTGGATTGCTCCACTTTACCCTTGATACATACCTTATATTGCTGTGTGTTAAGCAAGGAAGCATCAAGTACCATTTTTAGATTCTCTGGTATGATGCGACCAGGGATTGAACCCATGTCTCCAGGACCATTGGTAAACACTCTACCCACTAGGCTCTCTGGCCTAGTGGGAAGAGGAATTTGGTACTAGACTGGAATTATCTTGATGAGTTCTTACTATACTTTTATCCTTGGAAGGAAAAGCCCCATAGGTTGTATTAGGTTTGTACATTGTATCCCTGAACACTGTTGCCCACTCGGCTGGGACTGTAGAATACATCGATTACACCTCTGCTGAAGAGTAAGACCTCTCCCACAATGAGTGTCCTGGATATGACACTAAACAATCTGATGGTGAGGTTCCAGTAATGCTGGAGCTTTGGGGAATGCAGAGTACCCCTTTATTGCCATTGCTCCCAGGTCCACTCTGGCCTGGAGTGGTAGCACCTGATAAGGATCCTATCTGTGGGTTAAATAGAACTAATCTGTGTTTTCTTCACAATACTGATTTTTGCATTTAAACTGTGTATTTATGCTAAACTGATTTGTTTAAAATAGAATTGTTTTGACATTCAAACTGCATACTTATGCGAAACTGAATGGCTCAAAACAGAACTGTTTTCATAAAAATGGATTGCCTAGTCAGCTGGGGATGTAGAATACATTGACTGCACCTCTGCAGAGGGGTAAGACCCCTCCAATGAGTGTCCTGGATATGACGTTAAACAGTCTGATGGTGAGGTCCCAGTAATGCTGGAGCTTTGGGGAATACAGAGCACCTCTTCATTGCCATTGCTCCCAGGTTCACTTTGGCACGGTGTGGTAGCACCTAATAGTGCCCTATCTATGGGTTAAATAGAACTCATGGCATACTTTGCTAAACTGAATTGTTTGATTGAACTGAATAGCTTGAAATAGAAATGTTTTGACAATTAAACTGTGTTTACATTTAAACTGCGTGCTTATGCTAAACTGAATTGTTTGATTAAACTGAATAGCTTGAAATAGAAATGCTTTTGACAATTAAACCATGATTACATTTAAACTGCATGCTTATGCTAAACTGAATTACTTGAAATAGAACTTATTTTTGATATTGAAACTGTATTTACACTAAACTGAATTGTTTAACATAGAACTGTTTTGACATTTAACTGTGTGTAAACAAAATCTGTACTAAATTAGCTGAATTAAAACTGCTTGACTAAACTGAATAGCTAGAAATAGAAATGTTTTTCCCAATTAAACTGTACTTACATTTAAACTACATGTTTATGCTAAACTGAATTGTTTGAAATTGAACTGTTTTTGGCATTGAAACTGTACTTCTACTAAACGGAATTGTTATATATAACTGTTTGAATAAACTGAATTGTTTGAAATGTTTTTGACAATTGAACTGTGTACTCGTGCTAAAATGAATTGTTTTAAATAGAAGTGATTATTTACATAAAAATGAATTTGGCATTAAATAACCAACAAAGGTTGATATGCCATACCCGCCCCCAGTGGATTTGGCGTTAAATAAACTGCAAAGGTTGATATGCCATAAAACCCAAACAACCAACCAACCCTGAACACTGATAGGATAGAAAAGTTATCGAAAAAACTCAATACACTTTTCTTGGAAGATGTGAACCAGTCAGTCTTTATGGCATATAAGTCTTTTGATGTGACAGTTGATGACTTCCCTCATAAACTTTGGGCATCACATCGCTAAATTCAAGGGCCACAAGTTACTTTTGCCTGAACCAGTACTTGTCTACCAGGCATTAAAGAGGGATAATCTCACTTTGAAGAATGAGAGGCTAGCCAAGGATACTAACGGAGAACTGACACAGTCTGCCATATCCTGACTGGTAAAATAAATTATGCATCGACAGTATTCTGACTACTAACTGCCCAGTTTGCTAGGACTGTAGAATAAACAGACTTCATCTAAGACCCCCACCTCAACAAGTGGTCTGAATATGACACTAAACTATCTGATGGTGAGACTCCAGTCCTGGAGCTCTGACGAATGAGCACCCCTTCATTGCTGCTACTTCCAGGTCCACTCTGACCCAGGGTGGTAGTACCAAATAGAACTGCTTAACTATTTAACTGTATGCAAACAAATGACTGATGTAAAATTGAATAGTTAGTGTTACATAACTATACTTAAAACCATTTAAGTGAGTGGAAATAAAACTATTGGTGTTGAATAACTATACTTGAAGCCATTTAAGTGTGAGCAAACAAATTTTAGCGAGTGAATTTGTTTGTTATCGTTTTTAGCGAAGAAATGTATTCTTGCGCATGTGTGTTATTCCCTCACTAATTGTTGCTGTTAATAAAGGAGGATGAAGAAGTATGAAGACAAAGATGCTGTTAGCTTTTACATGAAGGTTTTTAATGGCAGCATGGAATAAAGAGTTTACATTTGTGCTGCAAGGAAGGAAAGATGTTAAGAAATGTTATGGAGTTATGGGAGAGTGGAGAAAGTATTTTTGCAGCTAAATGCCTGGGCAAAAAGTGTATTGTGATTTTAAAGCATTGTTGGATGTGCGAGGGAGATATGTTCGCTGTATGTAGCAAAAGACATGTTTGCTGTTTGAGGAAATAAACATTGAAGTCACTGTGATTTTGGCTCTGGTTGTTTCGGGGAGAAGCGTGCGTGACTCCAGAAAATGTTGCCCAGAGGTGAAATAATAGCTAAGTGTCGGAGCGGAATTTGGCATCACAGTCGACATAGCCAATTTTTGGGGTGACATAAATTTTTCCTGTGTGTGGCGTATTGAATTTATCTAATTCATATTCAACTGGGAACCCTTGGTCTAAGAGAAATAGACATAAGGGATCCATATATTAGATAGCTTCCCTCATTGTGTCCATGCTGCTGCTATTGAAGAGCAGCCAGTGAGACGTCTGCACTGAACAAAGTTGTTTAGCCTAAAAGGGAGTGTTTGACGGTTTTCCCCTAATTACTGCTGCCCAGAAAGGTGATTTGGGATGAATAGGATAAGTCATCCTTATTGGGTGAAATTATGTGCTGACCCTAATGGTTGAATTAAATTCGCGCCAAAAAAAAATACGAAATTCCTTCTGCTACAAAATGATTGATACAAAACAGAATTATTCATGTTAGATAGGAATACTTGAAACCATTTAACAGTGTGCAAACAAATGATCAATAGTATATAGAATTATTCATATTTGATAGTTAAATGCTTTCAAGTATTTCTTTGTACAAAAAAATGAGCTCAGGCTCATTTAAATATATCATTTATGAAGTATTTGATTACAAATCATATATATTTAATATATATGTGTATAAACAGAATTTGGCATTAAACACAAGGGTTGATATGCCATAAAAACCAACCAACCAACCTGACAAGTCAGCACCAGTGTTTGTGGTGAAAAATGAAATGGATGTTGTGTACAATGAAAATAACAGGCTGAATCTCGTGGGATATTTTCGGGTTATTGTTCTAACTAATGCCCTCATTATTCTGATCAGCGAGGTAGTGAAAATCATGTCAAGAAGGGACATATCAAAACATTACCATGCCCCATTAACAAAATCTTAAACCCACTAAGACCTGAAGGCAACACCACCAAATGCTTCTCATGTGGATGCAAGTTCCACTCGGCTTATGACTGCACTTATGCTGAGGGTACCAGAAATAAGCAGAAAGATGGCAAAAAGACAAACTACCTATCCTTAACCAACATTATTTTGATGTGTCAGTAAAAATGGAAAGACAATGATCACGCATTTTTGGCTGAAACTCTTGGCTCAGCCATTCTGAATTGTGGTACTTCTGGGACGAAGTAGAAGTCACTACTCTAACGTGCAGAATAAACAACAATAATAACAACACTTACCAGCTCAGTGGTCCCAGCTAGCATCCAGCTGACAGATAAAGAATAAAATGGGCAGTAACTCAATACCAAGCCTGTAACATGACAGAAACCGGCCTGTATATATATATATATATATATATCTATACACTAATATACCCATTCACTGAGCCACCAACCAATCACTGTCCTGAGAATGGACTTAGCCACTTGCAAATAATGGAATGCCCCAATCTCCAAATAATCTCACTTCAACTTGTTACTTATCGCTTTTTACACAAATGAGTACTGACCGAGCTTTACGAAAGAATACTGACAAAGTTCTTTCAGGAAGTTAGCGACCATAGTCGAGGGTGACCTGAAGACATAATGGTTAGAGTGTTCGCCAATGGCCCGGGAAACCTGGGTTCAATCCCAGGTCGAGTCATACCAAAGACTCAAAAAATGGTACTTGATGCCTCCTTGCTTAACACTCAGCATTATAAGGTACGGATCAAGGGTAAAGTGGAGCAATCCAAGGAAAGGAGTGGCGCCCTCCCCTACACCTTGGTGTAGTTGTTATCGAAAAGGGAGCTTTCGGGTCACCCTTGACTATGGTCACCAACTTTTCTTTTCTTTCAGGAAACCATAACAGAAAAACAAACTATAAAAGTTCAGATCACAAGGAGAACTTACATGTTTGGCAGCAGAAAAAAACTTAACTCACTTTACATAGCCACTCTACTATGTGTTGTTGGTTAAATTGAAGTCAGTATCATTACTGATGTTGTGGACTCAGACATACAACTTTTATTAAACAAAGATACTCTGAAAAGAGCCTGGACGTGCCTTAATTTTGAGAAGAACAGTGTCACCATATTAAGAAGAAAAATTCCAATGACATGTACTTCATCTAGACACTATCACACCCCATTACCAGATGTAAGTTTAATTGAATATTTTTTATTAAAGAAATTATAACTAAAATTAGATCAGCGAAAATTAAAATTGCAACCAGATTACGTAGACAATTCAGTTATCCTAGTCGTAAAAAGCTATGTAATATAGTTAGGAAAGCAGGAATAAAAGATTCTGAATTGATAGTTATTTTACAAGAACTTCCTATTTTCTCTGAAATATACATCTGATACAAAAGGATTGAACTCAGACCCATCATCAGGATCTTATTAGGATCCTATTTCAATGCAAGTGTTGCCATGGCCATCAAAGAAATCAATGGCAACAAAATACTATAAAGTACTACACCTGATCAATCATGGTATAAGATACTGTGTGAGAGTCAGTATTCCTAGTTAGGTAAGTTCTGACATCATTAGAGTCATCTTCAAGCACTGGACTGTATATTTTGAAACACAAGGATCTATCATCACTGACTATAGCAGGGGATTTAATAATCAGCTATTTAGAGATATGGTGCAAAATTTGAATATTGTAGCCTGTACCACTGCTGCTAAAAGTCCATGGAGCAATGGGCTGAATGAACGACACTATGAGATATTGGTAGAAATAGTAAAGAAAACCATTGAAGATAACAATTGAGGTAGCATTTGCATAAGTGCCAAAAATACATTTCAAGGTTCCAATCCAGTCCCAATCAACTTATTTTTAACAGAAATTCCAACCTACCTTCCCTTTCAAATGACAAATTACCAGCATTTGAAGGTGTTTCCACCAGTGAAGTTGTTGCAGGTAACCTTAATGTCATGCATGCTGTGAGAAAACAGTTCATAGTATGTAAGTCCTCAGAGAAACTAAGAAGTACTTGTTGAATATCAGGGGTGTCCTCGTGGTGTAATGGTTAAAGCGATGGACTGCAGAATCGTACTCCAGTCACACTATTACGTTCATTTTCGGGCAAATACCCTTGGGAAAGGTATGAACCCCCTTATCCTCCCAGCTATGGGTTAAATAGTACCACTACTGTTCTTCTAGGAGAATAGCTTTGGCATTAAATAACCTACAAAGGTTGATATGCCATTAAACAAAGAAACCAAACCAAACCAAACCAAACCTTGTTGAATATCGGTCAGCTCGCAACCAGCAAGTCAGTGGACTGCCCATTTGCCAAGAATATGTAAGTGAATAGACACTTCTCATGCAAATATGTTAGGCAGGTCCAACATAGTAAAGTGGACCAATCCACATGCTGCTCAGGCACTCTCCCATAAAAGAGGGGAACTAAGTTGGCTAGCTTTTTGTAGGCAGCCATGTTACTTTTGATTTCTACTGGTGAGTGATGTTTATTGTTATTCTATAGTATTCTTCATTACCAATTTTGAACAAGCAAAGCACAATCCTACAAAAATAGAAATGTTATTCTTTATAAAAAAAATCTGTCTGACAGATGACTTAAGCAAAACACCACTCCAAAGAAAATAGAGTTTCCTAAACCAGGATAAACTATTAAATGCAAGTTTGATAATGACGCAGATTCAGAATGAAGAAAACTGAATGTCATTTGTAGGGCAGGCAAAGCAAAAGATGAGAATCAGCATCTGATGAATGTTGTTATAGAAGAAGGTGAACTTTTTTTGGCTGAACTTTGAGCATGGGGTATCACGGTGGCAAACACGTGAGGTTGAACAAACCAAATATAAACATACTTCTTGTAATGATGAAAATATGATTTCCTCTTCTAATGATGACCTGGAAAAGATAAAGAAGAAACTCCAAAGCTGGGTTGAAAATAAAGTGAATATTCAAGTACCTGACCAAAATCAACTTAACATTTCCACAAGATGGATTTCCACTAATAAAAGTTCCACAGGCAAACAAACCTATAAATCTAAACTTGTTGCAAAAGGCTTTCAAGATAGAAATGCTTATAACATTAGGAATGATTCTTCCACATGCTTGAAAGAAGGTTTATGAATACCATTAGCAGTGATATCAGCAAACCATTGAATGTGTAAGTCAATAGACATAAAGACAGAATTCTTCAAGAATTAGTCTACTTGGATCCTTCGAGTTTATATTTGGAAATGCTTACAATGTGTAAATAGCTTAACTGATCCTTCTAGATCCCAATACCGAACTCTCAGGGAGGAATCAATGAAGTCAGGAGCAGTAGCTTCAAAATATGATCAGGTGATATTTACATGGTATTTTGGAAACAAACTGCCAGATATAATTGCTGCTGATGTTGATTTTTGCTTTGCAAGGTCAGAAATCTTTCAGGGCAGAGTTATTAACAGGCTTTGGTATGTATTTGCATTTAAATTTAAAGTTCTAATACATAAGATTAGATAAAAAGAATGGTGTAAATATTAAACTCGGTCAGAATGAATATGTAAAGAAATTAAAACATATTCCAGTAGAAGCGGGCAAAAACTTAAAAGACGGAATATCCACAACTGAAATTACTAAAACCAAGCAAATTATAGGCTAACTTAACTGGCTAGTCACCCAAACCAGACCTGATCTAAATAGGGTTGATATGCCATAAAACCAAACCAACAACTTGATCTAAGTTATTAAGCTCCATACTAAAACAAGAAAATATAAAATAAGTCAACTGAATAGTTAAGAAAATAAAAAAAATCCCAGATAGATATTCCAGATTTAAAAACTGTTGCATACAAAAATACTTCTTTTGCTAATTTAACAGATAGGATATCCCAAGGAAGTCATGAACTCTTTTTAGTAGTAAGTAAGAATAAATATATGTCCATTGCTTGGTACTCCTAGTATATTAGAAGAGTTGTCAAAAGTACTCTGGCAGCTGAAACATTAGCCATGTTTGACATATCAGAAGCCTGCCTATTTTACAGAAGACTATTATTGGAACAAGTAAGTAAAAGATAAAACTGATAACATTAAAATCATATGTAAAACTGACCAATGATACCAGTAATAAATAGGCAGCTAATATACAACTACTGCAACTAGTTTATACACAAATACACAATCAGAGACTTACATTGTCTATATATGATTTGATTCTTATTCTTTTTACTTTGGGCAGCTTATAGATAGATATTGTAAGATAGAGTAAAGAGAGTAAGATATCTATCCTTAACACACTACCATCTTCTTTCTGTTCTGTCTTATAAGCCATAACATCACAATTTTGATGGGCAGCAAAGAAAGTATCCCATTATGCTAAACAATATGTAGAATGTGATATCTTAGAATGAGCAGACTACAGGGAGCATCTTGTCATGGTCTTTAGAATAATAAAAGAGCCCAAAGGTATAAAAGCAGTACATCTGTTTACACTGGATCACAACCGCCATGCTGAACAAAGACGAGTTATTCTAGTCACGAAGTAGACTTGACATGCAATGGAATTTCTTCTATCAACAAACTGTAATGTAATGACTCACTTTATCAAGAATAAGAATTGTTTGATGATTTCTAAGAGGAAATGAAAGAATTCTTCAGAAATGGTGTAGGAGTATATAAGCCAAAAAATGGCTTCTGGTCAAAGCATCTTAATACTCGAAAAAATGAATAGAAATCTTGTAATTAGACAGGAATATTTGGTTCTTAGCTCAGTTATATAAATTGAAGAGAAACACTCAATA
This sequence comes from Sepioteuthis lessoniana, assembly GCA_963585895.1. Taxonomy (NCBI): domain Eukaryota; kingdom Metazoa; phylum Mollusca; class Cephalopoda; order Myopsida; family Loliginidae; genus Sepioteuthis; species Sepioteuthis lessoniana. The sequence continues at coordinate 11,721,658 of OY757920.1, forward strand.
AATTCTTTATGATCAGAAACATCTTTTGCCTGAATGTTTAATCTATTAAATGTTACAGTAAAATGAAAAAAAAAACTTAATGGATTTTCTCCTGTAATGTCAATGAATCGTGCCATCCAAAATGCTGACATTGTTGGTTGAATGATTGATTCATTGATTTTAACGACATGTCAACCTGTCTAGAGTTATTTTATGCCTAGAGCTCAGGAACGTGGTGGACCTGGAAGTAATGGCAGTAAAGGAGTACAAGACTATTTACATCTCAAGAACTGGAGCATTCCCTTCAGATGCAGTGTCATATCATACTTAGTAGAACCCTTTTCTTTCAGGGGTGGGGGTAATTTTACCCCTCTGTAAGATATACAATCAGTGAATCTTAAGCTTTGCTGACAGGGCTAAAAAAAACTTTAAGATCAGTCTGTTTCTATTAATAACATCTGCAGTCAACAACTTTAAGATTAATGATCATTTTTTTTTGTTTCAATTTGAAAATTGAAAAAAAAAATCTCAAACAATTATACCAAACTATAACACAGACATATCAATCTATCTATCTATTGAGAAATAGAAACAGAATCAATCCATTATACACACCACAAACATGGATGCACATATATATATATACTCACACACATGAAAATGAAAATAAGAACAATCCTTTATATACACACAGGCATATACACACAGATGTGCACTGAGAAATGGAATCAGAATCCATCCGTTACACACACCACAAACATGGATGCACATATATATATACTCACACACATGAAACTGAAAATAAAAACAATCCTTTATATACACACAGGCATATACACACAGATGTGTACTGAGAAATGGAATCAGAATCTCTCCATTACACACACATGGAAGTAGTGTTTATTATATTCATTCATAGTATTTTTACTGTTTATTCATGTCATTTTATGAAGTCTTTGGAAGTGAAGTATACGGCTTTTAAGATGATGTAAAAAATTGAAACACTGGCAGATATATGCATTGTTGAAATTATGTATTAACTATAATTTTCAGACTTATTTGAGTTTTTTAAATTGATGAATACATAAGTTGTATATTAGTGTGTGTTTGTGTGTGTGTGTTGTGATAATACAAGAGTGATATAATTGTTAATGAGGAATGAATATATAAACGATTTTTCACAAATCACAGAAAACCGACCAGTAATGAGACTATGTCAAGATTATTGGATTGGGAAAACTTGTTTTTATGCATCTCTTCATGACAATACATTCATGGTTGGAATATAACATTCTGTTTATTCCATGTGTTGAATGTGAGACATGATGAAAAAAATTTTGAGACTGAAGCTTTAAATCTTAAAAATTTTTAATCTTAAATAAACATGTGCACAAATTATAAAATTCATTATATTTAGACATTAAAACTGCTGTCTAAATGAATCAGTGACAATTTAAAATCTTCTATAAAGACATATACACAAATTATAAAGTTGATTAGGTTAGGCATTAAAACTGCTGTCTAAATGTAGAGATGAATCAGTGACAATTTAAAATCTTCTATAAAGACAAAACACAAATTATAAAGTTGATTAGGTTAGGCATTAAAACTGCTGTCTAAATGTAGAGATGAATCAGTGACAATTTAACATCTTCTATAAAGATATATACACAAATTATAAAGTTTATTAGGTTTAGACATTAAAACTTTTGTCTAAATGTTGAGATGAATCAGTGACAATGTAAAATCTTCTATAAAGACATATACACAAATTATAAAGTTGATTAGGTTAGGCATTAAAACTTTTGTCTAAATGTTGAGATGAATCAGTGACAATTTTTTAAAATACCTGGAGCCAGTCTTGAATGAATAAAATGCTTTTGGCAGAACACAGGTTGGTAAAATTGCAGCATCCTTCATATTCGCCATATTTGTGTAATATCTATATATTATTCTCACCTTTAATGCCTCGCATTAAATGCAAATGTATGTTCATGTGTGTACGTGAAAATGTGTATTAAAAGGTCATCAGTCTATCCAAAGATCTTTTTTTTTTTTTCTTGTGTCCTAGACTAAAAATACTGGAGTAAAATTTGAGGTCATTAAATGAAATTCAACAGTGCAGCTCCAAACTATCTAAGAAGAAAAATTTAAGAAATGGTTCAATCAATTGAAAACTCAGTGGAATAAATGTGTTGAATGCCCAAGAGACTATTTGGAAGAAAATTAATGTTTCATTCGTTATTAATCTCAGACAGTCCACTGAAAAGCCTCTGCATGAAGCACAGCAGCTAATCATGCTTATTAAGCAGGAAACATTTCGGTATTAATATACTATCATCAGAACTTCAAAAGGTGACATAAAGTGTTGAAGTAATTATGATGGATGTTTGATAAAATACAGGAAATAATGGAGGAAATATGTAAACAATTTGTCAATTTTTCTCTATATGTATATAAGCAATAATATACATCCATTCCTTTTTTTTAATCAACAAATATTGAAAGTAATCAATACATATACCATAAATAGTTACAAATAAAAATCTACATTTTTCATTTATTGATTTTAATGGCATGGGTTATTTCATGCCCCGAGATTAGAGAATCAGTTTCATTGCACATTCATATTTACATTTTGTTTCTTTTTTATGTAGTCCTATTTAATATGAATAATTTTGAACAGATCTATCTGACCTACAGGTACAACCACTCCAAGACAGAGTGAAACTGGGAGTAATTGCAATGAAGGGGTACTTTACTCTTTCCTGAGCTCCAGTGCATTTTTAAGTTTATCAACCCTTATCCATGTTTGATATTCTTGTGTGCAAGTGAACATTATATGTATATGAATATATATAGCTATACATGAATGCTTAAACACACACAAACACACACACACTCATATATCTGTGTAAACATATATATACGCATGTATATTATTTCTCAACTTGTATGGCCGGCATTACATGCAAATTTATGTGTATGTGTATACAAAAGGTGATAAGTCTATCCAAAGATCTTTTTTGTCAATTTGGAGAATTTCCATAAAGTTCTTTGACTAAAACACTCCAACCATTTTGTAAAGAAAAGCCACATTACTCAATTCATAAAAAGCAAAATATTTTATTTTGTTTTATTTTAGTCTTTTTCATTTCCTTTTTTTAATTTTTTTTAGTTAATCGTTGATGGGCATTTGTATATGAGAAAAGCTTTTGTGCCAAGTTGTCTGTGAATAGCAGAAATTGGATTTTTTTATGCCAAATTATTGGCTCTTCCTGTTACATGCCATTTTGAATTGAAGGCAAACAATTGAATATCTCTGGGTGAATCCCTTATCAATATTATTATGATAAAATATTAATGCTAATTTGAGTTTTTTTTAAAAGTTCTTCTAGTTCATGATTTGTATTGTAGGATATAATTTATGGCACAGAGAGTTGAATGGTCAAAAGAAGTAGTTTACCTACTTGTAAATGTTTGCCAAAAAAGATTTTCTTTTTAGATATATATGTATATGTACTGACATAAAATCTACATAGTTTTACATGTCTTCATAGTTTCATGTACATACAAATATATATATATATATATATATATTTGTATGTACATATACATATATAACTAAGAATTGAACGAATTGAGCTCTGGTATCCGGTAAGGTATAAACAAACACTACTACTTAATACCTTATAATTCCCTAGCCGACATGGTACGCTTGTTGGCCGAGCAGTCTGATACTAAGTCTTGTAGAAGGCAACAATATACAACAGCAATAATAGTGACAATAATAACAGCAACACTTACCAGAGGTCCAGCATAGTCAAGACTAATGCTTGAACTGGTAAGTGTTACTGTTATTATTGTCACTATTATTGCTGTTGTATATTGTTGCCTTCTACAAGTCTTACGTAAAGTTGAGCAGGTTTTGATCCCAGCTTCAAGCATCCTACGTGTCTAGCCACATTGAAGAGTTGTGATACAACGAAACAGTCTGTCTGTGGATGATAATATATATATATATATATATATATATTAATTAAATTACCATGACCAGAAAATCCAGGAAGCACCCACATGCCACCAATTCATGCCATACATAAGTGAGGCCAAATCAACTAGTCATGGATGCATGACACCTGCATGGGAAGACATGACCCTAGGGGTGATCATGTCCTCTGTTAGGTAAAAACGTACTTTCAAGATACATATGATCATGTGGTTGCGCATTCTTACCATGACTATTCGATTTGGCATTGCTTATGTGGCATGAATTAGTGGCCCATTGGTAGAAGTTCGGTTTCTACATTCTGGGGTTGCTGGTTCGATCTCTAGTGGTGGAGATTATGGTATGTACTGCTGATGAGACCCAATAAGATCAAAATAGCTGTTCAGTGTTCCATATGTCACATGTGGGTGTTTGCTGGATTTTCTGGTCATGGTAATTCAATTAATATAATATCAATTCCTCTATTATATATGATATATATATATATATATATATATATATATGTATGTTTTGAAGTATAATAAAAGCATTAATAAAATTAGCACAAGAACTTAAAATTTTTGGAAAATTGCTTTCAATAATTTCAAGCAAGTAGGTTTGTTGATTTTTCCATTGAAGTATATATATGTATATATACACCCAATTAGTTCATGAAATATTTTAAAAAATTTGAATAAAATTAAAAAACTTAACTTTGAAAATTGATTTGTTTGATAAAAACAAAACTATCAACTTACAACAGAAACCTGAAATTTAACTAGAATAGAATAATGGTATTGACCTCAGAGTAATTTTTTTTTTTTTGATTACTAATGATAAAACAAAAATCTGAAGACCTCAAATTATTCCCTAGAACTGTGCAAATAAATTCTTCTTTCAACTATTTTAACAGTATATCTAAAGGGATTTAACATTTCTCAATTTTTAAGATTAATGCTCTGTATCAAGATGCAAATGTCTAAATGAATAGAAATAGTAACTTTTTTTTGTTTTGTATTTTTCCTTTGCTAAAGTATTATTCCATAAAGAATATAAGTTTTAAGAAAAAGTGGGAATGTCAGTACGTATTTATGTTTATATATGAACACTTTAGTTTACATCTGTAAAGTTATTTTCTAAACTTGATTTCATTCAGTGAAATAAAAGAAAATCAGTTTAGGAAGATTGCATTGTAACAATTTTCCAAATAAGAAAATGCTACTTATATTTGTATTTATGTACCAATATAACTGCACACTTAACTCAATTCAAAAATACTATATCTTATGAACATCTGTATTTAGAGACATGTTTCTGTTGAAAAAAAATTACTTTTTAGTATGAAGAATTGAGAGAAATTAGTTTTTACATAAACAGTCACACTTTCATTATCAAATAAACAAGAAAATATTTTAGATCAAACTGTTTTTCTATGTTTCTTCACTGTTGAAAAAACAAAGTCAGAAATATTTCATGAATCACCCCAAAACAAGAAAGTTTTTGCCTATTTCTAAAATATGGAAAATTCCTGTTGAATTTACATTTACAAGACTATATATGTGAGTGTGTCTAATATACAAAACAATATAAATATGTAATCTATTGCCTTGACCAGTGGTGAACCCAGTAAATAAAGTTGACAGATATATCTAGTTGTAGATAAAAATCAACTAAGTGACTATGGGGGAAAAACAAGCAATGCATGAGTGTAAGGCGTGACCGATGGAAAACAAGCAATGCATGGGCATGATACCTGAGGCATAAAAAAATGTGTGGGTAAAAGCTGTGAACAATGAAGAACAAGCGTTGTGTGGGTATAAACCATGGCTAATAAAAAATAAGCATTGTATAGGTGAAGAGGCATGACCATGCAGGTCACATGGGTGTTTTAAGACTATATAAGATCTAGAATTTTGGCTGAAATTCAGTTTCCACTCCTAATAGCTCCTTTGTGTGGATGTGAACTCACTGAGAATGCTCTCCTTGCTCCACGCAAGTGTCACCTTCAAAGAATAGAAATATAAGATTATATTTTTATATATATGTGTTCCTCATTGTTTGTCAAGATCCAGCAGTTGTATACCACAAATATGTGTATACAGGGTGCAGAAGCAAAATTAAGAATATTCTTGTATGATAATAAATGACTCGATTATAAAACGAGATTAATTTTAATCTTAAAAAATAAACAACAAAATAAGAAGGTAGACACAAAGCAGTAAATTTACTCAACATGGCCACCATTTTTTAAAATTATCTCATCAACATACCTTCAAAATGAATTCCTTAGACATTTTATTCCATTCCTCCTCAATAACAGTCTTAAGCAAACCAATATTTGGGTGGGAAGTTGCATTTTTTTTTCTAAAACACCCCATATAGCATAATCAAGGGGGTTACGGTCTGGCCTTAAATTTTGTTTAATTGCTGTCCCCACAGTTTTCTCATAGACTTTCAATTTATTAGCTTCCTTTTTTATTGATATTTTGGGGGTTTTCTTGTGAGAGCAGTTAAAAGGTTTCTCTTTCTTTTTGTTCAGTCCTCTACTCTTCCTTTTCCTTAAAAAGCTCTTTTTCTATAAAGAATATTTCTTTGCTCTGTATACAGTAGACAAAAAACTCTGGCTTGGTTTTGGCATTTAGCAAATCATAGATTCTTTGTTGTTTCTTTTCTTGCTTACTTCTATTGTGCTGGATTTTAATAAAAAAGTGCTTGAATTATAGAGCTTATATTTTGATTTATCGCATTTTTTTTTCAAAAATTTGACAAATTAAACTAAAAAGAAATATCTTAAAAATTATTCTATATTTTGCTTCCACACCCTGTACATATGCAATATATATATATATATATATATATATATATATATATATATATATATTCCTAAAGACAACAGCCCTGTTGATGGGGATTAGAATTTACCCACTGGTGTAGTAGCTATTGAAAAGGGAGCCTTCGGGTTACCCTCGACTATGGTCGCCAACTTTACTTACTTAAGGAGTGGACCTGAGAATAAAGACAATGAAGGAGTACTCTACACTCCCAAGATCTTCAGAATTAGAGCCTCACCATCAGATGCAGTTTACTGTTATACTCAGGACACCCCTTTTTATGGGGATCTTACCCCTCAGCAGAGGATAAGTACTTGATGCCTCCTTGCTTAACACTCAGCATTATAAGGTACCGATCAAGGGTAAAGTAGAGCAATCCAGGAAAGGAGTAGCGCCCTCCCCTACACATTGGTGTAGTAGCTATCGAAAAGGGAGCCTTTGGGTTACCCTCGACTATGGTCGCCAACTTTACTTACTTATCCTCTGCTGAGGGGTAAGATCCCCATAAAAAAGGGTGTCCTGAGTATAACAGTAAACTGCATCTGATGGTGAAGCTCTAATTCTGAAGATCTTGGGAGTGTAGAGTACTCCTTCATTGTCTTTATTCTCAGGTCCACTCTGAGCCAGAGTTGTAATATCTTTTAGGCTCCCATCTACGAGTCAAATAGATCTGTTTGAAAATTGTCCATGTTTTATAGGACTGTGCAAAAAAGAACTCTCAAGGAACAACTATACAATATGAACATGATTCCTGAACCTCTTGGCATAAAATAATCCTAGACAGATTGAAATCCAATTGAAATGAATCCTAAAAAATATATCATACAGATGTTCAGGGATGCACCATCAGTGATGCTCCTTGGTTCATCTAAGTTTGGAGATCTTTTAACATCAGACACCCTTACCCAAGTAAGCCAGCTGGTATTAATCACTTCTCACCTTATTTCCAAGCAGCACCAATCCATGAGCTTACTCTCTTTATCCAAACCTAGTGGCTTTTCCTTTTGACTCTATAATGGTTCTGATAACATCCCTCCATTTAGCAGCTCTTGTTATAACAATTCTTGTTAAAGCCAAACAAGGTGAGCACCCTACAAACTTTTGACAACCCACTTTTATTGACTCCTATGAGGTTCACCAGCTCTGCCATCAACCAACTCCTGATATTTCAAGAGCTCTCTCTTTCTCTCTCCCTCTCTCATAAGCTTCATCCAAATGTTTCTCCAAGGGCTTTGTTAATGATCACCTGCTTCATTGCATCTGAGAAGATGACCGTGTCTGAGCAGAGTATTATTGTAAATGATGTAATCAGCTAATTTGATCCAACTCTAAATTGCCAGTTTGAGAAAAATAGATCTGCTATTGTTTGTGATATTAACTGGGTCTTCACTCCAGCTTTAAAAAAGTGGATAGTTTTCTTCCTTAGGTGATATTTGTTAGATTTTATCACTGTGACAATAATTTCCTGTGACTACCCCAAGTACCTAATCATAGCATCAACAATTTCATGTAACCCTAGTGCAAATACTGAGAAGATATATATTGTGGGTTATGTGTTTCACTCCTGCTGCGTGAATTAAGGTTTACTGAGCTTGGTAAGTAATCATATAATCATATACAGATCAAAACAAAATTCCTATTCTGAAGAAGAAGGTCCATCAAAAATCCAATCAAGGGATCTTTTGCTGCTTTACATTCTTTAAAAAAATTACAGTATGAGCTCAGGTAAAAACCATCTGATAGAATAGTGGAGAGGAATATCTCATGGGTTGATGGGGACATTAGATTTATAAGTCTTAAAAATACACTCTGAATTGTCTGGCAAGAACGCATGGCATAGTGGATAAGTTGGTTGGAAAGTACTTCTGAGTGAAATCATCTGGAGGTTATCGGTTCAATCCCAACAAAAAGTGAGAATAACAAGGAATACTTACTAAAATTTAACATTTGTACCTAGTCATTGTTAACAGAACTGGAACAGTCTACCCCTGCGGATCAAATGAAGGGTTCAATTCAAGATTCTGTGTGGACTCCTAAGTTTGACATGAAACAACAGAAAGGCCAAGACATATTGGACAAAATATTGTGAGTATAACAATAAAGTTGAGGTCAATAGTCCAAATATTTTAAGTAATAACTACATTCTTTTACTTTGTTTTAGGTCCTTATTGTAACGCCAATCCTCTCACATGGTGTCATTTGTAATGTGATCTCTGGTCAATGCATCCAGATGAAACTGTGTCCTAACCCTACTGGGCTGACGTCATTCACAAGACCAGCCATTGGTCCTGTATGGTCCAATATCATTGGTTAGACCTAAGTCTTCTGGTTTCAAATGTCAGCCACGTTTTGATTTTTGATCCTGGCAGGTAGTTATCAGATCATAGAATTCCAAAAGCTCTCAGTTGGTCCACCTGCAAGCTTTTGGGTGAGAATCAGGTTGACAAAAAAAAAAATATGACCAAGTCAATTCGATTTTAGAGGGATGAAAGTTTTCATATATATATATATATATAACATCAACAATACATATAATAAATACAATTCTTGTGGCAAAAAGTTGAATGTCTCTTGTATATGAACAATAATCAACAAGACAAAAAAATGTTACATGTAATTTCATAAAAGGAGAGAGGTGGATTTGTTTTAACCATTTTTGATTACTGTAGCTTTTTCAATGTTTCTGTTCTCACTGGTAGTAATAGTAGTAACAATAGTCATCTTAGCTGTTGAAGGAAGTAATTTGCTTCTTCATACTTATATCAACAGCCCATGTTATCAGATGCTTTGTTCCAATCTCTGACATCGCTTCCTCTCTTCTTCAAATCTCCAACTCAACTCTCCGACTGTCTCTAACCCGACTCAACTAAACTGCCTGCTTGCTCTTTTTATTAGGAATGGGTTGAACCCATTTCCTGACACACTTCTAAAATACAAAAACTTCACACTTGTTTCATCTTTTGGTACCCTGACCATATTGTCATTGTTCTAAGTTTATCAATTTATAGATCAGAACAATTTTAGTAAACCTTACATAGATTCATGCCGTCTTGGTTATCGATAAAATTCACCTTTAGATCAAGACATTCTTAATTCTATTTTCTATTAATAGTCTGATATCTTTTATACGCTTACAAAAGATTGTATTTCATTTTCTAAATAAAATCTGTAATATTAATATTTCAAGGTTTTTATAGCATATCAACATCTTATCTATTCAAAAATGCCTCTCCTTCACTCAGCACCCCGCCCTGCTCCATGGCACTTTATTAATAGTATTATCATCACCACCATTTTGGAGTGATATTATCCCTGCCTCATATCAACAAAGCTCCACCATCCTACTGACCTGTATCTCATTAATGCCAGCTTCCATCTCTTCCTGGATGAAATACTGTTGCTCCTTCCCTTTGACCTTGATGATCTTTCTTTCTAAAAAGTAACTTAGGCTAGATAACCCAACTGCTTCTATCTTAACAAAAGCCCGCTGCCTTAATCATGGTTTTACCACATGCCGTTTCCTGTCAACCCTTCATTTTTTTGCCTGTAGTGACTTCGATACTAGCTCATGATACTTTGGGTTCCTCAGATTCTTTGTACTGCATAGCCTCTCTTGTACAGGTCACCACAAACTTTTCTCAAATCAACTAAAGTGGATCTGAAAAGTATTTGCTGTCTGGTTTATTGCAACACTGCTTAAGCTCCTTGCCAGACCAAACCCTCTTTAGATATCAGTTGATCTTCTTAGCTTTCACCATCAGCTATAGGACATCATATATATATATAAAGAAGGGGATATTTATCCATGCCTCGCACCAGACAGAATTTGACATAAGGTTTTTTTATTGTGGTCACCCTCAACTAAGGTCGCCAACTTTACTTACTTTTACCTATATTTATTTGCAATTATTGTATAAATTTGATAAATAGAATGTAATTAAATATTTTGCTTAATGAATTTTAAGCAACCGTATATAAGACTTTTAATATATGTGTATATGTAAACACAAGACAATAAGAATATTGATGCATGTATATATACTTTTAGACTATAAATACGAGGGTCAATCAATAAATAAAGGGAATCCTTTTGACTTGGGAGGAACCTATTATATATTTGAGGGTCAGTTTATAAATAAGAGAAATTCTTTAAAAAAAGGAAAAAAAATAATAATTTTTGTAAAATATCCTATTTACCCAACCCCTCCACTCGGGCAGGATATGACACAAGGTCAATTTTTTTTTTTTTAAGCAGAGTTTAACTGGTTTCTTGTAAAAGTTATTTTGATCTCACAAAAATATTTATTTTGAGGCTATTCAAAATTACTGCAGATCAGTGTGCTCCTGGTTTGAACAGAGGTCTGTCATCAACTTTTTGCTACCTGAGAAGGGCAAGCAATGTGAAATTTACAAGGAATATGTGTTGTGTACAGAGAAACATTTTTTTAGTTTTAAAAAAAAACGTTTCAAATGGGCTAAACATGGATTTGCTACGATGAACCTGAATGAAAAAACAGTCCATGAAGAGGAAATACATTAACTCTACTGTAAAGAAAACGTATCCAATGCAGAGGTCAGTAAAGAAGGTCATGCTGATAATTTTCTGAGTCCATAAAAACAGTCTTTGGAATTGAAACGCACTGAATCCCTATAAAAAGAAAAATGTTTTTGGTGCAGCAGTTTGTAAAGAAAGTCATATTGACAGTCATCTGGAATGTGAAATCCTGTTTTTTTATGTATATATTAAATAATTGATTTGTAAAGACATTTTGTAGATACTTACAGTTAAATAATCAAACACTTCTATTTCTAACAATTCAATTTAGCATAAGTCAACAAAGTTAAATAGTTCTAAGTTACTATGTATCACTAACAATTCAGTTAAACATCAGCCATTTGTTTACACACTGTTAAATGATCAAACAGTTCAATTTAACATACAACATTTGTTTGCACTCAATTTGAATGTCAAACAGTTATATTTGAGCCATAGACAGGACCCTATCAGGTGCCACCACTCCAGACCAAAGTGAACCTGGGAGCAATGGCAATCGAAAGGCACTCTGCATTCCCCAAAGCTCCAGCATTATTAAAGCTCTCCATCAGATTATTTAATGTTATATATCCAGGATACTCATCCAGAAATGCAGTCGGTGTATTCTACAACACCCTCCCCCAAGCCGACTGGCCTCATGACTATTGATCTCCTTGAAAAAAGTACATTTGTAAACAATGCTTCCTATACCAAAACATTTTAGCAAAGTTCACCTTATCTATTGAATGACCCTCATAGATATGTCAGATATGTTTGTATATAAGTAGTTGGCAACTCTAGTCAAGGGCAACCCAAAGGCTTCCTTTTTATTTATTGAATGACCCTCATAGATAAGTATGCATGTTTATATATAAGTAGTTGGTAACCTTAGTCAAGCTCTCTTTTCCATAGCTACTACACTAAAGTATAGGGGAGGGCACTACTTTGGATTACTCCACTTTACCCTTGATATGTACCTTATAATGCTGAGTGTTTAGCCATGAGGTATCAAGTATCATTTTTTGAGTCTTTGGTATAACTCGACCTGGAATTGAATCCTGCTCTCCCTGTCTCCCGGACCATTGGTGAACACTCTACCCACTATGCCAATGTACCAGTTTATATATGCAAGACTATAACGACAAATTTGTGTCAATCTACAAGGCAATACAAATATGCGTGTAAACATGGCTATAAGTATATGGTTACAGTTAAAGGAAATGAATCTGGTGGACTGAGTTCAAATCCTGGACAAGGCTGTTTACATTCCATGTGGCACTAATACTCATGGGAAAGGCATGTATCCAATTATTCTCCCTCCAGCTATGTGTAAATAGAAGGGTACATGGGGTCCCTTAACCTTGGTATGTCATCTAAAACTCTGAATTCAAACCTGCATAAAAACTGACCTTGTGTCACATCCTGCTTATGCAGAGGGGTTGGGTAAATGCATATACCTCTTAAAAATTGACCTTGTGTCACATCCTGTTTGTGCAGAGCGATTGGGTAAATATATGTGTATGCTGGTGTATATATATGATTATATATGCAAGTGCATATATATATATATATATATATGTTTGCATACAAAGTAGTATAAATGTATATATGTAATCAGAACAAATATGTGTGTGTATGTATATATATATGTATATATTTATATATATATATAAGACAATAAATGCTATTAAAAGATATTTAGTCTGACTTGAATAATCTCCTAGTTTCAACATTAGAATAGAAACACAAGTTAAAGAAATTCACTGTCCAGGAAATTGTAAATCAGTTTACAATTGAATAAATAAATGTATCTTTATTTGTATACCGTTAAGGTTTTCCTGTTCAGACTGCATCGCTATTAAAAATACTAGTAGGTGTCCAAGTCAGAACAAGTGGATCCAATTAAATAAAAATGGAAGCAATAAAACAGTACAAAAAACAAAATGGGGAATGATGAGACAATTTCATCGGTGTCATAAAACAATGGCATAGATTTAGCTACATTTCTCTCTTATTCAAGTGAATACAAATGGTAAATATGTAGCCTCTCAATCTTTTGCAATCATTTTTTAAAGTCTTCTTTCATTTACCATCAATATATATCATTTTTATAATGCAATCAGAAACCATAGAATTTTTTTTTTTATAAGTACACTTTTTTTTTTAAATTTAAAAAAAAAGAATTTTTTTGATGACTTCTTTCATTTACCATCAATATATATCATTTTTATTAAGCAATCAGAAACCATAGAATTTTTTTTTATTAGTACACTGTTTGTTTTTTTTGTTTTTTGATGACTTTCATTTGTCATCAATACATATCATTCTTATAATGCTATCAGAAACCATAGAAATTTTTTGATCACCTAATTGAAATCATCCAATCAGAGCCAAGCTTTCATTTGACCTCAGGTTTATCACACATCAATCAAACTAAATGACCTAATGGTTTTTAAACACCATTTAAAACCATTTTAGTGCACTGTTTTTATTTTTAATTTTAAAAAAATTTAATTCTTTAATGACTTGCAGTCATTATTTCACGTATTATTTGTATGTGTATTCTCATACAAATACAATTAGTAATTTTTGACAAATTTTTCTTTCATCTTAATTTCACTTGTTTCATCTTTAAAACTAATGATAACCGTAGTCATGTTAAACAATAGATTAGTGAAATCTATTATTTGGCAGATAGTGTAAAATGGTTTTAAATGGTGTTTAAAAACCATTAGGTCATTTAGTTTGATTGATGTGTGATAAACCTGAGGTCAAATGAAAGCTTGGCTCTGATTGGATGATTTCAATCAGGTGATCAAAACAGTTTGAGAAGATAGGAATAAGTTTAAGAGTTAAAAATTTTCAGTAAGAGCAGATCAAATTCTGTCTCTACTCTGATCATTAACTCCCCATTTAGTCAGATGGGTGATGTGAAATGGAAATCGCCAAGAGATAAAAGTAATATGTGTACATGAAAATATGTCTAATTTGTCCTACATTCTAACTGAAAATGGAAAGCAAGAACAAGAACAAAGATGGTGACATGAAAGAGATGCAGGCAGAGCAATACAAGGCGAAAGAAGAATAAAGAGAAGAAAGGGGCTGGGCGATGAACAGACTTGTAGTAAATTGGTACTATATATTATAAACTCTGAATATAACCTAGCGGGTGATGTATACCCCAAATGGGGTATGCAACAGTAGCTATACCATCTTTATTATATTTTTATTAGAGGAAGTATTGTCAACCATTATTTATTTTTCACTAGTATTTCTTTCATCTTGATTTCAGTTGCTTTTCATTGCAACTCCTCAGACTATCAATCTCATTAGAGATGCATTGTCTCTATAGCATTGAAATAGGGGTAATATAGTTAATCCAAAGATTTCTGGCACCAGAGAAGAGACTAAGAATTTGGCATTTGCTGCCTCACTCAGTCCTAATGTTTCTGACACCAATGGGTTTTTTTTTATTATCTTGTCTTGAAAATAAAATTGAAAATAAAGAATAAGCTCCATGGTAGAATCAAATTCATCTCCTTTACATCAGGAAATACGTATATGGCAGCTGCTCAACTGGTTGAGATATAAAAGCTTTTATCATTAACAGAAGACCAAATTTAACCCTTAAACTTATCCTCTATTTTTCACCAATTGTTTTAACTAGCTACATCTTGATAATAGAGATTTCTCAAGCTGACATCAGTATATTTTTCTTTGACTTTCTCCAGGTATAGAATTCACCTGGTAGAAAGTTTTTTCTCTATTATAAGTAATTCTAAATTTTGGCATCAGACAATGTTACAGCTATGAGATAAACTTTAAAAATTCAACTACATATACTAAGTCTAACAAACATCTGAAAATCTTCTTAGTACATTTGCAAGAAACAGACAATACCACTTTTTTTGTTTCAACCACTAAAACAAGAACCGTTAAAAGAATACTACCTGCAATAATCTCTGAGGTTCAGATCTAAACTTGTGTATAATTACAAACACCACAACCTGACGATATATTCTTTTGAGGAAATCTGAAGAACACCATCCGAAATATAAGATTAACAAGAATGAAAATATTAATTGGAAAAAGTAATTAAATAATCAATTATTCATAGTTCAGTCAATGAATACAATTAAGTTTTTTTTATATCAGACTTTGGTCAAATGGGAAAACTGGAAAATAGTTTTATTAGTTTATATTCATTTACTTTTTTCGACTTTTGACCATTACCGATAAAAACTTTAGACATTATAACATATAAAAATTCTTAATGGAACACGTTTGGATGAGGCTTGAATTAAAATCTTGTAAACAAATTAGATATGGAGTAAGAAAGAATGTGCACATTTCTTTGAAGCTACTTCCAAATTCTCAGAGTTTTAATAGGTGAAAAAATAATTTCAAAATATTGCTATATTAGATGAGTCTTTATGTGCCTGACGTCTGTCCGGAAGTTTGAGAAATATGTTTAAATAAATGTATTTTCTTCTCACTTTTATGCCAGTCGCCTGCTAATTCTGAAATTCTTCCAAAATTGTGAATTATTTTCCACCAAATAACCCTATAGATCTGGCTACTTGTTTCCTTACTTTGCATAGATGTCTTTTTCGGGACAGATAAGGGTGTGTCCTCATGGTGTAATGGTTAAAGCACTGGACTGCGGAATCGTAGTAAGCAAGTTCAAACTCGAGTCATGAAATTATGTTCATTTTCGGACAATTACCCTTGGAAAAGGTATGAACCCTTTGGTCCTCCCAGCTATGAGTTAAATAGTACCAATTTTGTTCTTCTAGAAGGACAGCTTTGGCATTAATTAACCTACAAAGGTTGATATGCCATTAAACAAAGAAACCAAACCAGATTACTGGTCAGGCCTTGTTTCTCCTCTTTTTGATGAGAATTTTGAGCTTGGTGGAAATCTTTGATATCAGATTCCATAACTTTAGTTAATTATCACCTCAGGAAATTCTTGAAGATGGTTCTTTTATCCTTATTCTTCTTAAAACATTTGCATGTGCCATTTATATCTTCAATGACCATTCAAGAAAAACATAAATTATCAGAAGGGATGAAAATTGATCAAGATCTGAATATTCCAATAATAACTCCTTTTGATATAGATAAAAGAAAAGTGAGGAATTGACAACAGAAGAGAAAAAGAATTAAAATGTTTAAATGGGCAAATGATACAGGATGCTTCTCAAAGTCAGATATGAGCAATAAAATTTGTGCTATAAGTAACATAGAAAATCACCCAACTCTAAAAATAGGGAATCACCCAACTCTGAAAATAGAAAATCACCCAACTCTAAAAATGTTGTATAAAGTAAACAAATTCAAATTTAATAAAGCTGCTATAAGCTTTCCTAAATATTTAAAGGTCCAAGAATAATCTGATTCTACTTATGACAATCCAGAAGATAGATCTTCTCAGGTTGGTATGATTATTTTTATTCCAGGTGAAAACAAGAAGGTGGCAATAATCAACTGGCAATCTACAATGTTGGACAGGACAATAAAAAAATTCATTGGTGTTAGAAACATTAGGACTGAGTGAGACAGCAAATGCCAAATTCTTAGTCTCTTCTCTGGTACCAGAAATCTTTGGATTGACTATATTACCCCTATTTCAATGCTATAGAGACAATGAATCTCTAATGAGTGCTTTGCAGACCTCAGATATTGTTATTGTATTGGGTTGATGGAAAATTGCTGCCGGCACTTTTGTTGAGCAAAACAGGGACGTCTACAATGAAATTGGTGGAAGTACTTGAAATATCCCAATTGAAGAATGAATAAATAATTTATCTTTAAGTTAGAAATTTTCACTGTGGAACTGCAATGTTGATGCTAAGTTACCTTTCTTTTAGGGAAAACAGTTTACAGCCCCTGCAACAATTGGAGTAAACGTGATAGATAAATATTCACGTTCATAAGTGTTGGCTAGTAACTTAACAATTACCTCTGTGATTTTGATACTCACTGGGGTTCCTTATACATGTACCACTGTGCTAGGTTAAAATAAACCTTGTAAATAACTTAAGTATTTCTCTATGGAGCAATGATTTACAACCATATCTCACAAGTCATTATTAGTTTACTATATTTGATTTTCCCTTAATACTCTACAATGCATCTGATTAAGTCTCGTGAATATCAGTTGAAAAGGACTCTTCTTAGCTTGTAATATTTATAAAAACAAAAATAGAGATGAAATAATCTGATGGTAAGACTCCAGTAATACTGGAGCTTTGGGGAATGTGAAATGCCCCTTCATTACCATTGCTCCCTGGTCCACTGTAACCTGGTGTGGTAGCACTTGATAGAATCCTATCTATGAGTCAAGTAGAACAAACTATGAGCAAACAAATGACTGATGAAAAATTGTAATTGTTACAAAGCAATACTTAAAACCATTAAACTGTGTAAGAAAAAAAATGAGTTCAGCCGATTCAAAAATGTTATCAACAAAATGTGTTAACAAATCATATATTTAATATGTATAAAGAGGATTTGGCATTAAATAACCTACAATGGTTGATATGCCATAAAACCCAACCAAACCAAATCATATGTATTTATTAGAAATGCATAAACAGGATTTGGCATTAAATAAACTGCAATGGTTGATATGCCATAAAGACCCATTCAGACCAAATCATATATATTTAATATATATGTATGAAGAGGATTTGGCATTAAATAACCTACAAAGGTTGATATGCCATAAAACCCAACCAAACCAAATCATATATATTTAATATATATGTATAAAGAAGATTTGGCATTAAATAACCTACAATGATTGATATGCCATAAAACCCAACTAAACCAAATCATATATATTTATTACATATGTATAAAGATGATTTGGCATTAAATAACCTACAATGGTTGATATGCCATAAAACCTAACCAAACCAAATCATATATATTTAATATATATGTATAAAGAGGATTTGGCATTAAATAACCTACAATGGTTGATATGCCATAAAACTCAACCAAACCACAAATATTGATTATTGAAAAATCTTATATAAAAGTTTCAAAATAAAACAAAATGTTATATTAGAAATATATTTTTGCCTTTTTATTGATAGTTGATTGGTTTTATGGCATGATAACATATAAAGGGTTATTTGATGCCAAAGCCATTCTTTTTTAAGTACTTATATATAACTAATAATTTGTAAGCAATTATAACTTCAAATTACTATTTTTGATACTAATAATTTATATACGATTGTATAGTTTCAGTTATAATTGTATGCAAATTATTTATACTAGATTGGAATACTTGAAACCATATATATTTTAAGTATTTCAAACAGTTATGTATGGTTTCAAGTAACTAATAATTATAATCCTTTGTAAACTATTATAGTTTCAAGTAAGTTTAACTTATTTGCTAAAATAAAATGTAGTTTCCTGCAAGCAGCGGTTGTGTCAGTTCTACTGTATGGATGCACCACATGGATGCTGACAAAGCATATAGAAAAAAAGTTAGACTGGGACTTCACTAGAATGCTACAAGCTATATTGAACAAATCCTGGAAGCAACATGCTATGAATCAGCAGTTGTAAGGTCACCTACCTCCCATCTCTAAAACCATCCAAATAAGATGAACAAGACATGCAGGACACTGCTGAAGAAGCAAGGACAAACTCATTAATCACAATCTCCTATGGACCTCTTTACATGGACATGCCAGTGTTAGCTGACCAACAAGAACATACCTACTACAGCTCTGTACGGACACAGGATGTAGTCTAGGAGGCCTGCCAGATGCAGTGGATGATAGCGATAAATGTTGAGAGAGAGTCAGGGAAATCTGTACTAGCAGTGTGACATTATGATGATGACTGTAAAAACAATTCAAAAACAGTTTTATAGTTTTAAATATCCTTTTCCAATATGAATGATTTTCAGACAGATCTATTTTACCCATAAATGTGAGTTAAACAGGTACTACCATTTCCGGGCAGAGTGGACCTGGGAGTAATGACTGTTAAAACAATTTGAAAACAGTTTTATGGTTTAAATATTCCTATCCAGTATGAATGATTTTCAGACGGATCTATTTTACCCATAAATGTGACCTTAACAAGTAATACCATATGAGGGCAGAGTGGACCTGGGAGTAATGACTGTTAAAACAATTTAAAAACAGTTTTATGGTTTAAATATTCCTATCCAATATGAATGATTTTCAGACGGATCTATTTTACCCATAAATGTGACCTTAATAAGTAATACCATTTCAGGGCAGAGTGGACCTGGGAGTAATGACTGTTAAAACAATTTGAAAACAGTTTTATGGTTTTAAATATTCCTATCCAATATGAATGATTTTCAAACAGATCTATTTTACCCATAGATGTGACCTTAACAGGTACTACCATTTCAGGACAGAGTGGACCTGGGAGTAATGACTGTTAAAACAATTTGAAAACAGTTTTATGGTTTTAAATATTCCTATCCAATATGAATAATTTTCAAACAGATCTATTTTGCCCATAGATATGACATTAACAGGTACTACCATTTCAGGGCAGAGTGGATCTGGGAGTAATGGTAACAAAAGGGTACTCCATAACCCTCTGAGCCCAAGAATTGGAAGTTTACCACCAAATGTTGTTTAGTGTCATATCCAGAACACCCTTTTTATTGATACTTAACTTTTTGAGTTGTGATTAGAACATTTATATACAGTAAACTAAACTTGATTCTAATTTTGTTAGTTTGATAGCCTTACCACATTCAAGATTAAATTATTTTGAATACGCTTACATTGGCATTTATAATGGTTTATATATAATGGTTTGGGAGGTGCCCGTGGTGTAATGGTTATCCTCGCAGGAAATGGACACGACGATACGAGTTCAAATCCTGGACGAGACTGACTGCATTTCACATAGAACTAATACCCTTGGGAAAGGTATGAATCCAATTATTCTCCCTCCAGCTATGGGTAGATAGTAGGACAGACTAGGTTCTTCAGCCTTGGTTAGGCAACTAGTCTAAGAGAAGGAAAACTCTGAATTCAAACCTGTTAAACTCCGCTTAAAAAATTGACCTTGTGTCATATGCCGCCCGAGCGGAGGGGTTGGTAAATATGATAATGGTTTATATGTAACATAATATGATGACAGAGAAATGAATCTATCTCATTTCATCTTTGTCACATTGCAAGTTATTCTTTTTACGCAGATGCAATTGTATCTTCTGTTATGCATATGTATTAGCATTTATAGTATTGATTTATTTAATTCAATACAAGAATATAAAAATAAGAAATAGACGCTATTTAGTAGCACGATTATTTTATGCTACACTCTGTCAGTTAAGAAAAATTATGTTTTTCATTGGTTAAAAAAATATCACATGATTATAGGAGACAATATGAGTTGCAAGTTTTGTTAATGCTCTGTCTGGTAAAAAATATTACAGTTTTCTACAGGCTACAAGAACTGTGCGTTGATTGTCTATACATAGATTTCACCAATGATACGTATATTCTTTTCTGTAATGTAAAGAATATAGGTATATTATGTCAGCTAACCAAGAATTTACTTTTTGTCAATGCACTAGCAACTTAACTCCACACTGCTGCTAATTTCTTTATCCTGATTTCTCTTCTAAAAGTACAAATGTTTTTTGGGGTATTTTTTGTTTTTCCATTATAATCTTGAATATTTTGGACAATCCAAAATTTGAGGTTTGGTTTCTTTGTTTAATGGCATATCAACCTTTGTAGGCTATTTAATGCCAAAGCTATTCTTCTAAAAGAACAGTAGTGGTACTATTTAACCCATAGCCGAGAGGATAAGGGGGTTCATACCTTTGCCAAGGGTATTTACCCGAAAGTGATTGTGACATATCAAGGTTTGGTTTAGTTTCTTTGTTTAATGGCATATCAACTCTTTTTAGGTTATTTAATGCCAAAGCCATTCTTCTAGAAGAACAGTAGTGGTACTATTTAACCCATAGCTGGGAGGATAAGGGGGTTCATACCTTTCCCAAGGGTATTTGCCCGAAAGTGAACGTAATAGCGCGACTGGAGTACGAACTCGCTTACTACGGCTCCGCAGTCCGTCGCTTTAACCATTACACCACGAGGACACCCCCCCACCAAATTTGAGGTCATTGTCATTATTTCTCTATTTTCTTTTAGCGGAGGTGCCCGTGGTGTAATTGTTATCGTCGTAGGAAATGAACACGGCGACACGAGTTCAAATCCTGGACGAAACTCATTGCATTTCACATAGCACTAATACCCTTGGGAAAGGTATGAATCCAATTATTCTCCCTCCAGCTATGGGTAAATAGTAGGACAGACTAGGTTCTGCAGCCTTGGTTAGGCAACTAGTCTAGGAGAAGGAAAACTCTGAATTCAAACCTGTTAAACTCCGCTTAAAAAATTGACCTTGTGTCATATCCTGCCCGAGCAGAGGGGTTGGTAAATAGGATTGTCATTATTTCTCAAGTCATTCTCTACCCTGTCTTTGGGGTTTGAAATTCACTGACTTTATCTCCTGCTGAAAAGTTAGCCCTCTTCTTTAAAAAAAGGGATTTTCTGGATATTATACTTAAACCCCTTCATAACCTTTATTGCCAGGTCAACTCTGACTTGAATTTGTAGTACCTGTTAGGATGTATGGGTCTGATAGATCTGTTTGAAAAATTACTTTTATTGAATTGTAATATATAAAACTGTGCAATTTGTTTTAAGATAAATTACTTGAAGCAATCATTGTTTACTAAAGATTATTATTATTAGTATTAGTAGTAGAAGTTGTAGTCGTCGTCGTCGTCGTCGTAGTAATAGTAGTAGTAATAGTAGTTGAGGTTATTTGAAACCATATAATTGTGTATAAATTATTTGTATCAAATAGAAATACTTGATTTTATATAACCCTGCATAAATTATTTCTTTCAAATAGGAATACTTGATTTTATATAACCCTGCATAAATTATTTCTTTCAAATAGGAATACTTGATTTTATATAACCTTGTATAAATTATTTGTATCAAAATGGAATACTTGATTACATATAACCCAATTCAAAAACCTCTTAACAAATAACTGCACAAAAAGTAAATATAAATGTTCAGTGAATGCAATTTCCTAACCTCTAAGCATAAAATAACCCTAGATATGTTGACATGCCATTAAAATCAATCAATCAAGTCATTCTGATGAGCATTCTCTTCAACAAAGAACTGTATAATCAGGTTGACTCTACTTCTATGTGGGGTCAGGGTGGGCTTTGAGGAGTAGAGAGATGAAAAAAATTGTTACAGTCTTCTATACTTAAAATATCCCATTGTTATACACATATTTTTAGAGGATTAGTATATATGTTCATTTCTGTTGAAAATTTTCCAACGAAACTAGTTTGCTAGTGGCTTCTGTTGAGAAAGAAATTTTTTTAATAATTTTTGCCTGAAGACATCAGGAATCCATCCCTAGACAGCATCTTTCCATTGCAAACAATGTGGTAAGGTCAAGAGAACATCCCAATTTTTTTGATAAAAAGCAAGTTTTATACATTGGAGTTTATACATGTGAATATTAAATAAAAATTTCAATCATTTAGACAATTGATTTTTTTTTCTTGGTTTTGTTGTTACCGTAACATTTTAAGCAATTTATTCTGTAGCCTTTCTGTGGATGTACAGTCAGTATTTTAAAAAATAGAGGTCTCTTTTGTTTAGGGTCATGCTAACAAAAGAAAAAAAAAACTGGTTTTGAGAGTTACATATCATTGTAAGTATAAACTCATATAGTCCTGTGCAGAGATGTATATACATATGTATACACATTTGCACACAGACATAGATACCAAAATGTTTTTATATAAACTTTTGAAGAAGAAACAAAAGTTTACAATTAACTTAATACAATCTTGAGTTTATATATATATACTCAAGATTGTGTGTGTATATATATATATATATATATATATATATAATCTTGAGTTTATATTCAAGATTGTATATATATATATATATATATATATATAAATTCAAGATTGTATATGCGTATATATATATATATATAATCTTGAGTTTATATATATATATATATAAACTCAAGATTATATATATATATATATACACACACACAATCTTGAGGTTTTATATATATATATATATATATACACACACACACACACACAATCTTGAGTTTATATATATATATATGTATATATAAACTCATGTTTGTGTATATACATATATATATATATATATAATCTTGATTTTATATATATATATATATATATGTGTGCAAATAAGAAAAGTCCTTGATGCTATTAGAGCAGAGGTAGAATAAAACCTAAAAATATTATAATGATGAGCACCTGAAGTCTGTACACACCACATACAACTTTAGAGACAATTATCAGAAATGTAAAAAAAAAAGTGGCTAACCAACTCTATTTATAATGTGGAGTAAGATTTAAGTACACATGACACTTATATAAAGAATATGTATATATATACATATAAGAGAGGGAGAGAGAATGGCTAAATAATAGATTAGCTTGAAGTGTAAGTTAGTTTAAAACAGTGTGGAAAAAGCTGTTGGATCATTTAGTTTGAATGATGAGTGATGACTTTGAGCTCATTTAAGATCATGTCTTTGAATGAATTAAAAATTCATGTAAGCAGACAACACTAAAGAATAAAATATCATTAGTTGATGTTAAGTGTCCAACTGAGTGGTTGTTTCACCTATGCTCTGATATCTAATTCTTTGTTGGTTGCAACGGACGATGAAGTATCATTGATAGAATATAGAATAAAGTAAAGTAGGCACAGAAAATTGTGTCTGGGGTGTTTTTCATTCCAACAACAAAGATCTAAGAACAATTTGAGTTGCAACAATCGATATAAACAAAAAGAGAGACTCGGAAATGCTGTTGGATCATTTAGTTTGAATGATGAGTGATGACTTTGAGCTCATTTAAGATCATGTCTTTGAATGAATTAAAAATTCATGTAAGCAGACAACACTAAAGAATAAAATATCATTAGTTGATGTTAAGTGTCCAACTGAGTGGTTGTTTCACCTATGCTCTGATATCTAATTCTTTGTTGGTTGCAACGGACGATGAAGTATCATTGATAGAATATAGAATAAAGTAAAGTAGGCACAGAAAATTGTGTCTGGGGTGTTTTTCATTCCAACAACAAAGATCTAAGAACAATTTGAGTTGCAACAATCGATATAAACAAAAAGAGAGACTCGGAAATGACAATGTGATGGATAACAAGAAAGATACAAATTGATTAAAGTAGCAAAAGATCAAAGTTTGACGATAGGTACTAACTGACTAGATGATAGAGATAGAAATAGAAGCATAATATATATCTCAGAATAACATAATGTAAACCCTGAAATGAGTATCACTCACATATGTTTGGTGCTACAGGATTAGGGCAGTCCAAATAAAGGATTCAATACAGAGTCGTGTGGTAAAAAAAATTACCATGTCTACAATTAGATATCAATTCATACCTTTCGCCCAACAAATTCATTTCAGTATATTCAAAGATGCCTTATTTTTCTTTCAGACACAATACACTGGAATACACCATCACTGATGTTCCTGGATTCATTAAGGGTTTCAGATCTTTCAATCTCGGACACCCTCGCCCAAGTGACCTATCTAGGATACACTATCACTGATGTTCCTGGGTTCATTAAAGGTTTCAGATCTTTCAATCTCAGACCCACTCGCCCAAGTGACCCATCTAAGATACACTATCACTGATGTTCCTGGGTTCATTAAAGGTTTCAGATCTTTCAATCTCGGACACCCTCGCCTAAGTGACCTATCTAGGATACACTATCACTGATGTTCCTGGGTTCATTAAAGGTTTCAGATCTTTCAGTCTCGGACACCCTCGCCCAAGTGACCTATCTAGGATACACTATCACTGATGTTCCTGGGTTAATTAAGGGTTTCAAATCTTTCAATCTCGGACACCCTCACCCAAGTGACCTATCTAGGATACACTATCACTGATGTTCCTGGGTTCATTAAAGGTTTCAGATCTTTCAGTCTCGGACACCCTCGCCCAAGTGACCTCTCTAGGATACACTATCACTGATGTTCCTGGGTTCATTAAAGGTTTCAGATCTTTCAATCTCGGACACCATCGCCCAAGTGACCTATCTAGGATACACTATCACTGATGTTCCTGGGTTCATTAAAGGTTTCAGATCTTTCAATCTCAGACCCCCTCATCCAAGTGACCCATCTAGGATACACTATCATTGATATTACTGGCTTCATCAAGGGTTTCAGATCTTTCAATCTCAGACCCCCTCATCCAAGTGACCCATCTAGGATACACTATCATTGATATTACTGGCTTCATCAAGGGTTTCAGATCTTTCAATCTCAGACCCACTCGCCCAAGTGACCCATCTAAGATACACTATCATTGATGTTCCTGGGTTCATTAAAAGTTTCAGATCTTTCAATCTCAGACCCACTCGCCCAAGTGACCCATCTAAGATACACTATCATTGATGTTCCTGGGTTCATTAAAGGTTTCAGATCTTTCAATCTCAGACCCCCTCATCCAAGTGACCCATCTAGGATACACTATCATTGATATTACTGGCTTCATCAAGGGTTTCAGATCTTTCAATCTCAGACCCACTCGCCCAAGTGACCCATCTAAGATACACTATCATTGATGTTCCTGGGTTCATTAAAGGTTTCAGATCTTTCAATCTCAGACACCCTCATCAAAGTGACCCATCTAGGATACACTATCATTGATATTACTGGCTTCATAAAGGGTTTCAGATCTTTCAATCTCAGACCCACTCGCCCAAGTGACCCATCTAAGATACACTATCATTGATGTTCCTGGGTTCATTAAGGGTTTCAGATCTTTCAATCTTAGACCCCCTCATCCAAGTGACCTATCTAGGATACACTATCATTGATATTACTGGCTTCATCAAGGGTTTCAGATCTTTCAATCTCAGACCCACTCGCCCAAGTGACCCATCTAAGATACACTATCACTGATGTTCCTGGGTTCATTAAAGGTTTCAGATCTTTCAATCTCAGACCCCCTCATCCAAGTGACCCATCTAGGATACACTATCACTGATGTTCCTGGGTTCATTAAAGGTTTCAGATCTTTCAATCTCGGACACCCTTGCCCAAGTGACCTATCTAGGATACACTATCACTGATGTTCCTGGTTTAATTAAGTGTTTCAGATCTTTCAATCTCGGACACCCTCGCCCAAGTGACCTATCTAGGATACACTATCACTGATGTTCCTGGGTTCATTAAAGGTTTCAGATCTTTCAATCTCGGACACCCTCGCCCAAGTGACCTATCTAGGATACACTATCACTGATGTTCCTGGGTTCATTAAAGGTTTCAGATCTTTCAATCTCGGACCCCCTCGCCTAAGTGACCTATCTAGGATACACTATCACTGATGTTCCTGGGTTCATTAAAGGTTTCAGATCTTTCAATCTCGGACACCCTCGCCTAAGTGACCTATCTAGGATACACTATCACTGATGTTCCTGGGTTCATTAAAGGTTTCAGATCTTTCAATCTCGGACCCCCTCGCCTAAGTGACCTATCTAGGATACACTATCACTGATGTTCTTGGGTTCATTAAAGGTTTCAGATCTTTCAATCTCGAACACCCTCGCCCAAGTGACCTATCTAGGATACACTATCACTGATGTTCCTGGGTTCATTAAAGGTTTCAGATCTTTCAATCTCGGACACCCTCGCCCAAGTGACCTATCTAGGATACACTATCACTGATGTTCCTGGGTTCATTAAAGGTTTCAGATCTTTCAATCTCAGACCCCCTCATCCAAGTGACCCATCTAGGATACACTATCATTGATATTACTGGCTTCATCAAGGGTTTCAGATCTTTCAATCTCAGACCCCCTCATCCAAGTGACCCATCTACGATACACTATCATTGATATTACTGGCTTCATCAAGGGTTTCAGATCTTTCAATCTCAGACCCACTCGCCCAAGTGACCCATCTAAGATACACTATCATTGATGTTCCTGGGTTCATTAAAGGTTTCAGATCTTTCAATCTCAGACCCCCTCATCCAAGTGACCCATCTAGGATACACTATCATTGATATTACTGGCTTCATCAAGGGTTTCAGATCTTTCAATCTCAGACCCACTCGCCCAAGTGACCCATCTAAGATACACTATCATTGATGTTCCTGGGTTCATTAAAGGTTTCAGATCTTTCAATCTCGGACACCCTCGCCCAAGTGACCTATCTAGGATACACTATCACTGATGTTCCTGGGTTCATTAAAGGTTTCAGATCTCTCAATCTCAGACCCCCTCATCCAAGTGACCCATCTACGATACACTATCATTGATATTACTGGCTTCATCAAGGGTTTCAGATCTTTCAATCTCAGACCCACTCGCCCAAGTGACCCATCTAAGATACACTATCATTGATGTTCCTGGGTTCATTAAGGGTTTCAAATCTTTCAATCTTAGACCCCCTCATCCAAGTGACCCATCTACGATACACTATCATTGATATTACTGGCTTCATCAAGGGTTTCAGATCTTTCAGTCTCAGACCCTCTTACCCAAGTGACCCATCTAAGATACACTATCACTGATGTTCCTGGGTTCATTAAAGGTTTCAGATCTTTCAATCTCGGACACCCTCGCCCAAGTGACCTCTCTAGGATACACTATCACTGATGTTCCTGGGTTCATTAAGGGTTTCAGATCTTTCAATCTCGGACACCCTCGCCCAAGTGACCTATCTAGGATACACTATCACTGATGTTCCTGGGTTCATTAAAGGTTTCAGATCTTTCAATCTCAGACCCCCTCATCCAAGTGACCCATCTAGGATACACTATCATTGATATTACTGGCTTCATCAAGGGTTTCAGATCTTTCAGTCTCAGACCCTCTTACCCAAGTGACCCATCTGGGACAGATCACTTCCCATTTTATTCCTACAAAGACAATCCCTCTAAATTCAAACTCAACTAGGGGCTTTTTTTTCTGAACTGCTCAATAGTTCTAATGTCTCCCAACATTTTTAGCATCTCCAGTTATACCAGTTCTAGTCAAGCCCCTACAAACCTTTAACAGCTGGGTGCTTCTATTGGCTCACCAATTATGGCATCTGCCTTATTTTGCCAAGTCCTGGTGTTTGGTGAGCATCCGCAAGATGCTAATATTAATCCGCACATGATCACATGTTTACTTACATCCTGTCTGGGCAGAATGTTGTTTGTGTAAAATCTAAAACTGTTGTAACTATTATTTAACAGCCTAGCAATGTAGAAATTGGTATTTGACTGTCAGAATTCAGGTTACTTGGGTATATGTACTTCTACATATTAACCCAACCATGAGCAGGATGAGACACAAGGTCAATTTGTTTAGTGGAGTACTGCAGATTTGAATTCAACAAGTTCTTTCTCCTCAATGGAATGCTTACCAAGGCTTAAGCATACAGTCTGTCCTACTATTTGCCTGTATCTGGAGGAAGAACATATGGATTCCTGCCTTTCTCAAGGTCATAAACACAAAGGGAAATACAAACAGTCTCTTTCAGGACTTTGTTGATCCTATTTCATACAGCTATAATGATTATGTTGAGCGCGCTATCAATATACTTCTAAATAGCAACGCAAATAATGGCTGCTTGAATTTTAAGGTTTAAATTTACTTTGTTGTAGATATAGCTCTGAATATTATATGTTATTATTTGTGTACCATAGCCAGATACGGCTATGTGTAAAATGGACATAAAATGTTCATATATATATATACATAGAACATAGGAATCTCGAAACATGAAAAATACGACTTCTTAGTTCAGGTACGAAACTTTTATTACCTTTGAGTTTAAAGGTTCTTCAACATAAGAAGAGAGATACACATTCTTTCTATTCTGGCTTTTTCATCTGCCCCCCATCTCATGTGACACCCGCCACAAAGGCCACTGGTCTGGCTTCGGCGAGCAAGCAAAAGTCGACCCTTCTCGTTCAGTGTCTAGTCTCAACTCTTCTAACTGACTTTTTCAAAATCCCCAAAATCCTCCGCGCGCTTCCGGTGCATGATGTCATTCGGGCTATTGTGACATCTCTGAGTGACATGTCTGCTCCGCGTGCTCTAACATCTGTGCTCAAGTTTGCACCTAACTAACCCATGTGCTGAGCCGAAAGGTTCTCAGCCTAACTAAACCCAAAAACGAAATCCCTCAGCCATTATATTACATTTGTATATGGGTTCAGCTGGTTATGTTTAAAAATCAAACATTTTTATTTTCTTATTCCTAATTGGGGAGGGGAGTCCCCATGACATAGTGGCTAATGTGCTCAACAGTGACATCATAGTAAACAAGTTCAAACTCCAGCTTCCCTATTTACATTAACTTTCAGACTAATAAGTAAGTAAAGTTGGCAACAGTAGTCGAGGGCGACCTGAAGGCTCCCTTTTCAATAGCTACTACACAGAGGTGTAGGGGAGGGCACTACTCCATTCTCAGGATTGCTCCATGTTACCCTTGATCCTCACCTTATAATGCTGAGTGCTAACCAAGGTGGCATCAAGTACCAATTTTTGAGTCTTTGGTATGACTCGACCTGGGATTGAACCCAAGTCTACTGAACCACTGGTGAACACTCTACTCAAAGACTTTAAAAATGGTACTTGATACTTAAGCATTATAAAGTACGTATCAAGGGTAAAGTGGAGCAATCTAGGGAAAGGAGTAGTGCCCTCCCCTGCACCTCATTGTGGGAGCTATTGAAAAGGAAGCCTTCGAGTTGCCCTTGACTACGGTCACCAACTTACTTCAGACTAATGTCTTTGGGAAAAGTATAGACCCCTACCATCTTCCATAGCCGTAGTACCAATGCTGTCCTTCTATGAGGATAACGTTGACATTAAATAACCCACAAAGGTTAATATGCCATTAAAGAAACAAACCAAACCAAACCCATAATTAGGGATTTAATGAGAAACAACTGAATATTTCTACTTACTTCATTGCACAATACATATGATACAATGTTGACATTTATAGGCGCCTCTGGTGGTGTAATGGTTAGCAAGCTCGACTAGCAAACCTACACGAGTGAGTTCGAGTCTCATTGGGTGCCCCTTTCATATGGCCTTGTGCCACATCTAAGCAAAAAAGCTTAGTAAATTTCCAATGTTGACATTTATAGTACTTATTCAATTTAAGTTGATGATACTGGACTATAAGATTGTGTAATCCACTGTTTGGTAATCAACAACTTTTTATTATTTCAAATGAATATGATATTTAAGATTAATATAAATTCTGAATAACAACATTGAATGCAGTCTGGTCACACAATTGTTAGACTAAATGTATTTTTCTATTTTTGTGTATCAATAACTTTAATTTTTTTTTTTTTTTTACAAGTGAATAAAAATTGCTCTGAGACAAAAATTAAGGAATTCACTGATTAGATAAAAATCAATAGTTTATATTCTTATTTATTGCTTTTCAGTTCATTATCTGCCGTGCAATTCTAATCAATACATTCTGAAATAGATTTCTCCTCAATCAATCATTATACAATAAAATGTGAATTGCTTATGGCACCCCATCAATATTCAATGACAGTAAATACTTCTTAAGTGGAAATGAACTTGTGGGTGTTTCTCAGCAGGGTAACATTGCTTTATCGACCTAAAGATCCCGAGTTGTAACCTCCTCATCCTACTTACAGTAGACTGAAAACATGAACAGAGTATTCACAAAAAAAAAGGAAAAAATTTAAATGATTTCCAGTCAAGACAAAAGAACTTTTTACACAAAGTCAGTGGAATACTTTAACTAGAAAAACATTTGTCCTACAATCATTTATGCCAGGAGGCACACTTAATGCAATGGTTATCACTGTAAGAAGTAGAATCAGTTCCCTGAGTTCAAATCTTAGATGAGGCTGTATGTAATTAACTTTGTACTAATACTCTCTGGAAAGGCATGAAACCATCTTTTTTTCTACAGCTATAGATAAATAGTAAGGCAGAATGGTTTCTTTTGCCTTGATTAGGATACCAGTCTACGAGAATGAAAACTCTGGATTCAAACTAGATTAAAAATTGACCTTGTGTCACATCCTGCATGCTTTGTGTAGAAAATGGGATTGGTGATCTGAGTTCAAATCCAGGAGAAAGTTATTTCACTCTTCACAAATGCTTTTGGGAAAGGCATGACTCCATCTATTCTCTTCACAGCTATGGCTAAATAGTTGGGCAGATTGGGTTCTTTAGCTATGGTTAGGCAACCAGTCTAGAAGGAAAACAAACTAGCTTTATTCTGCTTAAAAATTGACCTTGTGTCACATCCTGCTTAGAAATTGACCTTGTTCCACATCTTGCCTATTGCAAAGGGGCTGGGAAAATCCATAGATGCATTTATTCTGGTATTTGTATGATCTATATTAACCTCCGACAATTGATTTAATTAATTTTGGATGAAAGAAAAAATTAGTTTGGGCGGTGGTCTGTAGAGGTTTGGCCTAATAAGACTTAATGATCTCCTTACCAGTAGAATTTTTGCTATCTGCCCTTTTTCGGGATTACTTTTAAACCACACTAGGGAGCATAGCAACTACAGTTGTCATATCCTTATAGAATTGTCTTTCTTTTTTCATCCAGCATGAAGTGACAAGATGTCTATTGAAGTCTGATATCCACAGCATCTCTCACACAAGCTATGGTGTAGACTTTGCTATATTAAACATTACTTGTAAGCCGACTAAATTTCATTTCAAGCCATGTGAAATCATGGTATTCAATCATGTTATTTCAACCTCATCAAATATCAACACTTACAATTCAATTAAACATCAGTTATTTGTATGCACACATTTAAATGATCAAACAGTTCTATTTTTAACAATTCAATTTAGTATTTGTCATTTGTTTGCATACAGTTTAAATGTCAAACAGTTTTATTTGACCCATAGATAGGACCCTATCAGGTGCTATCACTCCAGATAAGAGTTGACCTGGAAATGATGGCAATGGAGGGATAATCCATATTCCCCAAAGCTCCAGTATTACTAGAACCTCACCGTCAGATTACTTAATGTCATACACATTGGAAGGGGGATCTTACCTCACTGCAGAGATGCAGTTGGTGTATTCTACAACCCTAGACGACTGGGGTGCTATATCTGGACGTAGAATAGTTGGATTCATGCCTTTACTAAGGGCTATATAAAATGCAAACAGTCATGTCCAGGATCTGAACTCAGGTTACCATGTCCATTTCCTATGATGATAACCATTATGCCACATATTACTTTCATCTCTGCAATTTTCTACTGGGGATCAAAATGTAGTATCTGTCTGATCTCCAGTTCCTCTTAGCTAGAGTAAGTTACACTTTCAGACCAAGAAATCTATGTAATAATATTAAGGAACCTAATTTCAAATCCTGGACGAGACTGATTGCATTTCACATCGCACTAATACCCTTGGGAAAGGTATGAATCCAATTATTCTCCCCCCAGCTATGGGTAAATAGTAGGGCAGACTGATAAGGCAACCAGTCTAGGAGAAGGAAAACTCTGAATTCAAACCTGTTGAACTCCGCTTAAAAATTGACCTTGTGTCATATCCTGCCCGAGCGGAGGGGTTAGATAAATATGATAAGGAACTGGACAAAGTGAGAGGTCGATGGAGATAGAAAAGGTGGGGAGCGAGAAGATAAGAAATTAAGAGAAAGATTAAAAGAAAACTAGGTGAAAAGAAAAAATTAATATACGTACATCAACAAAGAGTGGGGTTAGGGACATAGGCTTTCAAGTTGAATATCAAGATACTGAGTGAAAGATAAGAAGGCAGATTATGGATGAGAAGAAATAAAAATTTCAACAGGTTAAAAAATTTCATGGGGAGATAGAAGAAGAAAAAAAATAAAGATGCCGTAGAAAATATCAATGTATTTCTCATTCTTTTTTTGCGTATGAAACTAATCTATATTTGTATAATATTTGGGTAAAGGTATGGATGGTTAACAAAGACTGGAAGATATACGGGTGAGAATGAGAAGATACAAAAAGAAGAAAAGAGCAAAAACAGATGATAAGGATTTATTTTATTTGGGGAATTTCCATTGGCTTACTAGTGGAGTCGGGTGGGGTGATTATTTGTTTCTGATAAGTTCAAAATAATATACAAGGAAACATAAGAAAGTGCGTGAATAAAAGAAACAAAAGATCGGTCAGAAAGGGACTGAGTAAATAATCTGAGTGAGATTAAATATCAATGCTCAGGAGGATAGTATTAACCATTCAAGTCTTCCATATCAGAAAATGTTTGTTTTTCTGTTATGTGTGATAAGGTTTGTTTTTTGTTGTTTTTTTTTGGTGGAAGGGGGCTGATTTTGAATAAACGCAAGACTTCTATGATTGGATTTTTGTGCTAGAAAATTATGATTGGATTTTTTAGGAAAAAAAAAAACAAACTGTTTCAATGTAAAAAAAAAATAAAATAAAACTATGTTTCTGTACAAAAAAGTGAAATCATTGAAGTTATAAGTTAAATTCCTGCCTTTTTTTTTCTCACTGATCTTGTTTATATACAAGTACTACTGTCTGATACATTGTGGAATTTTCACCGATAATAGAATTATATCAGAGGCATAAATTCCCTAATTCATAGACTTTTAACTCATGGGATTAACTGATACAAGCTAAATATAAAAAATAAAGTGCCACAGATTTCTGCACTTACTGGGCCAAATCAGATGTCAGAACCCGTTGTCTTTGACGATTTTTGTGCATCAGGTATATAACTAATAATGCAAACAGTGCAATACTAATTCCACTACTGCCACAAGTGAAGCTACACAGCTCATGACACCTCTCTGCTTTGTAAGGTGTTTTGAATTTCTTTACTCATGTTCTTACCTGACAATAAGTATGAGGAGACTAATGAATTGATAAAATTTAAATAAAAAGATAAAAAACAAATAATAGCATTTGAAAATATAACAGAATATCCCTCAGCTTCACAACTGATGTGAGTTTAACTTTCAGTATCAAAAAGAACACTCTTTTCAGACTTTACCAACCCACTGGATAATATGTACATTTGTAGCCTCTTGAGACAAGCAGTCCATACTCTTTAACTTTTATAGCAATAATTCATGAGCTTAATGAAGAAAAAAAACATTCCACTCAAGAAACCCATAAATAAAAACTGCACAATGATTCTCAAGAGTTTTTCTTTGTCCTCATCATGTTTTTAAGGTTTTATAAACATACATCATATCCATCATATTTGTTGGATATATTTACCTATGTTTTTCCATAATTTTCTATACATTTGTCCATGTTATTGCTTAGAATATTTGGACTATTGACCTCATCTTTATTGTTGTTGTTATATTTAGCGTATGGTAGCAAGGAAAAGACAAACACAGGTTGAAAGTTTTCTAGTATGAAATGTTGACAGAATGAAATTGTTTGTAAATACTGAAAACATAAAACTTTATCGTAAACAATCTTGTAATGAATGAGTCTTACCAATTGATTCCAAGTATTCTCACTTTCATTAATTAATAATAAAAATATCTGTCAAAGTTTGCAGAATCAATCTTCAATAAAACTAACATTGTATTATACGAGGGTGAATCAAAAGTTTTTCAATATTTTGTTAATGCGAATCACAATTGAGCAATTCCAGATACTTTCACGGACGTCGTGAGGCAGGGGATGAAGCAAAGTCAACTGTGAGATGCCGTGCTAAAGGGCTACTCACTAGATTTCATTCAATGATTTGTAGCATGATCTTGAAATCCATGGTTTTAAGCCAAGAAACCTTGCCTGATTGGTGGGGTTTGTTATATTTAGCGTATGGTAGCAAGGAAAAGACAAACACAGGTTGAAAGTTTTTAAACAATTATATTAACAAAAGGGAAAAACAAGGCGATAAAGCGAAAAATCAACTGTACAAATTGTAGCATACAATATCAAGTGAAAGAGTGACACGAGGTGTGTGTGTGAAGCCATAGTTCATATATGGTCACGTATGTTATAAGTAAAGAAACTCACTTGGTGGGTATGGTGGTATAAGGTTGGTAAGGGTATCAGATGATCTTGGTGGTAGTAGCAGTTGTGGACGGAGTGGCGTTGTAGCTAAGTCAACAGTTGTTCACAGCAGGTGGTGTGTCAAAAATCCATCAGAGTTCAGATGGGTTCTTATGGCCGTAGCGTGTTCTTCCCTTCAACCCTTGATAGGCTAGTCTGATGCCTTTGAAGATTTTCGCTGCTTAAATAGCTACCCTTTGGATCAAGTCGGTTCTGGGAATTTTTTTAGGGGGAAGA
The DNA here is from genome assembly GCA_963585895.1 of Sepioteuthis lessoniana. Taxonomy (NCBI): domain Eukaryota; kingdom Metazoa; phylum Mollusca; class Cephalopoda; order Myopsida; family Loliginidae; genus Sepioteuthis; species Sepioteuthis lessoniana. The sequence continues at coordinate 11,757,391 of OY757920.1, forward strand.
TTTATGATTGGCTGATAAGGGTATTTTGTTAATTTGAATTAATTTCTTGCATTCTCGCCCAGAAGCTCTGTGCAGAGCCTCTTGCACAAAGACACATTTTATTCATTGCTTCAGCAGCAGCCGTCAGGCTAACATCCGGTCGAATGCTACCCTTCTCCAGTCATGTGTATGTTTTTTGAATGAAATCGTAAATCGGGAAAGATCTGAATCCTGCTATATAACATCATACTCACAACATTTCAGATGATATGTTCTCCGGCCTTTTTATTCACTGTACCACTTAGACAAGTAATTTATGTTTTTCTATAATTAAACCTTATTATTAAACATTTTGTATATAAACTTATCATGTAAAATGTTGTAATTTGCCCAACTATCTTCTTTACCAACAACAACCTATGCAAATCAGTGTCTAGACCCCACATTCTAACAAGCAAAGAAAGTTCTGGGATTGTCTGCTCTTCCTTGCAGAATGACTTTTCCAGTTACTGCAAGGAGGTATTACAATTAGTTGCCATGGAAAAGCATCCAAGTATTAAAGGAAAAGGGCGCAAAATTTTTCTCTCAAACAATTGGACACGTCATTAAAAGAAAACATGATCTTCATCCTTTTTGCAAGGACACTTTCAGAAACCTAGCATGATACACTATACTCACTCCAAAGCCAACCTTCCTTTCCTCAATATTACAGCAAATGTTAAAACAAGTAAGTCTATACTTCCTTTTCTTTCTGCTTCTGTCTTTCATGCAACCTTAACTTTTATTGAACTTACTTTTCGACTCTATAAATTTCTTGTTTTATAGAATTATAATATATATTTACTTGTCGGTTAACCCTTGTTTGTCATTCATTTTTTTCTATCACAATCCAATAGCAAGTGATACAGCATTGTCCTCATCAGGATAGACTTTTCTTCTCTCCCCCTCTCACCTTGCATTACCATACACAAATATGGAGTTTTCCACTTATTTTTATCATACAAAAATATATAAGAACTGTACCAATTTATTTGTATTACAAATATAATTTCACATAGGCACGTTTTTCTTTTATTGTAGCTTTATTCCTGTTTGGTCTATATATCAATGAAAGTTGCTAAGTGTAAGAATTGTTTCCAGATTTCCTCATCGTGAAAATACCTTATACCTCATTCCTGTCTCTACAAATTTAAATCTATGAACAAGGTACTCATGTGGAAATAAAATAGAATTAAAACAAAGGACTACTACCTTCTGGCTCACTAACCAAATTATCACCATCCTTTCTCTGATAGATACAGTAAAACTAGCTACTTTCTTTCTTAGAGATCTCTAATATTTCAACACTGTTTCTGCATAAAGAGTTAAATCTATGTTTCTATGAAAACAGGTAAAACTTAAACTTAGGGAAAACTGAAATAGTGATGAGGATATTAGCCTGAATAATTCATGAAATGCTTTACCACAAACAATAAGAGTCTTTCATAAAATGTGCATATTCTTTCATAGTTATGTCATTGAAAAATAAAAGCAATAACAATTTATATTCCATCTAATCACTGTTACAATAGAGGATCAAGACAGTTACTGGTGATTTAAGGACATTTGTCATAAGGATTTCATTGTCTGTTGAAAAATGAAAAAACCAAAAAAAAACCTGCTAATGGACAGGATTTTAGAGAAAGACAAACTCTGTGTAAAAAACATAAAACCAACTTATTATAGATCAACTTTATATCCATCAAAATAGTTACCCTAGGTAACCATACACTGACTGAGACATTGTTCCCATTCCTGTTTATTTGTTTCTTTGTGTTTTATGGCATATCAACCTTTGTAGGTTATTTAATGCCAAATCCATTTTTATACATAAAAACAGTTCTATTTCAAATAATCCAGTTTAGCATAAGTACACAGTTTCAGTGTCAAACAGTTCTATTTCTGTTATATGATAAGGTAATTTTTTTTTTATATTGATCATTTTTCGTTAATTATATTTTATTATTTAGTTTGGTAAGGCTTTGAACTACTCAGGTCTCTTAGTCCAGGTGCATAGTCAGATGGTGCTGTCTTATGCCTGCGTAGAAAGGATATGACAATCATCATCTGTTATAATAAAACCCCCAGACAGGAAATTAGGCTGGAGTGTTGATGACATCATGCCCAGAAGAGAAGATCCTAAGAATTTGAGGATTATGAAAAGAGAGTGAGTTGAGGTCGACCATTGAAGGTAGCGGTTGAAATTTTTGGATCTCTATCGGCAGAGATCTTAAACACCACAAGATGTGGCGCGTGTGTAGGGAGTCAGCATAGTATGGTTAGCATAGGCTTTTATGAATTGTGTCTCTCTCCTCGTGTTCAAGGTCTGAAGCCAGAATTAATAAATCCATTCGTATCCAAAAGGACAATGTCTGCCTGTATTTGTATATTTATTTTCTGTTACAGTTGTTATTGATATTTTTATGAGTATACAACATTTCACACTATTCAGTTTAGTCAAACAGTTTTATTTCAAACAATTCAGTTTAACATAAGTATAGTTTTTAGTTTACACTCAGTTGAATGTCAAAACTGTTCTATTTCCAACAATTCAGTTTAGTGTAAGTACAGTTTCAATGTCAAAAACAGTTCTATTTCCAACAATTCAGTTTAGCATAAGTATGCAGTTTAAATGTAAAAACTTCTATTTTGAGCAATTCAGTTCAGCATAAGTACACAGTTTAAATATCAAAATAGTTCTATTTTAAAAAATTCAGTTTAGTATAACTAGGCAATTTAAATGTCAAAACAGTTCTATTTCAAGCAATTCAGTTTAGCATAAGTACACAGTTTAGTTCTATTTGACGCTTAGATAGGACACTATCAGGTTCTACCTCTTCGGGCCAGAGTGGACCTGGGAGCAATGGCAATAAAGGGATACTCCGCATTCCCCAAAGCTCCAGCATTACTGGAACCTCACCATCAAATTGCTTAGTATCATATCCAGGACACTCATTTGGGTGTCTTACCCCTCTGCAGAGATGCAGTCAGTGTATTCTACAGCTCCAGCTGACCGAGAAACACTGCTGTAAATAATGCTGGAAGTCTTCAACTGACACTGTCTTCAGTTAGTCAATTTAACCTATTGCATATTCTCATTAAATATTTAGTGGTGTCACCACAAAGCTAAACTTTGATTTTTGAGATGAAGAAATAGTCTCTAGAAATCAAATAATGGACTGTGATATCATCGGAATATTATTTTTGGCACAAAAAACATTCACAGAGACTGATTTTTTTTCATTTCTCAGATGACCAGCTCTGAGTTAAAAACAATGTGTGTATTTACCCAACCTCTCCATCAGATGTGGTGTTTGAGTACAGCTAGTTTAAATTAAGAATTTTCCTTCTCTGTATCTGGTTACCTAACTATGGCCAAAGAACCTAATCTACCCTACTATTTACCCACATCTGGAGGGAGCAGAGATGGTTTTATGCCTTTACTAAGAATATTACTACAAAGTGAAATACAAACAGCCTTTCCAGGAATTGAACTTGGGTTGCCAATTCAATTTCTTACGATGAGAATGATTACACTAAGATCAATGTTAATAAATCACCAATCATTCTCACTATCAAATATTGATCAGATCTGATTGGAATCTTCACTTTTTTTCAATTTACCTCAGTTTATGAACTGACTGTTCAATCAGATCTGGATCTATCATTGACAATCTTGGCCATCTATAATGCCTTGTGCTCAGGATAGATCTTGATCTCCATAGGTCTATGTTAACTTGTTAAATATTGAATTATATCATCCTGAAATTTGATGCTGAATTTAATCCTATGATCGACCATCATGATATGCTTAAACAAACATATTTGTTAAAATTCAGATTTACTTCAGCTCAGTTGGCTAGGGTTGTAGAATGCACCGATTGCATTACTGCAGAGGGTTAAGACCCCCAATGTATGTCCCGTATATGACATTAAACAATCTGATAGTGAGACTCTAATCTGGGAGCTTTGGGAAATGAGAAGTATCACTTCATTGTCATTGCTCCCATGTCCACTCTGGCCTGGGTTGGTAGCACCTGATGAGGGTCCAAACTATGGGCCAAAAAAGAACTGTTTGACATTTAAACTGTGTGCAAACAATTGACTTATGCTAAATTGAATTGTTAGAAATAGAACTGTTTGATCATTTAACTATATGTAAACAAATAACTGATGTTTGATTGAATTGTACATGATACACAGCAATATTGGAACCATTTAACTGTGAGCCAATAAATGAGTAATGTTTAAAAGAATTATTAGTGTTAATAGACATTCTTGAAACCCCCTTGTCTGTCTGCAAACAGATGGTTAATTGTAAATTGAATTATTCTTATAAGTTGAAAATGCTAGAAACCATTTAACTGTGTATAAAAAAAAAGCTCTGGCTCTTTTAAAAATATTTTCTACAAAATGTGTTTACAAATCATATATTTAATATATATGTATAAAGAGGATTTGGCATTAAATAACCTACAATGGTTGATATGCCATAAAACCAAACCAAACCAAATCCTATATATTTAATATATATGTATAAAGAGGATTTGGCATTAAATAACCTACAATGGTTGATATGCCATAAAACCCAACCAAACTAAACCAAGTTTACTTCACTGAAGATGAATTATGAACTGATTGTTTTCACATGAGTTCATGATCAACCGGAAAAATAAAAAAATTCTATCAAGACCTGGACTTCTCAAAGTGATCCATTGATTATTTACTGAGCAAATTGAAAAGTACTTTGAAAATAGAATATGGCTCAAACTGACAAACCTGCCACCTAATATTCATAATCTCTGTACCCACCAAACCCAACCATCCTATTAAAAAATGATTCAGGAATTAAAGGTGTGTTAGCATTTATAGTTTACAGTTTTTTTCTCATATAAATTGTATTAAACAAGAGTCTATGTTTTGTAATTTGATATTTAATTAATTCATTTGAGGTGAATGGAAATGAAATTTGGTTACCAGGGATTCTAGTAAAAATTTTGAGAAATCCTGATATACCCCTCATATGTACAGAAAAAATTGATTTTGATAAATAAGAAAATATATATTCTTGTTGACAGATAAAGATGATTTTAAAGCATTAAAAAAAATTTAGGCAAAGAATCAACCAATATACCAAGAATTGAGTAGTTGTTAGGGTGAAGCAAAAGAATTTTCATTTTAAAATCAACTGAGTCTAAACATCTTTGAGGCTCTTGTATGTTTGTTTAAAGTTTTTATGATTCTCTATATACTGTATCTTATTATGATTCTTGCTTTCCTGAAAGATTTTAAGAGTTGGTATTTGGTTTCTCTTCTACCTTGCATTTAAAAGCTTCAGAACCCAGGTAAACATTTTAAAAATTATTCTAATTATTTCAGATAAATTTTACATAATTTTGTTTGCTGGATATTTAAAGATTTTTCCATTACTAACTATTTCTTCAAGAAGCTCATTTTTTAGTTTTAAATAAGGTTTTTGTTCAATTTTTCTCTTTACATATAGATACAATGAAAAATTGTTTGGAGGTGATTTTTATTTATTTTTTCAATTTCAAATCTAAAAATCATTGTAATTTTCTCTATGATATAATTTTTTTTCACAAAACATTTTTTAATGTTGGTTTTCAAATAATTTCACATTCTACATATAAATCATTTATTTTAAATGGAGCTTCATGAACAGTTTCTCAAAAATACTGTTGATATCAGAACAAATAACCCTTGGCTGTGATTAGCTACAGAAGAACAAAAAAAAAGAAACTGCGATTCTCATTTTAGCAGCCTAAAACCAGGTTTTAGGAACCAATTCTGTAAAGAAGTTTATTTATCAAACTGTGGAGGGTAACTGGTGCTGCCTACATGGCATAAAAGTAATAAGTATTGCACACATTATCAGTGGATAAGAAATACTGGCACAAAAAGAATACAAAAACTGCGCAGACTGACCATGTTATCTATCATCATTGACTTGATATGATCTTTTCGTAAGGAGACACAAGAGTGTCTTATCATTGATGTTGCTGTCCAAGTTGATAGCAGCTGACAATGAAAAAAAATTAAGAAATTTATCAAGTAAGCTCAAGTAAAAGATGAACTATGGCCAATGTGGGAATTGAACGCTTAGGTTGTTTCCATTGTCATTGATGCACTGGACACTATAACCAAGTGATTCAAAAAGTTCCCAGAACTACTGGGCCCAGTTGGCTATGGCTGTAGAATACACTGACTGTATCTTGGCAGAGGGATAAGCCTCTACCAATGAGTGTTCTGTGGCCCAGTCGATTGGGGCTGTAGAATACACTAACTGCATTGCTGCAGAAGGGTAAGACTCCACCAATGAATGTCCTGGATATGACACTGAACAATCTGATGGTAAAGCTCCAGTAATGCTTGAGCTTTGGGGAATGCGGATTACTCCTTCATTGCCATTGCTCCAAGGTCCACTGTGGAGACTATAACCAAATGATTCAAAAAGTTCCTAGAACGACTGGGCCCAGTTGGCTATGGCTGCAGAATACACCAACTGCATCTCTTCAGTAGGGTAAGACCCTCACAATGAGTGTCCTGTTATGATGTTGAACAGTCTGATAGTGAGGTTCCTGTAATGCTGGAGCTTTGGGGAATGCAGAGTATCTCTTCATTGTCATTGCTCCCAGGTTCACTTTGGTATCACCTGATATGGTCCTGTGTATGGGTCAAATAGGACTGTTTGACATTTAAACTGTATACTTATGCTAAACTGAATTGTTTGAAATAGAATTGCTTTTACATTTAACTGTGTGTAAACCAAAAAGTATGAACTTACACAAAGCTGAATTGTTTGAAATAGAACTGTTTGATCACTTAACTGTGTGCAAACAAATGACTGATGTTTAATTGAATTGTTAGTGATACATAGCAATACTTGAAAACTTGTATGACACCAAATGATTAATAGTAAAAAGAATCATTCATATTTGATAGAAATAAGTGAAATCATTTAACTGTGTAAAAAATGACCTCACGCTCATTTAAAAATGTTATCTACAAAACGTGTTTAGAAATCATACGTATTTCATATATATGTATTAAAAGGATTTGGCACTAAATAACCTACAATGGTTGATATGCCATAAAACCCAACCAAACCAAATCATATATATTTAATATATATATGTATAAAGAAGATTCGGCATTAAATAACCTACAATGTTTGACATGCCATAAAACCCAACCAAACCAAATCATATATATTCAATATATATGTATAAAGAGGATTTGGCACTAAATAACCTACTATGGTTGATATGCCTTAAAACCCAACCCAACCAAATCATATATATTTAATATATATGTATAAAGGGGATTTGGCATTAAATAACCTACAATGGTTGATATGCCATAAAACCCAACAAATCAAATCATATATATTTAATATATATGTATAAAGAGGTTTTGGCATTAAATAACCGACAATGGTTGATATGCCATAAAACCAAACCAAACCAAATCCTAGAATTACTAAACATTTCACATGACACTGGCACTCCCAAAAGTCAACAATTCTTGCATGTCTTAATGTTCTGAGGAAAAAAGTGTTTAAGGTCATTGACCTGATGCTCAGTTATGAACAACAACAACAGCTGAGATCGACATTGCAAAGCATTGAAGGAAATAATTATGATTAAACAAGTTAAGTTTTTCTCAGCAGTAAAATGCATAAGCCAAAAGCAGATATAGATCAACTCTACTTTTGAGGAAATGAAGGTGGCAGAATTATGATTCAATTAGAACTCTCATCTAAAAGTACAACAGTTGGCCATTATGCATAAACTTCAGTCAAGTAAAGACTGGATGCTGTATCAAGTGAAAGATCATAAAACCACTAAAGAATTTAATTCAGTTGTGAAAGAATTCAAACATTTCTGGAATAATTAAACATGACTGAAACAGAGCTGCATATCTCTGAACAAATGTTGTCTAACAGAGGAAGACAACAACGCTGATGTCTACAAATATAATCTGATTCTTTCATTTTCTTTTTATTACCCAAAATAATCCAACAAGGGTTTTGTAATCCTATGGCACCAAATAGAATATGGTGTAATGTTACCCCTTAGTTCTCAGTCAGACCTCATGGCAACTCCACTGTGACACAGAGTGACGACCACAAAACACTATATGTTGGCTGGCTCGATACATAATTTTATCGCTAAGAGAAATTCTAACAGTAGGCGAAAAGAGATAGAGTAAGAAATATACATCAGCTCATTTAGATAGACAGATAGAATAAGCAGTGGGATACTTAAGAGACGGATACTTAGTAATTTTTCTTCTGACTGCTCTGGTTCCTGTCTGGTCTCTCCTCAGGTCTGTAGACTCTACCTCCTGGTGTCTTTAAATCTGTTTCTTATATATCTTCTTAAAATTATTCATTACCTAATCTTTTAATCACATGTCATCACTCCTTTTAGTGACACATAATTGCTAAATATCAGCTCATTCTACCTAGATCTTAGAACACCAAATTCTAAAACAAAGTGTCCATCTTTAGAATTGGTTTATCATGATATGATTGACCTGTTTACGCAAAACAAGGCTTACACGAACCTTGACCTTTACAAAGTGAAACCCTGAAAATTCAAACTCTGAATTTAGCTAGAAAAGAATTTATAACTAAAATGATTAACTAAAATCCTCCATCATGTTACACTTGATATGCCATAAAACCAACCAACCGATTAGTACATGACCTGTCAATTGGGGCCCTTGAATATACTGACTGTATTCCCTGCAGAGAGGTAAGGCCCTTGAAAAAGGCATGTCCTGGGACTGGTTCTTAATTGCATCTTATGTTGAGTCTCTGCTTATAATGAACTGGAGAGTGTGGAGTATCCCTTCATTGCTATTACTCCCCGGTCAACTCTAACTCTGATTGGTTGTAACTTTAAGGGTCCCATCTATGAGTCAAATAAATCTGTTTATAAATTAGTCATTTTCAATAGGAATATTTGATGCCATAAAACTAAGCAAATTATTTGTGTTAAGAATAGTCACTTGTAGCGATTATTGTTTACCAAAGACTGTTGTTTGTTACTTAAAACCATATAACAGTACGCATACAAATGACTATGATTGAATAGAAATGATTATTTGAATAGACATAAATATTTGTATTAGATTGGTATACTAGAGACCATACAACTCAGCGCAAATTATTTGTATTTGATAGGAATACTTGAAACCATACAACTCAGAGCAAATTTTTTGTATTAGATAGGAATACTTCATATATAACTTTATATAAAAAGAACTCTTATGAAATAAGTAAGTAAAGTTGGCGACTGTAGTCAAGGGTGACCAGAAGGTTCCCTTTTCAATAACTACCACACCGAGGTGTAAGGGAGGGCACTACTTCTTTCCCTGGATTGCTCCACTTTACCCTTGATTCCTACCTTATATTGCTGAGTGTTAAGCAAGGAGATATCAAGTACCATTTTTAAAGTCTTTGGTATGACACAACCTGGGATTGAACCTAGGTCTACTGGACCACTGGGCTAATGAAATAACTACACAAAATGTAGATATAAATGTACAATGAATGCAATTCCCTAGCCTCAAGACATAAAATAACCCTAGACTGGTTGACATTCCATTAAAATCAATCAATCAAGTGTATCTGTGACTCACTAATAATCCTATAAGAAGAATCTGTTTTGTTTTTATTTTATTTTCTTTGAACTTGATATTTGTTTATTCCTTTAACTTTATTTCCAGATATTTTTATTTGAAAGAGTAGCCATATTATTTTGAAGGTGATTTGAATAAACACTGAAGTATTAACAAAATCCACTTCATTTTCTTCTTTTCTCACTAAATATTGACTATTTACATCTTTATAAAATATTTTTAACTGTTCTTTGAGTTGATTTCGAGTTCTGTTTTTCAAGTGTAAATGCATTTTAAGAGAATATTCACAAAGTATAACATCAACATCAGTAGAGATAAAACAAAAATAAAGAAATCTCTGCTTGTCTCCTTGTCATTATATGACTAAAACTAGTAGTACCGCTATTACATTCACTTCCACAGACAAGCAGTTGCTGGGTTTTATGGATTCAACAAGCAAATTCTTAACTACACATTTAAAAGCAAACATTACTGTTAACTAAATCATGAAACTGTACTGTTATTGAGTTTTACAAATACATTTTTAAAGATATTTGAAAAATAAACATTCATGCTTATATTGATTGCATCTCAATACTCAATTATCAAAAGGTATTCATATTAACAGAAACACACATTTGAAGAATAAGCAACATGATTCAAGCAAAAATAAACAAATTTCAATTGAAATTAAAGCATTCTTAATGTAAAAAATGAATGTAGTTCAATGAAACTGATACTTTTTTATTATTATTATTTTTTAAAATTATAACTAGAAAAGAATGACAATTCTTTCACTGAAGTTAGAATATGCAACTATGGACCATTGTTTTAATTGCATATCATAATGTTAAGTCAGAAATGAAACATGCAATTAAATTCTAAAGTTGGCGAATGGCAACAAATATCCATGAACAAAATTGAATGTATATTTTATTAATGATTCAGTGAATGGAATCAAGTCCAATATGCATATAACAAAATTATAGCTTTGCTTAATACAAAGAATATTAGAATTAAAAACATGAAAAATTGCCAAAATGAAAATAAGATGTAAAATTTGTTATATACATTAATAGAAAATAAAATTGCAGCAATATGAACGTGTGTTTCAATTTACACAAGATTAAACATACAGGTAGTATATCTGGATTACACAGTAAATGATGAAACATGCAGCCTAATATATGCACGTATTCCAAATCAAGGCAAGTATCAACAGTATTTAGCCCTTATATTGTAGAATATTGGTTGTCAAAGTATGTGGGTAAAATCTGAATGACAACGATAGTTCGATGGTCTCAGTCGTATTTCTATGAAAACACCTTGTCTCTGCATTTATAGATTCTGGAACAAGAGAGATAATTCCCTCTTGTTCCTTTCCTGCTCTAAAAGTAGGCAAGGCTCTTTGAAAAGTTGACTGTTCTTTAGAATCAGCAATCTTTTGTGGGAGTAGTCAGGATAGGGCTCGAGGAATTCACAATGGCATGTGTTGTGCAATTGTCTCTTGTGGGGTGTCCAACTGTTGCACTGTTGTCATTACATGCAGGATTTGGAGAATTGGAATACATGACTGGAACATCCCTGGCAGACCCTGTGGGCTCAGCCAGTGCACTTGGTATGGGAGTTGGACATGGTTTGAAATTGCACATTCCTCAAGAAACGGTGATTTGTTGACATCGGAAGTGGTGCTATGTTCAAGATACATGACATCGGAAGTGGTGCTATGTTCAAGATACATGACATCTTGTTTTGGTCTTGCATAGCCACCTTAAATACTTCCACATGGTTCATATTCTGTTCAAGGGTTTTCAGTAACCCTGCCATAGCTAACATATCCACTTGTAGAATATCATGGGCTATATCCTGAATAAATTGATCCCTGATGTATTTACTGGATAAATCATGATCACAGTTGGAACTTATGAAATTACAATCCTGGGTGTGATCTTAAAAGAATCAAATATCTTTGACTTAACTCACTCTTGCTTTGCTAAATGGAAGAAAATGAAATCCTATGCACCATGGGAATCAATTTCTATATCACCAAGACTTCAAGAATGTCAAGTAGTTTACTGTGGTTGGTGCTGAAAAAATCAGAGTAGGTTTTCATAACGGTTCATGACGGTTTCATTAGCACAATCATATATTAGAATGTTCAACTGTGTGAAGGGGAGGTTAGTAATTTACATAAATACACCCCAGTCTATTTTGAATTTTCAGAATTGTTGCTTTGTCATTTCCAAGTGGATTTGGGGAAGTTTTGCAGCAGGTGTTTTTACATTGTTGGCTAACAATGGGGGTGAGGCTAGGGATTCTTTGACAAGCATTAGTATGGCAAGCATTTCACCCAAAGTCTTGATACCCAACTCTTTGAGCATTTAATGGTCCAGCATAAGTAAGCTGTCTTTCATAAGCTTCTCATTTGGAAATGTCTGTGCATAAAGCTTAGCAGAGGTGAGAGATATGCCTGCTTCAATATAAATGCTTTCCCATTTACCTGGGTCTCATCCTGTCTGCTGCACTATTTAGAATATTGATGGTTGAAGTATGTGGGTAAAATCTGATTGACATATGTCAGTTCAACGATCTCATTCAAATTTCTACAAAGATAAAGCTTGGACTGCATTTATACAATCTGAAAACAAGGGAGATAATTCCTACTTGTTCTTAGACATTAATATACTGTATATAATCTATGTGTGTTATCATACACCTGTACTCTAACATGCATTGAATAATACATATGGTTGGTGAGTTGGTTTGACAGCATATCAGATTTTCTTGGGCTACCTAATATTCAAGTTGGCTATATTTGATTTTTGCAAGCAATTATTCGCATTTAGCTATTATAATCATTTGCAAAGAAATATAGCTTCAAGTAACTATTCTTAAGACAAATAATTTGCACACAGTTGAATGGTTTCAAGTATTCCTTTGTAATACAAATACTTTTCACACAGTTATATTGTTTCAAGTATTCCTATCAAATACAAATAATTTGCACACAGCTGTATAGTTTCAAGTATTCCTATCTAATACAAATAATTTGTGCACAGTTATGTTTTCAAGTATTCCTATCTAATACAAATAATTTGCACACAGTTGTATGGTTTCAAGTATTCCTATCTAATACAAATAATTTGCACACAGTTCTATGATATCAAGTATTCCTAGCTAATACAAATAATTTGCTTACAGTTGTATGGTTCAAGTATTCCTATCTAATACTAATAATTCGCACAAAATTGTATGGTTTCAAGTATTCCTATCAAATACAAATAATTTGCACACAGCTATATTGTCTAAGTATTCCTTTGTAATACAAATAATTTGCACACAGTTATATGGTTTCAAGTATTCCTATCTAATACAAATAATTTGAACATAGTTATATGGTTTCAAGTATTCCTATCTAACACAAACAATTTGCACATAGTTATATGGTTTCAAGTATTCCTATCTAACACAAATAATTTGCACATAGTTATATGGTTTCAAGTATTCCTATCTAATACAAATAATTTGCACATAGTTATATGGTTTCAAGTATTCCTATCTAACCCAAATAATTTGCACATAGTTATATGGTTTCAAGTATTCCAATCTGGTTTAAAGTAACTAATCAAGTTAACAATCATTTAAAATTCGTAAATAGTTCATACTTAGTTACAAATATAAATTTTTAACAGCCTTTGTAATAATATAATTTTAAATCAAAACATTATTTCAAAAAGATCCATATAACCCATAGGTGGCACCATAACAGATACTACCATTCCTGGTCAAAATAATTGCAATGAAGATGTTACTCCATACTTCCTAGAGCTTCAAAATTGGATCCTCACTGTTTAATATTATACCCAGTACACCATGAATATGTATTTACCAACCTCTCAACACAAGCAGGATGTGACAAAAGGTCAGTCTTTTAAATGAAGTTAATAGATTTGAACTCCAAATTTTCATTCTCCTAGTCCAGTTGTTATACCAAAGTTAAAGAGCCTAGTCTGCCCTACTATTAACTCATAGCTGGAGAGAGAATAGAAAATACATACTAAGAGTGAATGTCATTCAACAATTTATTATCTTATGCTTCTCATACCTTTTGATACAATTTAGCAATATCTATAATTGGCCTAACAGAATGAGTCAGGTGTTGTCATATCATATCCCAATACATGTTCAATTATAGATAAATCTGGCAATCATACCAGCCAGGGAAATTATCAAAGATCTTGCAGAGTATTGTGTGTAGCAAGGTCATTATGTGGATAGACATTAACCAGCTTGAGCAGTACATCTCTTTCCTCTTGAAGAAATGGCAGCAGAAACGGTTAAACAAAGTTCTGGCAATGTCTTGTACTGGTCAACATGCCTTCATCAAACACCAAAAGGCACTGTTTACATTTAATTTCACACTAATCCCTTTGGGAAAGGTATTAATCCATCTATTCTTGCCTCCCATCTGTGGGTAAATAGTAGCATTAGATTATTATGATGCTCCTTTGCTATCTTCTTCAGGCATTAGCTATGATTATCTCTTAACCTCCATGTTGTTTTATATTGATGATGATAATCCAAACCCCTTCTTTCTCTGAGGGCTGCTTCGTTATGAGGAATAAACATCTCTTGTTAGGAAGAATAAATAACAAGCCACTTCTGTGCCTACACTTATCTTTGTTTATTTCAGCTAGATTATTGACCCAGTCTGAAGTAGCTGACCAACAGATGGAAAATTACGATATATCACTTCAACTGTTCTCAGCTGATTAACTTGTTCAACTATTTTCCCAGTGTCCTTTGATCACATGATATCTTAACCAATCAAAAACTGGAGCAGTCCTCATGGCATAATGACTTCAACCTTAATGTAAGCAAGGTTGAACTTAAGTTGAGCTATTAAATTCATTTTCAGACAAATACCCTTGAGAAAGGTATGAACCTCTTATTCCCCCAGCAATTGATTAAATAGTATCACAACTACTCTTTTACAAGGATGGTTTTGGCATTAAGTAACCCACTGTGGTGAGAGAAATCATGCACACGGCAGCTCAAAGTGTGCACGAATATGTCTGGCGTGTAAAATGAGATCAGGGGAAGATCGAACTCACATCCTCCCGATCGTGAATCGTGTTTGACGTTACTGGTGCGCAGGTAAATTACTACATTGTACAATTGACCCGGATGTGGCATTTTGGTATGATGATTTTAATCCTGCACGAGAGACAGGCAATTGGAACAAGTCGAAGCGATGCAGGACGAGAGACAAACTGGGGCGAAGGACTGCTAGAAGACTGTTGCAGGAAAAAGGGATATTTTTCAGCGTAGAAATTCAGCTGTTCATCTTCTATTAAGGAGAAATTGATTCCATGAATTCAGCTACGAGAGACTCTTTTCTTTCTGTTGCTGAGGAGGCATACCATCCACCCACCCTCCTTTTATTTACACCCACAAAAGTTGATATTTCATTAGGCAAAAAAAAAAAAACAATCATCAATTGGGATTCAAACTCAGCTGGGATCCACTATACATCACTCAAACTGAATGAGATTATGATGTCTTTTTTTCCCAGTTGTTCTCACTGTTAAAATTTAATTTGGATGCTACACTTCCTGTCAATGATAAATCTCACTAATCTATTAAATGCTAATCTATTATAATACTAATCCATTATAAATCTCACTAATCTATTATGTTACATTCCTACCATACTCATCATCTTTTTGCCTCTCTTCTTAATTAAGATGAAAGGTTTTATGGCATATCAACCATTGAAGGTTATTTCATGCCTACACTTAAAGAAAGCAAGAAGCAGTCGCAGACTAGACAGATGACATAGTACTTCTGGTAAATACACATACCCAAGCCAAATCCTTACTGCATACTCTGCAGCAGGTGGCATAGGCCTTAATGTGAATTCAGACAAAACCGAGTACATGTGTTTTAATAAAAAAAAGAGACATCTCCACATTAAATGGTGTTTCTCTAAAAATAGTGGACAAGTTCCTTGGAAGCAGCATCTAATCTACTGAAAACTACATCAATATGCAACTAGTGAAGGTGTGGACTGCTATCAATAGGTTATTAATCACATGGAAGTCAAACATATCTGATAAAATAAAATGCAATTTTTTCCGAGCAGTGGTGATGTCAGGTCTATGATATGGATGCCCCACTAAAGCACCAGTTCTCATAAGATCACAAAAGTTAAGTTGCCTGTTCAGTTCTCAGAAGCGTTACAAATCCAGAACAGTGTAACACCATGATACTATCTCGAACATCGATAGATGCTCCACTTCTTCAAATACAAGGTGATTCAGTTGTTTCAGATACGAAGGTTTTTTTTTTGGACCCAACATTTTATAGCAGTAAATGAAAACAGGAAATAGACTCGGTGACACGAGTTCAAATCCTGGACGAGATGATTGCATTGCACATAGCACTAATGATATTTACCAACCCCTCCACTCGGGTAGGATATGACACAAGGTCCATTTTTAAGCGGAGTTTAACAGGTTTGAATTCAGAGTTTTCCTTCTCCTAGACTAGTTGCCTCACCAAGGCTAAAGAACCTATTCTGCCTTACTATTTACCCATAGCTGGAGGGAGAATAATTGGATTCATACCTTTCCCAAGGGTATTAGTGCTATGGGCCCGTGGAGTAATGGTTATCGTCATAAAAAATGGACACGCCGACACGAGTTCTAATCCTGGACGAGACTGATTGCATTTCACATTTGGGAAAGGTATGAATCCAATTATTCTCCTTCCAGCTATGGGTAAATAGTAGGGCAGAATAGGTTCTTCAGCTTTGATGAGGCAACTAGTCTAGGAGAAGGAAAACTCTGAATTCAAACCTGTTAAACTCCGCTTAAAAATGGACCTTGTGTCATATCCTGCCTGAGCAGAGGGGTTGAGTAAATATCATTAGTGCTATGTGCAATGCAATCATCTCGTCCAGGATTTGAACTCGTGTCACCGAGTCCATTTCCTACAATGATAACCATTATACCACGGGCACCTCCTATTGTTGTTTCTGATACGAAGGTGTTTTATTTGGACCCAACATTTTATAGCAGTAAATGAAAACATGAGGGAGAGAAAGAGGAAGATATCATAATGGTCTATAAACAACCAGATGGCACACCAAAGAGACACCCACCCTCAAATTTGAACCGATTCATCTCTACGACCAGCTGCAACTCACTTCAATGGCTCCTGACGCCAACTGACCCTGTTTTCCAAATTCTCTTATTTTTTTATATATTCTAAATTAATCACCTCATCAGCTAATGTCTTTGCTGTGACATCATCCCACTAAATTGAATTATTATTTTTATCTAATTTTAATCAAAATAACCCTAAGTAAGCAGCATGTACCTGATTAGTTTATTTTTCAATATGTGGACCTCCTAACGTTATTTTAGTGGGTGACTGTCGGTTCAACCCACATGCGCGTACAAACACTGCACACCTTGACATCTGAGACTATTACACTTATACTCAACAATCTCAAACCAATTTACAATTTTACCAAATTAAATAATATTTAACCAAATCATCATCATCATCATCATCGTGCTGGCAGCACGGATATCCCTGACCCTCTCTCGCCACTCCTCCCTATCGTTCATCGCCCTAGGTAGGTCTTCAGGACAACAACCTGTATCCTCACATAGCTGCTGAATGTACGTTCGAGCTGGTCGTCCTGCTTTTGCGCGGCCATGTGTGGGGATCCATAAGAGTACATCTCTTATGAGTTCATCTCTGCTTCTCCAGCAGTGCCCCGCATGTCTGGTTCGTCTAACTTGAATAGTTTTCGTGATAGGGGGCAGGTGGCCGTACAGTTGGTGTCTTGTGGGGTGTTGCTGCCAGGACTTGTTCAGGATTGCACGCAGCATTCTTGTGTAATTGCCATCTAGTTTCTTCTCCAGCCGTTTTGTTAGCGTCCATGTAGTGCATCCATATAGCAGTATCGATAACAGCAGGTACCCTAAGCAACCTGAGCCCCATATGCCAGACTAAGCAAAACTTAGTAAATAAATAACACATCTGATTGATTAGCATGTTAAACTGTTGAGGGTTATTTCATGCCAAGAGATTAGGGAATCATGTTCATTGTATGTTCCTATTTTCATTTTTTGTACAATTTTTTTTTTTTGTGTGTTCATTGTCTGATTAAATATGAATAATTTTTGAACAGATCTATTTGAGCCATAGATGGGACCCTAACAGGTACATACTACCACTGGGCCAGAGTGAACCTGGGAGTAATGGTTATATACCACACTCGCCACAACTTCAGAACTGGAGCCTCACCATCAGATGTAGTTTACTGTCATACTCTGGACACCCCCTTTTTTTGGAGGGGGTTCTTACCCCTCTTAGGTGATATATTCAGCATATTCAGAGCCTTGCTTATAGGGTTAAAATAACTCATCTCTCGTAACTATATAGTTATTCTTTTTAAATAATAAAAAAAATGCTCAAAAAATAGATTGTTGTCATTTACTAAACATGTCTTAGTTTGGCTCAAGGTCAGAAATATGGAACACCCATTGACAAACAAATAATGCTCTTCTATCCCAGCTTACAAACCATTACACTGTATGACGTATACTCCAAATATATATATATATATATATATATAGTGATACATACATACATACATACATACATATATATATATATATATATATAGTGTATCAGTTTTGAACATTATAACACATTTTATTAAGCATTTGAACAAAGAAAAAAATGGTGTAATTTCTTTTTCACAATGAAAGTGTTTAATTACCTTTCAGTTAATAACCATAGCTGCTATTAACAAACAAAATGTGCAAACATTTCTTTTCTTTTTCTTTTTTTTTAGGGAGTTCTGTATCAATTGAGAAAATAGGTTATTATGTTATGTAAGTGAAAGTGTATTTGAGTCATCAGAAATGTGTAATTACATATTGAATAAGTTAACAGACTTCTTGCAATTGTTGAACTTGCGAAAACTAAATGATGCAGCCCACGAAGAAGCAAAGGTGTGAGAGAGTGAAATGTTCCTTACTGTCAAACCTGTCGTATATCCTCAAAGGTAAATGGTTGTATAGCAATAAATTGACATTTTTAACAGACCATAAAAATAGATAGGTGCATTTTAGATAAGTGCAGACTTTACTTGGATTTTAACTGATTTCAGAAATGGCACAGACAACACAATTGTTGATGTCAAATGCCTTGGTTATTCCAGCTGTGGTAATTTCTACTATATGAAGTGAGAAAATAAATTCAATTCAATCATTTAAGCATTTGACTTTAATCTGGATCTTAAACCCTGGATAAAATAAAATATGAAATCAGCTTCATTCTGAATCTTCATTATATTTTCAAGAGAAAAATTGAAATTTTTTTAGGCAGTAAATAGATTTTGTGTCAGTTCAATTACTTATGAGCATTACCTGTATTTTATTTTTTTATTTTTTGCCAAAGATTAGAGCAGCTTTTGTTACATACTGACCCTCTGCCAAGCTGTCAAAAGAAGAAATGCACCTGTGTAAATAACAGGTGCATCCAGTTGAAGATATCAGGGGATCTGGGGATGACCTTGACTGTCACCGGGTTGAATTGAGTACAAATGTGACACTCGCAAGAAGTAGGTGGGCATCAAATTATTATATAACCCCAACGACAGGAAGTTCAGATCAGTTGAAGAGAATATGCTGGAATGAGAACCATGTCTCAGCAGGGGCTGGGCCCCCAGGCCCCCGGTTGAGGAGCCTAGGAGAACGGGAAAGAAAGGCTATGATAGCCAGAAGAGTTGGGGGGTCAATATATTGCAGTTCTGTTCAGTCTCCAACTCACCTCTCACACACAACCCTTTCAGTAAAGTGAGAGGTATATTTTTCTAAAGAACTGTGTCTGCTCATCTTTATTGTGTCGTTGTTATGTTTCTGCATGCATATGTATTATGTGGCTATACAAAACTATTAAGGATTTTGAGCGGGGAAAAATCCAAATAAGCTTGTTAGTTTAGATACTATTCTAAACAGCAATATCAGTTTGCTTTTCCAATCCCTTTGATCTATTTTGGAATAAGATTTTGGGAGGAAAAAATGTTGTTGTTTTTTTTTTTTGTTAACAATTTAATTCTATTTAAAAGAATCCTTTTCCAGAAATATAGCATTTTCAATCAAAAAAGGCTGTCTTTCTAGAAATTTAGCAATCACAATCAAAAAGTACATGTTTTGTTATACTAGACTTTATTAAGCTCTCCTAATTCTTGCTTTCATACTGTTATATTCTCATGTGCTGTATCATAACGACACAATAATAAAGACAGATGCAGGAAGACTTCTTTAACAAAATATGTACCTCTCACTTTATTGCAAGGGTTCGAAAAGGTTATTCAAGGTTTGCGTGTGAGAGGGAGCTGGAGACCAAACAGAACTGAAATATTTTGACCCCCACTCCTATGGCCGTCAACGTTGTGTCTTTCTCGTTCTCCTGATGCTCAACTGGAGGCCCTGGGGTCCACTCTGCTGGGTGCTGGCTTTCTTTACTGCATCTTATCAGCATCTTCTCTGGACCCCAATTCAATCAGGGCTCCCGAGGGCCCTTTCGGCCGGGTGTGGCTTTCCCTACCACATCTCGTCTATAACTCCGTCTCCAACTCTACTGCAACTGCCACTCAACTGTTGTCTTGACTGCGTTATATAGTAGTTCAACGCCCACTCGATCGCCCACTCAATCTTTGAAATCGAATGTTTAATCGTCATCAAGCGGAAATAACTGTCATGCAGTTCACAGGTCACTCTCTTCCAGTGCATCAGTCTATGAGTGTACCATGGGAATTTTTTTAGCTTGTCCCATTTCATCAACCAATTTCCGCCCACACAATTTCCTCTCATAACTGCCATTAGAATGTGTCACCTCCTTCCAGTGCATCACCTTGGAATGGCATTTTTGGCCGGGTCAAAAGGTCAAAATATAACAATACCCATCTCAAGTGGTCAAATTTTGAACAGCCTTATTGCTGTTTAACCTTGGAAATCTATCTGGAATGAGTACTTAAAGTCTGATTTGATGGTAAATATACAGAGTGCAATGAAATTTAATTCTTCTACCTGTTTTTATCTCTCAAAACCAAGCAATTAAAAGCAAATCAACTCATCACTCAATAAGTCCCAGGCCTAACTAATAAAACAACTTTTAGACAAAGTTCAACTTTATCCATAAACAGTCTCCTTCTAGGGTGATACACTGATTCCAATGCTTCTCTAACAATTTGATGCCTTTTTTGTACGATTTGTCTTTGGCCTCACAATACACCTCAGTTTCCGATATCACTTCTTCATTGAAGCCAAATCTCTTTCCCTGGAGCATTCTTTTGAGGTCTGCAAATAGCCAGTAGTTGCCAGTGGCCAGATACGGAAAATAGGTTGGGTGCGGAAGCAATTCGAAGTGCAATTCATCTAGTTTTGCCATTGTTACGATCGGTTTGTGACACAGTGCATTGTCTTGGTGGAAGAGCACTTTTTTCTTCTTCATTTGTGATCATTTTTGGGTGATTTCTTCAATCAGACGCATCAATAATGCTATATAATATTTGCTCTTGATGGTTCTTTCTTTCTCAAGGTAATCGGTGAACAAAATATCTTGCTCATCCCAAAACCGTGCCTGCTGATGTTTGCATCTTTGGTCACTTTGGACGGCTCTCACCTGCTCCTGTCCTCTCAGCTGACTGCTGATCTGATTCCGAAGTGAAGTGGTAGATACATGTTTCATCCATTGTCACATATTCATGCAAAAACTCTTTTTTGTTGCTTTGAAACAGTTGCAAACAATGCTCTAAATAGTTGACGTGTTATTGTTTTTGATTGACTGTGAGCAAACATGGTACCCGCTTTCACATTGACAAATGTTCATGCAAAATGGTGAATACACTGGCATCTGATATCTTTAACTCCTCTGCTATCTCATGCAACTTCAAATTACAATCAGCCAAAACAAGTTTGTGGAGTTTTTTGGTGTTTTCCATGACAACTGCCTAATTTGGGCGACCTGAGCATTCAGCATCATTTGAGTCTATACAATTGTGTTGAAAGTCAGCATACCACCTCTTTACTGTTGTTTCTAACAGCAGAGTCTGAATAACTCTTATGAAGCCATTGCTTTGCCTGAACAGTATTTTTTCCCATCAGAAAGCAATGCTTTATCAATACATGAAATTCAGATTTTTCCATTGTTTTGAAAATCTGCAACAGTAAAGGGTAACCCGAAGGCCTTCTTTTCAATAGCTATAACACCTCATTGCAGGGGAGGGTATTACTCCATTTTCTGGATTGCTCTACTTTACCCTTGATCCTTACCTTATAATGCTGAGTGTTAAGCAAGACAGCATCAAGTACCATTTTTTGAGTCTTTGGTATAACTCAAACTAGGATTGAAACCCAGTCTCCCAGACCTTTGGCGAACACTCTAATCATTAGGCCAATGGCCTGGTGTAGTAACTTCATTTGAATAACTGTAATTTGTAAACTAATAATCTATTTGGGCTCAAATTTTGACATGTGCCATTTGAAGGTTAGTACTTTATAAAAATCATATGGATTTTTTTATTAGTGGCGTCATCTATATGTCAGGCCCAGGACTTATTGAGTGATGTGTAATCTGTTTGTACACATACATAAGAGTAGTCATATATCCCCCCACAAACGTGTGTGTGTGTGTGTGTTTAGTAAATTCATTGATTATATCTTAGGCCTTTGTAATTCCCTAACAAGTGAATGAGAGAATTGGGAAGATTAGAATCTGGTCCTCTATTTGAGCATTCATCTATAAAGAGTAAACAGGTTTCCAAAATACTACTGAATGTTCAAATAAGATAAAAAAAAAAACATTATTAATCAAATTCTGAAGAGTAGTTATGCCATGCACTTTAGAAAATCCTGAAAAAGGAAGTAGCCCAAGTTGTATGTTGAAAGCAATAATGACAGATACATATGTTAATGATGTAGAAAATATTTAAGAAAACAAAAATTTAAGGTGATTTTTGTAATTACTTTCAAGGTATTCACATCATTTTTATTTCTTTAAACCATGATATAAATAAACATATGGTCTGCCTAATTATTAAAAGAACTATGTAATTCTCAGTGATGCTGGCGATAATTTAAAAAAAAAACAGGTATAAGCAGGATTTTTAATGTTGATTTTCTATGTCGGCAGATTTTCTTAACTTAGAAGATTGGTGCACAGTATCACTCCCCACATACACCCACACATTTTGCCTTCTTCCATTTGAGGCTATTCTAAGTAAATATTGAGCCCAGATAATAGCCAGGATTTAGAAAGCTGATTTTTCTAGACTGGCATGACCTTTTCTACATTTCTCTCCAAATGTTTTATTTTAGTGTTCTATATTTGGGTACTTGACTTCAGTGTAAATGCTAGCAAGATAATGTCACAGACTTTTGGTCCATACTACTCCAACCCTACTCTGACTTGTGTTATTAGGCTCCCTCATTATCCAAGTAGGAGCGGCCCAATCAACTGGAACTGTAGAATACACCGACAACACCTCTACAGAGGGGTAAGACCCCCCACACACACACACACATCAAATCTCCTTGGCATAACACTAAAAAATCTGACAGAGAGGCTCAAGTCCTGGAGCTCTGGGTAATGTGGAGTATTCTTCTGTTGTTATTACTCCCAGGTCCACTCTGTCTCGGAGCAGTAGCACCTGATAGGATCCTATCTACAGATCAAATAGAACTGTTTAATGTTTAAACTATTTGCAAAATTGAATTACCAGAAATAGAACACTTTGACCATTTAACTGTGTGTCTAATTGAATTGTTTGTGATACAGTATAATACTTGAAACTATTTGTGTGCAAATGAAGGAATTGTGTTGAATAGAATTATTAGTGTTAGATAGCAATACTTGAAACCACTTCACTGTGTGCAAACAAATGATTAATAACAATGCAGAGGGGTAAGACTCCCCCAATGAATGTCCTGATTATGATATTGAACCATCTGATTGTGAGGCTCCAGTAATACTGGAGCTTGGAGGAATGCAGAGTACTCCTTCAATGCCATTGCTCCCAGGTCCATTCTGGCAGGGTCAAATAGAACTGTTAGACATTTAACCTGTGTACTTATGCTTGATTGAATTGATAGAAATAGAACTGCTTGATCCTTTAACTATGTGTAAACAAATGACTGATGTTTAATTAAATTGTTACTGATACATAGCAATACTTGAAACCATTAAACTCAGTGAAAATCAATGAATAGTGTTGAATAGAATTATTAGTGTTAAATAGCAATACTTGCAACCACTTCACTGTGTGCAAGCAAATGATTAATATCAATGAAATTATTAGTATTTGATAGCAATAATTTAAACCATTTAATTATGTAGTGTTATATTCCGCATTTGTCACACTTGGGTCTCCTTTCGGTCCTTGTGGGGAGGCACACAATTAAAACTTGTGTTAGCAACATGAAATAATTATAAATAAAAATTCTTCCTTAGTGAAAATATTCAAATACAAGAACATAAGACTGGCTCAACGAACTACAATGTGCATTTATTAATGCAAAAAAAAAAAAAAAATCAAAACAAAATTAAAGCAAACAGAATGTCTATGCGCCTTCTTGGTGGGATTTGGTCAGTAATTCAGCTGAGTCTCTTGAAGCTCAAAATTCGTAATATTATTATTATTATTATTATTAATTTTGTCCTTTTTTTTTTTGATGAAATGGAAGATTGAAATTCCCTGAGGAAAACATTTCCCTTCCTGTTCTGTTGGTATTAAAGTTTTAGGACATACCTTGTAAGATTTTCCTGTTAGGGCAAAATGGTTCCCTTTTTTTTCTTGAAACCTTGAATGGAATGCGATGCCTGCATCTGGGTGAGAGCAGAGAAATTCCTCTTTTCTTTGTTCGTTGTCGAAATCCTTGCTTTGTCGGCAAGGATCTCCTTCCGTCCTTCCAAATCTTCCTCGTCCGCTTTCTTCCCCCAGGACTGAGGAAGATAGGTGGGCAAACAGTCCTTCCTCCTACCCCACTTTTCGTACCCTGCGACCTGCAAGGTTGCCCTCCTTTCCCAGCAACAGGCATCCTGTGGTTTGATTGGCTCATCAACCTTTCGCCATTCAAAATGAAGGGCTGACTCATACCATATTAAAAAATTCTCTCCCTTCATACTAGACTGCATATTCCAGACTAAAACTGGGGAACATGTGCCAGCAAGTCTCCTCCCAACAATTCCTCCTCACGCTTGTGGGAGGAATATGTAAATATAACAGTAGAAACAAGAGCAATATTGGTGTGCTAACAAATGAATTAATACTCATTTAAAAATGAAATTACCGATAAACTAATCTCTTACATATCCTGTGTTTCTATTTAACTGTTCTTCTCGGACAATGGCTCTGGCATTAAATAACTTACAAAGGTTGATATGCCATTAAACAAAGAAACCAACCAACCAAACCAACTAAACAATCTGATTGTGAGGTTCCAGTAATGCTGGAACTTTAGGTTATGCAGTGTACTTCTTCATTGCCATCGCTCCCAAGTCCACTCAGGCCCGGAGTAGTAACACCTGATAGCGTCCTATCTATGGGTTAAATAGAAGTGTTTGACATTTAAACTGTGCAAACAAATGACTTATGCTAAATTGAATTGACAGAGATAGAACTATTTGATCCTTTAACTGTGTGTAAACAACTGAGGTTTAATTAAATTGTTAATGACACATAGCAATACCAGGAACTATTCAACTTTGTTGAATTATGTTTACAAATCATATATATTTAATATATATGCATAAACTGAAATTGATTTTAAAAAACCTACAATGATTGATATGCTGTAAAACCGCCCCAAACCTCTTAAAAAACAAATACTCAAAAAATGTAAATTTAAATGTATAATGAATACAATTCCCTAACCTATAGACATAAAATAACCCTAATTAAAATGAATCACTTAGAGTTTTATCCTTGTGCCAGGCTAAGCCAAGTCCAGATACAAATAAGACGTTAAAATAGTCACATGTAAATCACTGCTGCTTTTTCTAACACACCTACGCAGAAGTGCATATATTTCTTTGATGGGTGTACTCCCACATGCAGAAAATTGTTGAGATTTGCTTTCTGTTCAATCAGATTCACTTTATCAAATCACGAATATCTGCACTCGTCTTTCTTCTTCTTCTTCTTCTTCTTCTTCTTCTTCTTCTTCTTCTTCTTCTTCTTCTTCTTCTGAGTTTTATGAAACCTTTTTGCATATTGTTTTCCTGCACACTCCACTGGGGGTAAAAATGAAAATCAAAAAATCAAAAAATCTTAGTTCTTACAACTGTACTCAGCCATTCTGATTATGAAAAATCCAAAATAACATTTGCATGATTTCATTTACCCTCAGAGGGACAGAAAAAAAATTATTATTATTATCATTATTATTAAAGTGAAAAGAGGAAAGGGTAGAGACAATATGGCAGTTATAATAATGGTGTTAAGCTTTTCATTTATGTAATTTACAAAGCGCTTTGCTTTGATGTGGCACAAGGCCGAATGAATGGGGCGCCCAATGAGACTCGAACTCACTTGTGTAGGTCTGTTAGTCTAGCTTGCTAACCGTTACACCACCAGAGGTGCCCTTAAGCTTTTCATTTATTGTTACCATTATCTTTAATAGCTATAGTAATAGTAGTAGTAGTAGCAGCAGCAGCAGTAGTAGTAGTAGCAGTAGTAGTAGTAGTAGTAGCAGCAGCATTGTTTCCATAAAATTTTTGCATATAGCTCAGCACTCCAGCTTAGGATTAAAATGTTATTTCTAACAATTCTCTCTAGGATCAGAGTGTAGTAGCTGTGCTCTCTGCCTAAAATCAAACTGCTCCTTTTCTGCACTTCTTTCAAGCTTCAGAGTGTAATCATATTTACCAACCCCTCCGCTCGGGCAGGATATGACACAAGGTCAATTTTTGAGCAGAGTTTAACAGGTTTGAATTCAGAGTTTTCCTTCTCTTAGATTAGTTACTATTTACCAACACCTCCACTCGGGCAGGATATGACACAAGGTCCATTTTTAAGCGGAGTTTAACAGGTTTGAATTCAGAGTTTTCCTTCTCCTAGACTAGTTGCCTCACCAAGGCTGAAGAACCTAGTCTGCCCTACTATTTACCCATAGCTGGAGGGAGAATAATTGGATTCATACCTTTCCCAAGGGTATTTGTTCTATGTGAAATGCAATCAGCCTCATCCAGGATTTGAACTCTTGTTGCCGTGTCCATTTCCTAGGACGATAACCATTACACCACGGGCACCTCCAGCTTCTGAGTGTAATAGCTGTGCTCTCTGGTCCCAACTGAAATATCACCTTAGCACCACTTTCAAAGATAAGAGTGTAGTATCTGTGCTCCCTGACTAAAACTGAAACAAAACTGTCACTGTTGTAACAATAGAGATAATAGCCTTTCTGTTCTTTATTATTTTTGTAATCACTGAGTTTTCGCTTCAACCATCTAGAGCTGTGGTTCTCAACCAATTTTGGGCTTCTAAAATTCTGATGCCCGCCTGTAATATTTAATTCTTACATATTCAAAATTTTACTGCCATTCATGTAAAGGAAGCTTAAAAAGCCATTATCTTGGTCTCTAAACAAACCCTACTGATGGGAATTACTGGTCTGTAGTGTCTTTCAATGGAGATCAAGTAACAACAAGTACTCAATAATTCAGGACTTTTCTCAGTATTCAAGTTGATATTAGTAATGGTGTCATTTGGATCATTTCCATTCTTCTTTGGATTTTCAACTTTTCTAACTTATTTTCAAAGGACTTCAGGACAACAAACTCTCTTCTGGTCCACAATGACTAGACCTGGTATTTTGGTTTAGATTTGACGAATCATTGGAATTTCAAAATTACAAAAATTTTATCTCTGCTGTTCTTTCAAATTCTGGTTTGCTCATCTACCTTTTTTTGATTGAATCCTTGTGGTTTATACAGTTCCCAGTGGATCATTTTCCTTACTCAGTCATGTTGCCTTTTTGCCTGGAGCTGTAGAATACACTGACTGCTTCACTGTAGACGGGTAAGACCCTCCCCCACAACTAGTGTCCTGGATATGACACTAAACAATATGATGGTGAGGTTCCAGTATTGCTGGAGCTTTGGGGAATTTAGAGTACCTCTTCATTGCCATCGCTCCCAGGTCCACTCTGGCCCGGAGTGGTAGCGGCTGATAGAGTCCAGTCTATGGGTCAAATAGAATTAAACTGCATACTTATGCTAAACTGAATTGTTTGAAAAAAATCTGTTTTGATATTTAAACTGCATACTTATGCTAAACTGAATTGCTCAAAATAGAACTGTTTTGATATTTTAATTATGTACTTATGCTAAACTGAATTGCTTGCAATGAAACTGTTTTTGTATGTTTAACTGAATTGTTTGAAATGTAACTGTTTTTGAGATTGAAATTGTGTACTTATATTAAACAGAATTATTTGAAATAGAACTGTTTTGACATTTAACTGTGTGTAAATAAAATCTATACTTATACTAAACTGAATTGTTTGAATTAGAACTGTTTGACTAAACTGAATAACTTGAAATAGAAATTTTTTGACAATTAAACTGTGTACTCATGCTAAACTGAATTGTTTGAAATAAAACTGTTTCTTTGTATAAAAATGAATTTGGCATTAAATAACCTGCAAAGGTTGATATACCATAAAACCAACCAATCAATCTCAGTCATGCCTATTTTACTCCTTCTTGGCTAATTTGCTGCATTAGCTTATCATATTTACCCAACCCCTCCGCTCAGGCAGGATATGACACAAGGTCAATTTCTAAGCAGAGCTTAACAGGTTTGAATTCAGTTTTCCTTCTCCTTGACTAGTTGCCTCACCAAGGCTGAAGAACCTAGTCTGCCCTACTATTTACCCATAGCTGGTGGGAGAATGATTGGATTCATACCTTTCCCAAGGGTATTAGTGCTATGTGAAATGCAATCAGTCTCGTCCAGGATTTGAACTCGTATCGCTGTGTCCATTTCCTGTGATGATAACCATTACACCACGGGCTGCATTAGTTTATGATAGGATTGACTGTTTGACTGTCTGTATAGGTGACATTTGCTATTCAACAGATTCTTGTTTGTTTTGATCTTAAGATATCATTAGTAGAAATTCAGTTTCTCTCTTCAAGTGTCTTCTCCACAACCATTTTCATATCATCTCATCTGCTGTTCCTTTTAAAAAGTCTGTGGAATTATTTTTCTTCACATATTTTGGAATTTTCCAATCAACATACTATGATAATTATTCTTCTGTACAATATTTATAAAATTATTCTAAAAAAAAAAATGTAGTCTGGTTACATAATGGTATAACCATTTCATTATATAATTTTAGATATTATACATATGAAACAGATTGTAGAAGAGGGGGCTTTTTTCTTGATAACGTTGTGGCAGTTGTAACACTGGGTTTCAGCAAGAAGCCAAAGAATAGATCTGTTCATTATACAGTGAAGCTGAGAAAGAGACATATTTTTATGGGTCCTTCTTTTTATTTGGACTTAGTTTCCAATAGCAGTCATTGTGTCCTCTGGTTTCATAATTCTGAACAAAGAGATAATCAAATATTCTGCATGTATTGAGCACAGGATCTGTTTTTATATTCCCTTTGAGTCAGCTTTATGTATTCACTACATATCTACAGTCTTTCAAAAATAATATTTATTATTTTCTGGTTTATTATTAATGTTATTTTGCTTAAATTAAGATTCACCCTGAGCAAGGCCAAACTGGTCACTACTCAACAAAGAGATACAATGATATGACAATCCGATGCAAACGAATAAGAAGAATGATTGCAGAGAAGGAGATAAGTGAAGATATCGGAATGTGGATGTATAGATCGAGATGGAATATCTTGGGTATTCAAACACCCTGTTGGTATAGCTTAGAATACTCTGACTTTGTTCTCTGCAGAGACTCCTCCCAAAAAAAGGAGTGTTTGGTTTGGTTTGGTTTGGTTTGGTTTTTATGGCATATTAACCATTGTAGCTCATTTAATGCCAAATCTTTATATATTTATATATATATATACTAAATATACATGATTTGATTTGATTTGGTTTGGTTTTTTGGCATATCAACCATTGTTGGTTATTTAATGCTAGAACCTCTTTATTCACTTATATTAAATATATATGATTTGGTTTGATTTGGTTTTGCGGTATATCAACCATTGTAGGTTATTTAAAGTCAAATTTTCTTTATACATATATATCAAATATATAAAAATGGGTTTGATCGGGTTTTATGGCATATCAACCCTTGTAGGTTATTTAATGCTAGATCCTCTTTATACACATATATTAGATATATATGATTTGGTTTGGTTGGGTTTTGCAGTATATCAACTATTGTAGGTTATCTAAAGCCAAATCCTCTTTATGCATATATATTAAATATATGAAATTTGGTTTGATCGGGTTTTATGGCATATCAACAATTGTAGGTTATTTAATGCTAGATCCTCTTTATACACATATATTAAATATATATGATTTGGTTTGGTTGCATTTTATGGCATCTCAACCATTGTAGGTTATTTAATGCCAAATCCTGTTCATACATATATACTTAATATATATGATTTGTAAACACATTTTGTAGATATCATCATTAAACAAGCCTGGATTCAAGTATTGCTATCTGACAGTCACAATTTAAAATCAGTTATTTGATTGCATGCATAGTTTATCAGTAATTTCAATAATATGTTTGCACTCTAGTATTGCTATTGTTTCTATACAGTTAAATGGTTGCACTTATTGCTATCTAACACTTACAATTCTATTCAAAATTGATAATTTCTTTGCACACAGTGAAGGGATTAAAAATATTGCTATTTAATATTAATTTTTCTATTCAACAGTATCCATTTGTTTGAACACAGTTAAATAGTTCCAAGTATTGCTCTGTGTCACATTCAATTAAACATCAGTCATTTGTCGGTTGTTTGGGTTTTATGGCATATCAACCTTTGTAGGTTATTTAACGCCAATCATTTGTAGGTTATTTAATGCCAGTCATTTGTTTAGAATTCTATTTCAAATGATTTGATTTACCTTAAGTCATTTGTTTGCACTCAGTTTAAATGATAAACAGTTCTATTTTACCCATAGATAGGGCCCTTTCAGGTGCTACCACTCTAGGCCAGAGTCGACCTGAGAGTGATGGCGCTGAAGGGGTACTTTGCATTCCCCAAAGCTCCATTACTGGAGCCTCACCATCGGATTGTTTAGTGTCATATCAGGACACTCGTAGGGAGGGAGTCTTACCCCTCTGCATAAGATGCAGTCGGTATATCAAGAGCCCTAACTGACTGGCAAAAAAAGGAATGTCCTTGGCATGACAATAAACTACGTCTGATAGTGAGCCTCTAGTTCTGCAGATCTGGAGAGTGGAGAGTACCCTGTCATTGTCATAACTCCCAGGTCCACTCTAATCAGCAATGGCAGTACTTGTTAAGGTCTCATATATATTTATTTACCAACCCCTCCGCTTGGGCGGGATATGAGAATAAGGTCAATTTTTCAGCGGAGTTTAACAGGTTTGAATTCAGAGTTTTCCTTCTGCTAGACTAGTTGCCTCACCAAGGCTGAAGAACCTATTCTGCCCTACTATTTACCCATAGCTGTAGGGAGAATAATTGGATTCATACCTTTCCCAAGGGTATTAGTGCTATGTGAAATGCAATCAGTCTTGTCCAGGATTTGAACTCGTGCCGCCGTGTCCATTTCCATTACCCCACGGGCACCTCCATATAGATCATATATAGATCAAATAGATTTGTTTAAAACTTATTCATATTCTCAGGGAATTTTTGATGTCATATAATTGCATCATCATACTATTGTTTGTATCAAAAATATTCAATTGAAACTATTATTGTTTACTGAGGATAACTATTAATTACTTGAAACCATATAACTATGTGCAAACAAATGACTCTTATTAAATCGAAATAATTACTTAAAACCTTATGATTATTAGTGATAGATGGGAATATTCTCTAACCTTTATACATAAAATAACACGAGACAGGTTGATATGCCATCAAAACCAATTTATCATTTGGGCATCTCGGGACCAATGCAATATTTATTGACCTTGGAAAAGCTCTCGGTCATATGCTATTAGAAAATGCTGACAGGGCATTTGTTCCATATTTTAACTACTCTTGAAAAGAAACTGCTTCGGCAGAACAAGAAATAACGGATGAGATTTACAAGACTTGACAAATTGACAAATTTGGAGGTGCCCGCGGTGTAATGGTTATTGTCATAGGAAATAGACACAAGTTCAAATCCTGAACAAAACACAAATACCCTTCTTACCAAATTACCCATCTTCTTATTCTCCCTCCAGCAATTGGTAATTAGTTGAGCAATCTGGATAGTGAGCCTCCAGTTTTGCAGATCTGGAAAGTGGGAAGTGCCCTGTAACTGAATCCAGTTTGCCCTGCTATTTGCAAATAACCGGGCAAACTGGATTCTTCAGCCTTGGTTAGGCAGCCTATCTTGGAGAAGGAAAACTCTGAATTCAAACCTGTTAAACTCTGCTTAAAAATTGACCCTGTGTCACATTCTGCCTGGGCAGAAGGGTTGGTTAATAGAAACTTGACAAATTGAGTTTCCACTGGAAACTCTCAGATTGGTGGTACTGATTATTACACTCCTTGTGAATTCTTCACACTACTGTTAGCTAGTGGTCTTTCACTGATTTTCAAAACTCTTCTCAGTATTCTAGTCACTCTTAACAATGCTGTAGTCTGGATAGTCTCAATTCGTTCTCCAATTTCCAATTCTTCCCGTCCACTTTTCAAGCCTTTGGAGACCATTCCAAGTGCACCAATTATAATTGGTATCACCATCAGCCTCATGTTCCACAGCTTTTTTTAGTTATCTGGCAAGGTCTAATTACTTGTCTCTTTTTTCATTTTCTTTGATTTTCTCTGTGATCTGCTGAGACAGTAAAATCCACAATATGGCAAGTTCTCTTTTTTATTTATTATCTCTAGGACACATGATGTAATGGATATTGGTGTTTGATTAAAAAAATTTCCAAGTGAAATCATCAAGAGGTTCTAGGTTCAATCCCAACTACAGGTAAATAACAAAAAATACTTGATATATCTGAATACTTGTAGCCAATTATGGTTAATGGAATTAAAATAATCAACCCCTATGGATTAAATAAAGGGTTTGATTAGAGGTTTCATGTAGGCTCCTGAGTTTGACAAAAATACCTGAAGAAGGCCAAAGGACACATTGATTGAAATAATGTGAATATGACAATAAAGATGAAGACAAGAGTTCAAATACTTTAAATGATAAAAGTTATCAAGTTTTATTTCAGGAATTTAAACAACTCGTTTTTGTTGATGTTTTCAGTGCCATTACCAGCATCTGTGAGTAAAAAAAGTAAAGTTGGCAACCATAGTCGAGGGCGACCAGAAGGCTCCTTTTTCAATAGCTACAACACCAAGGTGTAGGAGAGGGTGCTACTCCTTTCCCAGGATTGCTCCACTTTACCCTTGATACATACCTTATATTGCTGTGTGTTAAGCAAGTAGGTATCAAGTACCATTTTTAAAGTCTTTAGTATGACGTGACTTGGGATTGAACCCAGGGCTCCTGGACCATTGGGGAACACTCTACCCATTAGACCAATGAGCCTCTGTAATCAGCTTTTATTATTAATATTATCATCATCATCATCATAATCAACTCTATATAAGTTTTAGATATCAGTAGTGACTAAATGTCATACTTGAAGACTGATTGACCGCAAATCTCCTAAACTCTCCATGATTTCTAAGTATTCTTGCTGATCTTTTCAGTGCTGTGGTCTAATCTTTTCAGCTTGAGGGCCATAAAGCATAACTCAGGAAAGTCTGGTGCTATGATCTAAAAAGAACAGAAAAAACAGCTAAATTCATAAGGTAACAACCATAATTTATCAACAAGATATCTGATGTTGTTTGCAATCACAAAACGATGTAATATCAGGATTAAATGAAGAGGTTGACAGAAGGAATACATCAAACAAGTGATGATTTGACATCTGATGTTGTGTCCAATCACAAAAAGATGTAATATCAGTATTAAATGAAGAAGCCGACAGAAGGAGCACACCATACAAGAAGACGATTTGACAGTTGTGAATATAGTATACCCTTGGTATGCTTCATATTGGAAAACCGCAGTTCACAGCAATGTGTAATGTTAAACATGTCCACTACTTTTTGGGTGTGGGGGATAAATTTATGGAATTAACCAGATGGTAACAGGTGGGAGGAGTGTCCTAATGATTTAAGCACTGGACTGCGGAATCGTAAGTGAGTTCAAACTCCAGCCACGCTATTTCATTCACTTTCGGAAAAATACCCTAGGGAAAGAGATGAACACCCTTATTCTCCCAGCTATTGGTTAAACAGCATCACTGCTGTTCTTTGAGAAGGATGGATTTGGCATTAAATAACCCCAGAATGTTGATATGCTATTAAACAACAAACAATCAAACCAGATGGTAATATGGACTTCTTATAGAAATCAAGGATGTTGCAAACAACTTTAACTCCAAATTTTTTGAACACTTCAAATTTTTTGAACACTTCAAATTTTCTGAACACTTCAAATTTTTTGAATATCAACGATGGTTGGTTAATTGGTTGTGTTTTATAGCACATCAACACTTGTCGGTTATTTAATGTCAAATCCTATTCATGTCTCCATTAATGGTTAGAATGTTGTGCTTGGTAATGTGCCAGATAAGATAGCTTTTTGTAGAAGGTGATGAAATTTATTTTATCACTAGCATTGGTGGACTGTAGCAAGAGACAATTGTTATACAGCAGTTTCCATTAACTGAAGCATACATCATTCTCAGTTGGATTCTTTCAAAGCTATTTTGTGATTTTAAGGCATGAGAACTGAGAAGCATTCCTATACCTCCAATGATGTCATTGATGGAGTTTTTCCATACAGATGCCAAAATAAATGTCCATCCATAACCGGTATTGTGATATTTTATTTCAAGTCAGTTATGGTAGTATCTATGTTCTTGTATGCATATAATGTCTATATTATGCTCAGCTGCAGATGCTCTCATCTCAGGTAACTAGTTGTTGTGGAAGCCTTACCCATCTCACCAAAATGAACTCTTCTCACCGTTATTAGCACTGAGAGATTTCGCTGCCAGAGGGGCAGATCAATATCTGTGTTTTCCAAACAGTACAAGACTTCTTACCTTTTCTATGTAACTCTATCTTTCTTGCGTAATATAATCTGTTATCTAATATCCAAGTTTGCATTTTCTTTAGTGACCCTTTCCGGGGCCACAACATATATATGTATTAAATTTCTTCTTTTTTTTTTTTCGTCATACAACGTGTGAAAGCATGTGCGATACCATGTCCTCATCAGCTGCCAACCAGGGGTGATAACACAGTTTCGGTAGCTCAAGGTGGTACTGCCACTCCTGGCGCTACCAAGCAGCTTTTGCCATCAGACAGGGTATTAAGAGAATTATATATATATATATATATATATATATATATATAGTACAATTAAATGGAGACTCAGACTCGGTTAAGCCGTCATAATAAATTTATTTCGGTGGAGAATATTGTTGGTATATTCTCCGTCTCGTCAGATGACTCTTTTACATGCTCTGTCTTGTTGCTTCTGGTTGATTACAAATTGTTCTGGTCTTGTGGTTTGGATTGTATGATCTGTTGGTATTTTTGTGCATCTTATTTTTTGGATTTTGGTCTGTAAATATACCATTTGTCTGTATCGTTAAATTACCCAGTGGATCACTTTCAAACTGAATTGTTTGAAATACGAGGATCATTAAATAAGTTTCGTGTCGTCGTATCCATTTCCTAAGATGATAACCATTACACCATGGGACAGTATCGTTATTATTATTCATACATTTCCCTCAGGCAAGATCCTGAATTTTTTTTTAATTTCTCACTTTCCTTCGTATTCGTTCTATGTCTATATACTGGCCAAATATTTTACCCAATTCCCAACTATAAGATTTGGTTTTCTCTTTTGGATGGAGTAGTTTGGATATCAAAATCCCTGAATATTTTATAATTTTTATTTTCCAAAATATTCTCTTATTTATCCTGATAACATTTGTCTACATGTCCAAATGTAGTGGAGGTGCTGGTAGCGTAATGGTTATTATCGTTGGGAATAGACACAGTAACCAAAGTTCAAACAGCATGAAGGAACTATTTAAAAATTGCTCCCGAAAACACAATCAACTTCTTAAAAACAATTGGCCTCCTATTAAAGATATAGGCTGTTACCAACACCTTCGACACCAAAGATATAGGCTGTGTTACCAACACCTAAAATAGGTCAAAGCTTTTTGTTTGTATACACTTGATGTGTATACAAACAAAAAACTTTGACCTATTTTAAAATACTAATTCCAGACTATTTATTTACAATTAATATTCATTTATATATAGGAGGTATCATACAATAACTGATGTTTGTATAAAAGCATTTCTTCTAACAAAGCCTTCATCAGATGATGACTCTGGGTTCAGGCATGGTTTTGGGGCCGAAAAATATATATATATATATATATATACACATATCAGAATTTGACACTCAGTGACCCTTAAGAGGTTAATTTGCCAGAAAACCCAACCATCACTGACCTAAAAATATGTGTTTACAAATCATATATATAATATCTGTGTAAGAGGGCTCTGGCATTAAATGACCTATAGCAGTTGATATGCCATTGAATCCAACCAACCAACAAACCAACCAAGTTCAAACCCTGAATGAGGCTGTTTGCATTTCGCATATCACTAATATCCTAATCCAACTATTCTCCTTCCTATTATAGGTGAATAGTAGGGCAGTCTATGCACTTTAACCTTGGTATGGCAACCAGTTTAGGAGAAGGAAAACATTGAATTCTAACCTGTTTAACTCCACTTAGAAATTGACCTTGTGTCACATCCTACTCGAGTGGAAGGGTTGGTAAATACATACCAATTGTATGTTTATCACAAATCTGTCATGTCTATTTTATACAGTTATATATTCACATTAGATATCTCGTGGCTATCACGCAGGATTCAGTGACAATGATTTCGTTCAAATCTCCAACACCCTTCTTTATATCTTTGGTGTACACTGTAGTTCGAGATCTCTTTCAACCATTTCTTCACAAATCTCATTCACATATATATTTCTAAAGGAAGCAATACTACGATGGCTTTAACTAAAAGAATATTATACCCTTTAGGCGAGACTTATGTATCCTATGCAGAGGGTATAATGTTAAACTGCATCAAATAGTGAGGTTCTAGTTCTGTAGAACTGGGAAAGTATTGATTACACTTCATTGCCATTACTCCCTGGTTCAATCTAACACAAAGTGGTAATACCAGTTAGAGTCCCATATATGTGTCAAATAGATCTGTTTAAAAATCATTTGTATTAGATAAGAATACTTGATATCATATAACCCTTTGCAAATTATTTGTATTAGATTGGAATACTTGATATCATATAACCATTTGCAAATTATTTATATTTGATAGGAATATTTGATACCGTATAACCCTTTACAAATTATTGGTATTAGATAGGAATATTTGATATCATATAACCTTTTGCAAATTATTTGTATTAGATAGGAATACTTGATATCATATAACCTTGTGTAAATTATTTGTATTAGAAATACTTGATATCATATAACCCTATGTAAATTATTTGTATTAGATAGGAATACT
Organism: Sepioteuthis lessoniana; assembly: GCA_963585895.1. Taxonomy (NCBI): domain Eukaryota; kingdom Metazoa; phylum Mollusca; class Cephalopoda; order Myopsida; family Loliginidae; genus Sepioteuthis; species Sepioteuthis lessoniana. The sequence goes on from OY757920.1 coordinate 11,794,929, forward strand.
TGATATCATATAACCCTATGCAAATTACTTGTCTTAGATACGAATACTTGATATCATATAACCCTGTAGAAATGTCTCAAGAAAGTACACAAAAAATGTAACTATAAACAAATAATGAGTCCAATTCCCTCACCTCTAGGTATAAAATAACTTCAGAAGGGGTGACATGCAGTTAGAATCACTGAATCAATCAAATCTCCAACACCCTTCTTCATATTTCGCAAACTTCAGTACTGCTATGATCTGGACTTTCTCAATTCTTTCAAATCTCCAGTTGATCCTATTTCAGCCATATTGTTTTGGAGATAATTCCAAGTTTCCCAACTGTTGTATGCTTAACAGGGAAGTTAAGTGGTGATAACCCTGCTCTATACTTAGATGGGTAACCACTTAAAACAGGCAGGTACTCTAAGCGTCTTATGGTCTCCTTGTTAGACTAAGCAAAGCTTTGGAAACAAACACTCTTAAGGTACAACTGTAATCTTCAAGTTCATTAACTCTCTCCATTCCCTGGTAAAGTCTTTGTATTTTTCTATTTTTAATCGCACAAAAGTTGCATATATTTATTCGGTATTATATCTTCTCATATCATTTTGAATGTAACTGCACATGTAAAATATAGATTCACAAATGCAAAGCTGATAAATGTTTCACACTTGAACAAAATTTGTTTTTAAAACCGGTCACATGAAAGAAGGTGTTAGCTATAAATTCAGTTTTACAAAAGGATATTGAATTCACATGAAGTGTGAACAGGACTTTGTCACCAAAATGTTGAATCAAATACTCCAATGTACAGGGTCTTTTATCAAATCTTTATGGTTAACATTATCATTATTTTATTTCTTGCGAGTTTTTCATACCAGCTCTAATTGGCAATTGGCTCAATCAGCTGGGGCTGCAGAATACACTTACTGCATCTCTGCTAAGGGGTAAAACTCCCCCCAAAAGTGCCCTGGATATGACACTAAACAATCAAAAGGTGAGACTTCATTAATGCTGAAGCTTTGGGGAATTCAGGGTACCCTTTTATTGCCATCGCTCACAGGTTCACTCTGGCGCATAGTGGTAGTGTCTGACAGGGTCCTATCTATGAGTCAAATAGAACTGTTAGGCTGTGTAAGTATAAGTAAAGTTGGTGACCATAGTCGAGGGTAACCCGAAGGCTCCCTTTTCAATAGCTACTACACCAAGGTGTAGGGGAGGGAGATACTCCTTTCCCTGGATTGTTCCACTTTACCCTTGATATATACCTTTTATTGCTGAGTGTTAAGCAAGGAGGTATCACGTACTATTTTTAAAGTCTTTGGTATGACACAACCTGGGATTGAACCAATATCTCCCGGACCATTGGTGAACACTCTACCTACTAGACTAATGAGCCGGTTAGGCTGTGTACTTATGCTAAACTGAGCCATTTCGGATAGAACTATTTTTACATCTAACTGTGTGTAAACAAAAACTGTGTACTTATGTTAAACTGAATTGATTGAAATTGAACTGTTGACAGTTAAACTGCACTTATGCTAAACTGAATTGTTTGAAATCAAACTGTTTTTACATTTGATTGTGTATTCGTATTAGATAGAAATAAGTGAAACCATTTAACTGTGTGAAAAAAAATGAGCTCGGTCTCATCTAAAAATATTAATCATATATTTTATCATCATCATGTCGCGCCATCAACACGGATATCCCTGACCCTCTTCCGCTACCCTTCTCTATTGTTCATTGCTTCTGGTAGGTCTTCAAGGCTACATCCTATATTGGCACTGATCTGTTGTATGTATGTTCTAGCTGGTCGCCCTGCTTTTGCTCATTCATGTGAAGGGGTCATCAGGAGTATGTCACTTATGAGTTCGTCCCTACTTCTCCAGCAGTGTCCCACATGTCTGATTCGTCTAACTTGGATAGTTTTCATGATGGACGGTAAGTGGCCACACAGCTGCTGCTTTGTGGGGTGCTACCTCCAGGACTTGTTCAATATTGCTCACAGCATTCATATATTTAATCTATATGTATAAAGTGGATTTGGCATTAAATAACCTACAATGGTTGATATGCCATAAAACCCAACCAAACTAAATCCAATATATTTCATATATATATATATATATATAAACAGGATTTGGCATTAAACAACCTACAATGGTTGATATGCCATAAAACCAAACCAAACCAAACTAACTAGCTGTTCTTCCCTGGAGTTGAAGTGACAGCAAGTCTCTTCTTAGTGTCTGAGGAATGCTGTGATTGGATGGTCTCAATTTTTACTTTGATCACCCTGTCTCTTTTCCAGGTTCTTAAGACTGTTTCAAGGCTTCCGACTATAATTGATATCATGTTCCCCAATTTTTTCATGTCTCTGACAAGATCCAAGTATGTTTATTCAGTTCTTTGCTTTCTTTATTTTTCACTCTTTTGTCTGCAAGAATAGCGAAATGCACAAGACGACAAGTTCTTTTCTTTTAATCAAAACTAAGTTTGGTCTTTTGGCCAGAATTGGGTGATGTGTTTGTATCTGAAAGTCCTATAGAATCTTATGCATTTCATTTTCTAGGACAGATTCGATTTTATGCATATACCATTTGTTAGTATGATCAAATTTCCGTTTCTTGCACAATTCCCACTGGATCACTTTTCCTACCTATCATGCTTGTCATTGTATTCCTTTTGTGCCATTTTGCAGCAATTACTTATGATATTAACTTTCATTCTATGACCAAGTAGCTTACACTGGCTATTTTCTTCCATATTATTATTATTATCATCATTATTGTAAATCTCTTTTGAGAATTTTCACATCAGTGTTGGCTGATGGTTTTACACTGGATTTTGAATGACAGCAAATCTCCTCAACACTTCTCAGTATTCTGGCTGATCTGAATAATTCTGTAGTTTGGATGGTCTCCACTCATCCTCTTATTTCCAAATCCTCCAGTCCTTGTACCAATTCTTTGGGGATTGTTCCAAGTGCACTAAATACAATTGGTATCACTGTCATCTTTATGTGCCATAGTTTACTTATTTCTCTGTCAAGGTCTAGATATTTATCTTATCAAATTTCTTAAAATTTTACTGTTGTCAGCCGAAACAGCAAAATCCACTATAGAACAAGTTCTCTTTTTTTGTTGAGTATCACTAGGTCTGGTCATCTGACCAAGATTAGGTGATCCGTTTGTATTTGAAAATCTCAAAGAATTTTTTATGTCTTATTCTCTTGGGCAGATTCTGGGTTGTGCATGCACAACTCATTTGTATGGTCTATTATTATTATTATTATTATTATTATTATTATAATATCACTCCAAGTGATTTTTTCCACCAGCATTAGCTTGTAGTCTTTCAATGAAATTTAAGTGACTGCAAGTCTTCTCAAGTCTCCAGGACTCCTCTCAGTATTTTAGCAGATCTTAAAAATTCTGTGGTCTGGATGGTCTTGATTCTTCCTCTGATCTTCTATTCCTTCAGTCTCCTTTCCTAGCCTTTGAGAACTGTTTTAAGTATACCAACCACAATTGGTATCATAATCACCCTCATGTTCCACAGTTTTTATTTATTTCTCTGGCAAGGTCTAAGTATTTGTCTACCTTGTTGGTGGGTTCTTTTCTTTTTTGATAACTATTAGTAGGTCCAGTCTTCTGGCCAAGATTAGGTGATCCATTTGTATCTGAAAATCCCAAAGAATTGTTCGTGTCTCATTGTCGAGGACAGATTCTGATTTGTGCATATATTATTTGATTGTATGATGAAATTTCAATTTCTTGCACAATTCCCAGTGGATCACTTTCCCTATCCAATCATGTCTGTTATTTTCTTTTTTGCTCTTAAATCAATGTATAACTAAATTCTGATATTTTTTTTTACCACTAAAAATCTGTATATACAATGAATATTGTGAAATTTTTGTTTGATTCTTTCTCTATTCATCTACCTGTAACTTCTGCTAGGATGAGGTTGCAGTATCTATCTGTCTTGCTTACAATCAAATTATCCATCTCCTGCACGTCTGCCAAAGATTACAGAGTATAGTCTGTAAATGGAAATCTAATCAAATATATTTTAGAAAATCTAATTAAAGTAACCCTTGATATATTTATACATTTTGATTTTCTTATTTTCTACTTATTCTTGAGAAAGTCTTAAATGTCGTACTCTACAAAATGGTAACTGTTTTCATCTGCATATTTTATACCTTACAGTTTTTTAAATAATTGTGATATTTTCATAGGTACATAAACTACACTCTGATCCTTGACATAAGTGGGCGGGTCCTCATGGTGTAATGGTTAAAGCGATGGACTGCGGAATCGTTGTAAGCGTGTTCGTACTCCAGTTGAGCTATTATGTTCACTTTCGGGCAAATACCCTTGGGAAAGGTATGAACTCCGTTATCCTCCCAGCTATTGGTTAAATAGAACCACTACTGTTCTTCTAGAAGGATGGCTTTGGCATTAAATAACCTACAAAGGTTGATATGCCATTAAACAAAGAAACTAAACGAAACCTTGACAGAAGTGCCAATTTATGAACAGAATCATTTTTTTCTTATAAGGAGTATGTTAGTAATAAAAAGTGAAGTAAGTGACGGTAGTCAAGGGTGACCCTAAGGCTCCCTTTTCAATAGCTACTACACCAAAGTGTAGGTAAGAGCTCAACTCCTTTCCCTGGATTGCTCCACTTTACCCTTGATTCTTACTTTATAATGCTGAGTGTTAAGCAAGGTAGCATCAAGAACCATTTTTTGAGTCTTTGGTATGACTCGACCTGGGATTGAACCTAGGTCTCTGGGCCATTGACAAACACTCTAACCATTATTCCAATGTCCGTTATGTTAGTAATAATTAATTGAATTAATAAGTACATTATAATAATTAAGTTTTAATGTGTCATAACAAGTTACACTTAGTAAATAATTACAAAGGACACATGGTACAGTGGATAAAAGCATTGGTTAGATCCAGTGATATACACTAAGAGTGTAAGTTCAATACCCAGTGAAGGGAGTGGAGAACGTTCAGAAGGGAAATTAACAGGAGATAACTGACATCCATTTAACATGGCTCGTGGAACTAGAACAGTCTACCCCGGTAAGCGAAATAAAGGGTTACGTTCGACATTCCAACTACCTAAAGAAGATGGGAGCATACAGTGGCTGAAACGTTGTGATAAACATGGCAACAAAGATGAGGACAATAATCCGAAAAATGTAAATAATAGACACAATACCTCATCTCAGAAATATAGACAAATACAAAGAAATGATATCTTTGACAATTTCATATATGGGCTTTTTTTAAAAGTTGTACTTGTATTTTTACACCTCATCCTTCTACAAATTAATGAAAGTTAAAATTCTCTATACCCCAAATCCCTGCTTCACATTTGTTTTTAAAATTTTGGTTGCCCAGTCAGCTGGGGCTGTAGAATACATCGACTGCTTCTCTGCAGAGGGGTAAGATCCCCCCCCCGCACCCAATGAGGTTCCTGGATATGACACTAAACAAGCTGATGGGGAGGTTCCAGCAATGCTGGAGCTTTGGGGAATGTGGAGTACCCCTTCATTGCCATTGCTCCCAGGTCCACTCTAGCTCAGATAAGGGTCCTATGTATGGGTTAAATAGAACTAAACGGTGGTTAGAATTTACTGTTTTTTCCATTTAAACTGTGTATTTATGCTGAACTGAATTGTTTAAAAGAAAACTGTTTTGACATTAAAACTGCGTACTTATGCTAAGCTGAATTGCTCAAAATAGAACTGTTTTGACATCTAAACTGTGTACTTATGCTAAACTGAATCATCTGAAATAAAACTGTACTTACACTAAACTGGATCATTATCTATTGAACTGTTTTGACATTTTACTGTGTAAACAAAATCTGTACTTATACTAAACTGAATTAGCTGAATTCGAACTGTTTGAATAGACTGAATGGCTAGAAATAGAAATGTTTTTGACAATTAAACTGTGTACTCATGCTAAACTGAATTGTTTGAAATAGAATTGATTATTCACATAAAAATGGATTTAGCATTAAATAACTTACAAAGGTTGATATGCCATAAAACCCAACCAACCAACCAACAACATAAAATTTTGGATCTACTACTTAGGGTAAAATGTCATTGATATAATCAATAATAAAATGAACAGGAATTTCCTCTCAAATGAATCCAAACCTTGTGTCACAAGCAGGATTTGACACAAGATCAATTTTTAAAGAGAGTAAAGCTGGTTTGAATTCAAAGGTTTCCTTCTCCTAGACTGGTTGCCTTTCCCAAGTGGTTGTACTTAATGAGAACAATTAAAAATATGAGAAGAGAAGAACACTTATGATAAGATATTAGCAATGCATTTGTACACAAAATGTGAAATTTAAAAATGAAACAATGTATAGAGCTATAACGGTATCTCAAACTAAATGAGAAATAGAACAGATACATTCCAATGATTGATATTAATTGCATATCAACCCACCTAGGGTTATTTTATACCTAAATTTTAGGAAATCCTGTTCATTGTATGTCTGCAAATGCTCTAAATTAATCCACTTGAAATAGTTTGATGGAAACTGCTGTTCACAGAAAACTATCTACAAATACAACCAATGATTGATTTTAATGGCATATCAACCCATTTAGGCTTATTTTATACCTAAATGTTAGGGAATTATGTTCATTGTATGTTTATATTTATATAGCTTTTTCTTAAGTTTTTTTTTTTTTTTTTTTGCCCACAGTCATATTGAATAGAAATTATTTTTAAACAGATCTACAAGACCAATAGATGGGACCCTAGCAAGTATTACTCCTCTGCCCAGGGTGTACCTGGGAGTAGTGTCAATGAAGAGCAATTCCACACTCTCCAGATCTCCACAACAGGAGCCTCACCATCAGATGCAGTTTATTATCATATCCTGGACACCCTTTTTTGTTGTTGGAGGGAGTACCTTACCCTTCTGTAGGGAGACCGTATATCTTATGCTCCATTGACAGAGCATATAAAAAAGGACAAACCAGAAACTAGGATAGCAAGCCATTGTTAATGAGTTTGATTCTCAATTGGTGGCCTACGTTTCTGGTCTTGTGTCAAACTAAGCTTGCTTGTTGTAAATAACAACTAAAAACTGTATCCAAGGGTGAAAAGAGTGAGCGGCTTTGAATTTTCAAAGAATAGTTCTGCAATTCTATTGAAGCAAGATAACCAGATGTAACTGTCGATAATAAAGGAGAATGTTCCAAAAACAGACGTGGAAAATACTGGATGATCAAGGAAAGAACCTGGAAGAGATTTTTAAAAATAATCATTGTAGCCCTGGGGGTTGCTCAGAAATACTTTAAGGAGAAGACTCGTAAAAATAGTATAAACCAGAATAGTATTAAAGATGGAAATAATAGTGAATAGAAATGGTTGAGTGGCACAGAAAGTTGGTATTACTTAGCTCCTAGCACAACCTATAAGAGAATTATGATGTGAAGAAAGAAATAAAGAAAAATTATCGAACAAATGAATGAAAACTTTGGCAAAAATGTTCTATTTTCTCATGGCAGCTTAAAACATTACAAAAAATCTATTCACAGATTTAAAAGAAAAAAAAAAAAAGAATATAGAAGAAATGCTTTGCACTTTCAATTCCAAGTGTTGAAAAGCATCAGCTTCCATTTTCAGCCTGTCACAATTGATGAGTTTCATCAGAGTTATCTTTCCTTACTTTGTTGACTCTTCTTTCTGATCACTGGCAAATGTAATACAAAAACATAAAAATTCACACAAACGACAGAGGTGCAGTCAACCTTCCAATTGAGGATGTTCAATCTTGATAAATGCATTTGCCGTTGCAATATTGATTATGCACAGCTCTCAACAATGTCACACCCAGCCAATGAGAAATTTACCTACATAAGACAGGTCTGGCATAAGGCCATGTTTTTTAGTATCCTGTCAGGATTAAACTTTCAACCAATAGTATGTATGACTACCATTATAAATTATATACCATGAACGGGAAAATCAATGCTGAAAATGTTCTCAAATGACCCTATCTTGGTTAAATTAAAAGTATTTGTATGCTTAGTAATAAGGAAGATATTTTAGTTGATTTCCCACTTTATAATTGCCCAGTCGGCTGGGGCTGTATAATACACTGACTGCACCTCTTTAAAAGACCCCCCCCCAAAGTGTGCTGGAGCAATGGGGAATGCGGAGTACCCCTTCATTGCCATTGCTCCCAGGTCCACTCTGGCCCGGAGTGGTAGCACCTGATAGGGCCCTATATAAGGGTTAAATAGAACTAACGGCATACTTATGCTAAACTGAAGTGTTTGAGTAAACTGAATAGCTTGAAATAGAAATGTTTTTGACAATTAAACCATACTTACATTTAAACTGCGTGCTTATGCTTAACTGAATTGTTTGAAATATGACTGTTTTTTTTACATTAAAACTGTATTTACACATAACTGAATTGTTACATATAACTGCAACTGTTTTTTGACATTGAAACTAAATTGTTTAACATATAACTGTTCTGACATATAACTGTGTGTAAACAAAATCTGTACTTTTACAAAACTGAATTAGCTGAAGTAGAATTGCTTGACTAAATTGAATAGCTCGAAATAAAAATGTTTTTTTACAATTAAACTGTACTTACATTTAAAACTGCGTGCTTTTGCTAAACTGAATTGTTTTAGATTGAACTATTTTTTACACTGAAACTGTACTAACCCTAAACTGAATTGTTATATATATCTGAATAGTTTGAAATTGAGATGTTTTTGACAATTAAACTGTGTACTCATGCTAAATTGAATTGTTTTAAATAGAACTGATTATTTACATAAAAATGGATTTGGCGTTAAATAACCTACAAAGGTTGATATGCCATAAAACCAAACCAAACCAAACCAAACCCACTTTATGAGGACCAATGTTAGCATTAGTATATCTATGATATACTAACACTGAACACAACAGAAAGGAAGACAATATAAACTCATTTGTACACACCAAGAAAATCTAACGTTTTATATTCATGATATACATACAAAAGGGTACACAAATGTGTCCCAACTGCAAAAATTGGCACATATTATTCTCTGAACAAATAGTATGAAGAAGGGTTAAAAAAAAGTGCTTACTTGATAAGAGTGGATAAAAGGTATCCATATGGCTTTACCATTTCCTTGGTGGGCTCAGAGATTATATCCCTATCATTCAAAGATCAGTGGCAAAAAGAAATTGAGAATGGGTTTCTAGGACTCTCATATGGAACCCAGCTGAACTTGCAAATTATCTACGGGAGATAATCATTTATTGTATCCCTGCAAAAGTAATTTAAAAGACCAGCATAAATAACTTATATTGTATATCTCAATCATATTCAACAAGCTAGATGGGTACTGCACATGAATACTTTGAGCTATATTAAGCAAATCCTGGAAGCAACATCCCGCAATGCAACAGTCTATAGCCACTTACATCTCATCTCTAAAACCATTCAAATAAGACAGACAAGACATGCAGCACACAGCTGGAGTAGCAAGGACAGACTCATAAGGGACATTCTACTATGGACCCCTTCACATGGACGTGCCAATAATGGCCAACTAGCTAGAACTTACCTACAACAGCTCTGTGTGGACACATGATGTAGTTTAGAAGACCTTCCGAGAGCAATGGATAATAGGGACTGGTGAAGAGAGAGAAAGAGAGAGAGTCAGAGAAATCCATGTTAGCTGAGCAACTTGATAAAGATGACAATGGTTCTAATTAAGGCTTTCATTAAAATTACATTAAAATAAGTAAACTTAGAAAAAGGATTATTGATTTGCATATTATAAAGGGAAGGATGAAAAGTTCTCAGTCTTACTAATAAGGAATGATTGAAAACCATTAAACATATATACTATTCTACATATTCATCTAACAGTTCAATGCAATATATATATATATATATATATATAAGTTAGCCAACTCTAGTCAAGGGCAACCAAAAGGCTCCCTTTTCAATAGCTACTACACCAAGTTGTTGGGGAGGGTGCTACTCCATTCCCTGGATTGCTCCACTTACTTATATCAGTTTTGTGTGGACACTGGAGGTAGTTTGGAACACCAACTGGGAGCAATGGATAACTGATGAATGTAAAGAGAGATTCAGGGAAATTTGCACTGTCAGAGTGACTTGATGATTTATATATATATATATATATATATATAAAAGTAAAGTTGGCGACTGTTGTAGAGAGTGACCTGAAAACTGCCTTTTAATAAGCTACTACACCAAGGTGTAGGGGAGGCGTTACTCCTTTCCTTGGATTGCTCCACTTACCCTTGATCCATACCTTATAATGCAAAGAATGTTAAGCAAGGTGGCATCAAGTATCATTTTTTAAGTCTCTGGTATGACTCGACCTGGAATTGAGCCCTAGTCTCATAGGCCATTGTTAAACACTCTAAAAATTATGCCCATCAGCCTAGTGGGTAAAGTGTTTGCCTAATTGTTCAGGAAACTGGGGTTCAATTCCAGGTCGAGTCATACTAAAGACTCAGAAAATTGTACTTGATGCCTTGCTTGACACTCAGCATTATAAGGTACATATCAAGGGTAAGTGGAGCAATCCAAGGAAAGAAGTAATGCCTCCCCTACACCTTGGTGTAGTAGCTTATGAAAAGGAAGCCTTCATGTTGCCCTCGACTACAGTTACCAACTTTACTTTTATATATATATATATATATATATATATATATAAGAGAGGTGCCTGTGGTGTAATGGTTATCGTCGTAGGAAATGGACACAGCGACACAAGTTCAAATCCAGGATGAGACTGATTGCATTACACATAGCACTAATACCCTTGGGATAGGTATGAATCCAATTATTCTCTCTCCAGCTATGGGTAAATAGTAGGGAAGACTAGGTTCTTCAGCCTTGGTGAGGAAACTAGTCTAAAAGAAGGAAAACTCTGAATTCAAACCTGTTAAACTTTGCTTCAAAACTGACCTTGTATCATATCCTGCCCGAGTGAAGGGTTTGGTAAATATATATACATATATATATATATACATATATATATATATATAAATCATCAAGTCACTCTGACAGTGCAAATTTCCCTGAATATCTCTTTCCATTCATCTCTATCATCCATCACTCCCAGCATGTCCTCACAACTACGTCCAGTAACCACACAAATCTGATATAAGTAAGTTCTTGTTAGTCAGTTACCACTAGCACATCCATACATCGGGATCTATTGAAGAAGGTTGCATATGAGTTTGGCCTTACTACTCCGGGAGTGTTCTGCATAAGTTATTTGTCTAACTTGGATGTTTTTTGAGATAAAAGGTAAGTGACCGTACAGCAGCTCTTTTGCAGAGTGTTGCTTCCAGGATTTGTTCAAAACAGCACATACAAGGTGCATACAATAAGTTTCCAGACTTTTTTCGTATGGGCACTTTTATTGATAGTACACACATGAAACTCTAGTCCCTATGGAAGTAATCTTCTCTGGCTGCAATGCACTTGTTGTTCCATTCCAACAACTTCTGCAAGGCCCCATGGAAGTCCTCCTGTGTGAGCATGTCAATGACCTTTGTCACAGCCTCTTTTATCTCCTCAATTGTCTCATAATGACAGCCTCTGAGCTTAGGGAATAACCAAAAGTCATAGGGAGCAAGGTCTGGACTATAGGGAGGCTGAGGAACTGTCTTAATGCCCATCTTGGTCAAATAGTCTGTGACAAGGATGGAGTTGTGGACTGGTGCATTGTCCTGGTGGAAATGCCACTGACCCTATTTGAAGAGTGCTGGCCTCTTCCAACGGAATCTCTTCCAACGGAATCTCTTCCTGAACTCCCTTAAAACCTCAACATAGTAACCCTAACCCTTTGGCTAATCAACTCTGGTGTATTGACATCCTTACTCCTCCCACACCTCTCATAATCCTTCACAGACCCCCTGCCTTCTTCCTTGAATCTCTTATGCCACTCAAAAACTGATGCTCGATTCATGCAAGATACTCCAAAAGCAGTCTGAAGCATTCCATACGTTTCTGTGGCATTTTTTTCAGGTTTAAAACACAATTTTATTGCATATCATTCTTCCTCTCATCCAGATTGCATGATTTTTTAAATTCACCAGCTGTGACAATCAGGCTTTAGTAGGGTGTATTCCAATTGTTGCTGTAGCTGTTCATTTGAACTTGAAATCATAAAAATTGGTCAGTCATCTCATAAGATGTATAGCCATAACTTAGTTCATTTTCAAGAGTCTACGACAATATTAAATACCCATACAAAAAAAGTCTGGAAACTTATTGTATGCACTTCGTATATTGTTGTTGTTTTATACTATATTTGTTATACTTACTGTATTTACATTTTTTCTTAACAATATGTCTTTCTAAATTTTATTACTATTTTCTATCATTATAGTATTCTTATCAATAAGTTTAATATACATGTTCATTGCTTATTATTCAGACAATTATCAAATAGTTTTTATAGTTTAGAACTTAAGGACTATAATTTATTATAAGATATTTTTATTATATTTATATGTTCTACCCAACAGAAACTCTCTCTCATCAATGTATTTTATTATTTACCATTATTGTTTTATTTGAAATCTAAAAAAAAATAGCATTTCTATTGAATAAATAGTTTCTCAAATGTCATTATCATCATATCATGCCGCTAGCACGGATTTTTCTGACCCTCTCTTACCACTTGTCTCTATCATCCATCACTCCCGGCAGGTCTTCCAGGCTACATCCTGTATCAGTACAGAGTTGTAGATAGGTTCTAGCTGGTCGTTCAATCTTTGCTCGTCCATGTGAAGGGGTCCATAGGAATACATCGTTTATGAGTTCGTCCTTACTTCTTCAGCAGTGTCCCGCATGTCTGGTTCATCTAATTTGGATGGTTTTCAGCTACCTACCGCTACCATGTCAAATTTTGCCATGATCAAAAATAGGATGGTACACATTCACACTTAACACCTGCTTGCTGCTTACCCAACAGACATGATGTAGGGGCAGATTGTGTGACCTTCTTTGACCAATGGGAAAGCAACTTAAGCTAGATTTGTTCTCCTGACCCTTGACAGCCAGTACATGTGTCTGGACTTCAATTATTATGCACATGCTAAGCCAGGGACCCAGCATCATAAAGTGTATCCTTCCTTATTAGAATTAATAACCTAAGTTCACCAACAGACTGACAAACACTTATGGAAGCAACCAACAATTCCCTAACACAGCATTTATCAACTTTTTGACTAATTCTCAAATGGAGTTCCACACAAGTCCTGACTGCACAAGTAGGAAAACCCAGCAACTCCATAGATATCTTACCAACTGCAAATCCATGCAGTTAGAACCCTATCAGCTGCACCACCCTAGCACCAGCATAACTCTTCCCACATTACCTCATGTAGCACAAGAGACCCTATCCATATTATCCACCACATTAGTGCCGTATATCAACCTCTTGTTGTTATCTGCAAATCCCATCTGCAGCAGACCCAAGAAAGGACTGTTTGTACCATCCAGGCTGCTAAAAGAAAACCAGCTATATCTTCTACTACTGTCTGTCCATCTACAACTATTTCCAATCTGTGCCATGCATTCTCAGCCAAAACCCCAAGTCCAAACTTATCCTTCCTTCAACTAATGTCCATCCAGACAACTACTACCACAATGAAAACAGAACCCTTTCTCAAACAGACTTTCTTCTGTCTGTGTTACCTTTTTTATATTACATTCACAAATATATCTTCTTCTTCTTCTTCTTCTTCTTGTTATTAACTCTGTTGTTTGTCATTCATTTCTTCACTCCTTATCATCCTCTCTGTCTCCTCCCCTGCATTGTCATACATCTATTACAAAATAAATATGATTTATTTATGATGCATATATAATAAATATAAGTAAGGTAAGTAAAATTAGCAACCATAGTTGAGGGTGACCCAAGGGCTCCCTTTTCAATAGCTACTACACCAAAATGCAAGGGAGGGCGCTACTCCTTTTCCTGGATTGCTCCAGTTTACCTTTGATACACACCTTATATTGCCGAGTGTTAAGCAAGCAGGTATCAAGTACCATTTTTAAAGTCTTTGTTATCACTCAACCTAGGATTGAACCCAGGTCTCCCGGACCATAGGCGAACACTCTACTCACTAGACAAATGAGATAATTCATTGTAATTATATATTATGTTATGAATAAATATTTTTTAGCTCGCTCCTATAGCAATGTAAAGTAAGTAAAGTCAGTGATTTTAGTTGAGGGTGACCCAAAGGTTCCCTTTTCATTATCTACTACACCAAGGTGTAGGGAAGGGCGCTACTCTCTTCTCTGGATTGCTCCACTTTACCATTGATCCGTACCTTATAATGCTGAGTGCTAAGCAAAGCAACATCAAGTACCATTTTTGGAGTATTTGGTATGACTCAACCTAGGATTGAACCCTGGTCTCCTGGGCCATTGACAAACACTCTACCCACTAAGCCAATGGACTGGTATTGTTTATGTCTAACATTCTCTGTTCCTAACTTAGCTCTTGCATGAATTTCAGATAACAAAATTTGGTATCAAGGAAGAAATAGTGATGAGGGCAGGAGAGGACGCTACTAGAAGCCATCAGTTTGAACTTCAAACGTGGGTGATGAGAGATACACGGCTACTGACAGAACAATCACGAGTAATTCTTGTCTTCATGTCATTATTTCACAATAAAGCAGCTCTTTTGAAGGTTGACGATACTTTTCCCATTTAGGAAGAGAACTAAAAAGTGACTTAAAAAGGCTTTCTCATGTGGCGAATAATTAGAATGTAAAGAATACCTTTAGGCGATTTAGGTTTTATTCAACTTAAAGAACGCACGAGTGTAATACAAGATGGTGATTTGAAATATGTAAACAAGGGGGGACAATCCCCTAGAAAAGGGCAGACAACTCTGAAACGAGTATCATTTTACCACAATCACCGCCACATTGAAAAGAAGTGAGGTGTAATGTTATGTCATCAAAATTTACAAAGCAAATAAAGTTGTGTTCTTAAAGGTCTAATCGATTAGGGGGATTTATGACTCAAGTGGAGCGACGCAGCATTTATGGGCTACTTATATGTCTTTCCACAGTATTGTTCATAGTTTGTTGGGAGGGCAGTTCATGATTGTCTTTAGGGGACTGACTTCCTGGCTGGGTTGGTATTGGTAAATCCACAGGAATGCGCAGATCACAATCATTGTCTCTAGGGGATTGACTTCCTGGCTGGGTTGATGTAGGTAAATTCACGGGAATGTCTCCTTGTGGTGATTCAGTATAGCCACTGCCTTTGGGGGCTAGATGCTTAAGTGAGACAGTTGCCTCACTACCGTCTGATTTCCTAATGTGGGCATATTGTGGGTTTGCCTCTAGTAGTTCGACCTCATCGACCAGTGGTTCATGTTTGTTGTTCCGGGGATATCGTTTCATCAATACTTTCCCAGGGTGACTTAGCCACGCTGGTAAGGTGATCCCAGTGGTTGAGTGCCTGTTAAACTTGAATAGCCGTTCATGTGGTGTAGCATTGGTCGCTGTACACAGCAATGAATGACTAGCATGCAAAGCTTCAGCCAAGACTTCTTCCCAGCGTGACTCTGGAAGATTTTTAGTTTTTAGTGCTAGAAGGATTGACTGCCAGATAACGCCATTGTACCTTTCCACTTGGCCATTGCCTTCTGGATTATATGGAGTTGTTCTACTTGTGACAACTCCATAATTGTGTAGGAATGTTTTTGTTTCTTGGGAAAGAAATGAAGATCCTCTGTCACTATGTATGTAAGCAGGCATGCCAAAGATGGAGAATAGATTGGACAGGCAGCTATTGACAGTTTTAGATTCCATGTTTGGGCAGGGGTAAGCAAAGGTAAACCTGGAAAATTCATCTACGATGGTTAATAGGTATCTGTTCCGAGAAGAGGAAGGTAGTGGACCTTTAAAGTCAATGCTTAGACGATCAAATGGCTGAGTTGCTTTGACTAAGTGCAAATTAGATGGCTTGTGGAAATTCGGTTTGATCATACTGCATGTTTGGCAATTGGCTGTCATTGCGCGGATTTCTTCAACTGAGTGGGGCAAGTTTCTACTTCGAACAAAATGTGTCATTCTGGTTACACCTGGGTGACACAGGGATTTGTGTAATGCCAACAGTTTGTTGTCCGTAAGGGTAGCACAACTTGTTCGCGTAAGAGTGTCCGCTGCCACATTCTCTTTTCCATCTCGGTACTGGATGTCAAAACTAAAAGATGCAAGATTGATTCTCCAGCGCAGAATCTTTTCATTTTTTATTTTGCCACGATTTTGTGTATCAAACATGAATCGCACCGATTTCTGATCTATTTTTAGGATGAAGTGCCTACCAATTAGGAAGTGCCTCCATTTCTCAACAGCATCAACTATTGCAAGAGCCTCTTTCTCTACTGATGCATAGTTTAATTCACTGCCTTGTAGTGATCTTGAGTGAAAGGCAACTGGTCGATTGTCCTGACTGAGTACAGCGGATACAGAGTTGTGGGATGCATCAGTTTCCATGACAAACATTAGATCATTGCTAATTGCGGTCAGGCTGGCATTTATAAGATCAGTTTTCAGTGTCTGGAACGATAATAAAGCCTCCCCTGATAACGGGAAGATTGTTGTAGATTTCAGGTTTTTAATTTTGTCCGAAAACCTACTTATCCATTTTGCATAATATGCAAACATTCCGATCATTCGTTCCAATGACTTTGGATTTTGGGGTGCAGGTAATTCTGTAAGTACCCGTAGACGCTCTGGGTCAGGCTTGATGATTCCCTCAGATATCCGGTATCCCAAATGATCAATTGTCTGGGTAGAGAATTGGCACTTCTCTTCATTGTAGGTCCAGTTATCCAGTCTGGCAGCCTTTTGGAAATGCTGAAGATTGATCTCATGTGTTTCCTTGGTAGTGCCACAGATGATCAAATTGTCAACATAGGCATAAGTCTCCTGTAAACAATGTTTCTTGAGGAATTCATCCATTTTCCTCTGGAAACAAGCAGTCCCATTAGTCACTCCAAAAGGCATCCAAGTAAACTGGTACAGTTGACCCCCAGATTGGAAGGCAGTGTAGGGTCTGTCATTTGGATGTAAGGGGTTTGGTGGTATGCACTCTTCAGATCTATTGTACTAAAGTACTTATACTGTGCTAGTTGGTTGACAGTGCTTTCAATGTTGGGCATGGGGTATGCATCTAGCAGTGTGTATTTGTTGACTGTTTGAGAATAGTCAATAACCATTCTCTTTTTCTGATTACCATCCTCTTTCACGACCAATGCTTGTGCCCTCCATGGGGATAGACTTGGCTCAATAATCCCCTCCTTCAGTAACCGTTGTGTCTCTGAGTCAATGAATTGCTGGTCTGGTTTTCAGAATCTCCGCGGTTTGGTTGCAATGGGTTTGCAATCTTTTGATAAGTTAGCAAATAGGGTAGGAGGTTTGACATTAATAGTCGTGAGGTCACAGAATGTTAGTGTTGGTTTGCTGCCACCATATTTGATGACAACACTTTCATGTTGCTCTTGGAAATCAGTTCCAAGGATCACATCAGTACACAAATCTTCAATTACATTTAAATTGATGCTTCTGTACTCACGTCCAAGAAGGCTGAAGTCCACAACACAATATCCTGCAATTTTTGTGGTCTGTGCTCCTGCAGCCATGTGAATTGATCCTGAGCTTCTGTGTTGCTTTAGCCTAAGCCTTTTGGTAACATTGTGGCTTATAAAGCTTCTGTCGGTGCTTCCACTGTCAATTAAGGCTTTCAGTTTGTGTCCTTTCATAAACAGATTAGTGGATACTTTAAATCCCGACTCGGTAGCAGCAGAAAAGATAGTTGAAAGTATGGGGCCTTTATCAATTGACATTGAATGGATAGCATCGACAACAGCAGCTGACTGAGTACTGGAATTGCCTGAATGGCACAGTTTTGCAAAATGTCCGATTTTGGAACACTTGTGGCAAGTCACTTGCCTTACAGGACACTTATTTCATGGGTGACGTAGATTTCCACAAAACCAACATCGTGGTTTTGTAGCGGCTAACGTGACTTCCATAGACGATTTCTCTTCTCTAGCAGCTGCACTCATGGTAGGTGTGGGAGAATCTTGTTGGATAAAGGCAACAGCATTTTTTTGTGCAAGGTCAAGAGACCGAGCTTGACTGTAAGCGTTCTGTAAGTCTAGCGTTCTATTTTCCAATAGCCTTTGTCTAATAAGGTTGGATTCCAGACCATTGATAAACGCATCACGAATAGCTTATTCCTTATAAACTTCTGCGGTCACTGGTTTGTAGTTGCAGTCTTTAGACAATTCACGCAGTGCCTGTAGGAATTGGTCGATAGATAACGTGCAAATATTTCGTTCGTCGGTTTGACGTAAATATTATTTAGTGTCTGTATGGCCTCTTCGTATGTATTACAATCTTCTATGTAGTCATACACAGACCGGTCTATGTGGCCTAACAAGACATTTAATTTGTCCAGGGGTAATCCGAGCGTTTGAATGACGTCCAAGTAGTTGTTGAATGTCCGGTACCAAAATTTCCATTCTTTAGCGGCGACTGGTGAATTAGCATCCTGGTTGAATCTTTCTGGTTTTAAGACTTTATCCATTCTGAATAACTTTAAATTGAATAAATTGTGGCGAATAATTAGAATGTAAAGAATACCTTTAGGCGATTTAGGTTTTATTCAACTTAAAGAACGCACGAGTGTAATACAAGATGGCGATTTGAAATATGTAAAGGGGGGACAATCCCCTAGAAAAGGGCAGACAACTCTGAAACGAGTAACATTTTACCACATCTCATATATGTCCATTTCACTTGATGCAAATGGCTGGGTTTGGTTTGGTTTGGTTTGGTTTGGTTTTATGGCATATCAACCATTATAGGTTATTTAATGCTAAATCCTTTTCATACATAGGAATTAGATATATGATTAGTATTTTAAAACGAACCTGAGCACATATTTTTCACTCATTTAAATGGTTTCACTTTTTTCTGTCTAATACAAATACACAGATGTAAAAACAGTTCTATTTCAAAGGATTCAGTTTAGCATAAATACACAGTTTCTTGTTTATACACAGTTAAATATAAAAACAGTTCAGTTTAGTATAAGTAGAGAGTTTGTTTTACATGCAGTTAAATGTAAAAACAGTTTAATCCCAAACAACTCAGTTTAGCATCAGTACACAGTTTGAATGTCAAACAGTTCTATTTAACCCATAGATAGGACACTATCAGGTGCTACATCTCAAAGACTTGAATGGACCTGATAATGAGGGAATTAAGAGGTACTCCGTGTTTCCCAAAGCTACAGCATTACTGAAGCCTCACCATCTGATTGTTTAGTGTCACATCCTGGACACTCATTGGGGGGAGACTTACCTCTCTGCAGGGATGCAGTTTGCATATCCTACAGCTCCAGCCATTTGGGCCAGCAAATGGTACGGCATCCAATCCCTATCTATCGTGTAAATAGTTGGGTAGATTGGACTCTCAAGATTTGGTAGGTCAACCAATCTAAGAAAAGGAAAAACTCTGAATTCAAAACCTGAGGAGTGTTGTTCAGGAGAATCTGCTGCACAATGGTGCACCATTCTTCCGTTATCTGCTAATCCAAGAAATGTGGCTGGTTCTACATAGGCCTTCACCTCTAAAAACAAAACACCTGTGTAGTTAGTCCAACAGTTCATATCTTTATTTGAAATGATGAGCCCTCAAACATCAAGATCAATGCAAGAGTCCATAATATTATAATTTAGGACCTTGAATAAGTTCTCACTGTTTTCCAACTGATGCTTGTAGAATAATAAAAGCTCTTTCTGCCATAATCTCCATGCAATGACGTGCCTGTATGTGGACAGTCAGATGTCACAGCCCACACAATGACGTGCCCATATGTGAACAGTCAGATGCTTGATGAATAGTCCTTCTTCTCCTCAAGTAGTAGTAGTCTTCTCTAGGCAACTCTATTGGCTACAGGGGGTGTCCTCGTGGTGTAATGGTTAAAGCAATGGACTACGGAATCGTAGTACGCGAGTTCATACACCAGTCGCGCTATTACGTTCACTTTCAGGCAAATACCCTTGGGAAAGGTATGAACCCCCTTATCCTCCCAGCTATGGGTTAAATAGTACCACTACTGTTCTAGGAGAATGGCTTTGGCATTAAATAACCTAAAAAGAGTTGATATGTCATTAAAACAAAGAAAGAAAGAAACCTATCTATTGGCTACATAACTGAATACTTGCAGAGATTGGAGGACTATTTAATGCCATGGAAGTTTGTCTGTGACCTTTGGTTTCATGGAGTTTTACAAACTTTCTCACTACTACTGTCGATATGTTTCAATACAACTGCATTCTCCCATCTGGTAAACAACGCCAAGTATATCGTGCTGCACATGTATCTTCACATACACTAAACACCACTTATGCATCCACACACAATAATATGCAACTATAACCCGCACAAATACACACCCACACACCCACATACTCACTCACAAGCACACGTAAAGATTTCTACACAATCCCAATAGTTTTTGACTGTATTTTTTTTATTTTTTCAATTAACTCATTTCCTTTCTTTTATCTGCCTGACGATTGTTTGTAAAACTTCATGAAACCAAAGGTCACAGACCAACTTCCATGGCATTAAATATATAAATCTAATATATATAATGCATGGAGAGTATGGCAGAAAGTGCTATTATTATTATTATTATTATTATTATTATTATTATTATTATTGCTACATAACTGAATACTTGCAGAGAAGGAGGACTATTTATCGAGTATCTGACTGTCCACATATGGGCACATCATTGCATGGAGATTATGACGGAATGTGCCATTATTATTCTGCAATGCTGTTCCTAGAACTGTGTGCATATACCTACAGATGTTAACACATCTATAAGGAAGTACTATAAGCTTGCTTGGAATTCAGTGAATGTCATTTTGCCAAAGTGTAAACAACTTTGTTTGTCATAGCATTAAACATGTCAGATTTTGAGCCAAAAAAATGTATTTGCAGATAATTTTACTACACTACTTTATTCAAAAGAAATCTGCAGCTGAAGCACACAAAATTCTTGTTGAGATTTATAGCGACCTTACTCTGGTGGAAACAACATGCAGAGATTAGTTTAGATATTTCAAAAATAATTTACCCAGTTGGCTGAGGCTGTAGAATACACTGACTGCTTCTCTGCAGAGGGGTAAGACCTCCCCCCCCCAACGGGTGTCCTGGATATGACACTAAACAATCTGATGGTGAGGTTCCAGTAATGCTGGAGCTTTGGGGAATGTGGAGCACACCTTCATTGCTATTGCTCCTAGGTCCACTCTGACCCGGAATGGTAGCACCTGATAGGACCCTACCTATCGGTTAAATAGAATTAACGGCATATTTATGGTAAAATGAATTGTTTGACTAAACTGAATAGTTTGAAATAGAAATGTTTTTCACAATCAAACTGTACTTACATTTAAAATGCATGCTTATGCTAAACTGAATCGTTTAAAATAGAACTGTTTTTGATATTGAAACTGTACGTACACTAAACTGAATTGTTTAATATAGAACTGCTTTTGACTTTTAAATATGTGTTAACAAAATTTGTACTTATACTAAACTGAATGAGCTGAATTAGAACTGTTGGAATAAACTGAATAACTTGAAATAGAAATGTTTTTGACATATAAACTGTGTACCCATTCTAAACTGAATTGTTTGAAGTAGAACTGATTATTTGCATAAAAATGGATTTGGCATTAAACGACCTACAAAGGTTGATATGCCATAAAGACCAACCAACCAACCAACGGAAAAACTGTTGACCAAAGATTGGTATTTGAAATTTAGATAAAAGCCAGGATTTTATGTACTCATTTTCAAGGTAACAGCGCTTCTCCACAAGGATTGGCTTTATGCAATCTTCTCACCTTCATCTTTTTTTTCTCATATATTTGACCTTGTGCTCTACTTATCCATACGTAGTAAATATTGATATAATTTTGCCTAGCCTGGTGGAAACAGAATTTTGTATGCTGTATTTTGAGACAGACAAATACTTCTAACTGGAAAGATTTATGCAACATAATCTTCCATTGCCTGCTTCACCTTTGTGCTGTACTTATCTGAAAAAAAAAATGTCAGCTGCTAAAATGATGGACAAATCAATAAATATTGAATATATCCTCATGAATAAATTAATAAAGTTAATGAAATAAGATAAATAATTGAATAAATAAAATAGGTAAAAAAAATATCATAAAAACTGATAACATGAACAAAATTAACAGAATATTTAAATATATGGGGGGAAAAAAGAAGATAAATACATCTGTTGATATAAAAGAAAATTGGAAGAATGAATAAAATTATATAAGCACAAATGGAGAAAAATATACAAAAAAAATGAAAGCAATAAAAGAAAAAAGAGAGAAAAAAAGTAAAATGGCTCAAATTGAGAAAGGAGAAAATAAGAAGAAAAAAAGAGAAGAAAAAAAAAAGAGAAGAAAAAGAAAATTAAGAAAAAAGAGAAAAAGAAAAATAACACAAAACATAAAAATAGAAATAATGATGAAAAAAGAAGAAATAATAAGAAAAAAAAATTACCTTTTTTAATCAGCCCATGATTAATCAAATGAACAAAATCAATCTAAAAAATTCTTTTTCTTTTCTTTTTTTTTAAATGTAAGTTTAAACTTCATCATTTCAACACTATTCAAATAAAATAAAAACAGAACATTAAAAAAGACACCTGAAAACAATTCAGTTTTTCTTCCTTTCTACAGTAACAATTTTATATTTGTTTGCTAATCTTCGTTTAGTCTGGCACAAGGTTATTATTGTGCAGCACCTAGTGATGATCAAATTCCCTACACTAACAATGGCCCAGTCAGCTTGGGCTGTAGAATACAAAAACTGCATTTCTACAGAGGGTAAGAGCCTACTCGCCCTCCCAACGAGCGTCCTGGATATGACATTAAACTATTTGATGGCAAGGCTCCAGCCTTGGAGATTAGGGGAATGTGGAGTACCTTTCATTGCCATTGTTCCCAGGTCCATTTTGACTCAGTGGTAGCACCTGATAGAGTTCTATCTATGGGTCAAATAGAACAAACTATGTGTGCAAACAAATGACTGATGTTAAATTGTGACTCTTATATAGCAATACTTGAAACCATTTAACTGTGTGCAAAAAAGAGCTCAGATTTGTTTAAGAATGTTATCTACAAAATGTGTTTACAAAACCTACAATGGTTGATATGCCATAAAACCAAACCACACTAACAAATGGACCTAACAAACAAGCTGACAAACTGTTGAACTATCAGAGCTACCCTACTACAAAGCCTTGTTAAATCTGACATAAGGCCAAAATTACGAGATCTAAATCATTATACATGCAAATTGATCTATAAAAAAGCTTCCTATCATGCTATAGATGATACCTTACTTTAAAGTTTCCCTGGCACAGAGACATAACAATGAGGATATGCTATTCTCTACACTTGCAAATGATAGCAAAGTCAACTGGAGCTGCAGAATACACCAACTACATTTATGAAGAGGAGTAACACCTTCCCTACTCAGCAAGTGTCCTGGATATGACACTTAACCATCTGATGGTGAGGTTCCAATCCTGGAGCTTTGGAGAATGTGGAGTATCCCTTCATTGCCATTGCTCACTCATCCACCCTGATCTGGAGTGGTAGTACCGGTTAGGGGTCCCATTTATGGGTCAAATAGAACTGTTTAACCATTTAACTGTGTGCCAACAAATGACTGATGTTTGAATGAATTGTTAGTGTTGCATAGCAATACATGGAACCTTTTGTATTCAAATTAATGAGTAATGTTGAATAGCAATAGTTGAAACCCTTTAACTGTGTGCAAAAATTGAATTAATAATATTATATAACAATACTTGAAACCATTTCACTGTGTGCAAATGAATAGAATTATTGGGATTACATAGCAATACTTGTAACCTTTTCACCATGTGCATACAAATTATTGATATTAGTTAAAAATCTTAATGTTAGATAGAAATACTTTAAACACTTTAGATTGGTTGGTTGTTTGGGTTTTATAGCATATCAATCTTTGTAGGTTATCAAACACCAAATCCATTTGTATACAAATAGTTCTATTTCAAACAATTCAGTTTAGGATAAGTACACAGTTTAAATGTAAGTACAGTTTAATTGTGAAAAACATTTCTATTTCAAGTTATTCAGTTTAGTCAAGCAGTTCTAATTCAGTTCAGTATAAGTACAGATTTTGTTTACGCACAGTTAAATGTCAAAACAGTTATATATTAAACAAATCAGTTTAGTGCAAGTACAGTTTCAATGTCAAAAACAGTTCCATTTCAAATAATTCAGCTTAGCATAAGTATGCCATTAGTTCTGTTTAACCCGTGTCAGGTGCTACCATGCTGGGCCAGAGTGGACCTGGGAGCAATGGCAATGAAGGGGTACTCCGCATTCCCCAAAGTCCTAGCATCACTAGAACCTCTCCATCAGATTGTTTAGTGTCATATACGGGACATTCATGGGGGTGTCTTACCCCTCTGCGGAGGTGCAGTCAATGTATTTTACAGCCCCAGCCGACTGGGCAAAAACCCTTCAGATGTGTGCAAACAATAGCAATACTTAACTGTGTGCAAACAAATTACTCTTTTTTTAAAAATTACCTACAAACTATTCACTGACAAATCATATATGTATATCCATTTAACTGTGTGCTAACAAAACTGTTTGACCATTTAACTGTGTGCAAACAAATAACTAATGTTAAATTGAATTGTTAGTGTTACATAGCAATAGTTGAAACTATTTAGATGTCTGCAAACAAATGAGCTCTGGGTTGTTTAAAAGTGTTACCTAAAAACTATTTGTTTACAAATCACATATTTGATATATTTATAAACTGGATTTGACCTTAAATAACCTACAACGATTGATATGCCATGAAACCTACCTAACCCAACCTACTAGCAAATGACTTTAGAGAACACATTTTTTATTGACTATTTTGATCAACATTTTTAATTAATTTAGTTAAAATTTTTAACTCTGGTATTTGTCCCACTAACAAGAGGTAGAGAAGCCTGGACAGCCAGAATTTTAGCCATGTGTTCCCCACTTTACATCACGATTGCCAATTAAATGTTGTCATTTTCAATTTTATGCATAATTTTTATTGTCTTTTCAAATATATTCTAATTTGTCTATTAAAAAGTTGTAACCTGTTATTTTACTGACTGTAAAGCAGTTAAATAACAGATTACAGCATTTTACATTTTCAGCCCTGGGGTGAGGAGGTCTATAGTTGTGGAAGGCTCAGGTTTTCAAAGAGTCAAGTCTCAGATTTTTTTGCTTTCTATTTTTTGTCTCTTTATTTTTTTCAAATGATTTTTTCTTTGTTTTTACTTTGACTTGATTCATTGTGTTCCACTTTTAGCAGAATGGGACGTCCCAAAATAATTACTTTGAAGGGGACTCAAACGCTATTGTCCTAGGTAGGCTATTTTTGTAAAAACTTTCTGGAGATAACCCATTTTAACATTGCCCAGTTGGCTGGGGTTGTAGAATACACTGACTGCACCACTGCAAAGGGATAAGACCCCCATAACGAGTGTCCTGGATATGACATTAAACAAGCTGATGGTGAGGTTCCAGTACTGCTGGAGCTTTGGGGAATTTGGAGTAACCTTTATTGCCATCACTTCCAGGTCTACTCTGGCCCGGAATGATAGCACCTGATAGGGTCCTATCTATGGATCAAATAGAACTAAACAGTGTACTTATGCTAAACTGAATTGCTTGAAATAGAACTATTTTGACATGTGAACTGTGTACTTATGCTAAATATGAATTGTTTGAAATAGAACTGTTTTTGACATTGAAACTGTACTATGCTATACTAAATTGTTTGAAATAGAACTGTTTTGACATGTAAACTGTGTACTTATGCTAAATATGAATTGTTTGAAAGAGAAGTGTTTCGACATTTAACTGTGTGTAAACAAAAACTATACCTATGCTAAACTAAATTGTTTGGATTAGAACTGATTTGACTAAACTGAATTGCTTGAAATAGAATTTTTTTTGACAATTAAACTGTGTACTTATGCTAAACTGAATTGTTTGAAATAGAACAGTTTATTTGTATAAAAATGGATTTGGTATTGAATAACCTACAAAGGTTGATATGCCATAAAAGCCAACCAACCATTTTAACATTAAAAAGGCTGATATTTATAGAAATGTTATAGTTATCAGCAAAGTAAATAGAAATCAGCAAAATAACTTTTTCATTTGGCTGGTTTGTTCGTGTCCATTTTATTGGTTATCAAGCTAAGCTTGCTGAACATTGCTAATGAGTTTGACTCAAACTGTGTGCTCCATACTTGTTCGGGAATTTGGGGTGAAATTTTTTATCTTTCAACTTATTTACTAAACTTAGCTTAAGTTTAAAGGCTGGAGCATAAGTTAGAAGAAAACTTTTGAACCATGGTCAGCTTGCCTAGTTTTCAAATCATTACAACAGGCACCCAAATTCAGTGATTTTCTAATTGAAATTCATTGATTCCTTTCATTCTTTGTACTACAGTTCCTAAAATAGGTCAGTAGGGCATGGTAATGTTTAATCTGAAAGGATTATCTTTACAATAGAAAAGAAATAAAGTGTATCTATTCAAGGAGAGAAATTAAATGCTTACTGTTGTTGTTTCTTGCACTTATATATCAAATTAACACTACAACAGCATGCTATTAAAAAAAGAAAAAAAATTCAAATTAAGAAAATCTTCATCATTTTAGGAAATGCTAATTTCCGAGGTGTCATCAGTAATTTACTGTTGATATTTTTGATTTGCTTCATTTTCTTTAATTATTATTTTATCTTCTGATTTAATTTTGGAGCAAAAAAAAAAGAATTAAATATAAAATATGTCAAAGAAGTTGGGACTTCAATCTTTTAAATACAGTCACAGAAACCAATTAAACCAAAGAACTTTTTTTTTTTTAATGGAAGTGTAGTTTGTTTTTTGTTTAAATGGATGTTTTAAGTTTATTGATTAAACATCTGAACAACTGAAGATATTCTCACACCAAGAGAATAACCCATTTGTGAACATTCCGAATAATCATAGATTAAATCATAGCAGAAATTAAACAGCTGTATAAACCCTGTTGGTATTATACATTATTGATGGCAAGTTTATTTAAGTTGCAGACTTTATAAAAGAGAGAAATGAAAGCCTTTTTCAAACAAAGCAAATAAAACTACATAAACAAAAAAGATTCTTCAATAAAACTCCTGGTGGTTCAGGTGACCAAATATCAATCATTTTATTTATTTCGCAGTAAAAGTGGCCCATTATGATATCATTGCTTCTATTTAGAAAGGAGGGAAAGATTTTAGATAATATTCAAGAAATTAAATAGTTAAAAAATATTAAACATAACCCCAAACTTTACAAAATTATTATTCGGTTGTAAATTGAATAGAAAATTGGTTTATTTTTTAAATTTGGGGATTTTAATTAAGAATCTAATAAAAATCTCACCATAATGTGCTGTTTTTTTGGGGGAGGGGGGGTAGTTAACGATATAACAACATAAGGATTTTAATCATCATCATCATCATGTTGTGCCGCCAGTATGGATCTCCCTAACCCTCTCTTGCCACCCGGGAGGTCTTCAAGGCTACATTCTGTATCAGCACAGCGTTGTTGTATATAGGTTCTAGCTGGTCATCCTGCACTTGCTCGTATATGTGAAGGGGTCTACAAGAGGATGTTGCTAATAAGCTCGTCCTTACTTCTCCAGCAGTGTCCCACATGTCTGGTTCGTCTAACTTGGATAGTTTTAGTGATGGGTGGTAGGTGGCCTTATAGCTACTGTTTTGTGGGGTGTTGCCTCCAGCACTTGTTCAATATTGCTCATAGCATTCTTGTGTAATTGGCATCAAGCTTTTTCTCCATACATTTAGTTAGCGTCCATGTAGTGCATCAATATAGCAATATCAACATTGTTAAATATGCAAATTATCTTCCCTGATACTCTCGAGAAGAGAAGGCATTATTCGATGACCGGAAGTAAACAAATGGCCATATTGATTTAGTTGTGAGTGTTTAAAGGAGGGTGTAAAAAAGGCGTCTTCGTATGCAGAGTGTTAAATTCTGAGTTCTTTGTTTTTAACAATGGTAGCAGAGCTAAAAGACACTATGGCTTCTAAGTATTTTCCTCCACCTGTATTGCTTAAAGATAAATACAGTACATGCCGGAAGGAAATGTTAATATGGGAACTAGCCACTTCACTGGATAAAACGAAAAGAGCCCTCATGGTGTTTTTGTCATTGGAAGGAACAGCAAGAGAGGCTGTTTTGGAGTTAGACACTGCGGTTCTTAATTCTGAGGATGGAATGAAAAAGTTATATGAAAAACTGGATACACTTATTCAGGAAGATATAAACCAGTCTGCCTTTCGAGCATACAAAACATTTGAAAATTATCAGAGACCGCCTGGGACATCATTAGAAGATTTTTTGATTGAATTTGACCAACTTGTTGCCAAATTAAAAGACTTTAACATTCTTTTACCAGAACCTGTACTCACATTCAGAGCACTAAATAAAGAGTGCCAATATCACCAAGGATAACGAAAAATTAACGATATTGTTAAGAATACAGAAGATAACCAAATGGACCCTACCGCAGTATATTATGGCCGCTCCTCATATCAACGGGATTCACGTTTAAATAATTTGCGAGAAAAGATAAACCACACTGGAAGACGACAGGGATATAAGAATAAAACACGTTCCACGAACAAAAAGAAGTTAAATCCGCGAGACCAAACAGGTAACATTACAGTATGTTTTAATTGTGGCTGCAGGTTTCACTGGTCTTATGATTGTCCTTACGGTCATAGTAGCAGGAATAAAGATGGCGTTGAAATAGAGGAAGATTTATCCGTGTCGCACATGGTCTTAATGAGTCAGCAAAAACGTAAGAATGGCGGAGACATTTTTTTGAGTGAGATGCTTGGCTCTGCGGTTCTAGATAGTGGTGCATCCAGCACTGTTTGTGGAACAAAATGGTATAAATGTTTTCTTGAAACATTAACAGATGCACAAAAGAAAAAAATAGTAAAAATAAAAGGAGTGAGAACCTTTGAATTCGGCGATGGAAATAAACTGAACTCACTCTACAAGGTGATTCTACCATGTGTTATCACTGATATTGAAGTCAGTATTATCACTGATGTGGTGAAATCTGACATTCCACTCCTCCTGAGTAAAGACACCATGAAAAGGGCTGGAACTTGCCTCAACTTTGAAGATGACACTGTTATGATGTTAAAAAAGAAAATTCTATTAAGCTGCACATCGTCTGGACATTACTACATTCCTATTACCAAACCTCTACCAGACAAACGTAAGTTCAAACACATACCTTTTATTAAAGAAATCTCTTCTAAAAATACGGCCAAAAAAATTAAAATTGCAACAAAGTTACATAGACAATTTAGGCATCCTAGTAGTAAGAAATTGTGTGACTTAGTTAAAAATGCAGGAGTGGCAGATCCTGAATTTATAAAAATTTTGCAGACACTCCCAAATTCATGTGAACTATGCATTTGTTACAAAAAGACTGAACCCAAACCCATTGTTGGAAATTTTAATATGGCCTCGGAAACCAGTGGTTCAAATTCTGGGATTTCTAAAAAGTCTTTGAATAAGCCGGCACCCAAGGAAAGAAACAAGGCCAAGTATACAAACAGAAAGCCATTAGCGCTGAGTCAGCTTGTTGATCTCAATAATCTTACATCAGCAAAAATCTGCAAGAATGGGGTGAAATCATTACCTACTCTAGAATGTAACTTTTTATCTCCTGATGTTCATAGAAGAGAAACAATTTGTACTCCAGGAAAAGCATCTATTTCTTGTAGACAATATGATGCTGAAGTTGATGACAAACTGAGTGAAATTATAAATGAGAAAGAGAATTGGAATAAAGAGGATTCAGTTGCAAAAGTTATTTGCCATGCACAACATTCTGCAAAGAAGAAAATGCTTGTAAAAAGTCCAGGTTAAACTTGCAAGAAAAATCCTCATGTAATTGTTTCGGCTACAGAAATAAAATCCAATTCTTCTTTCTTCAACAAAGATGCAAATACAACTTTACTAAACGATATGAATGCCACATGGCTTCACTCTGATTCCAATGACAGTGAAGAAGATTTAAATAGTAAAAGAAAAAAAAAAGAGATGCTTGAAGGAAAAGAAATTGCAGAGATCTCTTGGGTACCAACTAACACACAAATTGCCCACCCCTTGACAAAGAAAAGAGTGCCTTCATTTAAGATCCTGGGGTTCATGTCTGAGCCGAAAGAGTCCTTTGTTTAATGTTGTTACACTTTCCTATTTTCTTTTACAGAACTTATGCCCTACAGAAAAGAAAAAAAAAAAAGGGAAGAACTGTTAAGTATGCAAATTATCTCCCCTGATACTCTCAAGAAGGGAAGGCATTATTCAATGAAGTAAACAAACAGCCATATTGGTTTAGGTGTGAGTGTAAAAAGGAGGGTGTAATAAAGGTGCCTCCATATGCAGAGTGTTAAAGTCTGAGTTCTTTGTTTTTAACAAACATGACCGCTGCTTTGGAAAAAACTGTGTTTTATTTTATCAGTCACACCTGACTTCCATATGACCGATAGCCTATCAATAGCTATCTATGCCTTTGCTAGTCGCGTGTTGATGTGTGTCTCGGTTGATGAGACACTGCTTCCTAGGTAGGTGAACTTGTCCACTAGTTTCAGAGAATTACCATTTATTGTAGAGATGTTGCCTCTTTGATTAAAGCACATGTATTCCATCTTATTTAAATAATAGATTAATATTGTAAAAATAGTGTTGTCAACAAGGCTGAGAATACATTAACTGTATCTCCTGTAGAGGGGTAAGACCCTCTCTAAAAAAGGGGATCCTAAATATGATACTAAACTGCTGCATTTGATGGTGAGGCTCCAGTCCTGGAGTTCTGTGTGTAAAAAAAAAAAAAAATTAAGAAATAACTATACAAAAAATATAAATATAAATATTCAATTTACATGACTCCCTAATCTCTAGGCATAAAATAACCCCAGATGCAATGACATGCCATTAAAATCAATCAATGAATACCATTGAAATGGACTAAAATTTTCTTACAAATGATTAGGAAGTGTAGAAAATTAATAAATAAATTTAAAAACAAAAAAAATTTAAATTGAATTAAGAAAAGAAAATTATTAAAATATGTAGAAACTCCCAGAGGCCTCTGACAGGAAAAAGGGGCAACGCGGGCATAAAGAAAAAGGGACCTTCTGACATAAGGAGGAAGCTCATTCTCTTTCAGGCAGTGACCGGCGAAGTGACAACACCTTGCTAACTGGTGGAAGACACCATGTATTCGTCTTTGGACGAATCATTGGCTTGTCCTTTTACTAGTAACAGCTCTCTCGGTTAACAGTATGCTGAAATATAAAAAGCTACAAAATGGAACTACAAATTAAAACACTGGATTTAGACAAACTCCCAAAAACGACTAGCCACTGTTGAAGCTTTAAAATACCAAATGAGGACAAACATATACCAAGAAACGATTAACATATTTTTAAACACCTTGACTGGGGGTATCAACCATTTCAATTGTATTCAGGGAAAATTCCTTCACCCACTGAATGGTTGTTGTACCCAGGAAATAAAGGAAAAATATAAAAGAAACATCTTTGTCTCCTATCTGTTGCTGTCTTCTTTCGTATAATTCTTTTTGGGCCTTCTTGTTCAAGGAGTTATATCAATTAGACAATGTGGGGTAAAATAAAATAACCTCAGAATGGAGTCAGATAGCAAACGGCAACACAGTTTGCCCCTAACCTCAGCCTGACTCCATAGAAACAATTATATATGATCTAAAGGTTCTAAACGTGGGTACCTCAAATGGTGTGAGAGTTAGCAAGTTAGATTAACTGACCATTCTTAGTGAATTCCATTCTCACAGGATGCTCTTTATTTTTGGCCTTGTACCATATCTAAACTAAATTATTATATAAATAAGGGTCCTGATCTCTGATTGTTTTAATGCAAAATTGGTCGTTTCACAATATGAATGGGTTAATGATTACCCAGCCAATATTTTGTCATGAAACTCAATTACAATAACAATTATAGTTGACTCAAATGATGTTTACATTGTTAATATAGGAGTTGAATGTTCGAAAGAGAAAACTCAAAAGGCAGGCGTATTTTGCATATTCTTTGAAGATTATTCTCATGTGTTGACCTTTTCAACTTTTTCATTCTATGTTCATAACAATCCCTGAGTGTTGCAATGATTCTACTTTGATTTCTAATTGTTTTGTATTGTGAAGTTTTGGGGAGGTTATTTTTTTGTATCTTTGAAGTCTTGTCTATAGAGTTGTTGAAATTCACAAACAAGACAGCTGACACAGAATGGCAGACTTATAGTAGATCTAATTAGAAAAATGTAAACACATTGGGAATCTTTGTTTTGTAATTGCTTATATATATGTCCCGAAAAACATCCGCACATAAACTTTTGTATATATATATATATATATATATATATATATATATATAAAAGTGTGTGTGTGTGCGTGTGTGTGTATGTGTGTGTGTATATAAATTCATTGAATATTCTTGGTTTGGTTTGGTTTGGTTTGGTTTTATGGCATATCAACCTTTGTAGGTTATTTAACGCCAAATCCCTTTTTATATAAATAATCAGTTCTATTTCAAACAAATCAGTTTAGCATGAGTACACAGTTTGTCAAAAACATTTCTATTTCAAACTATTCAGTTTATTCAAGCAGTTATATATAACAATTCAGTTTAGAGTAAGTAGAGTTTAAATGTCAAAAAACAGTTCCATTTCAAATAATTCAGTTTAGAATAAGCACGCAGTTTAAATGTAAGTACGGTTTAATTGTCAAAAACATTTCTATCTCAAGTAATTCAGTTTAATCAAACAATTCAGTTTAGCATAAGTATACAGTTAGTGCTATTTAACCTGTAGATAGGGCCCTATCAGGTGCTACATACCAGGCCAGAGTGAACCTGGGACCAATGGCAATGAAGGGGTGCTGCGCATTCCCTAAAGCCCCAGCATTACTGGGACCTCACCATCAGACTGTTTAGTGTCATATCTAGGACACTCATTGGTGGGAGGGGGTCTTACCCCTCTGCAAAGAAGCAGTCGGTGTATTCTACAGCCCCAGTCAACTGGGCATTGAATATTCTGATTGATAGATTGTTCTACTTTGTGTAAGAGAGAGTTACATATTTTATATCACTACCAGAATTCAGTATTAAAACCAAAGAAAAGAGTTTGAATTTCAAATGTTGATTTTCAAGGTAACCAGGCCCTATTCATTTGGCAGTTTGGCAGAATATAATCTTCTTAATATGCACCACATGAATACAGACAAAATATAAAGAGAAAAAGCTTGACAGGAATTGCACAAGAATGCTACTAGCAATATTGAACAAATTCTGGAAGCAACACCCCACAAAATAATGGCTGTATGGCCACTTACTTCCCATCTCTAAAACCATCCCAGTAAGACTATAAAGACATACAGGACACTGTTGGAGAAGCAAAAACAAACTCATAAGTGACATTTTCCTAAGGTCCTATTCAATTATTCTCCCCCCAGCTCTGGGTAAATAGTAGGGCAGACTGTTTCTTTAGCTTTAGTTTGGCAACCAATCTAGGAATAGGTAAAGTCTGATATCAAACCTGTTAAACTCCTCTTAAGATAGACCTTTTATCACATCCAGCCCATGTGGAATTGGTAAATACATACACATACACATACACGTATGTATATATATATATATATGAGATGTTTGGTTGGTTATTTTGTTTTACAGCATATCAACCCTTTTCAAGTCATTTAACACCGAATTAAGTAAGTTTGATAATAATTTGGTTTGCATTGGGTAAGTCTTACTCCTCTGCTGAGATGCAGTCAGTGTATTCTGCCACTATAGCCGACAGGGCTACATATATATGGAGGGCGTGTATATATGTATGTGTGTGTTTGTGTGTATATATGTTTGGCTTGGTTTGGTTTTATGGCATATCAACCATTATTAGTTATTTAATGCCAAATTCATTTTTATACATATAAACAGTTCTATTTCCAATAATTCAGTTCAGTATAAGTACAGTTTTTTGTTTACACACAGTTAAATGTCAAAACAGTTTTATTTCAAACAATTCAGTTTAGCATAAGTACACAGTATAGTTCTATTTGATCCACAGATAGAACCCTATCAGGTGTTACCACTCCTGGCCAAAATGGACCTCGGAGCAATAACAATAAAGGGGTACTCCACATTCCCCAAAGTTCTAGCATTACAGGAGTCTCACCATCAGATTGTTTAGTGTCATAGCCAGGACACTCATTTGGGGAGTCTTACTCCTCTGCTGAGATACAGTCAGTGTACTCTGCCACCCTAGCTGACTGGGCCCCGTATATATGGTGGGGTATATATATAATGAAGTACATCGGGAGGATTAATACTTCATTGAAAATTTGTTACTAAAAAAAAATTTTTTTTTTAAAAATCTATTCTAAATAATATGTGTGGTCGTTGGGCTGATACACAGTCAAATTTAGTAATTGAGAGTCATATGATACGTGGTGGTGGTGGGGGATGAATGAGTGCATCCGTATTTGGAAATTAAGGTTCAATCTGGTGCATAGGAATGATAAAAAGCATAAACGGAAAACTTCGTCATATCTAAAGTTGTAGGTTAAAATTGTAATTTTAAACAAAGCCATTTGGTGCCTTTTTCTTTGAACACTGTTTGGTTTGACAGATTTAGCAAAACACGTAGTTTGATTCTCTGAAGTTAAAAATATAGATGATTGTATCGTTTCCTGTAAACAATTATAGATTGACACATTGTTGGAAGCAGTGTGTGATTAAGAATTAAATACTCAAAAATAAAAACAACGCAGTTATAACTTTTGGAAGTTATCAAAGCCCATCGTTGACCTTGCACTTGTGAGTGTCAAGATGGAATAAAAATGAAAGGGTGAGGTACTATTTACCATCCCCTCCGCTCGGCAGGATATGACACAAGGTCGATTTTTAAGCGGAGTTTAACAGGTTTGAATTCAGAGTTTTCCT
>OY757920.1:11832729-12092729 GCA_963585895.1 Sepioteuthis lessoniana
ATATATATATATATATATATATATTGAAGAGTCACCTACAAACACTTAGAATTTAAGGGGTAAGTAGGGGAGGGGGGAGGACATGAGACAAAAGAGGTGGTCACACTCGAAACCTGAGAGGACAACCATCATATATACATATATATATATATATATATATATATATATATATATATATATATATATATATTTATCAGTATATTTGTATATATTCATGTAAGTTTAAATATATATGTTCACACACATACACACAGATCGAGCTGAGGATAACATCTGCAGATGTAGATGTGATGATATTTTTAATTCATTCTGCACTTATTCCTCTGCATAACTAATTTTGATCAACTCTTAGACTGTCTGCCCTTTTCATCTAAATCTGTTAAATGTCTCCCTTGAAGCCATAAAGAACATTTCCTAACCTTTTGTTACATTTCTTCAATGCTTCAATGTCAGATATTCTTACTTGATAATTTTGCACCAGAAAAAAAAAAAAAACCTATGTTAATTCCTCGATACGACAGGAAAACATGAAAACAATACAACACTCCCAATCTGGAATTTCTTCATGAAAAATCTTTTATTTCTTCATTCAAAAATATATTTTCAAATTATTTATGCAATTTTATCACATATTTTATTTTTCTTTCTTTCGTGTCAAAGATTTTTCTCTTTTGCTTTAGTATTCATTGTGAAAGAAAGAAACGGCTCTGAATGAGAAAGAAAATTTGTTTCTTTCATCTTAAACTCAAGCCAAAATCCATTATAACTTTAAAAGATTAACATTTTCTATCTTTTCTGGCAATGGAGACAGAACCATCATTACTTTATCTGAGTCTTACAATAACTCAAAGAAAATCTTCTTCAATGGCCAAATTTTATATGCAATTCTTGAAGGGGACAATTCTAAAATATACGTGGTGCATTCAATAGGTTTCCAGACTTTTTTGTACAGGCAGTTAAAATTGTCGTAGACTCTTGAAAATTCACTATGTTATTGCTGTACATCTTATGAGATAACTGACCAATTTTTATGATTTTAACTTCAAATGAACAGCTACAGCAACAATTGGAATACACCTTACTGATTGTCACAGCTGGTGATTTTCAAAAATGCAATCTAGACGTGAGGACACTTTAGAAGAATGATATGCAATTAAATTCTGTTTTAAACTTGGAAAAAATACCACAGAAACGTATGGAATGCTTCAGACTGCTTTTGGAGCGTCTTGCATGAGTCAAGCATCAGTTTTTGCATGGCATAAGAGATTCAAGGAAGGCACGGAGTCTG
Source organism: Sepioteuthis lessoniana (assembly GCA_963585895.1). Taxonomy (NCBI): domain Eukaryota; kingdom Metazoa; phylum Mollusca; class Cephalopoda; order Myopsida; family Loliginidae; genus Sepioteuthis; species Sepioteuthis lessoniana. Next base: position 11,834,018 of record OY757920.1, read on the forward strand.
TGAGGGAGGATGAGAGGTGTGGGAGGAGTAAGGAAGTCAATACACCAGAGTTGATTGACCAAAGAGTTAGGGTTAGGGTTACTATGTTGAGGTTTTAAGGGAGTTCAAGAAGAGATTCCATCAGAAGAGGCCAGCACGCTTGAAATCGGGTCAGTGGCATTTCCACCTGGATAATGCACCAGTCCACAACTCCATCCTTGTTACAGACTATTTGACCAAGATGGGCATGAAGACAGTTCATCAGCCTCCCTATAGTCCAGACCTTGCTCCCTGGGAATTTTGCTTATTCCCTAAGCTCAAGGAAAAACCTAGGGGCTGTCGTTATGAGACAATTGAGGAGATGAAAGAGGCTGTGGCGAAGGTCATTGACATGCTCACACAAGAGGATTTCCATGGGGCCTTCCAGAAGTTGTTAGAATGGTACAACAAGTGCATTGCAGCCAAAGGAGATTACTTCGAAGGGGACTAGAGTTTCATGTGTGTACTATCAATAAAAGTACCCATACGAAAAAAAGTCTGGAAACTTATTTAATGATCCTCATATAAAGTCATATAAACTTATAGCCAAATCTATCACGATTAAAAAAATTTTCAATCAACTATCATATTATTTATTTGATATATACACTCATAAAATACAATTAGAATACAAAAGAGTGCTGAAAAATTCTCAAACTGACCAAAAAGGGAATGACCAAGAGCCCTGAGATGTATATGCTATTTCACATATTCATCCCACATCATTTTTCAAATTTTGACAAGCCTTTCAAAATATGCAATTATAATTATCAAAAAAAAAAACATTCCTTTTTAGGTTGGACGAAGAAATATTAAATATTTCATATAGTTGTGCTCTCTCTCTCTCTCTCTCTCTCTCTCTCGTTATATACATAAATATATAAGTTAAGTAAGTTGGCAAATGTAGTCAAAGGCAACCCAAAGGCTCCTTTTTTAATAACAACTATACTGAGGTGTAGGGGAGGGCGTTACTCTTTCCTTGTATTATTCCACTTACCTTTGATCCATGCCTTATAATGCTGAATGTTAAGCAAGGAGGCATCAAGTACCATTTTTTGAGTCTTTAGTATGACTTAACTTGGGATTGAACCCAGACAATGAGCAAACATTCTGATCATTTTGCTAATGGGCCAGTATTCATATTAATAATATAGTTTGCAATATTTATAATAAAGAGTGCTCAATATCAGTGATAGAGCATTTATAATTTAGAATAGCATCGATTCAGTGTTAATAATGGCAATAACATAAAATACATTAAGCATAGAATTGTTTTTAATACGTTTGAGAATAAAACAATATTAGAAATAAATATCACCAAGTAATTATTTATTAAATCTGGTTTTGTTAAAATCAGTATCTGAATTATCTACACTATAAGAACTATACTAACACACATTGCAGGACTTTAAATGTATTAGTTGTATGAGCTGTTTTGTGGCAAATTTATCTCAGCTGGACTTTATTGGAGTCATTAAGAATAGATTCTGATTACTTAATAATCATTAATTTAAAGAACAGAGGGAATTGGGACATCAGTGGTGACATAGTTTTGGTTACAGACACATACATAATCTCCATTAATGTTCATTATATATATATATACATATATATATATATTATTCGGTCCAGTTAAACCAGATTCTGGAATAATTCCGTCAGGACAAAAAATTATTTAACTATGAACATTTAAAATTTTCCTGGTAAAGAGCTCAATGTAACTGACATCACAGAGCAATAATTTCTTTAAGAAAAACAAAAACCAGTCACATTAGGATTATAAATTTATTTCCATCCTGTTATGGGTATTGATATGAATCAATAACACCAAAAATAACAGTACTACTTCAGATCTAATGGATAAAATAATTCAGAATAGACACAGGAAGGAAGGGTGGGATGGGGTAGAAGAGGGGTGAAGAGTTTCCTCCCCATTTCACCCACGTAAGGTTATTAAGGAATGTACTTCCCTAAATTATTATTATTATAATTATTGAATCTGGAGTTTTAAGTTGAAATGTTTTTAGAATTTAAAAATTAGAAAAATTTAATTTACTATAATTCCAACTGGTAATAAAAACTAAAAAGCGGAAGTGACCGGTTTTTGTTTTTCTTAAAGAAAAAAAAAAAAAAAATATATATATATATATATATATATATATATATAATGCATATGACTAAAATACTTTTTATATAATGGGAATGTAAGAATATAAACCTAGATATGAATAAATAAAGTAAAATTGGCAACTGTAGTTAAGGGTGACCCGAAGGGTCCCTTTTCGATAGCTACTGTTGTATAGCCATAATGATAATACGAAATTCAATGAATGAACGAAACACTTCTTTATAAAAATATCTCTCATTTTATTCTCTAAAGGCCCACAGTTGGTTGTTAGTTGAGAGATAGATGGAGAGACATATACTTAGATAGGGGACTTCTTCTTGTCCCATATCTTCTTTGCCAACACTTGCACCCTCTCGCAAGCCTGTCCCTCACTCGACTCCTGATTCTTTGCACTCTGTCTAAATCTGATCGCATGGTTATCACGTGGTCTCCTTCCGGTTAACACCTATCGGACCTGACTGCCATGATGCACTGTCATCCCCCTGTTTACTAATCACAATATGGGGTGTAGGGGAGGGCACTACGCCTTTCCCTGGATTGCGCCACTTTACCATTGATACGTACCTTATATTAATGAGTGTTAAGCGAGGTGGTATCAAGTAGCATTTTTTTTGAGTCTTTGGTATGACTCGACCTGGGATTGAACCCAGGTCTCCCAGGCCATTGGCGAACACTCTAACCATCATGCCAATGTCTGGTTAGATATAAATACTATACCTTTAATATTAATTGATACCACTGGGAGTGCATTTATAATTTCTGAAATAATTTTGTGCAATTCCAATGTAACATCTCTTTACTGGGGCTTACAATACACATTCATAAATGGTCATAGCAAACTTTTTATGAAATAGATGAAATAGATTTATTATAATGATCATATCAGTTTATCAAATGTAGGTTAAAGCCATTATATTTGGGCTACTTACAATCTAACAGATGATAAGTAATCTACATCAGAGAATAATCTGTTAACTAATTGAGTATAACTTGTTGGTTGTTGAATGACATGATAAATTTTGTTCCTTAATGAAATCTCAGAGAACAATGTTCAGTTACTTGATAATACCCATCTCCTCACCAAATATCATTTGAGAGACTTAGGTTACGGTTAGAATCCTTTGCCTGACTGGGAATGGCTTTGTGGTCATTAAGGTGCCATGCTGGACCTTTTTTTTCTTCCTCATATCATCACAGAGGATAAGAAGGAGTTGCTTGGTAACACCTAACTCCTCTCATCTGATTGGCAGTCTTAGGTTACATGGTGTCATCTGGATAGTAGAATCTTACTTGACTGTGGATATCTTGGTGTCCTTTAAGATTCCTTGCTAAACATTTTTTTCTTTATTGTATCTTATTTCCTCTGCTATTTTCTCTTGACATTGGTTATATGATATCAGTAACAGAATCCCTCACCTTGCCGAGCTTCATCATAAAACATTGAGATGCTTGTCGAGATATAATGAAATAAGAACTTCCAAAATTCTTACAAAGATTCAAAGACACCAAATAAGATTTGAAAAAGTCAGATTACATTTCATTTAATTTAAGAGAATGACTAGTTTCTGGTCTTATTAAATCTGAAGTTAAGAATTTGTCTGGATAGATACTGTTCATTTTCCATCGTCTCTTTGTGTCATTTAACCATTTTATTCTATTTATTTACTTTGTGAGTTCATCAAATAATAATGTAAACTAATGTTGGCGACCATAGTCGAGGGCGACCAGAAGGCTCCCTTTTCAATAGCTGCTACACCGAGGTGTAGGGGAGGGCACTACTCCTTTCCCAGGATTACTCCACTTTACACTTGATACGTACCTTATATTTCTGAGTGTTAAGCAAGGAGGTATCAAGTACGATTTTTAAAGTCTTTGATATGACGCAACCTGGGATTGAACCCACATCTCCCGGACCATTGGCGAACACTCTACCCACTAGGCCAATGAGCCGGTTTCGATGCCACCTTGCTTAACACTCAGAATTATAAGGTAAGGATCAAAGGTAAAGTGGAGCAATCCAAGTAATGGAGTAGCACCCTCCCCTACACCTCGGTATCATTTTTAAAGTCCTCGGTATGAGGCGGCCTGGGATTGAACCCAGGTCTCCTGGACCATTGGCAAACACTCTATCCACTTAGCCAATGAAAAAAAAAGATTGTCATTATGTCCTTGAAGCAATTTTAATAATCTATTATTTCTGACCTTGACTAAATTGACCACCAAACTTAATTGGATTATTTTTTTTTTTTAAATTTCTAATCTTTTCAAGAAAGTTCTTTTGCATATCATTGCTGTTTAATTCCAAGTCTTCTTTGGACAGTATTCTGTGACCATTTGCTTTCCACAGAACCCCAGTAGATTATTGTAATCTAAGGACTGATATTTGTGTTGGATTCTAGTGAATGAGATATGTGCAGCATCTCTCTCATTTTCTCCCTTTTATCTTCTGTACCAAATCTATGACAACTTAGAAAGAAACAGTGAACAGAAATGTGCAGATTCATGCTTTCTTATGATTACTATTATAATTGTTATATAATTTACTTGTTATCAGGTTGACAACTTAATTATCATGTACCACCACAGTTCTCAACGGACGTTTGTAGCTCTAAGGCACCACATCTAACACCACCATTCTTAATAGTCTATGAGTGTAGCACTATACCTTAAGTTCCTGTCAGGCCCTCGTTGTAACCTCGCAGTGAAAAAAAGTGACAGCATTCAAAAAACTATCTGTTGGTTCATTTGATACAATATTTATTTTCTACTACCCTTCCTAGTAGTTGCTGAAGAGAGAGAGAAACTGAGTCAATCCCTTTAGATAGAAAGAAATAAACCTTTGAAAGATGATAGAGGCAGACACAGATCTTATTATCTTTCTTGTTTATTCCAGTAGTTCTCCAGGTGCTCAGGTTGCTTCTGTATGACTGCCTGGCCCAACGCACTGGTGTAGGTTGGCCCCTATGTCGAGCTCACTCAGAATTGTTGCCATAATTTTCAGCCTGTCTTCATATCTTTGCATCTCATGTCCAACTAGCTTTCTTTTTCTGTTTTCTATCCCATGTCCACTTTTAACAGCTTTTCCATTTGAGTTTCTTCCAGCAAATCAGACCCCATTGACCAATTGCTCCTGATAGATTTCTATTTTTAACTTGGGTGTCTGCTGCTATTATGACCTGGATTTTGGGAACCTACAGTTCACTTTCCTGTTCGTTTTTCCCTTATTATTGTGCCTCTCTCTCCTTCTCTTAGTGCCTTAAATATCTTTCTTATATATGCCCCACTTTTCCACTGTCTTCTAGTCAACCTCAAAATCTAGCTAGGCCACAACTTACAATTGAATCCCTGAGTCCCTAATTGTATTACAATTGGAGTCAGTTGAAAGTTTTGAAATATTTTGGTAATGTAAGGTACAATTCAGCAGTTTCAGATACTTTTGCGGGGTCATAGTGACAAACCATATTGGGCAGTAAGATGCCTAGCTCACCTGATACTCTCCAAGTGGTACTTGCCCAATTTACTTCTATGACTTGGCGCACAGCTTTTGAATCTACGCTTTTAGGCTTTCCAGACTTTTTCTGATCTTCAAGGTTCTTTCAACCTGAGCAAAATTTCTTCAAGCATCTGGTTACTGTGTTACATTATGAGATAATATATATACATAGATGTTATATTTCACAAAGTACAAAGGGACTCGGCTGTTTCCAATACAAAAAAATTATTTCTGACCACAACATTTCATACACCAGTTGTCATCAAAGACACAAGAGAAACAGAGTGAAAGGTATTAGTCTTATATAGAAATACTATCAGATTCAGGATTGGTAGACAAACAAAACACCCAAGTTCAATTCCTTTACTTTGCTTGTTTCCTCACCCCAGAGGGCTCAAATCTCTAAATTCAACTGCCCCTCAACTCTGAACTCAACTGCCCCTAACTCTATCTTCCAAAATTCTCTTGCTTATATAATATATCTTAATTATTCCATTCACATATAAGAATACATGTCTTTTATTCAATTTAAATTAATCTTATCCTAAGTCAGATGATAGAATGTTTACTTTTCATTTTCTGACCTACAACAATGATTTCAAAACAAATCTTCAATATGCCATCCCTGGTGATTTCCAAAACAAACTGTCAACCTGATATCTTGCCACACATGCAACAAGTGCATCATATGACTTTCACATGCAACCTACACCTCAATTCAAAGTTTTCTAGCCAACCCACAATCCCTTAACACAAATAAAATAATTACCGAATATAATTATCATCCTTATTTATATTACGACTGTACTGTGATCGACTGTATCTTCACTTTCCACACAAAAATGTTTTTGGTTGCTTCCATCGTGTTATGATTCATTTTGAACTCATAAAGCATAAGTTCCTAAATAAGACTACATTGCGCATTCATCTGTGCAGCTTTCAAATCACATACAGAATGAAACAATGCATAGCATATCAACGTACCAACTACCACAATACTACCAACAACAGTGGTTACATTCCATTGCAAGAACCATTTTGCTCACATAATATACATGCTGCAAACTACATTGCACATTCATCTGTGCAGCTTTCATTTCAAATCACACATAGAATGAAGAAATGCATAGCATATCTACGTACCAACTACCACAATACTACCAACGACAGCAGTTACATTCCATTGCAATAACCATTTTCGTCATATAATAAAACTAGCTCATACAAAGATGTTTCAAAAGTTTTGACTCAACCGAGTAAATATAGTATAATTTCGTCTACTAATTTCAATCAAGTTCATAGCAGCAAGTGAATTTGTTTTTGTTGAAGTTGGTTACATGGAAGGATGAATCAAGTATTCAATCTTTTTGTAGTTTAAATGATATAACCTTGAGCAAGATATGCTGAGTTTTGTAAAGTTTAAAAAATAATTAATAATTTTTATATTTTCCTTTATTTTATTTTTTTCTTGCCTTTGGTGCAAGCAGAGACAGTAAAAACAGAAATGGGATAAAAAGAAATGTAAAACATAATGAGTTTTTACAAACTTACACTTATATCCATTTAAAGATATATATATATATATATATATATATATATATATATATATATATGATCTGTAATAAATATATACATATTAAAAAAATCCTCGTAGACTCATCACTTGAAAAAAAAATCTAATATACAGTACTACAGGTGAAAATAACGTAGTACAAATTTAACAGAAAATTTATATGCAAATAGTCACACACACACACACACACACACACACACACACACACACACACACACACACACACACATATATATACACAAATTTATAAACACATACACACAGCCATACAGAAGCAAGTAAATATAGAAATGTACTTAACCAAACACTGTTCCTACATATCTGCTGGCTGACAATATAAAAACATAAAAAGATATTTTCACTGAATTATATAAAATAATAAAAAGATTTTTCAAATAGGTTTTTTCAACTGGGATACTGCTTTTTACTTATATATATATATACAGGTACATCAATAAATCTCTAACCAAATGAAAAAAAATTATTTCACGTAAATATTTTTCAATATAATCTCCTCCATGTCAATGATTACAATCCAACACTTCCGTATTGATCATATATATATATATATATATATATATATATATATATATATATATTTATATATAATATCATATACTGTTATAAAACATTTAATAACAATGTCAAGAGAAATTTAAGGAATACTTATACACCCCCATATGTGTACATGTGCAAGGTTCTTGAATGTACATATATATTTCTGTGTATATATGTATGCATATGTATATATTCATGTAGAGAGAAATTGATAACAAAGCAATCCAAACGGAAGGAGATATTTATTAAGAAGTAACATCGACACTATAGCGTTTCAGTTCGACTGAACCATCATCAGGGCTATGAGGAGTAATATTAGCGATGTTAAGTCAATGATGGATGTTTAAAAATGCAAAATACAAAAACCTAGGGGAAACTTTGTATAACAAGAAAAAGTTGGCTGTTTAATCAGTGAATCTGCATTTGTTGTTTTAAATTACGTCATTTGATTTATTAGGAATATTGTATAGAATTTATGTTACGTTTGTTTATAAAGAAAGATTTTGAGTCAAAAGGAAGAAAAAGAAAGACAAAAAGAAAAATAGAAAGCATAAAAATTATGATATATGTGGAAAATACTAACTAAAGATGGAATATATTGTAGCTATTTAAAATGGATTTGCTCAAGTAAGGAGAAATATTATAAAAGCCAAGACAAGTATTTAGGGAATTAAAGAATGAGATAGCAGCAGCTATATATATTTATTATGTAGTTGGCTCTATTTATATATAATGAGGGCTCAATATCAGTGATAGTGCATACAGTAGTGTCCAAAACTAAGGGACAAAATTTTAAAACCTAATATTTGTTAGAAATAACAACTGTGAAAAGCTGAAATTATTTTGAAAATAAATAATTGTTATAATTCTTTTTCTATCCTTTGCAAATGATTCAAATTTTAGTATGTTATTAGGGATGATAACAACTACCAGTTGTCAAAATTTCAGCTTTTCACAGTGTTATTTCTAACAAATATTAGGTTTTAAAATTTTGTCCCTTAGTTTTGGATGCTACTGTATATATCTAAGATAAGATAGAATAGACACAACTTATATAATCATCAGATCAAGTTATTTATAAATATATATATTTGTTTATGCACATGAGGTGTGTTTAAAAAGTATTGCGACTGAAGTTTACCTTGACAAAAATGAACAATGAATGAAATATTAATTTTCTTTTTCTAATCAACTCAAAAACTCCTTAGCCCAGTCAGCTGGGTCTAAAGAATATACCAACTGCATCTCTGCAGAGGAGTGAGATATGATTCTAAACACTCTTATGGTGAGCCTCAGTAATGCTGGAGCTTTGGGGAATGCAGAGTGTCCCTTCATTGCCATTGCTCCCAGGTCCACTCTTATTCGAAGTAGCAGCACCAGATTGGGTCCTATTTATGTGTTAAACAGAATTGCTTGACATTTAAACTGAGTGCAAACAAATGACTTATCCTAAATTGAACTGCTTGTAATAGAACTGTTGGATCATTTAACTGTGTATGAACAAATGACTGATGTTTAATTGAATTGTTAGTGTTACATAGCAATGCTTGGAAACATTTAACAGTGTGTAAACAAATGAGTAATGTTGAATAGAATAATTTGTGTTGAATAGCAATACTTGTAACCACTTCAATGTGTGCAAACAAATGATGACTGATCTTACATTGTTGCTGTTACATAGCAGTACATTAAACCATTTAACTGTGGCAAACAAATGCTTAATAGTTAATAAAAATATTCGTGTTAGGTAGAGATACTCGTAACCATTAAATGTGTTCAAAAGAATGAGCTCAGGCGCATTAAAAAATGTATCAACAAAATGTGTTTACAAATCATTTATCTAATATATATATGTGTGTGTGTGTGTGTGTGTGTGTGTGTGTGTGTGTAAAAAGGATTTGACATTAGATAACCTACAATGGTTGATATGTCATAAAACCCAAGCGAACAAACAACTAAAATTCCTTTTTCCAAATGGTGTGAAGCCATTCTATTGTATCTCATTCAAAAGTCTTCCAGTCCTACCATTGAGATGGATTTTTAAACTTAGTCTGATCCTATTTACCAACCCCTCCACTCAGGCAGGATATGACACAAGGTCAATTTTTAAGCAGAGTTTAACACGTTTGAATTCAGAGTTTTCCTTCTCCTAGACTAGTTGCCTCACTAAGGCTGAAGAACCTAGTCTGCCCTACTATTTTACCCATAGTTGGAGGGAGAATAATTGGATTCCTAGCTTTCCCAAGGGTATTAGTGCTATGTGAAATGCAATCAGTCTCATCCAGGATTTAAACTCAGGTCGCCGTGTCCATTTCCTACGACGATAACCATTACACCATGGGCACCTCCTTTAAACTTAGTCTGATGATTAAATAGACGAAAAACTGATCATTATCTAGTAACATTGACACTGTGTCTATTCTGTCCTTAACTTTAAATGAAGATGAGTGCATAGATGAGCAACTTTTATAATAAAGTGATAATGTCTAGACAACAGTCAAAATAAGTCAGTGCCAATTTAAAAAGAATTAAATAGCTAGCCTTGATATTTTTTAATCTTATCTAGCACCATTGACTCTGTGTCTATGCTGTCCCAGCTTTAAATGAACATGTTCCTATTGAAATCCTGGATAATTTTGTTCATTGCATCAATATGAAATTAGTTTGAAGATAAAGTCATTTTTCAGAATGATAATGTATATTGTTACAAAGCAAAGAAGATTAAAGCTTTTCTTTCAGAAAGGTATATAAACCCAGTGTGATTACCTGTGAATATAATTTCAAGATCAAAATCTAGTTGAAAATTTATGGAGGATATTTTTATGAAATGGTCTATAGCGTTTCGGGAAATTGTTAATTTCTCTAACACTATATTTTTTTAGGCACCACAAATGAATTACGAAACTTTTCTTTAACAACACACAACAACGAAAGTTTTTTATTTGCAGCTTTGAATATGGTTTGCTTTTGGTGCTGCAAGACTCGTGGAGTTTAGGCTTGTTAATGTTGGAGACGAAATGGCTTAGCGGGATGTTGAGATGGCAGCGTGCTGCTGGATGTGTGAGGGATTGTGTTTAGAGTCACCGTGTATTTTTGTGTGTCTGATATTTTTGGGGGAGAGTAATGCGTTATCTCCATTAATGTGGACCAGAAGTGAAATATGAGCTAGTGTGTCGAGAGCGGAGTTACGCTCGGATCGACAGAGCCATTTTTTGGGGTGACGTGAAGTGGTGCCTGTGGAAGGCATGCTGAATGCATCCAATTCATATTCAACTGGGATCCCTTGTACGAAATCCATAAATTAGATGGTTCCCTCGTTGGGTGTCCATGTTGCTGCTGCTAGTGTTAAAGCCACAGTGAGATGTCCACACTGGATGGCTTGTCTAGCTAAAAAGCATCGCTAAGTAGGGACAGCCAGAAGAACGTCTGTTCTGGTTGCTGTCTCAAGCCAAAGAGACTGGGTTTGGCCGCACACCCGTTTTGCTAGCCGGAAATGAAGGTCCGGGCTGAATAGGATAAGTCATCCTGATTGGGTGAAATTTAGTGTTGAATTAAATTGTGCGCCAAACCAAAATACGAGATTTTCATCTTCTCTACAGGTCCATTCAGAAGGCAACATTCTACCATTCAGGAAAAATATTTAACATATTGACCAAGTAAGTTTTTACATAGAAATAAATAGGAGACGTCCCTGTGGTGTAATGGTTAAAGCACTGGACTGTGGAATCATAGTGCGTGAGTTCAAACTCCAGTCGTGCTGTTATGTTCACTTTCAGACAAATACCCTTGGGAAAGGTATGAACCTCCTTATCTTCCCATCAATGGGATAAATAGTACCACCAATGTCCTTCTAAAAGGATGAATTTGAGTTTAAATAACCCAAGAAGGTTGATATCCCATTAAATAACAAAAAAAAACAAACAAATAAATAGTTAATTTCCCAAGCTTTGTTTGGTTAATTGATGTACATATACTTTTAAAAGTAGTTATCATTGATTTTCCAACTTTCATATATATTCTGCCTATAACATTTGGTAAATTATTTAGAATTCTGCAGCAAACACTTTGTTAGTCCAAGAGAGTTGTCTGTTTTCATACCACTTATCTGCATAAGAATTATCATATATTCTTATCATAGCCTAGTATGTGTACTGATTCTCATATTAAACACTAATAACACCTCCCCAGTAGGTCAAGCATAGAACAGAATACTATGTGAGAGCCTTTCATCAGGGAAGAATAAATATTAACTTTAAGGCTCCAAATTTACATCACCAGGACAATAGCAAAATATCTATTTACCCAACCCCTCTGCATGAATAGAATGCAACACAAGGTTAATTTTTTGAATTCAGAGTTTTCCTTCTCCTAAACTGGTTGCTATATCAAAGTTAAAGAGCACAGTCTGCCCTACTATTTACCTTTACCGAGAAAGAATATTTGGATTCATATCTTTCCTAAATGTATTAGAGTCATGTGAAATGCAAACTGCCTCGTTTAGGATTTGAACTCGGGTTACCATGTCCGTTTCCTATGACAATAACCATTTCTCTGTGAGTACTTCCATTAACAATTGCCAAATAAAATCTTTACCAAAGTGAGTTCTGTGAGATCCTAGGATTCTATGAAATATTTCCGAGGTTTCATGTTAAAAGAAAATGGGATTCTCCATTTTGAAAATATGAAGAGTCAGCATCAATTGAATACATACTCCTTCATAGCAGCAATTTTTTAATTATTTACTAAACCTGGTTAGTTTTGGCACAAGGTCAGATGTATGGGATACTTAGTGAGAATTAGCCTCACTAACAATGCTCTACTAATTTAGCTAGCTAATTAATATCCCACATGCGGTGCCCTCATTCATCTTGTTTGTTCCCTTTGTAAAATTGCTCTAATCACATTTGTTTTATTTTGGATTTCAACATTTCTTATATAGGGTGTCTCAATATATATGAGACTTATATGTCTGCTAATAATAATGTTGTGTTCTTTTTTGTTTCTGATTTGAAAATAGTTTACTATAACAACTATTAATCCTTGATTCCAATGCCTTGGACAAAAGAGGAAAAAATATTTCATGTCACTAATTATTTGGAAACAAAATCATTCAAAACTGTCTCAAAATAGATGAGGCCCATTAATACTGGGTGAACCCCCCACCAAAAAAAAAAAAACAGAACCCATATATTTTTGACTGAAATTCATAAATTTAATTCTAGCCTTTTCTTTTTTTTTTTTTTTTCAGGATATGAAGTAGATTCTGTGCATAAAAAATTGGGACTATAGTATTCACCAACATGTCCTGATCTACCAAAGAAAAGACATTAGAATTATTTTACTTTATTTTTGTAGAAGTAATAAAAAAATTTATGGGTTCTGTTTTATGTTCTGTTTGTGATTTATAACTGAGACCAGAAACTCACAAAAATATTGCATTTCCTGGAAGCTGGTAGAATAACAATTAAAAAAACATTGATTTGATGTCTCTAGCTCAAAGAATGCATTTTTTACAGGACATCTTCCAAATGACTGCTATTGCGCTTGTCTCAATAATAAATCATTATCATATTAATGGGTTGCATCTATTTTGAGACATCCTATATAAATGCATTCTTTCTTTGAAACAGTTTTTGATTCATTTAAAGTTTTATTAAAACTAATGTGGCCAGAGCCAACCATTAAATGTCGATATGCATTCTATGATTTTGGTAAAAGTACAAGGGTATCTATCCCAATAAAATTGAGTGGCAACAGTCATCCATAAAATATAGATATGGGTTCTATAATTTGGGGAAAATAGTATCAGGGTATCTATCCCATTAAAACAAGTGCCCATGGTGTAATGGTTATTGTCGCAGGAAATGGACACGGCGACATGAGTTCAAATCCTGGATGAGACTAATTGCATTTCACATAGCACTAATACCCTTGGGAAAGCTAGGAATCCTATTATTCTCCCTCCAGCTATGGGTAAATAGTAGGGCAGACTAGGTTCTTCAGCCTTGGTGAGGCAACTAGTCTAGGAGAAGGAAAACTCTGAATTCAAACGTGTTAAACTCCGCTTAAAAATTGACCTTGTGTCATATCCTGTCCGAGCGGAAGGGTTGGGTAAATATGATAAAACAAGTTTAGCAACCACTAGGCAAGTAGATATCAGCATTGATTAAGTGAGTTCAATCCCTGAGTCAGGCAATGACATCTGTAATTTTTGACTCAGTGGAACAAAATGGCAACACAAAAAAAATTAGCCAAGAAGAATCCATCCAAAATATTCTCTAAGCATGAACTACAGAATGGGAACAGCCTATCCTTGTGGATTAAATAAAAGATTTGATTTGATGGCACATCAACCATTGTAGGTTATTTAATGACAAATGCATTTTTATACAAACTGTTCTTTTTCAAACACTTCAGTTTAGCATAAGTACACTGTTTAGTTCTATCTAACCCCTGGATAAGCCAGAGTGGACCTGAAAGTGATGGCAATAAAGGGATACTTCACATTCCCCAAAACTACAGCATTACTGGAGCCTTGGTATCAAATTGTTTAGTATCATATTCAGGAGGCTCGTTGGGAGAGTCTTATCCCTCTGCAGAGATGCAGTCGGTGTATTCAGCAGCCTCAGCTAACTGGGCCATAAAAGTTTTCTTTCAAAACTCTAAGAACATTACAAAATATATCTGTCCCCTGAAGAAGGCTGAAGTGTACATAGACTGAAACATGGTGATTATAACAACTAGAATGAAGATACCTTTCTACTTTTGGGATTGGCACAAAATTCACTGTGATTTTGAGCAACCAATCATTGTATACCAAACAGAAAACTAGATCTAGTTACACCAAACCACAGAATGAAAGTAAATGAAAACAAAAAACATTTGGACCTTGTCAGAGAGTGGAAAAAGTTTACCAAAAGAGTAATAGAGCAATACTAATCATAGTTGGAGCACTTGGAACAAGAACCTAAAAAAAGAAAATAGGGGAATTAGAAATCTGAGGAAGAATTGAGAATGTCCAAACCACAGGATGTCTGAGATCAACAAGAATACTTAGAAGAGTCCTGCAGAGCTAAGTAGATTTACTGTCACTTGAACTTTAGTGAAAACCACAAGTTAAAAATTGTATGTAAAACTCACAAAGGATATACCTGGATCTTGCTAGAGAACTGAAAAAACTATGGAACATGAAAGTAACAGTGATACCAACTGTAACTAGCATGCTCAGTTCAATCACCAAATCGTTGCTATCGGAACGGGAGGACCTGGAAATAAGAGGACGAGTGGAGACCAGCGAAACTATAGCATTGTTGAGATCTGCCAGAATACTAAGAAGAGTCCTGGAGACTTGTAGAAACTTCCTGTCACTCAGATTCCAGTGGAAAACCATTAGCTAAAATAGTAATAAAAAAATGGTCTTCAAAGGCATAGAATAAACTGGAGGAATTGGATATCGGAGTAAGAATCAAGACCATTCAGATCACTGCATTGTTAAGATCCACAAGAATACTCAAAAAATCCTAACTTAAAGAGACTTGTTGTCACTCAGACAACAGTGAAAGACTACTAATTCTGATGTAAAAAAAAATCAATAATAATAATAATAATTTCTCATCTTAGAAATTAGAACAAAATTTAAAAATAATTACGCAAAAAATTCTTCCTCTTAGAAACTCAAAACAAGAATATAAGATCCAAAGGATGTAAAGTCAATTTGTCGAACACAAGTTCCACATTCTGAGTCTCAGTTTCATTTAATGCCCAAAGAATAAATTGACTGGTAATGTGATAAAAGGCAACAAAAATGGTAAAGAACCACATCAAAGGCTAAAAATAAAAATATAAGAATGAAAAATTCTTCATCTAAAAATCTCAAAACAAGCCAAAGAAATGAAAGTTGATAAAAATTGAATGTCTGTCTGAAAGAAAAAAAGAAATTATAATAATGATTATATATATATATATATATATATATATATATATATATATAATCATTATTATAATATAATTATATATATATATATATATATATATATATATATAGAGAGAGAGAGAGAGAGAGAGAGAAGAGTAATTAAAATATAAAAAAAGATCTCTCTACTTACCTGTTCCTTCATACCTATTTATTTGCTTAAATAACTGGTTTGTAGCTCTTTCAATATACAACCAAAAACATATTGATTTACTGCCACAAGTTGTTTAACTATGCACACTTTCATTATGTTTTGTATTGACTTACACACTTATAGAGTATTTAATGATTTCACTTTTCTTCTTGGATAATTTCATTGAAAATATTAAAGTCTGCAATTCCTATTACATTCTTTTTGAAGTCATAAAATTTAACCACATCATTTAGACGTTTTTGACATTGAATTCAGTCTGAAAAGAAATTATTCTGTTGGTGGAACTTACAATATACAAACTGTTTCCTCTAAAAAGGAATAAGACCTCCTCCCCCAAAAAAGGAGTGTCTGGGGTCACACTAAACTGCATCTGATGGTAAGGCTCCAGTTCTGGACAGTTGGAGAGTATAGAGTACATCCTTACTGCCATTACTTCCAGATCAGTCTAACCGGGAGTTGTAGTACCTGTTGTTTAAAAATTTTTTGAACCTAATAGTGTAACATATTGACCCTCGACCGAGCCATCACTTAAGAGATGCACCAGTGTAAATAAGCAGAAGACCAGTGGAAACAGGTGCATCTGGTAGAAGATATCGGAATATCACCTTGACTTGTGGATGTGGTTGAATTCAATGCAGATGCATACGCCCACAGGAAGCAAGTGGGCATCAAACAATTATATAACCAGGTACCACAGACGGCTTGGGTCAGTTCCAGTTCAGTTCCAGTTGCAGTTGGAGTCAGGTGGGGGACAAGATGCCAGCATGAGAATCAGCTTGCAGACTGAAGGATTGCAGCCCTCAGTGACCTCAGGTTGAGCAGCACAGCAGGAATGCAAAAGAAGTGCTGCTATGGTCAAAAGAACTTTGGGTCAATATGTAGCAGTCTGTCCCCGTCTCCAACTCACTTCTCACACACAACCAACATCAACCCTTTCACAACTCTTTCAAGAATAAAGTGTGAGAGGTGTATTTTTATAAAAAAGTGTGTTCATTCGTTCATTGAAGTTGTCAGTATGTTGGCTATGTTTCCGTCATTATATTTGTATATGTATTGTGTAGTTGTATGTGGCTATACAACAATAAACATGATTCTCTAACCCTGGGGCATAAATAACCATTGACAAGTTGACATGCCATTTAAATTAATCAATACATAAACTGAAAACAAACTTTTTTGAGGAGCTGAAATATGCTAAAATCAGTCAGTATTTAGCTACATACAAATGTTTGTTGCCTTTTCCGCCTCCAGGTAGTTGTAAAATGTAAGTGCTAAAAAGGCTCTTTGGAAAGAATCAAGCCATTTTGAATATCTCAAGAACTGGTTGTATGTCAATGATGATACTTGGTAACCAATCAGAAGGAACTTAACTGCACATACATAAAAAAACACTCTCTCATGAAGTTACTCAGTCATGAGTAACAACTTCATGAGTAACTTAATGAGTAACCACTTCATGAGTAATTTCATGAGTGACCACTTCATGAGTAACTTCATGATTGACCACTTAATGAGTAATTTTATGATTGACTACTTAATGAGTAAAAACTTCATGAGTAATTTCATGAGTGACCACTTCATAAGTAACTTCATGATTGACCACTTCATGAGTAACTTCATGATTGACCCCTTAATGAGTAACTTCGTGTGTGACCACTTCATGAGTAACTTCATGAGTGACCACTTCATGAGTAACTTAATGGGTAACCACTTCATGAGTAATTTCATGAGTGACCACTTCATGAGTAACTTCGTGTGTGACCACTTCATGAGTAACTACTTCATGAGTAACTTAATGAGTAACCACTTCATGTATGACCACTTCATGAGTAACTTAATGAGTAACTACTTCATGAGTAATTTCTTGAGTGACCACTTCATGAGTAATCTAATGAGTGACCACTTAATGAGTAACTTCGTGAGTAACCACTACATGAGTAACTTCATGAATAACCACTTCATGTGTAACTAAATGAGTAACCACTTCATGAGTAACTTAATGAGTAACTACTTCATGAGTAATTTCATGAGTGACCACTTCATGAGTAACTTCTTCATGAGTAACTTAATGAGTAACCACTTCATGAGTAACTTCATGAGTGACCACTTCATGAGTAACTTTTTCATGAGTAACTTAATGAGTAACCACTTCATGACTAACTTCATGAGTGACCACTGAATAAGTATACATACTGTGTTGCCATCTCATTCATCATGAAAATGTGCTTCATCATTTTCCATATCTTAGACAGAAGTTGTTTTTGTTTGTTTGTTTGTTTGTTTTTGCATTGGGGAGGGTTACAAGACATTTCATCATCAAGATCTGACTTTCTATTCTCCAACTTTGACTCTTGTGACTTCTGGATTTTCTGAAAAAAAATATTTCTGACCATTGATGATATTAAGGATGAATGTAACTAGGTAGCTGATTGGAATCCAAGAAGGACTGTTTTGTAAAGCAATAGAGACATTAAATGTGTTGAGTCTCAAGAAGAAGAGTACTTTAAAGGAGACTTAAGTACCATTGCCCTAGGTAGGCTATTTGTTAATTAATATTAACTGGTTGGATGCATTCCAAAGTTGAATAGCGACAAATGGATTGGCATCAGATGAAAAATATTTTGAAAGGAATTTTATCTTTAACTAAATTCTTCCGAATTAAAAATGTTGTATTTTCATCAAGGATTTCTGTCTAATTCACACTGTTCCATGATGCTTGTTCCCTGGTATAAAAAAATAAGGCAACTAAAATTTAAAGGAGAATGAAAATACTGCTCACTCCTCCTATCCCTTCTCTGTCAGATGGGGCCTAGAATAATATCTCCTAGAAAGGGTTAAAGCTCCGCCTCACAATAGAATGTCATAGGTATGACAGTAAACAGCATTTAGTGAAAAAGCTGCTAAGTCATTGGATGTTGAAAGTGCTTAGAACAATTCCATCATGTAACTTTCATTACAGTTAATCTTTAGAATATAATGAATCAAAGCGCTTGTGTGACCAGGGTACAATAACAAATGGGATCTGATTGGTGAGGCTCTGGCACTATAGCTTTAGGGGTGTGGAGTATCCTTTTATTGTCATTACTCCAAGGTCTACTCTGACCTATCATGTAGTACCTCTTAAGGTCCCATCTATAGGTCAAATAGATCTGTTTGAAAATTATTTGTATTAGATAAGAATACTTGAAACTAGATAACTGTGAGCAAATTATTTGTATTAGATAGGAATACTTGATACCATATAACTATGTGAAAACAAATGATTATTGTTGAATAAGAATAATTATTTGAAATCAAATAATTTTGCATAAATCATTAGTATAGGAATACTTGAAACTATATTTTTGTATGCAAATTATTTATATCAAATTTCAGCAGTGGACCTAGGAGCAATAGCAATAAAGGGTATTTCCCATTCCTCAAATTTCCAAGGCTGGAGCCTCGCCATCAGATTGTTTAATGTCATATCCAGAACACTCGTTGGGGGTGGGGAGGTCTTACTCATCTGCAGAGATGCAGTTTCTGTATTCTACAGCCCCAGCCAACTGGGCTCCAGACTAAGGTTAGAGAGCCCAATATGCCTTACTATTTACTCACAGCAGGCTAGAGAAGAGATGGATTCATGCCTTCTTGAAGGGCATTAGGTCAAAGTGAAATACAAACAACTGCAACCAAATTGACTAATAAAAGAAAATATGTTATAAATAATCTTTACTTCTGACAGTTTTTTTTAATATGAAAAAAAAAAGATTTAAAATCTGGTTTCGGAGTTTGGCACAACACAATCTTCTCTCAGCCTCACCCATTTGCTTTACTTAAGCTTAAATTGTACTAAGCCTCAGATAAAGCATGAATCCAGTTTTTGTTCCATTAGCTATCAATAAATAGTAGGGCAGACTGGTTTCTTTAGCCTTGGTCATGCAACCACTCTCACAAAATGGAAAACTCTTAATTAAAAGCAGCCTTACTCTGATAAAAAAATGTCCTTGTGTCACACCCTGCCCATGGTTCAAGGGGTTGGGTAAATATATAAATTGTACTTAGCAAATTTTAACACATATTAAAATTAAAGAAAGGATATAGTAATGAAAGCTCCTGTAAGTTTTTGAAATATTAGCTCATCAACCAAAAAGGACATCGACACACGGCTAATGAAGGCATGGACAGCTATCGATAGCAGGCAGTGGTTGTATCAATACTGCTGTATGGATGCACTACTTGGATGCTAACTAAACAGCTGGAGAAGAAGCTAGATGGCAATTACACAAGAATGCTGCGAGCAATATTGAACAAGTCTGGGCAGCAACACCCCTCAAAGCACTAACTATACAGCCACCTGCCTCCCATCATGAAAACTATCCAAGTTAGACAAACCAGACATGCAGGACACTGCTGGAGAAGCAGGGACGAGCTCATAAGTGATGTACTCCTATGGACCCCCACATATGGCCGGGCAAAAGCAGGACGACCAGCTCGAACATACATACAACAGCTTTGTGAGGATACGGGATGTAGCCCTGAAGACCTGCCAGAGGCGATGAACAATAGGGAGAAGTGGCAAGAGAGGGTCAGGGATATCCGTGCTGGTGGCACAACATGATGATGATGATCATGAATAGAAAATGTATCTGCCAACAAACAAACCATTCCGAATTCTCGCTGAATGCAAACAATACAAGAGACAAATTTCAATTGTGTTTTGGTCTCAATAATTTAAAGGATGAAAAATGGGAGTGCCTGGTTGAAATGTATTAAATGGAAAGGTGGACATTGAGTAGAGAGGAAGAGCATTTTAAAGATAAGTACTTTCTTCCAGGGGCCAGTCTTCTGTCAGTGAACAGATTGATTGCCAGACAAGTGAAAAACATTTGCCTGAAATGAATTAGGATGAGCGATAAATCAAGTTGTTAGCAAAACTAATCAAATTTGGGTGGGATCCTTTTGGTTGATTGGCTTTTCAAATTTCACTCAGTCACACAGAATGTTTATTCCGCAGTAAGTTTATCTATTTACCTATCAATCTATATATCTTGTAAAGACATCAAGAAAAGTTAATTGCCCAGTCGGTTGGGGCTGTAGAATACACCAACTGCTTCTCTGCAGAGGGGTAAGACCCCCCCCAACGAGTGTCCTGGATATGATGCTAAACAATCTGATGGTGAGGTTCCAGCAATGCTGGAGCTTTGGGGAATGCAGAGTACCCCTTCATTGCCATTGCTCCCAGGTCCACTCTGGCCCGGAGTGGTAGCACCTGATAAGGGCCCTATCTATGGGTTAAATAGAACTAACAGCATACTTATGCTAAAATGAATTGAGTAAACTGAATAGCTTGAAATAAAAACGTTTTTGACAATTAAACCGTACTTACACTTAAACTGCATGCTTATGCTTAACTGAATTATTTCAAATAGAACTGTTTTTCGACATTAAAACTGTATTTACACTTAACTGAATTATTACATATAACTGCTTGAATAGTTTGAAATGGAAATGTTTTTGACAATTAAACTGTGTACTTATGCTGAACTGAACTGTTTTCAATAGAACAGATTATTTACATAAAAATGGATTTGGCATTAAATAACCTACAAAGGTTGATAAGCCATAAAACCAACAAAACCAAAACCAAACCCTCTCTAGCGAAGCAGGTTGATATGCCATAAAACCAAACAAACCAAACCAAAGTTAACGGCTGCTGCCACTATTACTATTTGTTTATATTCAAGGTTAGGGCTGACATCTAAAGGTGTAATTTCTTGAAAATGGTTAGCAAGTTGGATTAGTAGATCATTATTAGAGAGTTCAATTCTCACTGGGTGCCCTACACTTCTGAGCTTGTAATATAATCAAGCTAAGCTTAGTAAATAACAACTGAAAGAGGACATGGGTGCCTCATGTGGTGTAATGGTTTGCAAGCCAGATTAGCAGACCATTGTTCGTGAGTTTGATTCTTACTGGGTGCCCCATACTTCCAGCCTTGTGCCACAACTGATCCCCACTGGGTGCCCCATACTTTTTGCTTTGTGTTATAATTAAGCTAAGATAAGTAAATAACTATATGAATACAAAGGCATTAAGGCATCTACGAATGTACTTGGAGCTTCACAGTCTTTATGCACATTGTACAGTCAGTACAATTATGTATTTGTAAAAGTCATTTGGTATAAATAGCTCAGTATTAATATGTATGCAGTATCGTCTATGAATAAGTACACACCGAACAATATTTTATAAAAACTAATTCTCTAAAATAAATATACCAGGATTTTATTATTTCTTGTGGAACATTATACAATCAAAATATTACTTATTATCAAATTCTACAGAAGTGAAAATCTGTTGCGTGTTCGAACTCCAGTCGCACTATTATGTTCACTTTCAGACAAATACCCTTGGGAAAGGCATGAAACCCCTTATCTTCCCAGCAATGGGTTAAATAGTATGACTACGATTCTTCTAGAAGGATAGCTTTGGCATTGGCATTAAATAACCTACAAAGGTTGATATACCATTAAAATAAAGAAACCAAACCAAACCAAAGAAAATATGTTACCAAAAATAATTTCTATAAATATGTATAAGGTGTGTTCTTACTTTTGAACAACATATTCATGTTTTTGCTTACTCAGATTCAATATTATAGAATTTGGCAAAAGATAATACATTAATAACATCTTTTTTGATCTTATAACATTCCACTCAAAGTTATAAAAACCTTAAAATATTGTTCGGGATTGTAGAATATTGGTGGTCAAAGTATATGGGTGAAATCCAAGAGAAATACGGGGTTGGACAAAATAATGAAGACACTTGGAAATGTCAAATTTATTCTAATATGGTTTTCTGATTGCAGCCCTCTCATGAAATCCAACTTTGTGCAGCTCCCTTCTTACAGTTTTTGAGAAAACTGGGTTCTCAAGATGGTCATTAAGCTCTGCCGTAATTTTCAGAGTTGTATTTTTGTGATCCTTCCTAACAATCCACATAAGAGTCTGACAGTCTCTATAAGACAGCTTTCGCTCGCTGCCAGAGTTTTGCTTCTGTGAGGAAGTTTTTCTTTCTTTCTCAAATGCTGTCATTACTTTCGAGACATTACTCCTTGCGACACCAAATAATTCAGTAGTTTTTGTTACACTAGCTTCTGCCATATGAGTACCAACAACTTGACCTTTCTTAAAGCCTGGTAGATCTGCCATTTTAATGAATTTGGATTAATTTCTCTTGAGGATATCTGTAAAAAACAAATATCTTAGTAAAATAAGACAAGTAAAATTAATAATAAATCAAAAAACATACAAATGACAAATGTTTGATGATTTTATTGGCATTTCAAAGTTATGATACTAAGATTCTAGATGTTTCCATAATTTTGTCCAGCTCTGTATGTCAGAGTCTCAATCATATTTTTCTGAAAATGTACCTGACTTAGCATCTATCCAATCTGAAACAAGGGAGATAATTCCCTCTTCTTCCTGTATCTCCTCTTCCCCTCCCTTACATTCAAATAAGCCTCTGAGAAGGGTAGACAGTCTTTTAGGACCACAAAAGCAAATTATCTCCCTTGTTTAAGATTGTATTGTTGAATATTCAACTGTGTGAGGGGAGGTTAGTAATTTTTGTGAAGACATCTTTGTCTATTTTGAACTTTTGGAATTGTTGTGTCGTCATTTCTGAGCAGAGTTGAAAAAATGTTGCAGTCTGCATTTTTGCAAGGTTGACTAGTGATATAGGAGCATGAGTGGATGGATTCTTTGACAAGTTTGAGTTGGCAAACATTTCATCCAATTGATTACCAATTCTTTAAGCATTTAACCTTCCAGCATAAGTAAACTATCATTTTTAAGATTCTTGCCTGAAAATGTCTGTGTGTAAAAAGCCTGGCAGAGGCAACAGATATACCTGCCTCAATAAAAATTCTTTCACACTCACCTAGTTCCAATCCTGTTGGCAGTGCCATGTAGAATATTGGCGGTCGGAATATGTGAGTAATTTCTGAGCGATGTATGTCAGTTCGACAGTTTCAGTCTCATTCATATTCCTCAAAAAATACAGTTGACTCTGAATTTATACAACCTGGAAGAAAGGAGATAATTCCCTCTTGTTCCTACTCAGGTGAACTTATTTATTGGTGATTAGTGGGTAGAGAGTTTGCCAGTGACCCAGGAGACAGGAGTTTGATCCTAGGTTGAGTCATACCAAAGACTCAAAAAAATGGTACTTGATATATACTTGCTTAAAACAAAGCACTATAAGGTATGTATCAAGGGTAAAGTAGAGCAATCCAAGGAAAAAAGTAGCACCCTCCCCTACTCCTTGGTGTTGTAGCTATTGAAAAGGGAGCCTTCAGGTTACCCTCGATTATGGTCGCCAACTTTATATATATATATAGGTGTGTGTGTTTGTGTGTGTATGCATGTGTGGCCATGCATGTATGTGTGCATGTGTGTGTGTGTGTGTGCACATGTATGTATATATATATATATATATATATATATACATGCATGTACACTTTGTGTGTGTGTGTGTGTGTGTGTGTGTGTGTGTGTGTGTGTGTGTGTGTGTGTCTATATATATATAAGTAAAGTTGGCAACCTTAGTCAAGGGTGACCAGAAGGCTCTCCTTTCAATAGTTTCCACACCGAGGCATAGGGTGCTAATCAATTCTCTGGATTGCTCCACTTTACCCTTGATCCTTACCTTATAATACTGAGTGTTAAGCAAGGTGGCATCATACTAATTTTTAAGTCTTTGGTATGACTCGATTGGGGATTGAACCCTGGTGTTCCGGACTGTTGGCAAACACTCTACTCATTAGGCCAATGGCCCGGTTCTTATATAAGGTGTGTTCAAAAATGTGGAATAATCATTGACAATTGCCATGTTGAAGATGGATAATCATTTGATAGAAAAGAAGGAAAACAAAAACAGAACTTGCCTCAAATATATTACCTGCTCGGTTCTTTTATTCCCTCTGTTTAATTTCCAAAGTTATTAAAGTATGTGGATGACAGATACAACGTATAGAGTAGATTCTTTGTTCTAATCAGAACCAGCTCTTCTTGTATCTTTGAGTGGTTCCATCACTCTCCATCCTCACTACACTTATCTCCTCTTGTTCCCAGCCACCAAAGAGAGAGAATTGAAAAACCCTTCTTTTATTGGGGTTCACAAAACACTGAATAATCTACTGGTGCCTTGTGTGGACAACACCATCTAGCCAAACCCAACCACCAGTCAAGTCTGGTACCTTTGGCAAGTTCTGGTTAACAGCTATTTTCAGTCAGCAACAGAAGATCAATCATATCTTGTTACGCACATCATACTGGATGAGATTTTAAATTTTGTCAACTCGTCTCACTTCCAGCTACAGGCTGTTTTTTATAACTTATCGATTATGTGACTGATTAACCCTGTCAGCTGGGGCTGTTGAATACGCCAACTGCATCTCTACAGAGAGCTAAGACCTCCCCACCAACGAGTGACCTCGATATAACATGAAACACTCTAATTGGGTGGCTCCAGTAATGCTGGAATTTTCAGGAATGTGGAGTACCCCTTCATTACCATTGCTCTCAGGTCCACTCTGGCCTGGAATGGTAGCACCTGATAGGGTCCTATCTATGGATCAAATAGAACTGGTTGACATTCAAACTGAGTGCAAACAAATGACTTATGCAAAATTGAACTGTTTGAAATAGAACTGTTTGATCATTTAACTGTGTGTAAACAAATGACTTATGTTTAATTGAATTGTTAGTGATACATAGCAATACTAGGAACCATTTAACATTTTGACTTGTGCTAAACTGAATTGTTTGAAATAGAACTGTTTGATCATTTAACTGTGAGTATCTCCGAAATGTGTTTGCAAATCATATATTTAATATATATGATAAATAGGATTTGGCATTAAATAATCAACAAGGGTTAATATGCCATAAAACCAAACCACAACAAACAAAATGACTAACAAAAAATACCAAGGGGGGTATCCTCGTGGTGTAATGGTTAAAGCGATGGACTGCGGAATCGTAGTAAGCGGGTTCAAACTTCAGTCATGCTATTACGTTCACTTTCGGGCAAATACCCTTGGGAAAGGTATGAACCCCCTTATCCTCCCAGCTATGGGTTAAATAGTACCACTACTGTTCTTCTCAGAGAATGGCTTTGGCATTAAATAACCTACAAAGGTTGATATGCCATTAAACAAAGAAACCCAAACCAAACCAAACCAAAAAGTACCAAGATTAAACTATATATAAAATATTTACTTACATATATAAAGTATTAACAAATCAACTGAATTAATTTATTCAGTTTATTTGTTTGTATTGTAAACAATTGAATGAAACTATGGAAAATAATATTTAACTCATTTATAACTTCATAACAACATTTTCGTCAAAATAATAATTTTTTTTTAGCTTTCTTTATTGTTGGATTACATAACTTTTACTTTAACCATGTTATTTTCCTCTTCTGCCATGATTTTCTGATTAATTTATTGCTTCTTTTATTTCCTGTGATGGCTGTAAAGAGTAAGAGAGTGAAGCATCGCAGGAAGTTTGATATCAGCAGGGAACGGCTTTCCTTCTTTTTCCTTATTCTTTGATGGATATATAAACATCCTTCTTTTCTGTTCCTGTGTGACAAATGATGGACACAAATGTATTAATTCAGAGACTCATTTTATGCTTTTTTTTTTGTGATAAAAATACAACACTACAAGGGTGTAAAACTACTGATAAAATGATTACAGGGAAAATGTGTCTACTAAAAAGTCACAATAAATAAGATGAAGTAAAACTAATAATTTATCTATATAATAAATAATGTGAGATTATTTTTTATTTGTTGTTTCTCGAATCTTAGACAGAAGAGTCTACAAGCAATGTTTTCATCTTAGTCAGAGTGTGCAGATACTACACCCTTAATAATGATGATAATAATAACAATAACAACAAGGAATGGATTATCAAAAGGTTGGTTGGTTGGTTTTTATGGCATATCAACCTTTGTTGGTTATTTAATGCCAAATCCATTTTTTATACAAATAATCAGTTCCATTTTAAACAATTCAGTTTAACATGAGTACACAGTTTAATTGTCTAGAACGTTTCTATCTCAAGCTATTTAGTTTAGTCAAGAAGTTCTAATTCCACTAATTCAGCTAAGTATAAGTACAGATTTTGTTTACACACAGTTAAATATCAAAACAGTTCTATATTAAACAATTCAGTCTAGTGTAAGTACAGTTTCAATGTCAAAAACAGTTCCATTTCAAGCAATTGAGTTTAGTATAAGCACGCAATTTAAATGTAAGTACAGTTTAATTGTCAAAAACATTTCTATATCAAGCTATTCAGTTTAGTCAAACAGTTCTAATTCAAACAATTCAGTTTAGCATTAGTATGCAGTTAGTTCTATTTAACCCATAGATAGGGCTCTATCAGGTGCTACTATTACGGACCAGAGTGGACCTCGGAGCAATGGCAATGAAGGGATTCTCCGCATTCCCCAAAGTTCCAGCATCACTGAAGCCTTACTATCAGATCGTTTAGTGTCATATCCAGGACACTCATTAGGGGTGGGGGTCTTACACTTCTGCAGAGGTGCAGTCGATGTATTCTACAGCCTTTGCCGCCTAGGCAAAATTGTTTTATTTCAGATAGTTCAGTTTAGCATAAGTACACAGTTTTAATGTCAAAACATTTCTATTTTAAACAATTCAGTTTAGCATAGATATGCCATTTAAATGCAAAAAACAGTTAAGTAAAAATACCATTGTTTAGTTCCATTTAATCCATAGTTAGGACCCTTATCAGGTGCTACCACTCCATGCCAGAGTGGACCTGGGAGCAATAGCAATAAAGGGGTATTCTGCATTCCCCAAAGCTCCAGCATTACTGGAACCTCGCCATCAGATTGTTTAGTATCATATCCCTGACACTCATAGAAGGGGGGGTCTTACCCCTCTGCAGAGAAGCATTTGGTGTCTTTTACAGCCCCAGCTGACTGGGCAGTACCACAAAAGGAGTACAAGACTAGACATGACTGGGTAGGAAAGGTGATCCAAAGAAAATTGTTCAAGAAATTGAAATTTGACAATACTACCCATGGTATATGCACAAACCAGACTCCGCCCTGGAGAATGAGACACACAAAATTTTCTAGGGCTTTGAGACACAAGCAGATCCCCTCATCACAGCCAGAAGATCAGACCAGGTGACAATTAACAAAAACAGTATCTACCAAATGGTGGACTTTGCGGTTCCAGTGGACCACAATGTGAAAATCAAAGACAACAAAAAGAGAGACAAGTGCTTGCACTTTGCCAGAGAACTAAAAAAGTTATAGAACATAAAAATGATGGTGATACCAGTTATGATTGGTGCACTTGGAATGGCCCCTAAAGGTTTGTTAAGGGGACTGAAAGAGCTGGAAATCAGAGGATGTGCCAAGACCATCCAAACTACAGCATTACTAAGATTGGCCTGACTACTGAGAAGAGTCCTGGGGACTTGAGGAGACTTGCTGTCACTCAGACTCCAATGAAAGACTATTAGCTAATAGTCTTTCATTGGAGTCTGAGTGACAGCAAGTCTGAGGTGTGAAAAACTTGCAACAAAATAAAATAATAATAACGATAATGAAACACAAAGGAGGACTGATTACAGCCATCAGAAACGGTACTGACAACCCGATGACCAACAGAATGACAATAACTAGGTAACAAAAATGGGAAGAAAAACAACTCTATGGGTGTTTTAAAGGACTAATAAACAACATCTCACATGAAAAAACCTGGACGTGGCTAAGAAAAAGAAACTTTAAAAGAGAAACAGATTCTCTCCAAATAGCTGCACAAAACAATGCCATAAGAACCAATCAAATCAAAGCGAAAATAGATAACACACATCAAAATAGCAAATGTAGGTTATGTGGTGATAGAGATGAAACCATCAATCACATAATAAGTAAATACAACAAATTAGCTCTGAAGGAGTATAAGACTAGACACGACTGGGTGGGAAAAGTGATCCACTGGGAAATGTGCAAAAAATTTAGAATTGACCATATGAACAAATGGTATATGCACAACCAGCAGCTTTTCTTGAGAATGACGCACACTAACTCCTATGGGACTTTGACATACAAATAGATCACCTAATCTCAACCAGAAGACCAGACCTTATAGTAATCAACAAAAAAAATAGAACTTGCAAAATTGTAGATTTTACTGTCCCGACTGACCACAAAATAAAACTGAAAGAAAGTGAAAAGAAGGATAAGTACCTCGACCTTGCTAGGGAATTAAAAAAAACTATGGAACATGACGGTGACCATTATACCAATCGTGTTTGGTGCATTTGGTACAGTAACTAAAGGACTATTAAAGGAACTGGAGGACATGGAAGTTGGAGGATGAGTGGAGACCATCCAAACTACAGCAATGTTGAAAACAACCATAATACTGAAATGAGTCCTGGAGACTTGAGGAGACTTGCTGTCACTCAAACTCAAGTGAAAGACCATCAGCTAATGCTGATGCAAAAAATTCTAAAGGAGCAAATGATGATGATGATGATAATAATAATATCTACAATTATTATTTTATAATTACTTCATTAAAAATTTCCAAAAAAATAACTCAAATAGAATATTATTTGAATTCAGTGATCAAACTGGAATCAATATTTCCAAATTCTTTGACTGTAATCCTAAATTAATTTACTAAATTACAATAATCCTAAATATTCTAAAGTAAGCTAGACAACAAGCTGAAAAAGAAATTTTTTTTATAAACTTTATTATTTACAAATCTTATAAATAACTCTAACATCACAAGAAATACATGTGAAGTGCTTATCTTCCAAGACATGAACAAGAAAACCATTTTTTTTTTTATTACTCCTGGAAATGAATTCATGGTTTTCTACGCTGTAGTCCCAACCTCGAGTCAATCTTGAGTTAAATATTCATTGCCAGTTCCTGCAGATATATCAGTAATGATAATAATAGTAAATTCTTATGATGCCAGTGTCATGAAAAGCAGACAGACAATGGCAAATGTCACATGATTCATCTGCTAACTTTAATTGTTATCAATTCTGTGATATATTTGTCTGTGCAAATTTAATTACATCAGCATTATTAAAATTGTCATGATCTTATATCTATGACCACAGAACCTACATTTAGTAGCAGTATCATATTGTGTCACCAGTAGATATGAACTCTTATCCAAAGACAATAGAATTTTTTTTACCTCTTTCATTTGAGAGTATTCTTATAATTGTTGCATTCTACTATAAAAGTCTCAAAGTTGATTAATGACTCAAGGGAAAAATTAGAAATCGGAAAGATTATAGCTACCAAGTTATTTTACAATATAACACACCAGAAAAATCTTATAAATACAAATATGCAGAAAATTATGAGATTACCAGAGTATTGGAGTTGCCAATTATGGAATTGCTGTTTGTTTATTAACCATTTTGGTTAGATTGATTTGGTTTATTTGTTTAATGGCATATCAACTTGTAATGGGTTAATTAATGCCAAAATTTGATTCATTTGTAAATATTTGATTTTGATAACATCTATATTTTTGTTTGCACACAGTTATGATATCAAGTATTCCTATTAAAATTTACTCATAATTTTATAGTTTCAAATATTTCTATCAAATACTAATAGTTTATTCACAACTATATGGTTTCAAGTAACTATTTAAATAAAAATACTTGAATAATAATCATTTGTTATATCCAATAAGAATAAATTTTGAATAAATCTATTTGACCCATTGATCGGATCTTAGCAGGTTCTACTTCCTCTAGATCAGAGTGGACCTGGCAATAATGGCAATGAAGAAATACTCCACATTCCTCAGAGCACCAGAACTGGGACTTCACCATCAAGTGGAGTTTAATGTCATACCCAGAGTACATTTTTTTAAGGAGGTCTTACCTCACTGCAGGGAATACAACTGACATATTTTAAGCTCTGAGAGGTGGAGTCAAATTTTATTCTCTACAGCGTATGTGAATGTAATGTAAAAGATAACAGATATTTATTTTATATATTAAATTTTTAACAAACAAGGATCATTAAATAAGTTTCCAGACTTTTTTCGTATGGGCACTTTTATTGATAGTATACACACGAAACTCTAGTCCCCTTTGAAGTAATCTCCTCCAGCTGCAATGCACTTGTTGTACCATTCCAACAACTTCTGGAAGGCTCCATAGAAGTTCTCTTGTGTGAGCGTGTCAATGACCTTCATCACAGCATCTTTCACCTCATAAAGACAACCTCTGAGCTTAGGATATAAGAAAAAGTCACAGGGAGCAAGGTCTGGACTATAGGGAGGCTGAGGAACTGTCTTGATGCCCATCTTGCTCAAATAGTCTATGACAAGAATGGAGTTGTGGACTGGTGCATTGTCTTGGTGGAAATGCCACTGGCCCGATTTGAAGAGTGCTGGCCTCTTCCGACAGAATCTCTTCCTTAACTCCCTTAAAACCTCAACATAGTAACCCTAACCCCGACCCTAACCCTTTGGCCAATCAACTCTTACTCCTCCCACACCTCTCATCATCCCTCACAGATTCCCTGCCTTCCTTGAATCTCTTATGCTACTCAAAAACTGATGCTTGATTCATGCAAGATGGTTGAAAAGCAGTCTGAAGCATTCCATATGTTTCTGTGGCATTTTTTCCAAGTTTAAAACAGAATTTTACTGCATATCATTCTTCTAAAGTGTCCTCACATCCAGATTGCATTTTTTAAAATTAGGTTGATATTATCACTCCAACTTTTAAAAATAATAAAATCAAATATTTGTTCAAAATATTCATTAAATTTTAGAGGTTCTCAAGAGTATATTAGATCTCTGAACAAAGCTGAAACTATCTTCCATACACCATTCTTGGTATAAACAAGAAAGTAATCCATTGTAAATAGATAATAAAAACAAATAGAATTTCCTTCAATTACAAATAATTATCCTAAACTTTTATAAAAGTGATTCTACATCCTTTATTTTTAATAATGACCATCTTACAACCATATGTAATATAGGGAAGTACTACTAGTTATAAATAAAGTGAATAAAAAAAAGAAATTTTAAATCAACAAAAATTTTAAACAATTTTTTCATATTCACTAAAGAGCATTCCTCTTTCAGTAACAAATATTCTAGATTTCTTTTTTTTTCTTTTGTTCTGCCATTATACTAGACATCCAGTCATTATTTTTGATTTTAAGATGATATAAAAAAATACATCTATCTATATAAATTCAGCCATAAAAATTCATAAGAATTATGAAAAGGAAAATACAAATTTTCCAGATTTATTTTGTCTGAACAACAATGTTTCTTTTCTTTTATTTTGCTTTATTTTTCTCGATTGACTAGTTAATGGAAATTGTTCAGTTTTTGGTAATTAAATTAAAACTTTTGAAAAACTATAGCTTTATACACAACATATGATGTTATTATTGTTATATTTGTGTATGGTAATGCAGGAGATGAAAGAAAGAGGAAGGGAATATCCTACTGTCTGCTGGATAGCTGTTATGGAGAGAAGAAATGGGGAGAAATAATAAGAGAAGCAACAAATGAGGTGAAATATACCAGAGAATTCCTCTTTATTTTAGTGATAGAGATCTTACGAAGAAACTAAGTTGGTGAATGTCTGTTTTGAGTTTTCTGTCAGTGTTAAAGAATAAATTTACTTGTTTGTTGTTCTTCATGTAGGTGTGACATGAAGTGACTTAGTCTCAAAAGGATATGTACTGGGTGTTATTCATGCCTGACCTTTCAGGAGAGCTAGGGAAATAAATATATGGTAAATATATAAAACTGGGAGACTGCAAAAATGAAAACTGGCAAAGTGTGGAATTTAAGATGTTATTTATATTTTTGATTAGATCAAGAAGTGTCCACAGCCCTAGTCTGTACTACCTTCTGATTGGTCAAAAGGGGCTTAATTTTTAGTCATTGCTCAGCACTTTGTCTACAGCTGTCAGAGAATGGCTTAGAAAGGCCAACTGACCATTCCGTTTTTTGACTGAAATGAAGAGTAATGGATTATAACAAGATTCGACTTAGACTGTAGTATTAAAATTGTTCGTTTCCATGTTCACTGAAAATCTTTGGTAATTTTTACTGAGAATTGAATAATACCACTCCTTTCAAATTTTTAACGCTTCTTTCTTTGTTACT
The DNA here is from genome assembly GCA_963585895.1 of Sepioteuthis lessoniana. Classification (NCBI taxonomy): domain Eukaryota; kingdom Metazoa; phylum Mollusca; class Cephalopoda; order Myopsida; family Loliginidae; genus Sepioteuthis; species Sepioteuthis lessoniana. The sequence continues at coordinate 11,867,147 of OY757920.1, forward strand.
GAGAATTGAATAATACCACTCCTTTCAAATTTTTAACGCTTCTTTTTACAGCTTTCTTTACTGTTCTTGCTGACCCCAGAACTGCTTGTGGTCTATACATTCTTACTCTTTCCACAAATATCTATTTCTTCATGTCTCTCAATTAATGTCTTTAAAGATATTTCCAAGTGTACAAAATTTTTTTGATACTTCTCTATTTTCTATGTTTCTTTCATCATAATCATGTGGTCCATTGCCATATCCATAATCTCTCAGATTTTCTTTCCCTTCATCACAATAGTCATCGTACTTGGATAGGATGATCAGTCTGAATTTTAAAGTCTCAGAGTATGTTACTCTTTTTTTTTATTTATGCTGATAGCCTTTATTTCCTTATTACAATCAAATTGTTTGCACAGTTCTCAATGTATCACTTTTCCTACTCATTCATTCCTTCGTTCATATTTCTTACTCCATAAAGACAACATTTGCTGTTTTTCTGTATTTTGTCTATTTTTGCTTTTATATAATATATTTGTGCTTAAGTCGCCATACCTTTTTTTTTTTTTTTGAAAGCTAAAGACTGAATGAACGAATGAAAATCAGTTTTTCACTGGTAATTGTTGTACACATCTAATAATTGTTTGTTTTATGGCATATCAACCTCCCCAGTCATTTAATGCCAAATCAAGTTAAAAAAGGGGGAAACAGAATTTATTTGTAGGGAAATGGTTTTTAGAAAGAATCTGGTTTTATTGGAAGTTTATTTGTAGAGAATCATCTTGTAGTAAAAAGACTTTTTTTTAGGAACAGCTTGTGGAAAGGATTAGATTTTGTTGAAGTATTTTTTGTATTTCTACCAGGCTATTGGCCTTATTAGTAGAGTTTTCGACAATGGTCCGGGAGACCGGGGTTCAATCCCAGGTCAAGTCATACCAAAGACTCAAAAAATGGTACTTGATGCCACCTTGCTTAACACTCAGGTAAGGATCAAGGGTAAAGTGGAGCAATCCAGAGAAGGAGTAGCACTCTCTCCTACACCTTGGTGTGGTAGCTATTGATAAGGGAGCCTTCGGTCATCCTCATCTGAGGTCGTCAACTTTACTTATTTCTTGTTGAAATACAGTTTGTAGGAAAAATTTGGTCTTGTTGAAATTTCTTTTAGATTTTTCGATATATATCTAATAATTGATATTGATGTTGTATTAAAATGTAACCATTGAAAACTACTTCCATTGCTGCTCAGAATGGAACTGTTCCTATGTCTTTATCTAAGGTGATGTTCTTTGTATATCAAATTAGTGCTTAATAAAGTCCACTTTTAAGTTTCAATTTTACCGTCTATAGTTTATTGAAAGGAATAGTGCCCTCCCCTACACCTTGGTGTAGTAGCTACTGAAAAGGGAGCAAACTGGCCACCCTCAACTACAGTCGACAACTTTACTTACTTTTAGTTATTTCCAGAAGGTTAACAGCAATAATAGACACCTAAAGAAGGCCGGAGAGTAGAACAGCTGAAACATTTTAACTGTAATTACAACAAAGATGAGGTCACAAGCTAAGTATATCAGTGTATAATAATGATAATTTTTCATCTCCGAAATTTAGACAAAAATATAATCCTGAAGTTTGATTAAAGTTCTTTATTAGCCTATATTCCTAAGAAGCAAGGTACTTATTGCTTACTCCATAAACATCATTCAGTACAAAATTAGGAATATCTTTATTTATTAAGTTTAACAGATTATGTATCTATTATTTATGTCAGTTAGACCACAAAGCACTTGTAGTGAAACGTTAAAAATATAAAAGTTTATAAAGCATTAATCTATTAGATGGAGAGAGTTTTTCAACTGGATCACTTCAACTCTCACATAGGAACAACTGAGTGGTAAGGATAAAAATCACCTTCATTTAAGATAAACAACGGTAAGATCCAGATCAACTGAGGCTACTGATAAAATTTCCCCCACCCCAAGATACTGCCTCTCTTTGCAGCATGATGGGAATGCTAGCACATTACTCAAGGTGAATTCCCCAATTTTTGGACAAATTGTATGTTCTTGCACATGCTGATAGATTTCCTTTGTTCCAGGCTGCTTTACAGGCAATTGAAACTCTGAACAAAGACGTTTCTGATTCTATGACCCAGGCTATTGACTCAGCTGATTCCTTTACTGTTGAAACTGATACCTCTAAATATGCAATTGCTGCTACTTTAATTCAGAATGAATGATTTGTTGCATTCCTGTCGAACTCTCACACATAGCGGACAGAAGCATTTGCAATCAAAGAAGCCTGTACGATAGTTGAGGCGTTACGAAAGGGGTGCTATTACTTCACTGGATGACACTTTCAGCTCGCTACGGACCAGCACTGAGTAGCTTTCACTTTTAACTCTACGTCTTCCAGCTAGATGAAAAATAAGAAAATTGGTCTCTGGCACATTGAGCCTTCGTGCTTTAATTTTGTTATCATGTCAGGGCTGGAAAACAGAATCTGTTGACGAATGACTTCTCATAGATATGTAGATCCACTTGCAGTCGCTAGAAACTTAAAGTTCTACATGATCATCTATGCCGCTCAGAGGTTTCATACGTGATTCATTTCATACCTTGTCAATAATCAACCCTTCTCTGCTGAAGATGTTAAGAAATTGATGTCCTCATGTCCCACTTGTTCTAGCCCAGGAAAACTAGTCAAAGCTATACCGCCATTTGAAAGACTCAACTTGGATTACCATTTCAATCTCTGAAAAAATATATTCTAACCATAATTGGTAAATTTTCCAGATTCCTTTTTGCATTTCCATGCCCTGGTCTTTCTACTAATACTGTTATATGTTTAACCATCTTATGTACACTTGAAGGTACTTCCTTCCTGTCTGAAGAATTGAAAGATTTTCTTGTTAAAAAAGGGTAGCAACTAGTCAAACAACTCCTTTTAATCCACAAGGAAATGGTTAATTGAAGTATTATAATGGCATGATTGGAAGATCAATGCTTTTAGAAGCAAAAGCCCATAGTTTAGAGATTTCTCAGTGAGAAAAAGTGTTAGCAAAGGTTCATTTAATAAGATCTCTTGCTATGTATAGCTACTAATTATACTTTTCCTAAACGACTCTTCTTATTCATTCATAGATCGACTTCCAGCCAATCACTGACACCATGGTTGCATCCAAAGGTCCTGTCTATCTGAAACAGCAAGTACAGCATACTAAGTATGACCCCTATGTTGAGAAGGTGAAGATTTTTCGGATTGACACAGAATATGCCCACATAAAGTTCTCTGATGGATGAAGTAACACTGTCTCTTTAAAGCCCCTTGCACCTAAGCCATACCTTGCAGAAACACACCCAGCCAATTCTGATGTTCTGTTTAATAATGACCAAATGGTGGATCACACAACCCTGATCTTCCTTTTGTTCAAGGTAGGGAGGCTCAGAGCCACTGATTCAAAATTTCACTGACGCCCTCGGAGATGGGCTAAACATCCAGTTATCTATCTTAAGATTACAATGAAAAAATTTAAGATAATAGTCTTTGTATTCTTTGTATGTTGAACTGATTCTAAATGGAATTCATGTCAAACCAAGTTTGGAATTTGACTTCCTTACTTTGTTTATTTTTTGCTGCAATGATACAAAATTTCATTTCTCATTTTAAGTGTCCTCTGCATAACTATATCCATGACAAAAACTTAATGTATTGGTTTTTCTTTTACTATTTTTCTTCCATTGATATATTTTTCTTTGTATCTTTGTTGTCTTTTCATTACTTGCCATGCTATAATTCAAATACCAATGATCAGGCAAACTCCCATTTGATTTATTCTTCTTGTTATTGTCTCATGATATTATTCCAAAAGGAATCAAAAGCTCGGATGATGATTATTGAGTTGCAGACTTATTGATCTATCCATTTATATATATATATATATATGAGAATAGATCAATATGTCTGTAAACTTATATAGTGTCAAGAGTGGGATCCAAACTACCTAAAACAAAAACAAACGGCTGTGTATGACACATATATTACATATCGTGAAGGGGGTGTCCTCGTGGCGTAATGTTTAAAGCGATGGACTGCGGAATCGTAGTAAGCGAGCTTGTACTCCATTTGCGCTATTACGTTCACTTTCGGGCAAATACCCTTGGGAAAGGTATGAACCCTCTTATCCCTCCAGCTATGGGTTAAATAGTACCACTACTGTTCTTCTAGGAGAATAGCTTTGGCATTAAATAACCTACAAAGGTTATGCCATTAAACAAAGAAACCAAACCAAACATATCATGAAACTTCTTTTATTTGCAATATGGTTTGGTTTCTTTGTTTAATGGCATATCAACCTTTGTAGGTTATTTAATGCCAATGCTATTCTCCTAGAAGAACAGTAGTGGTACTATTTAACCCATAACTGGAGGGATAAGGGGGTTCATACCTTTCCCAAGGGTATTTGCCCAAAAGTGATCGTAATAGCGCGACTGGAGTACGAACTCACTTACTACGATTCCGCAGTCCATCGCTTTAACCATTACACCACGAGGACACCTCCTATTTGCAATATGACTAGGAATTGGGGTTCTTCATTTCAAAAGGAATCCTAGTTGGTTTCTTTGCTCCTGCTTGGTAAGATATCAAAGAGTTCAGTGAGTCGTCTCATCTGAACTAGGAGCACCCCATAAATTGAAGTTCTAGTCCATGGAAATGATTGTGACTTCAGGTCCCACTTATGCAACTATATTCTCATAAGTTATGATAACAAGCCAGTAACTCCTACTTCTTTTTCATGTTGTATATTGAGTTCTGGAAAGGTTGCCAAAAGGATAGAAGAGACAAAGTTCTTCATATCAAGAAAAGACAGACATGTGGTTATAAAAAAGCACTCATGTTTTACTTTTGATTCTTAAAAGGAAGATGTGAGGTGATTTCATTCTTAAAGAAAGAAACATTTGTTAATCGATAAACTGTGCCCCTGCCCCGAAATATTGGTCTTACCTCTTTGCTATTCTTACAACCAACTGACCTTTTTAAATTTTCCCCAAGTCTTCTATCTAACTACCTCATGTCACTAAAACAAAAGTTGATAAGATTAACCATTTGACCTCTCCCTGTCAGTCATGTCCTACATAGCCAGGAACTGAGGTTGTTGTTGGTGGAAGTGGATACCACATTACACTTAGAGGTACAACTTTATCCATAAAATTGTATACCTTACATCTGAATGTGTCTCTTTACCAGATGTCTACTTCAACTTATACGTTGGTAACAGTCATTTTTAGTGAGAATTCCACCACCATGGGCTGGATATGACTCAAGGTCAGTTTTTTTAAATGAAGTACAAATGGTTCACTTTTCCTTCTCCTAAGTTGCAACAAGTCTAAAGAACCCAGTCTGCCCAACTATTTGTCCATAGCGGGGGTGGGGGAACAGTTTTGATTCAATTCATGTCTTTTCCAAAGGCATTAGCACAAAAGGGAAATGTGAACAGCTTTGTCCTGGATTTGAACTCAGATCCCCTTGTTAACTACTAAAGATGATAACCATTTAGCCACACACTTGGAAAATACAAATACACTTGAAAACATTTTAAGTAAGTGCTTCCATTTGACATAATATGTCCCTTCCATTTCAGTAAAAGCCTATATACTAGTATGCTATTTACATGATGATTTACACATGCTTTGAGTAACCTGCAGTGACATCACAACTCAGTTTAACAGATTTGAATTCAGAGTTTTCCTTCTCCTAGACTAGTTGCCTCAACAAGGCTGAAGAACCTAGTCTGCCCTACTATTTACCCATAGCTGGAAGGAGAACAATTGGATTCATACCTTTCCCAAGGGTATTAGTGCTATGTGAAAATGCAATCAGTCTCATCCAGGATTTGAACTCATGTCGCTGTGTCCATTTCCTATGATGATAACCATTACACCACGGGCACCTCAATAATTAACAACTTTTAATGATACTATAAATCTTTGGTTGAATATACAAACTTATGTAAATTGCCTCAAGAAACAGAAAAAGAGCATAAGAACCAATAATTTGACCACTAAAGAGTGCTGAACTGACACCTGCTTTCAAAATGTTAAGTGGTATTATGGTTAATGAGCTGGACTGCAACATTGTAGTTAGTGAGTTCAAACTCCAGTTGTGCTATTACATTCACTTTCTGACTAATACTCTTGGGAAAGGCATGAACCCCCTTATCCCTCTATGTTAGACTGCAACCTCAAAGTAAGTGTGTTCAAACTCTAGTTGTGCTATTACATTCACTTTCTGACTAATACTCTTGGAAAAGGCATGAACCCCCTTATCCCTCTATGTTAGACAGCAACCTCAAAGTAAGTGAGTTCAAACTCCAGTTGTACTATTACATTCACTTTCTGACTAATACTCTTGGGAAAGGCATGAACCCACTTATCCCTCTTATACCCTGAGAAAAAGTATGAACCTTTTATCTCCTTCAGCTATGAAGTAACACAACTGTTCTTCTACAAGGATGCCTTTGGCATTAAATAACCCATGAAGGTTGATATGCCATAAAACAAAGAAACCAAAACAAGCAAAATTAAGGAGACACTATTGGCCTTGTGGGTAGAGTTTTCGCCAATGGTCCAGGAGACCTGGGTTCAATCCCAGATCACGTCATACCAAAGACTTTAAAAATGGTACTTGATATCTCCTTGCTTAACACTCAGCATTATAAGGTAAGGATCAAGGGTAAAGTGGAGCAATCCAAGGAAAGGAGTAGCACTCTCCCCTACACCTTGGTGTAGTAGCTATTGAAAAGGGAGCCTTCTGGTCGCCATCGCCTATAGTCGCCAACTTTACTTACTTATAGGAAAAGAAATCACAAATACGTAGGAAAGGTTGAATTTTACTGAAGAGATACAAAGGACTGATTTCAAGCAAGTTTGTTGAAAATTGACAACTTGAGGGACGGTAGTTCATTAGATGTTGGTGTTAGAAGGATATTTAAGAGGTTTTAAGTTTTCAAATATACTGATGAATAAAGGAGATATGATCACTTCCAACCGAAGGAAAATCAAAAGTTGTCATTCTGTTTCAAATATCATTTTAGCATGAGTTTAGTCACCTCACTGTAAAGAAACAATAAATATCCCCCATAAATTTGAGGGTATCTTCTTGGACACCTCGTGGTCATGTGTTAATCCTATCCTCATCATCATCTTGTCGTGCCCCCAGCATGAATATCCCTGACCCTCTCTCACCACTCCTCCCTATTGTTCATCGCTTCTGGCAGGTCCTCAGGGCTACATCCCATATCCTCATAGAGCTGCTGTATCTAGGTTCGAGCTGGTCTCCCTGCTTTTGCTCAGCCATGTGAGGGGTCCATAGGAGAACATCACTTATGAGCTCGTTCCCGCTTATCCAGCAGTGTTCTGCATGTCTGGTTTGTCTAACTTTGATAGTTTTTGCGATGGGAGGTAGGTGGCCGTACAGCTGAATCCTATAATCTACCTTATTCCTTGTTGTCCCCAATTCTTGAAATAGTAAAGATGTGGTGTAATGTAATTATGGATGGCATCTAATTATATTCGTTAATTATTTTATTTGGCGTTACTAGCGAATACGCCTAATCAAGCAGAGACACTACTACATAGTCTGGAACGAGCTGCAGCTGGCATTGGCCTACATGTCAATGCAAACAAAACCGAATATATGTGTTACAACCAAACAGGCAACATTGCCACACTAGACGGAGCCTCTCTGAAACTAGTCGACAAATTCACCTACCTAGGAAGCAGCGTCTCATCAACCGAGAAGGACATCGACACACGACTGACGAAGGCATGGACAGCTATCGATAGGCTCTCGATCATATGGAAGTCGGACCTAACAGATAAAATGAAACGCAGTTTCTTCCAGGCAGCGGTTGTGTCGATACTGCTATATGGATGCACCACATGGACGCTTACGAAGCGGCTGGAGAGGAGGCTGGACGGAAATTACACAAGAATGTTGAGAGCAGTATTAAACAAGTCCTGGCGACAGCACCCCACGAGACTCCAACTATACGGACACTTGCCCCCCATCACAAAAACTATACAAGTTCGACGAACCAGACACGCGGGACACTGCTGGAGAAGCAAGGACGAGCTCATAAGCGATGTACTGCTGTGGACCCCCACTCATGGATGTGCAAGTGTGGGACGACCAGCACGAACTTACATACAGCAGCTATGTGAGGACACGGGTTGTAATCCTGAAGACCTGCCGGAGGCGATGAGTGATAGGGAGAAATGGCGAGAGACAGTCAGGGATATCCGCGCAGGCGGCGCGACATGATGATGATGATTTTATTTGTCGCAATAAATTGTAAGCTTGCTAAAATATTTGTGTTGAAGTGTAAGACATATTCAAAGGATTTGAGTGCATGTTTACAGGCTTTCATTTTTAAAGGTCAGGACAAGCAATACACGCATATGTCATACATGCATCAGTAATATCAAAATAGGGTTTTGTTTTGAACTCAGGGTTGTAGACAAGATGTTGAAAGATAAACACTCTGTCAACTGACTTGGGATAGAATAACATGTCACTAAAAGTTAATGACACATGTTATAATCATCATTAGAGAATGAGATAATTGATGTATTCTACGAGTGGGGAGATTTTTTGAATTTGGTTCAGTTTAGAGATAGTTGAGTTCAAAAATTCACCTTCGCTTACTTTTATCAATTACATTACTACTCAGGTGCAAGACTATGTAAGTAACTGTACAAATTATTAAGATACTATTGATAATCTAAAAAGGATATATGTGAAGCCTAAAAATGAAATATTTGCCAGACATCAATTGGATATCAGGAACAAGACAAGTCCCTTGACCAGTACTCAAAGGTTCTTAAATTCCTCACAAAGAACTCAGCTTTTAAGGCCATATTGGCTTCTGAAGCCAACAACAATTACATTAATGCCTTCATAAATGGCTTATCTTCTACAATTTGTTTGCATCTTTTAGAAAATAAAAGATTAGATCTACAATCAGCTTTGGGACAGGCTCACACTCAAGATGTCCGCCAAAATTCTGCTTCATACATAGTCTCTCATTCACTATCTGTTAATGCTGCCTTCTTTGAATCTCCAAAATTTGGAGCTCCTGCTGTCATGTCTCAGTCTCAGCATTGTTTCTTCTATGGGTTTAAGTGCTACCTATTTATGCAGTGTCCCATCAGATGTCCTGTTTGCAATAACTTTAAAAAGAAAGGACACTATGTTAAAGTATATAAATCTGAAAAATTTACAATTGCCACACCTGATCACAGAAAAATTTGCTAATGCCACACCTGATAGCAGAAAAATTTGCAAATGCCATACCAGATAGCAGAAAAATGTACAAATGATTGTAGAAAAATGTACAAATGCCACACCTTATTGTAGAAAAATTTCCAAATGCCACACCTGATAGCAGAAAAATTTACAAATGCCACACCTGATCACAGAAGAATTTGTAAATGCCACACCTGATAGCAGAAAAATTTGCAAATGCCACACCTGATCACAGAAAAATTTGCCAATGCCATACCTGATAGCAGAAAAATTTACAAATGCCACACCTGATTGCAGAAAAATTTACAAATTCCACACCAGATAGCAGAAAAATTTACAAATTCCACACCAGATAGCAGAAAAATTTGCCAATGCCACACCTGATAGCAGAAAAATTCGCAAATGCCTCACCTGATAGCAGAAAAATTTGCAAATGCCATACCTGATTGCAGAAAAATTTGCAAATGCCTCATCTGATAGCAGTATCTCCAGCTTTATGTAAGTAAAAGTGGCTGATAAGTGCAGGAAATTTAGAAAATTTTATTTAAAGAAAGCAGTTGTAAAAGAAAATAATTGGAATTTTATTTCCAGGAAAGATGAAGTCTCTATGACTGACTCTTCTCGTTCCTCTAAAAACTTGAGTACTGCTCTTTGAATTTAGAACTTCAAGACAAGGTTTACCCAAATACCGAAAGGGAGATTTTTGAATTTGATTCTGTTTAGGGATAGTTGGTTGAGTTCAGAAATTTGGGCCCTCTGTGGAACAAAGGGATGAACGAAATGAAGAAATGGATGTTGATATTTTGTTCATCTACAGTCCATGAATCTCACAGTGTTTCTATGTGACGCACATAATTATTTCAATCAATCTTTCCCTCATGTTTTGACAGCGACTGCTATGAAATGTTATGGTCAGAAAATGAATTTTCATATCTAAAAAAAACAATGGGTCCGTCTTGTGTTTGAGGAATGTAACATCTATTGATATTTGAGATGGTGCCATGTTGGTGAGGTACCAATCCAGTAGTTTTCTTGTCTCCTATTCTTTGAACTATCAAGACATGCTTTTCGTCTCTGTTCATGCAAAAGACTTTTTCTTGCCTCAGCATTGAAATATAAAGTCCACATGGCTTTGCCCACCAAAGAAGACAACTCTTTTTACCATTTTTTACCCCTTGTTCATTGAACAATATGTGCACATTTTATCTGTTGGAACATGTTTGTATCATCTTGTAATATTTCTTGTACGAGGTGCCTACGATAAGTTTCCAGACTTTTTTCGTATGGGCACTTTTATTGATAGCATGCACATGAAACTCTAGTCCTCTTTGAAGTAATCTCTTCCGGCTGCAATGCACTTGTTGTACCATTCCAACAACTTCTGGAAGGCCCCATCAAAGTCCTCTTGTGTGAGCATGTCAGTGACCTTCATCACAGCCTCTTTCATCTCCTCAATTGTCTCATAACAACAGCCTCTAAGTTTTTCCTTGAGCTTTGGGAATAAGCAAAAGTCACAAGGAGCAAGGTCTGGACTATAGGGAGGCTGAGGAACTGTCTTGATGCCCATCTTGATCAAATAGTCTGTGACAAGGATGGAGTTGTGGACTGGTGCATTATCCAGGTGAAAATGCCACTGACCCTATTTGAAGAGTGCTGGCCTCTTCTGACGGAATCTCTTCCTGAACTCCCTTAAAATCTCAACATAGTAACCCTAACCCTAACCCTTTGGCCAATCAACTCTGGTGTACTGACTTCCTTACTCCTCCCACACCTCTCATCATCCCTCACAGACTCCCTGCCTTCCTTGAATCTCTTATGCCACTCAAAAACTGATGCTTGATTCATGCAAGATGGTCGAAAAGCAGTCTGGAGCATTCCATACGTTTCTGTGGCATCATTTTTTCCAAGTTTAAAACAGAATTTTATTGCATATCCTTCTTCTAAAGTGTCAATTACATGATTTTTGAAAATCACCAGCTGTGATAATTAGGCTTTCCAATTCCTTCTGTAACTGTTTATTTGAATCTGAAATCATAAACATTGGTCAGTCATCTCATAAGATGTATAGCAATAACATAGTGAATTTTCAAGAGTCTATGACAATTTTAAGTGCCTGTACAAAAAAAGTCTGTAAACTTATTGAATGCACCACGTATGTGTCAAATTGAACTGTTTGACATTTAAACTGTGTGCAAACAAATGACTTACATTAAATCAGATTGTTAGAAATAGAACTCTTTGATCATTTAACTGCATGTAAACAAATGACTGATGTTTAATCAAATTGTTAGTGATACATAGCAAAACTTGGAACCATTTAACTATGTTCTAAAGCATGATTAGTGTTGAATAGAATTATTAGTGTTGATTAGCAATACTTGAAACTCTTTAACTGTGTGCCTAAATTGAATTGTTAGTGTTACATGCCGATACTTGAAAACATTTAACTGTGTGCAAATAAAACTATTTTTGTTAAATAGCAATATTTGAAACCGTTTAAGTGAGAGGAAACAAATGATTAATGCTAAATAGAATTATTCATGTTGAAATATTTTGAATTGTTTAACTGTGTGCAAACAATAGTAATACTTGTGTGTAAACAAATTAGCTTATGACTCGTTTTAAAATAAGATTATCTACAAACTTACTTACAAATCATATATATAGTCATTGAACTATATATGAACATGGCTTATTTGAAAATGTTATCAACAAACTCTGAATTTACAAAGACATAAGGACAATCTTGACAAATGTCAGTAATGATTCTTGTTTCATCTTTTAGAAATTTATTGCCTGATAGTTTTTGATGTCCAGGTAGTGCAGCTATACATTAGTGCTGATATTGGAAGGGAAACATATGGAGAAAATCCTCAGTGGGAACTACATGAAAATGCTACATGCTATCTTGAATAAATCCTAAAAGCAACATCCCACAAAATAGCAGCTGTGCAGCTACTTACCTCCCATCTCACAAATTTTCCAAGTAAGACAAATAAGATATACTGGGCACTGTGTAATATCTTAACGTTACCTGCGGGTGTGAATACAATCGATGTTGCTGACAGATAGATTGATAAGACCGGTGTGATCACCAAAATGTCATCATGTCCACAGGTGCTGTGTATCAGAGGATGTTGACAGGATTACATCCACTCAAGGATAATATCAACAAGGTGATTGCCGAAATGTCACTATGCCCACAGTTGTTATGTTGAAAACAGGTGCATTTGGTCAAAGATATCGGAAAATCACCTGAACGGTGGGCGTGGTTGAATTCGGTGATAGTGGCAGATGCATACACCCACAGAACCGGGCTTGGGCAAGTAGTCAATGGGAAGCAGACAACATAACCAATGGAAAGCAAAGAAATGGGATGGGGGCATAACCATGGTTAATGAAAAAGAGGAATTGCGGCAGGTCACGTGAGAGTTGTAGACTATGTAAGTTCCTGAATTTCGGCTAAAGTCAGTTGTTCACTGGCTCTTCCATCTCCCGACAGCTCCTCCGTGTGCACGAACTCTCTGCAATTGCTTTCTGCTCCACACAAGTATCATCGCCAAAAATAAAAATATAATCTTATATTTTTATATACATACGTGTTCCTCATTGTTAATAATGACACAGTGTACTATACAATATACTGCTGGAGAAGTAAGGATGAATTCATAAGCTCTGTACAGACACTGGATGCTTTCTACAAGACCTGGTAAGAGCAATGGATGAAAGGGATGGATGATGAAAGTGAGAGATTCTGTACTTTTAGCATAATATGACGATGATAATGATGATGATTTTAACAGAAATGACTGAGGGTGATAGTTGTGTTTTTGTCTTAATTTCTGCTATAAATACTTTCAAATTTACCTGTTGTTTAATAACAAATGGCTGTTGTTTAATAACAAATGGCTGTTGTTTAATACAGCTTAGACATTCTGATATTGATGTGGTTATTAATAAGCGGGTCCTCCAATATCTGTACTTTCTCCAAAAGGATCAATCCATGAAATAATATTGCCTAATAATCATTCCAGAATACAAGAATAGTGATGCTGGCAATTCAAATATGCCAACGAGAAACTGTAAAACAAACTGAGGCCCCAGTCGTCTGGGGCTTGGTTTAGTTTCTTTGTTTAATGGCATATCCACCTCTGTAGGTTATTTAATGCCAAAGCCATTCTCCTAGAAGAATAGTAGTGGTACTATTTAACCCATAGCTGGGAGGATAAGGGGGTTCATACCTTTCCCAAGGGTATTTGCCCGAAAGTGAATGTAAGTCGGCTGGGCCTGTAGAATACACAGACTGCATCTATGCTGAGGGTAAGACTCTCCCAATGAGTGTCCTGTATATGACACTAAACAATCTGATGTTCAGATTCCAATAATGCTGGAGCTTTGTGAAATACAGTGTACCCTTTCATTGTTATCACTCCCAGGTCCACTCTGGCCCGAAGTGGTAGTACCTAATAGGGTCCTATCTATTGGTCAAATAGAACTAAACTGTGTACTTATGCTAAACAGAATTGTTTGAAATAAAACTATTTTTGACATTGAAACTGTGTACTTATGCTAAACTGAATTGCTCGAAATAGAACTGTTTTTGACATTGAAACTGTGTACTTATGCTAAACTGAATTCTTTAAAATAGAACTGTTTTGAGATTTCAATCTGTGTAAACAAAAGCTATACTTATACTAAACTGAGTTGTTAGTATAGAACTGTTTATATAATTACATAAAACTGGATTTGGCATGAAATAACCTACAATGGTTGATGTGCCATAAAACCAAACCAAACAGTGGATCTTCAGAATATAACTAGTCCAGTTGGCTATAGAATTCACTGGCTGCAACTCTGCTGACGGGTAAAACCCCACACCCCAATGAGTGTCCTGGATATGACATAAACAGTCTGATGGTAAGGCTTCTGTAATGCTGGAGTTTTGCAGAATGGGGAGCACTCCTTCACTGCCACCATTCCTAGGTCCACTGTGGCCCAAAGTGGTACTACTTGAAAGGGTCCTATCTACTGTTTGACATTTAAACTGAGTTCAAACAAATGACTTATTCTCAATTGAATTGCTTGAAATAGAACTGTTGAACATTTAACTATGTGTAAACAAATGACTGTAGTTTGTGGTTAATAGCAATGTTTGGAACCATTTAACTTTGTTGACTTATGTTTACAAATTATATATATCTAATCTAAACGGGCCATCGGCCAAATGAGTAGAATGTTTGCCAATGATCTGGGAGACTAAGGTTCAATCCCATACCAAAGACGCAAAAAAGGGTACTCAATGTTGCCTTGCTTAGCACTCAGCACTATAAGGTAAGGATCAAGGGTAAAGAAGAGCAATCCAGGGAGTGGAGTAGCTATTGAAAAAGGTACCTTATATATTATATACATTATATATATATATGTGTGTGTGTGTGATCCTACATATAAACACAAAATATTATTTCTTAAAAGAAAATGTTCATAAAAACACTTCTGTTGCTGTTAGATAATCTATGTAGCGTGAATTTAACGAGAATAGAGTATTTAACCTTAGCAAGAGGCTCCCTTAAATAAGGGGCAATTACTTAATACCGAGCCATTGGCTTTGTGAGTAGAGCGTTTGCCAATGGTCTGGGAGAATGGGGTTCAATTACAGGTCGAGTCATACCAAAAACTCAAAAAATGATACTTGATGCTGCTTTGCTTAGCACTCAGCACTATAAGGTAAGGATCAAGGGTAAAGTGATGCAATCTTGGGAATGGTGTAGGGACACCTCAGTGTCGTAGCTAAAATCACCCCAACTTTACTTACTTACTTTTACTTTACTCTATCTAATCTATATAATTTTGCATTAAATAACCTGCAGTGGTTGATATGCCATAAAACCAAACCAGACCAAATCCTATATATTTAATATATATGTATAAAGAGGATTTGGCATTAAATAACCTGCAGTGGTTGATATGCCATAAAATCAAACCAAACCAAATCCTATATATTTAATATATATGTATAAAGAGGATTTGGCATTAAATAACCTGCAGTGGTTGATATGCCATAAAACCCAACCAAACCAAATCATATATATTTAATATATATGTATAAAGAGGATTTGGCATTAAATAACCTGCAGTGGTTGATATGCCATAAAACCCAATCAAACCAAATCATATATATTTAATATATATGTATAAAGAGGATTTGGCATTAAATACCCTACAATGGTTGATATGCCATAAAACCCAACCAAACCAAATCATATATATTTAATATATATGTATAAAGAGGATTTGGCATTAAATAACCTACAATGGTTGATATGCCATAAAACCCAACCAAACCAAATCATATATATTTAATATATATGTATAAAGAGAATTTGGTATTAAATAACCTACAATGGTTGATATGCCATAAAACCCAACCAAACCAAATCATATATATTTAATATATATGTATAAAGAGGATTTGGCATTAAATAACCTGCAGTGGTTGATATGCCATAAAATCAAACCAAACTAGAATATAATGCCTTGTTTGTATTTCCAGGGTATGACACTAAATTGCAGTTAATGATGAGTCTTTATTTGTGGATCTCTGGAGATTGAGGAGCCACTCTTTCATTGCTATTACTTTCAGGCCCACTCTGACCTGGAGTGGTAGTTCGTATTAGGGTTACATCTCCATATCAAATAGATCTATTTGTGATAATAAAGTGTTTACCTTTTTAAAATTATTGTAAAGATACATTTCTGCACCATATATAACTAGAAACCATGATTTGGCATAAAATAACCCAACAAGGGTTGATATCCAAAAAACCAACCAACCAACCAACCAACGAGCTTATCTAAGAAAATAATTTAAAACAACAGAATAACATTGACGAAAAAAAACCCAGAGAAAATATAAATTTAGATTATGTAATATCACCTCAATCTTCTATTTGTCTTTTTACTAACCACAAACAATAATATTAACTGCTTCAGAAATGTATGGAAAGATAATACAGAGATATAATACAAAGATATAATACAAAGATATAATACAGAGATATGCTTGAGAAATATTATAAAGAAAATAATGTGAAAATAGAGTAAAATAATTTCGAAATGAATACTGTAGTACCACTGCAGTCTTCTGCCATTTTACAAATTTACGAGAGAAAAATATAAACTTTTTATAAAATAAATTTCTGTGTCAATGTATTTTGAGATCTTTATCTACAAACTCTCATGAATATTAACTCTTATCAATTAGTCTTTCAGAATATCTGCACATCACTAAATCTTAATATTCTTATTTGTTTTATGATTTTAAGTTTAATTTTTAAATTATTTTTCATAAATGGATAATACAAATCCCAATTTTTTAAAAATATTAGTTGATATTTTAGATACAGTAGGCCATATATGCATAATGAGAACATATATGGTGTCAAATGGGAAAAGTATTAATTAATTTCAATTCAAAAAATATTCTTTAACCTCCAGTTCCTTTTTTCATTATTTCATCTTCAAGAATTTATAAAAATATTAATTATCATTAGCTGACATGGCAAAATAAACCTTCAAAATCAGATTGTTTTTATCATAGATTAAAACATCAAACAAATTTTAATGCTCAATGTAAGAATTATGACTACATTTACAGTACACTATTGGCCTAGGGGTTAGAGTGTTCGCCAATGGCCCGGGAGACCTGGGTTCAATCCTAGGTCGAGTCATACCAAAGACTCAAAAAATGGTACTTGATGCTTCCTTGCTTAGCACTCAGCATTATAAGGTACGGATCAAGGGTAAAGTAGAGCAATCCAGGAAAGGAGTAGCGCCCTCCCCTACACATTGGTGTAGTAGCTATCGAAAAGGGAGCCTTCGGGTTACCCTCGACTATGGTCGCCAACTTTACTTACTTTACATATATCATCATCATCATGTCGTGCCGCTAGCACAGATATCCCTGACCCTCTCTCGCCACCTCTCCCTATCGTTCATTGCCTCCGGCAGGTCTTCTGGACTACATCCCGTACCCTCATATAGCTGCTGTATGTATGCTCGAGCTGGTCGTCCTGCTTTTGCTCGGCCATATGTGGGGGTCCATCGGAGTACATCACTTATGAGCTCATCCCTGCTTCTCCAGCATGCCTGGTTCATCTACCTTGGACACTACATGTATATATATATATATTGTCATCCACAAACATACTGTTTCATTGTATCACAACTCTTCAGTGTGGCTTGACACATAGGACGCTTGAAGCTGGGATCAAAACCCGCCTAACTTTACGTTAGACTTAGTATCAGACCACTCGGCTAACAAGTGTACTACATCAACTAAGGAATTATAAGGTATTAAGTAGTAGCATTCGTTTGTTTACATTTTATACCTTACTGGATACCAGAGTGCTCAATTCGTTCAAAGAGTTTTGCAGCAGCCGTAAATTCCTTCGTCAGAGTGCTCAACCCCTATGGGGGAGCATATATATATATATATATATATATATATATATATATAGTAAGTTAGCTGACTGTAGGTGAGCACAATCCAAAAGCTCCTTTTTCAATCACTACTATACCGGATTGCACAACTTACCCTTGATCCATACTCTTTAATACTTAGTGTTAAGCAAGGTGGCATCAATTACCACTTTTTGAGTCTTTGGTATAACTTGACCTGAGAATGATCCTCGGTCTCCCAGACCATAGACGAACACTCTACCCTCTATAACAATCAGCCAGTTTATATATATATATATATATATATATATAAGCTTGAATAGTGTAAATACTGTCATCAGTGTTTGGTGACTGCTAATTTCTTACCGATGCAATCATCAGACCCAAGAGACTCCTATGAGGTAGATATTTCTTTATATACTGTTGTGTGGGGCATGATGGTAAGGGTGATCTAGTTTGTGGGGCATTCTTTACTCACATGGTTATATTATATCAATTTAGTGATTTAAGAATTTAATCACTCTATTATGTGTAATTTATCATTTTCTTGTGTTTTTTTTATGATTATTTTTCTCCTTGAGAGTTTTTCATTCCAGCATTAGCTGATAGTTTTTGATTGGGGTTTGAGTGACAGCAAGTCTTCTCAAATCTCCGGGACTCTTCTCAGTATTCTGGCCGATCTGAACGATGCTGTATTTTGGATGGTCTCTGCTCATTCTCCAATTTTCAACCCTTCCGGACCCGCTTACCAAGCCTTTGGGGACCATTTCAAGTGCACCAATTACTATTGGTGTCACTGTCACCTTCATGTTCCATCATTATTATTATGATGTTACTCTTTAAGAGTTTTTCATACCAGTATTAGCTGATAGTCTTTCATTGGAGTCTCCAGGACTCATCTCGGTATTCTGGCCGATTTAAACAATGCTGTAGTCTGGATGGTCTCCACTCATCCTCTGATTTCTAATTCTTCCTGTCTCTTTACCAAGCCTTTGAGGATTGTTCCAGGTATACCAATTACCATTGGTATCACCATCACCTTTATGTTTGATAGTTTTTAGTTCTCTGGTAAGGTCTAAGTACTTATCTCCCTTTTTGCTTTCTTTTATTTTCACTCTGTGGCCACCGGGACAGCAAAGTCTACTTTTCGGCTGGTTCTCTATTTTCATTGACAATCACTAGGTCTGGTCTTCTAGCCAGGATTAGGTGATCTGTTTGTATCTTAAAATTTTATTATTATCATTAATATTATTTGTTATTTAGTTTAATTAGTCTTTGGAATCATTAGTTTTCGAGTGGCATCATAGGGTTGCATGCCTAAATTGTTTATCTCGGAGTTTGTATTGCTCTGGAAAGTTAATTGAGACTATTTTTTTCTTCTCGCCAAAGATTATAGTATTTTGAGGTATTGTTGTAAGATGGTGCTACTTTTCTTACTTTTCAGGTTAAATCTGAATAGGGTAGACACAGAATCAACTATGCTTGGGGTCTGCTAGTTTCTTACCGATGTGATCATCAAACCAAGAGGCTCCCACATGTTGGGTATCCTTTTATATACTGTTGTGTAGAGTATGATTGGAAGAGTAATCTAGTTTGGGGGATTTTTGGAAGGGTTGTCTAATTTTTAAATTCTTTTATTTACATCTACAGAGAAATATGTTTTATGTATATATGTATAAAGTTCTTGGACTAACCAAAATGTAAATGACATTTTTTTAATATATTTATTGAATTTTTTCTGAAAGGGTTAAAGAAATCTGGGTAAGTTGAACTCTGAAATGAATATGTAAAATAGCTGGTATGTTTTAAGGATCTTGGTCGTCGCCTTTTTGGTCTGGTCTAGAACTTTTCAGTATGTTTATGCATACATGAATATCTGTATAAGAGAATATTACACAGCACTGGGCAGATTTATTACTGCTTTGCAATCTTGATAATTTACTAGAAGATTTGTGTTCTGGAAATTGATGGGTTAACTCAGGTAATGTTCACACCGGCTCTTCCTACTTTATAAGCAAGATGAAGATATCAGTTTTTCCTAAGAAGAACAAATGAATCATTCAAAACATAAAATCCATTCCCTTCTGCTTTACACTGTAAAAAAAAAAAAAATGACAATTATCAGAAAAAGTCTAAAACTCTAAAAACGCTAACTACAGAAAAGGTACTTACAAGCATTCCCATTACAATAATATATGGACAAACATGGACATGCAATATGAAAAACTCAGTTCTTATTATCTCATATGCAAGTTGCTGAGTACTTTAGAATAATAAATGTGTGTGTGTGTGTGTGTGCGCACATATATTTTGGCAGTCAGACAATTTTAATATATTCAGCTTAAATACAAACATGAAAAACCTTATAATACATAGATATTACATCTAATCAATAATCCATTTACAAACCAGAAAGTTTAGAAAACTTTGTAAATATTTCAATCTTTTCTCACTTATAAGGAGAAATGCAAAAAGAAAAATAAGAACAACATACGAAAAAGACAACTGTGAAATGAAGCCAAAAATACCATAAACTGTGACGTATCAAACAATGTTTTAAGCTTGAAAAATATCTCTCAAATCCAGGTTCAATATGTATACCAAACATGAAATGTAGAGCTTTGTAAACTAGAAACCAAGTAGAAACACTTGCATTTCACTATTTACAATAATTCTTGTCTTTTAAAAAAAAAAAGAAGAAAAAGACATCGACATACAACTAACGAAGGCATGGACAGCTATCGATAAGCTATCAATCATACGAAAATCAGACCTGACCGATAAAATGAAACGTAGTTTCTTCCAGGCAGTGGCAGTATCGATGCTACTTGGTACAAGGCACCAACTATACGGCCACCTGCCTCCCATCACAAAAACTATCCAAGTTAGACAATGCACTACTTGGATGCTAACTAAACGGCTGAAGTAAAGCTAGATGACAATTACACAAGAATGCTGCGAGCAATATTGAATAAGTCCCGGCAGCAACACCCCACAAGGCACCAACTATATGGCCACCTACCTCCCATCACAAAAACTATCCAAGTTAGACGAACAAGACATGCAGGACACTGCTGGAGAAGCAGGGACAAGCTCATAAGTGGTGTATTCCGATGGCCCCCCACATATGGCCATCAAAAGCAGGATGACCAGCTCAAAAATACATACAGCAGCTATGTGAGGATACGGGATGTAGCCCTGAAGACCTGCCAGAGGCGATGAACGATAGGGAGAAGTGGCGAGAGAGGGTCAGGGATATCCGTGCTAGCGGCACAACATGATGATGATGATGATGATGACAATAACTCTCACTAGTATTTTCTACCAAATATGCTGAATTGATTTCATGGCCTATAAGACCTAAAATGAGTCAAAAAAATCTCTCTCAGGCCTTGAATGAAAACTTGTGGCATCATAGAGGTTAATATTTACTGTCAGCCCAGTTGGTTATAGCTGTAGAATACCCTGACAGCATCTCTGCAGAGGGCTATGACCCTCCCCCTGAATGTCCTGGATATGACACTAAACAATCTGATGGTGAGGCTCCAATAATGCTGGAGTTTTAGGGAATGCGGAGTACCTCTTCATTGCCATTGTTCCCAGGTCCACTCTGGCCTGGAGTGATAGCATCTGGTAGGGTCCTATCTATGAATCAAATAGAACTGTTTGACATTTAAGCAGTGTGCAAACAAATGACCTATGCTATATTGAATTGCTTGAAATAGAACTGTTCGATCATCTAACAGTGTATAAACAAATGACTGATGTTTGATTGAATTGTTAGTGATATTTAGCAATACTATTTAACTTTGTTGACTTTAGTTTACAAATCATACATATCTAATCCATAAGTATAATCCGAATTTGGTTTTAAAAAACCTACTATGGTTGATATGCCATAAAAATAAACCAAACCAAACCAAACCAAACCAATATTTACCGACTCACTGCACACAAATCCATAATAGTGTTATATCAAATGTAAATAAGGTTGGGTTTTGTATGCTAACTTGCATGTTACCAGAATGCTTGGTGTTCGGAAAGATTTTTATTTGAGTCCTCACTCAACAATAATCAGTATTAGCTTTAGTATATCCATGATATACTAACACTGAACAAAACACATAATCAAGTATTGAAGGACACTTAATATTTTATACACACAATAAAGGTACCAGGGGTATTAAAAGAAAGGACTCACAAATGTGTACTAACAGCTGAAATTATAGACATATTGTTCCATGAACAAGTACTTGATGAAAAAGATACAAAACAGAAAAAAAACTTGCTTGATGAGGGAAGATAAAATAACCACATGGCTTTACTGTTCCCAGGCAGGGTCTAAAACATATTTCTTCTATTTAAAGAACAGAGGCCAAAAAGAATGAAAATGCATTCTTGAGACACCTAACGGACACACCCATTCTCTTAAAGAGTTAATTATTGTCTCCTAACAAATAGAAACAAAGCCTTACAACCTTCCAACCATTCCCTGGCAAGGTCTCTACTGTATCAAGGCCAGAGGAAAAAAAATCAAGGATGAGTTTTTAGAACTCTCATGTGACCCACTATAGGGCCTTATGATGAACCTCCCAATAATCTAAGGGAGATAATTATTGTATCTTCACATTTATATATAACAAAGAAATTAAAACAATAATCCTATTTACCCAGCCCCTCCGCTCGGGCAGGATATGACACAGGGTAAATT
Source organism: Sepioteuthis lessoniana (assembly GCA_963585895.1). NCBI lineage: Eukaryota > Metazoa > Mollusca > Cephalopoda > Myopsida > Loliginidae > Sepioteuthis > Sepioteuthis lessoniana. The sequence continues at coordinate 11,889,597 of OY757920.1, forward strand.
TTTTTAAGCGGAGTTTAACAGGTTTGAATTCAGAGTTTTCCTTCTCCTAGACTAGTTGCCTCACCAAGGCTGAAGAACCCAGTCTGTCCTACTATTTACCCATAGCTGGAGGGAATTAAAACAGAATAATGAACACTATACTACACATTTTTTCGAAAAGTTAGGGCACTGTTTATAATGCAAATAATTGAGTGGTTGTCTAGCATTGAAATCCTGATGACCTGCCATGCAAACTTAAATAAGTTTATCAAATAGAATTTAGTTATGATAAAGTTGTAGAAGTCACTGCTCTAACATGCAGAATAAACAAGAATAACAACAAATCTAACCGGCTAGTATCCGACTGGCAGACAAAAAGTAGAACGGCGGTAACTCAATACCGAACCTGTAACACCTGAAGCATGACTGAAGAAAGCCTGTGTATATATACACTAATATGCTTACTGGGCTAGCAACTAATCACTATCCAGGGAATGGACTTGGCCACCCTTGTATAGTGGAACATCCCAATGTCCATATAATCTCACTCCAACACATAATTCATTACTACACATGTAAGCACTGACACATTGCTACTGAGCTTTCAATAAAATTTCAACACCATAATGGAGTCATTTTTAAAAATCCACATAATTTTGATAGTAAAAATTTGTATCATGCAACAATTCCTCTTTTCTGGTATAATCTTTTTGTAAAACATAACCTATAATACAACAGCTCGATTCACTGAGGCTGTAGAATATGCTGACTGCATCACTGCTGAGGGGTAAACCTCCCCACCACACTCTCAAGTGTGCTGAATATGATAGTAAACTATCTGATGGGAGGCTCCAGTCCAAGATTTTTGAAGAATATAGAGTACCTCTTCATTGTCATTACTCCCAGGTCCACTCTGACCTAGAGTGGTAGTACCTGTTAAGGTCCCATCTATGGGTCAAATACAATTGTTTAATCATTTAATAGACTTGAAATCATTTAATTGTGTGCTAACAAATGAGCACTGACTCATTGCTACTGAGCCTTATGATAGAATTCCAACAAAGGTGTGCACTATAATTGTTAGCTTACCATGACAGTAAGTAAAGTAAAGTTGTCTCCCTTTAGTCGAGGGTGACCTGAAGGCTACTTTTTCGATAGCTACTACACCAAGGTGTAGGGGAGGGTGCTACTCCTTTCCCTGGATTGCTCCACTTTACCCTTGATCCGAACCTTATATTGCTGAGTATTAAGCAAGGAGGCATCAAGTACCATTTTTTGAGTCTTTGGTATGACTCGACCAGGGATTGAACCCAGGTCTCCCGGGCCATTGGCAAACACTCTAACCGCTAGGCCAACGTAAGGCTGTTATTTTAGGTCTAAACTCAAATTTTACTTTAAAATTAAAGGATCGATTTTAAAGAAAGATATACAAGCAGAATTAATCAAGAAATTAGTTTTCATTTTTTCATTCGGTTTCATTTGGGGTGTTATTGTTGTATGTGTATGTGTGTGTTCCACATGTTGGCAAAATGAAAACAAATGACTAATAAAGTTAACATACTGTTTCTTTTTTCATACAGGTTTTATCTTATATCCCTTGGAAGAAAGTTCTCATGGTATTATTTACAGTTCAGTTCCTTTGTGTGAAAGGTTAGAGTAATTTAGGTACAAACACCAGACCAAGTCAATGTGCTACTGAGTTAGTGCATTTGCATACTATTTTGGTATCTCGGGATTCTTGGAGTCCCTAAGAAAAATCTAATTACTGGAGAATAGCGGACTGTAAAATAAAAGAGCAGAAAAGAAACACAAAGGGAGAACATGACCTTTGACTGAAAATTTTGACCCAGGGTTATGTGAAAATTTTGACCCAGGGTTATGTGAAAATTTTGACCCAGGGTTATGTGAAAATTTTGACCCTAGGTTATGTGAAAATTTTGACCCAGGGTTATGTGAAAATTTTGACCCAGGGTTATGTGAAAATTTTGACCCCAGGTTATGTGAAAATTTTGACCCCGGGTTATGTGAAAATTTTGACCCAGGGTTATGTGAAAATTTTGACCCCAGGTTATGTGAAAATTTTGACCCCAGGGTTATGTGAAAATTTTGACCACGGGTTATGTGAAAATTTTGACCCAGGGTTATGTGAAAATTTTGACCCAGGAGTTACATGATCAGAATTTTGACCCAGAGGTTACATTGTTGTATACTCATAATGTGTGAATATACATCAATAATAATAATAAACATAATATACATATAATAATAATATACTTCATTATTATAATAATAATATACATCAATAATAATAATAGTACAAGTACATATAATAATGCATATGTAGGCAGGCTCTGTCATTTCAATACAAACAGGTTTAATAATTTCTGGCTTTGGTCCATGGCGACATGAGAGAGTCACAATTCTTGAAAGTCTATGCTAACCATACTATGCTGACCCTACCCCAACACGTGGTGCATCTTGTGATGTTTAAGATCTCAGTTCATCTCTGCTGGTCGAGATCCGAAAAACTGAACCTCACACCTCAACAGTAGAAAACTCAAGTCTCGTCTCAGCGGCAGAATCTCCAACTACATCTTTCAATGGTTAAAATCCAACTGACATCTTTTCAAAATCCTCAAATTCCCAGCACAATCTCTTCTGAGCATGACATCATCCACACTCCAGCTCCATTTCCTGTCTGAGGGTTTATTATGACAAATGGTGATTGTCATATCCTTTGCGCCGAAGCATAGAATTGCACCAAATGACTCAAAGCCCAACCAAACTGAATGATAAAATATAATTAACAAAAAATGATTATTATAAAAAGAAATCATTCCTTAATTATATTACAACATGACCAGAATTTTGACCCAGGGGTTACATGACCAGAATTTTGACCCAGGGGTTCCATGAAAGAATTTTGACCCAGGGGTTCCATGACCAGAATTTTGACCCAGGGGCTCCATGACCAGAATTTTGACCCAGGGGTTACATGACCAGAATCCCTTGCATAATAAGAAAAATGTGAATTTACATTATTTATTTCTATTTTTATCATTTATCTGATTTGATTTGATTTTTGAAAATTTTATTATATTTTTTTTTATTTCTAAATTTTTCTATACCACTACAGAAACACTGAATCATGACAGAAAAGATTTATATTGCACTTTGGTTTTGTTTTTTTTGTTTTATGGCATATCAACTGTTGTAGGTTATTCAATGTCAAATCCATTTTTATACTTATAAACAGTTCTATTTCAAATAATTCAGTTTAACATAAGTATACACGTTCAATGTCAAAAATAGTTCTATTTCAAGCAATTCAGTTTAGCATAAGTACAATTTTTGTTTATACAGTTAAATGTCAAAATAGTTCTATTTCAAACAATTTAGTTTAGCACAAGTACATTGTTTAGTTCTATTTAACCTATAGATAGGACCCTATCAGGTGCTACTACTCTGGGCCAGAGTGGACCTGGAAGCGATGGCAATTAAGGAGTACTCCGCATTCCCCAAAGCTCCAGCATTACTGGAGCCTCACTATCAGATTGTTTAGTGTCCTATCCAGGACATTTATTGGGTGGGGTCTTACTCTTTGCAGAGAATGCAGTCTGTGTATTCGATAACCCCAGCTGACTGGGCCATTATGTAATACTGCTTTTATGACTTGCCAAAATATCACTTATAATTGAACCAAACCAAGGGAGAGCTAGGTTCAAGCTTCCTGCAATAGTTTAACTTTGAATGGATATCCATTCTAGCAAGTAAAAATTAAAATGATATTCTTTTGTTCTCATTTAATTTAGACACTTTATTAAATATGAATCTGAGATAAATGAAAACAGGAATCTAAGTTTTATGGCTATCTTAACTCCAAGACACTTTTTCCAGTCAAAACCACAAAATTAAGTTTTTTCTCTACTCAAAATTCAAGAAACACAATTTATTTGATCATAATATTCAGATCAAATATGGCTGCTTACTTTCATACTGTTGATAATGTCAGTGTTTTCGGCTGGGGGGTCTTTTTTTTTATTTCAGCTGACTGACTAGGGTGATTTTGTTAACAAAATATATTCAAAATGATATTTATCATTGTCCAAATGTCTATTTGGCTGGTTGGGACAAATCTTGGTATCCAATCACCTTTATGCCAACAACTTCCTTTTCATTGAAAGTTTTAATTAAAGAATAAAAATCCAATTTTTCTAAGTATGAAGGAAGACATATTTACCATTGGCTTCAATGCAGATTTTTGCTATTTTAAAAATGGGACAAAAAAATGCATTGGGTACAGTGTAATTTACAAATGGTAAACTGATAAAAACAGCAATATTTTCCTTATATGATAGCATTTTTCTGTCAGTCAATTATATTTGCATTCCTGACCACTGATAATCACTTTTTCCTCATTTCCAATGCATTTCTCTTGGGAAATTATTCGTAATGTATTTCTCTAGTAAACTACTTTATTACGTATTTACATTATGCATGTAATAGTTTTGTTAGTTACATTAACATTAATTTCTGACTGCTGAGAATCTCATTTTCTCTGATTTACAATATACATACTGAAATAAATTGTCAATAAAACTTAGAAAACTCAAGTCTTTCTTAACTATTTTCTCAAAATATTTCAATTGAATATCTGTTGTATATTGACTTTCAGCTTGGCCAAACATGCCATTCCAAAGAGATGCACCGGAAGGAAGTGACACATTCCAATGGCCAGTAATCAAAAGAAATCACGTCGGCAGATTTGGCTGATGAAATGGAACAAGGTAAAAGCCCATGATACACTCATAGACTGATGCACCGGAAGAGAGTGACCTCTGAACTGCATGACAGTTATTTCCGCTTGATGGCGATCAAACATGCCATTCTAAAGATTGAGTGAGCGATGGAACTATTATATAACTCGGTGAGACAGGAAGTCAGACGAGTTGGAGATCAGACGAGTTGGAGACAAGAGGTGGTAAGGAAAGCCACCACCCAGCAGAAGGGGCCCTCAGGACCTCCAATGGAGTTTGGGGACTAGAGAAGTTGGTGATAAGATGTAGTAGAGAAAGCCAGCAGAGTGGGCCCCCGGTCCTCCGGTTGAGCATCAGGAGAACAAGAAAGACACAACGCTGATGGCCATAAGAGTGGGGGTCAATATATTGCAGTTTCTGTTCGGTCTCCAACTCCCTCTCACACGCAAACCTTGCAATAAAGAGAGAGGTTTTTTTAAAGAAGTCTTCACTCGTCTTTATTTATTGTGTCAGTATGTATTCAGCATATATATGTATATATGTATAGTTGTATTATATGAGTATACAACATATCTATATTAGGAAAAAATTCTTTTGTTTTATTTTTTCCTTCTTTATTTATCCATCCATAGCTTCTACAAGGATGAGAGTTTAGCATCTGTATGTCCTGCTGTGGATCAAAATATCACTCCTTAGCAGGTTTGCTAAGAATCAAACTGAAGTATTTGGATCAATTGAAATCTAATTACAGAGTGTTTTTTAAAAAAATTAAATCACTTTAGATGTCATCATCATCATCATCATCATGTTGTGTCGCTAGCCCTGACCCTCTCTCGCCACTTTTCCCTATTGTTCATCGCCTCTTGCAGGTCTTCAGGGCTACATCCCGTATCCTCACATAGCTGCTGTATGTATGTTCATGCTGGTCGTCCTGCTTTTGCTCGGCCATATGTGGGGGTCCATAGGTGTATATCACTTATGAGCTCATCTCTGCTTCTCCAGCAGTGTCCTGCATGTCTAGTTTGTCTAACTTGGATAGTTTTCACGGTGGGAGGCAGGTGGCCGTATAGTTGGTGCTTTGTGGGGGTGTTGCCGCCAGGACTTGTTCAATGTTGCTCTCAGCATTCTTGTGTAATTGCCGTCTAGCTTCTTCTCCAGCCGTTTTGTTAGCGTCCAAGTACTGCATCCATACAGCAGTATCAACACGACTGCTGCCTGGAAGAAACTGCGTTTCATTTTATCGGACAGGTTTGATTTCCATATGATCGATAGCTTATCAATAGCTGTCCATGCCTTCGTTAGCCGCGTGTCAATGTCTATTCAGTTGATGAGACACTGCTTCCTAGGTAGGTGAATTTGTCTACCAGTTTCAGAGAGGTTCCCTCTAGTGTGGAAATGTCACCTGCTTGATTAAAGCACATATATTCAGTTTTGTGTGCATTGATATGGTGGGCAATGCCTGCGGCAGCTCGTTCCAAACTATGCAGTAGTGTTTCGGCTTGGTTGGGCGTGTTTGCCAGTATCGCTATGTCATTGGCGTCAGTAATTGTTTTTGCGGAGTACCTTCTGCTTATTTTCTTTGTCAGCTCGAAACCATTTTCTCTGATTTTATCGATCGATGTTCTAAGCATGTAGTCTAGGCAGGTATTCCAACAAAAACTTTTGATGTAAATATCTGAATAACTACACAGTCTAGGCAAATGAAACTAAAAATGGTTATGTTGAAATGATATCAATTTTTCTGAAACGCCCTCACCCCAAAAATATCGAAATTTTAAAAACTTAAAATAACTATCTCTTTATTTATACATCTGTTGTTTTGTTTTTTTTTAATTTTATATTTATTTTTAATTAATTATTAATTTTTATACAGATACGGCACTCTGATTCAAACTACTAGTGTCAAGTAATAACACTTTGATCCTTGGTAAAGTGTACAGATACTACACTGATCTTAAACAGAAGTAACAATCTATAAGTAAATAATCTGATCTGTTTTATGGACACTGTAGGTTGGCGACTGTAGTCGAGGGCGACCAGAAGGTTCTCTTTTCAATAGCTACTACACCGAGGTATAGGGGAGGGCACTACTCCTTTCCCTAGATTGCTCCACTTTACCCTTGATACATACCTTATATTGCTGAGTGTTAAGCAAGGAGGTAGCAAGTGCCATTTTTAAAGTCTTTAGTATGACGCGACCTGGGATTGAACCCAGGTCTCCCAGTGAAGTGCGGTCTTAAATAAATTCTTCCATGGCAAGTAATATTTGTCTCCTCTAGGCACACATCTGAATATAATAATTGATCTAAGTTTTTTCACTGAATATTAATAAGTACGTGATCAACTTTTTAAATTCAAATTATATTTGTTGTATATTTTCATGTGACAAATGTACGGCTGAATCATTGACGTTTATCCATATTTATCGACCCCTCCGCTCGGGCAGGATATGACACAAGGTCAATTTTTAAATTTTAAACAGTTCTATTTTTAAATTTTAAACAGTTCTATTTGAACCATAAATAGGGCCCTATCAGATGCTACCACTCTGGACCAGAATGGACCTGGGAGTGATGGCAATGAAAGGGTACTCCACATTCCCCAAAGCTCCACTATTACTGGAGCCTCAGCATCAGATTATTTAATGTCATATCCAGGACACTCATGGGGGGGGTCTTACCCTTTTGCAGAGATGCAGTCAGTGTATTCAACACTCCCAACTGACTGGACTATAATATTAAGTGAAAAAACTTAGATCAGTTATCACAATCAATAAAATGTTTGACATAGTTGTACCTATGTATTTTATTTTATTTTATTTAAGACAGAATATCACCACAGAACTATTTCTGTCTATTCTTCTAACCTCTGAAATAAAACTCCAACAGATTTGAAATTTGGTATTTTGAGACATTAACTACCTAATATTACTCACAAAAATGACATATTTATTATACAATGTCTGTCTGAAAAGTAATTGGACAGGGAGTGCTGTGTGAGCTATGGGCAAAAGAGGGATAAGTAGATTTTATTATCCTTTTACATACCTTGAAAGTATATAACTGTAATCTTAGCCTTTTTTTCTTATGCTTTTGTTTACATTCCCTCTTTTTAAGGTTGTTCAGCTATAAGCACTGAGGAACAAACAATGAACACCAAGCAAATAAGTAAACCAAAAATTTTTGATCTGGTTGGGGAAAACTCTATCACAAGCACTTGAAACATTACAGTAAGTAACACCTTGTTGAACATGTTGTCTTGGAGTGGCACAAGATGTTCATAGAAGGGAGTGACAAAGTGAAAAATCACTGCATGACTGGGAGGCCTTCGACTAGTAGTTGGTTGGTTTTTATGGCATATCAACCTTTGTAGGTTATTTAATGCCAAATCCATTTTTATACAAATAATCAGTTCTATTTCAAACCATTCAGTTTACCATGAGTACTCAGTTTAATCATCAAAAACATTTCTGTTTCAACCTATTCAGTTTAGTCAAGCAATTCAGTTTTATGCAGTTTTATTTAACCCATAGATAAGGCCCTATCAGGTGCTACCATTCCAGGTCAAAGTGGACCTGGGAGCAATGGCAATAAAGGGGTACTCCATATTCCCCAAACCTCCAGCATTACTGGAACCTCACTATCAGATTGTTTAGTGTCATATCCAGGACACTCATTGGAGGAGGGGTCTTACTCCTCTTTAGAGAAGCAGTGTATTCTACAGCCCCAACAGACTGGGCCATACAGAGTTAAATGTCAGATAGCTTATGTACACAGTTTAGATGTCAAAACAGTTCTATTTTGAGCAATTCAGTTTAGCATAAATACGCAGTTTAAATATCAAAACTGTTCTATTTTAAACAATTTAATTTAGCATAAATATGGAGTTTAAATGCAAAAAACAGTAAACTCAAGAAACCACGGTTTGATTCTATTTAACCCATTGATAGGACCCTTATCAGGTGCTACCACTCCAGGCCAGAGTAGACCTGGGAGTGATGGCAATAAAGGGGTACTCCACATTCTCCAAAGCTCCAGCATTACTGGAACCTCACCATTAGATTGTTTAGTGTCATATCTAGGACACTCTTTGGAGGGTTCTTACCTCTCTGCAGCGAAGCAGTTGGTGTATTCTACAGCCACAGACAACTGGTCAACTTCCATGAGTAGGACTGAGGTCAACATCAAGCAGGTAAGACAAGTGATGTTTGGCAATCGTTGGTTGATAGTTCAAATGATTACTAATCAGCTGGATATGAAAAAGGACAGATTTTAGAAGATTTAGGCATGTGAAAAGTCTGTGTTGTCAATACTGGTGAAAGATGATTTGATGGATTTTTGAGTACAACCAGAAATCAAATGCCAGAGCCGTCAGTGGAAGTCACTAAGGCCAAAGAAATTAAGACAATCATGTCGTCATGTTCTTTGATGTTGATATAAGGGCCATCATCAATAGTGTGTTCTTGCGACAGAGCCAGATGATCAATCAGCAAATTTACAAGGAGATCCTCCAGTGTATGCTTGGCTCAGTGTGCAAGCAGAGTTGTGGCAGGACAAGCATTCCAAAAGAATCCTTCCAGCAGTGCATAAAAGCTTGGCAAAGAAGGGTGTGAAAGTACTTTAGATTTACTCTGAATTTGTTTTGTTTTATGACATATCAATCTCATTGGTCATTTAATGCCAAATCAAGTTAAAGAAAATAAGTCTGAAAAGAAATACAAAGGAGAGGTCTTAGGAATTTTAAAAAAACTGTGAAACAGGTTGGGAAAGGATCAATTTATTAGAATATATCTATTAAAGAAAGGGTTTATAGAAGTAATTTGGTTTTATTGTAAATTTCTTTAGATTTTTCTGCATAACTTCACTGTTTTTAGAAATGATATCACATTATTTATTTCAATGTTTTGGAACAGTTCCTTAGATTTAAAAATCTGAAGGGCAACCCATGTGTTTTGTTGTTTGGCATTGAAATGAATTGCTTATGACTCCTGTCAATTTTCAGACACATATAAATAAATGTGTTGATCACACATTCATCCTGAATTGATTGGCGGGATCTCAAATCATGAGTTCCCTACAGTACAAAGGATTTCTTTGATTATTGGTACTGGTTATCAGTTTTAAAAAGTTAGGTTTTCTAATACTGTTATTATTTTGACATTCAATTCAAATTAGCATCACTGAATTAAATGATTTATTACTGAGATCTTATACACTGGCTTCACACCTAAATTCTCTTCTTGTTCACAGTGTCATACTGTCAGTTGATTCAAATCTTATATCATTAGATTAAAACTTAATTTCTGTAAATTTGCGGATACAACAAAAGATTGAATAAAGTGGCCACAACTTGATCTGGCATTACCACAATGTGACTGAAAACTGACAAAGTCCAGTGATATCTTAAGATACTGCTGATGCCCTCTGGGTTAGGGGTAATGAATTGGCACTGAAACCATGCTTGACCTCAGAGACATCATCTGATGAAGACTGTGTTGGCCACACAGCTGTTGTTTGGTTTGTAGCATTATGTGTAAATAATGTTACATATATATATATATATATATATATATATATATATATTACATTATTTATATATATATATATATATATATATATATATATATATATATATATAAAACATTATATATACATATAACGTTACCTTTTTCTTTTTTTCATCATACAACGTGTGAAAGCACGTGCGATGCTCTGTCCTCATCAGCCACCAAACAGGGTGATAATACAGTTTCGGTAGCTCAAGGTGGTAGTGCCACTTCTGGTGCTACCAAGCAGCTTTTGCCACCGGACAGGGTATTTAAAAGAAATATATATATGTATATTATTATATATTATATATTTTATAATATATATATTATATATATAACATTATCTATATATATGTATATACAAAGCATTATCTATATATATATATATATATACATATATATATAAGATTATCTCTCTATATATATATATATATAACATTATCTATATATATATATATATATATATATATATATATATATATATTTAATGATGGTTGTTGTAGGTCCAAAGAAAGAATAAGGATATATTTAAAATAAGATGGTCCATGGAGAGATTTGTATTTTTGAAATTAATTTATTTTGTTCTTACATACGTGTTATATACATGTATTACATACCAGTTATATCTATGTATGTTTCCAGCTTGTTGCTTTTGTCAGAGAATATGTGTGGCACAAGGCCTTTTAAATGGGGTACTCAATGAGACTTGAACTCACTCCTGTTTCCAGTATAAAAAAGAAGCATTTAAAATTGTTGTAGACTCTTGAAAATTCAGTATCATACATCTTATGAGATGACTGACCAATTTTTATGATTTCAGCTTTAAATGAACAGCTACAGCAGCAATTGGAATACACCCTACTAAAGCCTGATTGTCACAGCTGGTGATTTTCAAAAATGCAATCTGACACTTTAGAAGAATAATATGCAATAGAATTCTGTTTTAAACTTGGAAAAAATATCACAGAAACCTATGGACTGCTTCAGGCTGCTTTTGGAGCATCTTGCATGAATCGAGCATCAGTTTTTGAGTGGCATAAGAGATTCAAGGAAGCCAGGGAGTCTGTGAGGGAGGATGAGAGGTGTGGGAGGAGTAAGGAAGTCAATACACCAGAGTTGATTGGCCAAACGGTTAGGGTTAGGGTTACTATGTTGAGGTTTAAAGGAGTTCAGGAAGAGATTCCGTCAGAAGAGGCCAGCACTCTTCAAATCAGGTCAGTGGCATTTCCAGCAGGACAATGCACCAGTCCATAACTCCATCCTAGTCAAAGACTATTTAAGCAAGATGGGCATGAAGACAGTTCCTCAGCCTCCCTATAGTCCAGACCTTGCTCCTTGTGACTTTTGCTTATTCCCTAAGCTCAAGGAAAACCTGTCATTATGAGACAATTGAGGAGATGAAAGAGGCTGTGACAAAGGTCATTGACATGCTCACCCAAGTGGACTTCCATGGGGCCTTGCAGAAGTTGTTGGAACAGTACAACAAGTGCATTGCAGCCAGAGGAGATTACTTCGAAGGGGACTAGAGTTTCATGTGTGTACTATCTATAAAAGTGCCCATATGAAAAAGTCTGGAAACTTATTTAAGGATCCTCATAAAAACGTTTGATATAAAGGCTGAGAAGAGTGAACCTTTTCAGCAAGAGAACATGCTGTAAAATGATGAATTAGTTTTCAGTCGAAGATTTGAATCAATCTGTTATTATAGTTCACTGCAGAATTCAATGTTTCATTAAATTTATGTAAATTTGCATAAATTGAATCTTAATATTATCAGTCATGTTCATAAAGTACATTCATTGTCAGAGGACATTACATAGCTTCTAACTCTGGGATGAACATATTTCCTTTTGCAAATTGTATCTTATTCTCACAGCAGGTTTAAATTACTGCTGTTAGCAAGTAACCATTAAAATGAATTCTCATCCTCAAGTGATCAGTTTTTGACAGTCCTGCAGTGTTTACTCCAAAACACTGTTGTCTTCCATGATTAGAAATTGTCATGCATTTTCATTTGGTTTTTCCAATCAGCTTCAGGTCTTTTAATAACGAAATACTGGAACTAATTTGGTTATTTTTTACATTATCTTCTTAAATATGTTCTTGTTTCTAGTGGTCACTTATACTTTTATGTTATATATAAGGAATTTAAAATAAGTTTCATGATTGTTTACTATAAACATAAAAAAAATCCCATAATATTCAGTGGTTGTTATCTTGTAGGTTTGGTTTGGTTTCTTTGTTTAATGGCATATCAACCTTTATAAGTTATTTAATGCCAAAGCTATTCTTCTAAAAGAACAGTAGTGGTACTATTTAACCTATAGCTAAGAGGATAAGAGGGTTAATACCCTTCCCAAGGGTATTTGCCCGAAAGTGAACGTAATAGCGCGACTGGAGTACGAACTCGCTTACTACGATTCCACAGTCCATTGCTTTAACCATTACACCACAAGAACCCCCCACTGTTATCTTGTAGCATTAATTACTAATACATATATCAGCACTACTATATGCCTTTCAAATGATCTTTTAAGAAACTAAGATGAGGAAAATAAATGGAAATAAATAGGAGATATACACGTATGACGCTCACTGATAGTGTTAATGAAAACAAAGCAAATAGAGAGCTCTGTAGGGAACACCCCTTCATTGCCATTACTCCCAAGTTAACTCCAGTCTAGAGTGATTTTACCTATTAGGGTCTCATCTATGTGTCATGTTTAAGAATTATTTATATTCAGTAGGACTGGGTAGGAAAAAAAATTCTTAAAAAATAACTATACAAAGAATAAGTATGAATACGACCAACTATCCTCTACACATAAAATAACCCTATATATATATAATAAATGTATATTAGATTTATATATTTAATTCCATGGAATTTAGACTGTGACTCCTGGCTTTCACAGAGTTTTTTTACAAAACAACAATCATCAGGCAGTTAACAAAATGAAATAAATTGAAAATCGAAAAAATACAGTCAAAAACCATTGGGTGTTTGTAGGAATCTTTACATGTGATTGTAAGTGTGTATAGGTGTGTGTATGTGTGTGTGTGGGTTATAGTTGCGTATTATTGTGCATGTATGTGTGGGTGGCATATAGTGTATGTGTATATGAAGGTACAAACGCAGCGTGTTGTTTTACTGGATATAAAGTGATTTAGTGACAACCAACACTGTTATAATATATATATATATATCATCATCATGTCGTGCCACTAGCACAGATATCCCTGACCCTTTCTCGCCACTTTTCTCTATCGTTCATCGCCTCTGGCAGGTCTTCAGGGCTACATCCCGTATCCTCACATAGCTGCTGAATGTATGTTCGTACTGGTCGTCCTACTTTTGCCCGGCCATATGTGGGGGTCGATAGGAGTACATCACTTATGAGCTCGTCCCTGCTTCTCCAGCTGTGTCCTGCATGTCTGGTTCGTCTAACATGAATAGTTTTCACGATGGAAGGCAGGTGGCCGTATAATTGGTGTCTTGTGGGGGTGTTGCCGCCAGGACTTGTTCAAGATTGCTTGCAGCATTCTTGTGTAATTGCCGTCTAGCTTCTTCTCCAGCCGTTTTGTTAGCGTCCATGTAGTGCATCCATACAGCAGTATCGATACGACAGCTACCTGGAAGAAACTGCATTTCATTTTATCGGTTAGGTCTGATTTCTATATGATCAATAGCCTATTGATAGCTTGCCCAGTCATAATCTTAAAATATACTTAACCCATGTAGTTGCCCAGTCAGCTGGGGCTGTAGAATACACTGACTGCACCTCTGCAGAGGGGTAAGACCCCCCCCTAACGAGTGTCCTGCATATGACACCAAACAATCTGATGGTGAGGTTCCAGCAGTGCTGGAGCTTTGGGGAATGCGGAGTACCCCTTCATTGCCATTGCTCCCAGGTCCACTCTGTCCCGGAGTGGTAGCACCTGATAGGGCCCTATCTATGGGTTAAATAGAACTAACAGCATACTTATGCTAAACTGAATTGAGTAAACTGAATAGCTTGAAATAGAAATGGTTTTGACAATTAAACCGAACTTACACTTAAACTGCGTGCTTATGCTTAACTGAATTATTTCAAATAGAACTGTTTTTCAACATTAAAACTGTATTTACACTTAACTGAATTATTACGTATAACTGCTTGAATAGTTTGAAATGGAAATGTTTTTGACAATTAAACTGTGTACTTATGCTAAACTGAACTGTTTTGAATAGAACAGATTATTTACATAAAAATGGATTTGGCGTTAAATAACGTACAAAGGTTGATATGCCATAAAACCAAACCAAACAAACAAACAAACAAACCTATTGATAGCTGTCCATGCCTTCATTAGCTGCGTGTCGATGTCCTTTTCGGTTGATGAGACACTGCTTCCTAGATAAGTGAATTTGTCTACTAGTTTAAGAGGGGTTCCGTCTAGTGTGGAGATGTCACCTGTTGGATTATAGCTCAAATATTCCGTTTTGTGTGCATTGACATGGAGGCCTATACCTGCGGCTGCTCATTCCAAACTATGCAGTAGTGTTTTGGCTTGGTTGAGTGTATTTGCCAGTATATATATATATATATATATATATCACAAGGATCTGTAGCTTTTTGTTTTGTATAATATTAATACTTCATGGATTGATTCGTGATCATTAACATCATCTACTGATAGAAATATTGTAATACGGTTCAGAATTATTGTAGGTGAGAGTGCTCACTTTATCCAAAAGTAAAATGGAGACAAAATGACAAATTGAAAAATCAATTCATTGGACAAATTCTGCTGTCCATTTTTTCACAGTTGCATATTGTCCTCAGCAAGTACCTGTACCAATGTTCACATGGATTTCTTTGGCTATCATACCTTTCTTTTAGCCCTGTCAGCTGGGACTGTAGAATACACCTACTGAATTTCTGTAGAAGGGTAAGACCCCTCCCCCCAACAAGTGTCCTGAATATGACACAAAACCGTCTGGTGGTGATGATTTAGCCCTTGATCTTTGGGGAATGTGGAGTACCACTTCACTTCCATTGCTGTTTGACCATTTAAACTATGTGCAAACAAATGACATGTTTAATCAAATTGTTATAAATAGAACTGTTTGATCATTTGACTGTGTAAACAAATGACTGATGTTTAATTGAATTGTGAATGATAAATTGCAATACATAGAACCATTTGACTGTGAGTATATAAAACTATTAGTGTGAAATACTTGAAACCATTTACCTGTATACAAAACAGAATTATTTGTATTACATAGCAATAGATAGAATCATTTGACTGTGTGAAAATGTATGAATAGTGTTAAATAGCAATTCTTGAAACTACCTCACTGTCTGCAAACAAATGATTAATATTAAATAGAATTAGTAGTGTTAGATCGCAATAATTGAAACCATTTAACTGTGTGCAAATGAATGGTCTTGAATAGAATAATAAGTGTTTAATAGCAATATTTGTAACCATTTCACTGTCTGCAAACAAATGAGTAATATTAAATAGAATTAGTAGAGTTAGATTGCAATAATTGAAACCTTTTAATTGTACAGAAACAACTACAAAACTAGTACGCAAACAAATTAGTTGTGACTCATTTAAAATAAAATTACTAATAAATTATTCACTTACAAATAATATATGTATAACCATTGAACTGCGTGCAAGCAAATGACTGATGTTAAATTAAAAAGTTTGTGTTACGTAGCAATACTTGAAACGATTTAACTGTGTGGAAAAAATTAGATCAGGCTCATTTAAAAATGTCATCTACAAAATGTGTTTACAAATCATATATATTTGATATATAAGTGTAAACAGGATTTGGCATTAAATAACCTACAAATGTTGATGTGCCATAAAACCCAAACAAACAAACAAATCTGAGAATTAATTTTTTTTTTATTGCGAACTTTTGTCCTCATCTTGGTAGTTTTTTGTTGTTTTTCTCAGTACATTTCGGCCAAATTTCACCTCTGGCTATCTTTGGGGCCTGTGGCACAGCAGATAGAGGTGTTGAGTCTCTATGGTTCCTGGTGAGCATTGTCAGAAGATAGTGGTTTCAATTCCTACCCAAGCCGGCCAGAGTGTTACTTTGTCAAAAACGTGGTGTGATAGAAAACAACTATGGATGGCAGTAATTTCTGGGGATATGGTTACAAGACTCAGCATTCCTATCCGAGGTTGCAGTTAATTACCTGAAGATGGCCAGAGGTGAAATTTGGCCGAAATGTAGTGAGAAAAACAACAAAAAACTACCAAGATGAGAACAAAAGTCCACAATAAAAAATGTTTTGAAAATTAAAAGAAAAATAATAATTCTCAGATTAAGAAGCCTCATCTCAAAAGGATTCCCAATAAAAAGAAACAAATACTTTTCTTTTGCAGATAATTTATGACTGCATGGGCTTCTTTTTTTGTTCATTTTTTAGATTTGTTGTACACCTCTCACCTTTGTATTGGCCTCACCTGCCTAGAAATTAAGACAGAAATGGAAATTAGCTTTTTTATTTTCATAAGAAGTGGTAGTTTTTTACCAAAATAAAAATGTTTAGCAATGGCTCTTCTTTCTGGATAAGGCTTAGAACTTTTTGAACAACCTTCATATCTTAAAATCTCAAACTCCACAAAATAAGCAGGGCAGCTGAACTTAAATAAGACCTTCCTTTCCTTAGTTACTTGTTTAAACATAAATTGTTCACTTTTGACATATGTTTATTAAAGCTACATAATCTTAAAATATACTTAACCCATGTGGTTGCCCTGTCAGCTGGGGCTGTAGAATACACTGACTGCACCTCTGCAGAGGGGTAAGACCCCCCTAATGAGTTTCCTGGATATAACACTAAACAATCTGATGGTGAGGTTCCAGCAGTGCTGGAGCTTTGGGGAATGCGGAGTACCCCTTCATTGCCATCGCTCCCAGGTCCACTCTGGCTCGGAGTGGTAGCACCTGATAGGGCCCTATCTATGGGTTAAATAGAACTAACAGCATACTTATGCTAAACTGAATTGTTTGAGTAAACTGAATAGCTTGAAATAGAAATGTTTTTGACAATTAAACCGTACTTATATTTAAACTGTGTGCTTATGCTTAACTGAATTATTTGAAATGGAACTGTTTTTCGACATTAAAACTGTATTTACACTTAACTGAATTATTACGTATAACTGCTTGAATAGTTTGAAATGGAAATGTTTTTGACAATTAAACTGTGTACTTATGCTAAACTGAATTGTTTTAAATAAAACAGATTATTTACATAAAAATGGATTTGGCATTAAATAACCTACAAAGGTTGATATGCCATAAAACCCAACAAACCAAACCAAACTTTAACCCATGTGGCTGGCTACATTACATGCCTTTCTCTTATTCAACAAGTAATGGTTCTATGGCCTTCTAAACAGAATAGATATGGCATAAAACCATCTGATGGTGATGATTCAGCCTGGGAGTTTTGGGGAATGTGGATTACTCCTTCATTGCCATTGCTCCCCAATCCACTCTGACCCATAGTGGTAGCATCTGATAGGGTCCTATCTATGGGTCAAATAGTACTGTTTGACCATTTAAACTGTGTGCAAAATCAAGTCACAGATATATTACAAAAAGTATTACTTATTATTAAAATTGTTTATAATTAAGTATCATATAATAGGTATTATCAATTAATATTTCATTGACTGTCAATTTTTTTTTTCACTTAACTGTTTAGATATATAAGTCTAAAATACTGGACTGAACACAATTTTGCTTAGCAGTATAAGAATAACACATCAGATATTTAATATAACAACTATTCACAGCCTTTTGATAAAATTGTGGGAGAGCTTTAAACAAAGATGCCTGCATCCTGGAGCAAAGTTTAAATGTGTTTTGTGCTGGTATTTTTTGTGAATTTTATGAGCTCAGGTAGAGGTTATTAGAGAGCCAATGAACTAATGTTCAAAGGGTTAAGATTTCTATTTTTTTTTTATGTTAGAACAAAGCAAAAAATATTTGTAATAGGTAATCTTTTTATCAACATCACCAAAACATAAAAATGAAATATACTTCTAAAACAACTTTAAAACATAAGCAAACACAAAAAATATATTTATTAAGCATAGCTTACAGTTTGCTTTGTGGCTAAAATACTTATACATTCCCCATCTGAACCAGTGGTCAGTATTCAAGCCTAGATAAAGCTACCATTTTAAATGCTGATTTTCAAAGCAAGTAATCCCTCCTCATTAAGAGAAAAGATGTAATTCACTCTTACTAATTTGGCATTTCCTCTGATGTGACCTTGCAGCCCAGTCAGCTGGGGTTGTAAAATGCACTGACAGTATCTCCACTGAGAAGTAAGCCCCTACCTCCAAACAAATGTCCTGGATATGACTCTAAACTGCATCTGATGGTGAGGCTCCAGTTCTGGAGCTCTGGGTAATGTGGAATATCTCTTCATTGTCATTACTCTCAGGTCCACCCAGACCTGAAGTAGTAGTAGTATCTTAGGGTCCTATCTATCGGTCAAATAGAACTGTGTAACCATTCAACTGTGCAAACAAATGACTGATGTTAAATTGTATTGTTAGTGTTACAAAATAATACTTGAAACCATTTAAGTATGTGCAAATATATGATTAATGTTAAATAGAATTATTCTGTGATAATAAATATTGTGTACATATAGGCACTTAACAATATTTGTTAAGTTTAACTTTGGGTTCAAGGCTATTGTAATCCATGAGAAAATTAGTTAAAGCTTGGTAAATATCTGCTTAAATACTTGTTATTGTGCAACAATTGAAACACTGAGAGTCACATGTGGCTCTCAAAATAGTGAAACAATCTAAATAAGCTTATCAAAAATCTACTTAGTTCATTCTAATGATGTGCAAGACCAAAATTCTTAAGAAACCTCACTGGAATGGTTTACTTCATATGCTTTTCAACTGTTACGCAATAGCAAGTATTTAAGCAGATATTTACCAAGCTTTAACTAATTTTCTCATGGATTACTATAGCCTTGAACCCTACTAAATTAAACTTAACAAATAACATTAGGTGCCTATCCGTACCCCATATTGTTTTAGCCAAAGTCAAACTTCACCATGATTCCTAATCTCTTCATTGCAGTCAAAAAATAGAATATTCTGTAGGCTGTTCAAAGTCACTAACTGTAATGGATGCAGTGCCAAGAATTATACCATTGTTGGCTAATCAGAAGGGACCCGAGACTGAAGATGCAGATCCTTTCTTAAGCCCATCAAAATCATGTCTAACATCCTACATTCCACAATGGTACAGTTATCCTTCTTGCTGTCTTCTACATGCAGTAGTTCCTTCACTTGCCTCAGCAGCCAAGCATGGATAACACCCAGAACATATCTTTCTGTAAACAAGCCACATTACCTCACACACACAAACGATGGCAAACAATAACTAAGTTTATCCTTGAACACTTACCAAGAACTCAACTATTAAAGAAGGGATATTCAATAACTTTCCTTCTTCAAAAGCTCCCTGAACTGTCATAAAGAAAAAGAACCCTCTTGAGCATTTCTGTATATAGATTTCTCCTCATTTGTTGATTCTGTTGTTTTTTACCATTTCTTCCACCTCTGCTATCTAGCCGATGGTATGATATTCTTGGCTGAGTCAGTTACTTCCCTTTCATTTTCTCTCTCTCTCTCTCTCTCTCTCTCTCTCTCTCTCTCTCTGTCCTTCTTTGCA
This sequence comes from Sepioteuthis lessoniana, assembly GCA_963585895.1. Classification (NCBI taxonomy): domain Eukaryota; kingdom Metazoa; phylum Mollusca; class Cephalopoda; order Myopsida; family Loliginidae; genus Sepioteuthis; species Sepioteuthis lessoniana. The sequence goes on from OY757920.1 coordinate 11,909,611, forward strand.
TTATCATACACATGAAAAATCTAAGTTCACTGTAATGCTATTCTGGATCAAAATAGTAAAGTAACCTCACTGGAATAGTTTATTAGATAAGCTTTCTAACCATTACACAAGAGCATAAACATATATTTACCAAGCTTTTTCAGGTTTTCTTATGGATTACTTGAGCCTTGTACCTGACTAAGTTAAGCTTATCATATAAATTAAAGTGCCTACTTGTACACAATGGTTAACAAGAAGAATGTATGAATCAGTTTTTTCTGAGAGTTTGATCCTCTTGAGTGGCTCAACTCCTGCAGTTTTGTGTTTGACTATGCTGAAGTATTAAGTGCTGTACATACAAATCTATTTTAAAATAATTCAGCATAACAGTTCCAAAGCAAGCAAGTCTATCAGACTGTAATGATTCCAATTGTAGCTTTGTGATGTTTTAAGCTCAGCTGAATAAAAAAAAAATCAATAGAACTTTAAACTATATTTGGGCATAAAACTAGGCATGAGGATTAAAAAGTTTCTCTCTACTTCTTTAGTGACATTGAACTTTACCGGGAGCTTCATTATTCCAGCTTTGTGCCAACCTCATATAAGTTTAGCAACTAACTAATAGTAAAGTAAATTCATTCATATGCTAAAAATTTAAGTTATTAAACAAAAAAACTAAAGTTTTCTCTTGGACAAGTTAAGTTAAAGAAAAGTTAGTGGTAAGAAGGATCTTGTCAAAAAAGATTATTGGTTTCGATTCTCATTGGGTGCCCCATTTATGCGGCCTTGTGCTACATCTAAGCAAAAAGCTTAGTAAATTAAAAAAGATTATTGGTTACATGAATATACTCATTTAATTAAGATTTAATTTAATTTAATATCACATTGCAATAGTTCAAATTCTTTCATATATATATATATATATATATGTATATGTAACTATTGTTTGTTTGTATGGGTTTCATGGCATATCAACCATTGTAGGTTATTTAATGCTAAATCCTCTTTATACATATATATTAAATATATATGATTTGGTTTGGTTGGTTTTTATGGCATATCAACCATTGTAGGTTATTTAATGCCAAATCTTCTTTATACATATATATTAAATATATATGATTTGGTTTGGTTGGGTTTTATGGCATATATTAAATATATATGATTTGGTTTGGTTGAGTTTTATGGCATATCAACCATTGTAGGTTATTTAATGCCAAATCTTCTTTATACATATATATTAAATATATATGATTTGGTTTGGTTGGGTTTTATGGCATATATTAAATATATATGATTTGGTTTGGTTGAGTTTTATGGCATATCAACACTCGTAGGTTATCTAATGCTAAATCTTCTTTATACTATGAGATATCATCAATAAGTTTCCAGATTTTTTTGTACAGGTATTTAAAATTGTCGTAGACTCTTGAAAATTCAGTATCTTATTGCTATACATCTTATGAGGTGACTGACCAATTTTTATGATTTCAGCTTCAAATGAACAACTACAGCAGCAATTGGAATGCACCCTACTAAAACCTGATTGTCACAACTGGTGAATTTCAAAAATGCAATCTGGATGTGAGGACACTTTAGAAGAATGATATGCAATAAAATTCTGCTTTAAACTTGGAAAAAATGCCACAGAAACATATGGACTGCTTTAGACTGCTTTTCGACTATCTTGCATGAATCAAGCATCAGTTATTTAGTGGCATAAGAGATTCAAAGAAGGCAGGGAGTCTGTGAGGGATGATGAGAGGTGTGGGAGGAGTAAGGAAGTCAGACCACCAGAGTTGATTGGCCAAATAAAGAATTTCATGGATAAGGACCGTCGTGTGTCTATAGAGACAATAAGTGCACAGTTTGATGTCGGTATGGGAACTGTAGACACAATTATTCGTGAGGAACTGAAGATGCAGAAGATTTGCGCAAAGTTTGTCCCAAGGGTGCTCAGAGAAGATCAGAAAGAAAGACGTTGTCATAACAGTAGGGAGATGGTCAAGCTGATCAATTCAGATCCCGCAGTTTTTGATACTCTGGTGACCTATGATGAAAGCTGGATCTACTGCTATGACCCAGAGACCAAATGACAGAGTTCCCAGTGGAAGTATGCTGGCTCTCAAAGACCCAAGAAGGCTAGACAGAGCAAATCCATCCACAAACTTTTGATGATCTCGTTTTTTGACAGCACTGGCATGATCTACATGCATTGGGTTCCCACTGGACAGACAGTCAACAAGGAATACTATGTTGAGGTTTTTAAGGGAGTTCAGGAAGAGAATCCGTCGGAAGAGGCCAGCACTCTCCAAACCAGGTCAATGGCATTTCCACCAGGACAATGCACCAGTCCACAACTCCATCCTTGTCACAGAGTATTTGACCAAGATGGGCATCAAGACAGTTCCACACCCTCCCTATAGTCCAGACCTTGCTCCCTGTGACTTTTGGTTATTCCCTAAGCTCAAGGAAAACCGGTCGTTATGAAACAATAGAGGAGATGAAAGAGGCTGTGATGAAGGTCATTGACACGCTCACACAAGAGGACTTCCATGGGGCCTTGCAGAAGTTGTTGGAATGGTACAACAAGTGCATTGAAACCGAAGAGATTACTTCAAAGGGGACTAGAGTTTCATGTGTGTACTATCAATAAAAGTGCCCATACAAAAAAAGTCTGGAAACTTATTTAATGAGTCCTGTAAATATATATGGTTTGGTTTAGTTTGGTTTAATATCAACCCTTATAGGTTACTTAATGCCAAAGGCATCCTTCTAGAATATTAGTAGTACTATTTAACCCATTGCTGGGAGAATAAGGGGGTTCATACCTTTCCCAAAGTTATTTGTCCGAAAGTGAATGTAATAGCGTGACTGGAGCTTGAACTCACTTACTACAATTCCGCAGTCCTTCATTTTAATCATTACACCATGAAGACATCCCCTGAAAGATTTGTAAATACATTTTGTATTTAACATTTTTGAATGAGCCCAAACTTATTTTTTTCCATATAGTTAAAGGATTTCAAGTATTTTTAACACAAATAATTCTATTTATTATTAATCATTTGTTTGAACACAGTTAAATCATTTCAGATATTGCTATGTAACACTAATAGTTTTATTTAACATCAGTCATTTGTTTGCACATAGATCAATGGTTATACATATATCATTTGTAAGTGAATAGTTTGTAGTAAATTCTTTTTTAAATGAGTTGGAACTAATTTGTTTGCACACAAGTATTGCTATTATTTCTACACAGTTAAATGGTTTCAAATATTGTGATTTAACATTATTAATTCTGTTTAATATAAATCATTTGTTTAGAGAAAAATTTAAGGACAAGGTAATCCAGGAAGAAGAATTTAATGTAAAGGAAAGTCAATGTTATAACATTTCAGTTCTAATGAACCATCATCAAGACGAAGAAGGATGATATTGTTATATAATTAAGGAATGATTTTTTTAATATTAATCACTTTTCGTTAATTATACTCTATCATTCAGTTTGATAGGGTTTTGAACTATTCGGTTTCTTAGTCCAGGTGCATAGTCAGTTGGTGCAGTTTTATGCTTGCACACAAAGGATATGGCCATCACCATTTGTCATGATAAACCCCAAGACAGGAAATGGGGCTGGAGTGTGGATGACGCCATGCCCGGAAGAGATGGTCCTGAGAATTTGAGGATTTTGAAAAGATGTCAGTTGAGATTCTGCCGTTGAGATTTGTAGTTGGGCATTCGACTGTTGAAGACGAGAGTTGGGTTTTCTACCTGTTGAGGCCTGCAGTTGAGTTTTTCAGATCTCGGCTGGCAGAGATGAATTGAAATCTTAAACATCACAAGATGCGCCGTGCGTGGGGGTGGGGTCAGCATAGTATGGTTAGCATAGGTTTTTAAGAATTGTGTCTCCCTCCTCATGTCACCATGGACCGAAGCCAGGAATTGATAAACACCTTCATATCTGAAACGACAGAGTCAGCCTGTTTTGTATCTGTATTCTTATTATTGACATCACCAAAAAGGTATGCTACAATATCAAGTAACGTTAAATCACCAAAGGATATTTAATAAAATAAAAAACAAGGAGGAAATATTATATATACTAATGATTTGTTTTCACACAGTAAAATGCTCAAAGAGTTCTCTTTCTAACAATTTGATTTAACATAAGTCATTTGTTTGCACATAGTTTAAATGGTTAAACATTTCTATTTGACTAATAGATAGGATCCTAACAGGTGCAACCTCCCCAGGTCAGAGTGGACCTGGGAGCAATGGCAATGAAGGGGTACTCTGCGTTCTCCAAAGTTTAGGGCTGAAGCCTCCCGATCGGATGGTTTAATGTTATATCCAGAAGACTTGTTGGGGGAGGGTCTTACTCCGCTGCAGAGATACAGTTTGTATATTTTTAGGCTGGATAGATAGATAGATAGATAGATAGATAGATAGATAGATAGATCATAATCTATGTACAGTTATATATATATTCAAACAAACAGCTTTTTGACCACTCTGTTTTTATATTTAACATTCTATTTATTATGATTTGATTGAACATTGATACTGTTCTTTTATTTATACCTCATTAATATATAATGAATGTTTATTGGGGGGAGTATATATATATATATATATATATGGAAGTAAACAATGGAAAGGGATCCAACAGTATGGAGAACAACAATGGATATTTTGTTTGTTCTATCAACCCTTATTTCACCATTTTAAAGTCCTGACGAAGTTTCATTAAAACCAAAATGTCTAATGTCAACTTTCCTTCATAATAAATTCATCACATAGGGATTGCTTTGTTTTTCAATTTTTCTAATATACCACAAAATTTCTTTGAATTTTAACATCCAGCAGTCCTGGACTTTAACTAAGTTAAAACTTAAGATAAAAAAAAAAAGAGAATTTTTTTTTTTTTTTTTTTTTTTTTTTTACTACCGCGTACACATGGGAAGCAGCATGCTGTACGTGTAAGTCTTGCGGCTTAACGCTCAAGATTTCCAGTTCGATCGGGGAACTACTGCTGCTCATCTATAAGAGTGGCTTCTATAGATGAGAACAAAAACAGCCATCGAAAGATAACCATGACTAGTACTCAAACCAGATCCATAAACCGCATCGCTCTTCGCGCGGGTAAAAAAGGGGCGCGTCCTGCTGAGGTTGGAGCCCTGGCCTCAGTGTTCGAAAAATCAGCTACAGAGCTCAAACAAAAACTACTAAAATGCAAACAAACAATACAGATAGCGACATTTAACGTGAGAACCCTAAATAGAATAGGTCAACTATCAGAGCTAACTGCATCAGCCGTAGAACATAAGATAGATATAATTTGCATACAAGAGCACCGATACACGCACACCGAAGATATCAAGTATCACGAAACTGGAAATGGATGGATGCTAGTGACTGTATCGGCATGGAAAAACTCTGTCAATGCATCGGTAGGAGGGGTGGGAATACTTCTAGGACTGAGAGCGTTAAAAACACTGAACAGCATTGAGAGAATACAACCTAGGATGATGGCCGCAACGTTTAATGGCAACCCCAAAGCAACAATTATCTCCTGCTACAGCCCTACCAATGTTAGCGAAGAAAACGAAATAGCCACCTTCTACGAAGATCTATCCTCCCTAGTACGTAGCATTCCGAAACACAACCTGCTAGTCATTGGCGGAGATATGAATGCACAAATCGGGAAAAACAGACACAACAAATACAGCCTACACTACGCGTCAAACAGGAATGGACAGCATTTAATAGATTTCATGATAGAAAATAGATTAACCTGCCTCAATACAAACTTTCAAAAAAGGGAGGGGAAATTATGGACCTACACATACGCGAATAAGAGTAAAGCACAGATAGACTACGTCCTTATAAACAGGAAATGGAAAAACAGTGCGATGAATTGCGAGGCATACTCCTCCTTCGAGGGTGTGTCCTCCGATCATCGAATAGTTACGGCCAAAGTACGACTAAGCCTAAGAAAAAACGCCACACGTAAAGCGACGACCAAGCACTATGACTGGGCCCTACTCAACAACAGAGATATTAGAGATAAATATGCATTAGAATTAAGAAACAGATTCGAAGCACTACAAGAGAAGGTAGAAATAGGCACCCCAAATGACGAATATGAAAATTTTGTAGAAGCACACCTGGAGGCGGCAGAAAAGTGTATTCCAACAAAACCTAGAACTAAATATAGAGTCCCTTGGGAAACGCTAGCGGCTAGAGAAAAACGTGCACTTGTGAAGACTGCCTCCAAAAACTATCAACAGAACCCAACAAATACAAATGCACGAGAACTAGAAAAGGCGCAACATCAATTAACAGGAATATACCTAAAAGAACAGGCAGAATACGTACAAAATCAGATAGATAAGATTAGAGACTCGGTGGAAGATAGGCAATCCAGGATAGCTTGGCAAACAATAAACGAAGTAAGTGGAAGGAAGAGCACAGCCAAAGCAAAATTGAAAGCTGCAAGCCAACAAGAAAGAATAAAACTGTGGGAACAGCATTTCAAAAATCTACTAGGAAACCCACCGGAAATAACGGATGAACCGATCACCAGAATTATTAGTAAGCAATTAGACGTAAAACTAGGTCCTTTCACCAAAGAAGAACTCGACACGGTTCTCAGAAGAATTAAAAATAGGAAAGCGGCGGGGCTAGACGAGATCCCCCCAGAAGTGTGGAAGACGAGACAATTCGACGATATACTCCTCCGGCAATGCAACGCAGTCTATAGTCAAAATAGGATAGAACGATGGACGAAGGGATGCATCCTTCCATTCCCTAAAAAAGGCGACCTCGGACTAGCCAAGAACTACCGAGGGATAACTCTTACATCCATAGCAGCCAAAATCTACAATGCCCTACTACGAAACCGCATAGAACCCAAAATGGAAAACATCCTTAGGAAAAACCAAAATGGCTTCCGGAGAAATAGATCCACAACCTCACAAATACTGACCATCCGTAGAATCCTGGAAGGCGTTCAGGCAAAAAACTTACAGGCGACATTACTATTTGTCGACTTTACCAAGGCCTTCGATTCCATACACAGAGGGAAGATGGAGCAAATCCTACTAGCTTACGGCCTACCAAAAGAAACCGTAGCAGCGATAATGATTCTCTACAGAAACACCAAAGTAAAAGTACGTTCACCAGATGGAGACACGGAATACTTCGACATTGTTGCAGGAGTACTACAAGGAGACACACTAGCCCCGTACCTCTTTATCATCTGTCTAGACTATGTGCTTAGGACTTCGATCGACAAAATCAGAGAAAATAGCTTTGAGCTGACTAAGAGAAGAAGCAAAAGGTACCCCGCAAAAACAATCACGGACGCCGACTACGCTGATGACTTGGCGTTACTAGCGAATACGCCTAATCAAGCAGAGACACTACTACATAGTCTGGAACGAGCTGCAGCTGGCATTGGCCTACATGTCAATGCAAACAAAACCGAATATATGTGTTACAACCAAACAGGCAACATTGCCACACTAGACGGAGCCTCTCTGAAACTAGTCGACAAATTCACCTACCTAGGAAGCAGCGTCTCATCAACCGAGAAGGACATCGACACACGACTGACGAAGGCATGGACAGCTATCGATAGGCTCTCGATCATATGGAAGTCGGACCTAACAGATAAAATGAAACGCAGTTTCTTCCAGGCAGCGGTTGTGTCGATACTGCTATATGGATGCACCACATGGACGCTTACGAAGCGGCTGGAGAGGAGGCTGGACGGAAATTACACAAGAATGTTGAGAGCAGTATTAAACAAGTCCTGGCGACAACACCCCACGAGACTCCAACTATACGGACACTTGCCCCCCATCACAAAAACTATACAAGTTCGACGAACCAGACACGCAGGACACTGCTGGAGAAGCAAGGACGAGCTCATAAGCGATGTACTCCTGTGGACCCCCACTCATGGATGTGCAAGAGTGGGACGACCAGCACGAACTTACATACAGCAGCTATGTGAGGACACGGGTTGTAATCCTGAAGACCTGCCGGAGGCGATGAATGATAGGGAGAAATGGCGAGAGACGGTCAGGGATATCCGCGCAGGCGGCGCGACATGATGATGATGATGATATATACATATATATCAGTGTCCAGGAGACCGAGGTTCAATCCCAGGCCGAGTCAAACCAAAGACTCAAAAGGTGGCACTTGATGCTACCTTGCTTAACACTCAGCATTATAAGGTAAGGATCATGGGTAAAGTGGAGCAATCCAGAGAAAGGACTTGCACCCTCCCCTACACCTTGGTATAGTAGCTATTGAAAAGGGAGCATTCGGGTCACCCTCGACTATGGTTACCAACTTTACTTATATATATATATATATATATATATATATATATATATATATATATATATATATATTTAGTTAGTTTTAATACAAATATTTGGTTCAAGCTTGCACAGAAATTGTCCAAAACTTTTCTTACTGAGCACCTTCAACTATCACTGGTCATTTTCAAGATTAACATTGAGATGTTATTACTTTTGAATTTGAAAAAAATTTCATATTTACATTTATTTATGACACACCAAATATTACAATGCGTTCAATCATTTTTTATATGTACCTTGAATTTGTATATTTCATCATCCAGTTATTCTAATAAAACAGAATCCCTTGACTCTCTCTCTCTCCATCCATCCATCTCTATTGTTCATCTCTCCTGACCGGTCCTCTAGACTGCCTCCAGTGTCTGAACAGAGCTGATATATCTAAGTCTCTGCATAGGTCAATGACCAGGATTAAATAGTTCAGTCAAAAAATTACTGCTACTCATTGATACTGACTGATGAAAATAATATCAACTGAAAGATTACCCCATCTCTAACTCAAAGTGTATGTCCAAACTACACTGCTCCTCTCACGGGTAAACAATGGATATGTTCTACTGAGGTTGAAGCTCTTGGCACTGTTGTTTGAATAATCAGCTACAGAGCCTTAACCAAACTTACTCAGATGCAAAAATACTGTAAACATAGCAACTTTTAATATGTGAACATGAATAATATAAACGATTTTCTTAGATATTTATTAGTTGTTGAATATATGTCATATACAAATATTATGGGACCAAACATGTAGAGTTATAAACAAAGGCAGGAGAAAATTATGAAAAATTAAGCCTAGTTGTCTTGGGCCATAAAACACACTGCTTCTCTGCAGAGGGGTAAGACCCCCCCACCAAAGAGTGTCCTGTATATGACATTAAACCATCTGATAGCAAGGCTCCAGCCTAAGAGATTTGAGAAATGTGAAGCACCCTTCATTGCCATTATTCCAGGTCCACTATGACCCAGATTGGTAGCACCTAATAGGGTCCAATCTATGAGTGAAATAGAACAAACTATGCATGCAAACAAATGACTGGTGTTAAATTGTGACTGTTAAATAGCAATACTTAAAACTATTTAAATGTGTGCAAAAAAGAGCTCAGGCTCATGTAAGAATGTTATCTACTAAATGTCTTTACAAATATACATATTTAATATATATGTATAAAGAGAATTTGGCATTAAATAACCTACAAAGGTTGGTATGCCATAAAATGCAACCAAACCAAATCATATATATTTAATATAAATATATAAAGAGAATTTGGCATTAAATAACCTACAATGGTTGATATGCCATACAACTCAACCAAATCAAATCATATATATTTAATATAAATGTATAAAGAGGATTTGGCATTAAATAACCTACAATGGTTGATATGCAATAAAACTCAACCAAACCAAATCATATATATCTAATATATATGTATAAACACGATATGGCATTAAATAAACTACAATGGTTGATATACCATACAACTCAACCAAACCAAATCCTATATATTTAATATAAATGTATAAAGCGGATATAGCATTAAATAACCTACAATGGTTGATATGCCATACAACTCAACCAAACCAAATCATATATATTTAATATAAATGTATAAAGAGGATTTGGCATTAAATAACCTACAATGGTTGATATGCCATAAAACTCAAACAAACCAAATCATACATATTTAATATAAATGTATAAAGAGGATATGGCATTAAATAACCTACAATGGTTGATATGCCATACAACTCAAACAAACCAAATCCTTTATATTTAATATAAATGTATAAACACAATATGGTATTAAATAACCTACAATGGTTGATATGCCATACAACTCAACCAAACCAAATCATATATATTTAATATAAATGTATAAAGAGGATATGTGGCATTAAATAACCTACAATGGTTGATATGCCATAAAACTCAACCAAACCAATCAAACCTATGAAAAATGATTAAGACAAACTTTGTCTGCAGTCTTTAATACAATTTGTTTTCAATTTTTGCTGCAAAAAATATACACATAAACTCACGCAAACACACTCACACATATATATATAAATATATATATATTTTTAAATTGATAAGTGATGCATTTGTAATGTCAGCAATATGATCAATACACCTGTGTGTGTGTGTGTGTGTGTGTGTGTGTGTGTGTGTGTGTGTGTGTGTGTGTGTGTAAAAGAAACTTTCTTTACACCAATGTATCTTAACGTCTCCAACTCATCAACTCATCAACTGGAGGCTGATTGTCTGCAATTCACTGTTAAATCTATACAAGATCTTTTTTTAAACAGCCAATGAAATCCAGGGTAATTTTTTTTTCTTTGTTAGTTTTTTTTTTTTTTTTCTTTTACATGTAGATCCATTTGCAAGCTAGAAAATTTATTACTGGCCTAAAGTAAGTTCTTCTTCAACCATTTATCTTTGGTTGAAATGTTCTCTTTTTTCTTTCTTCATTTTTTTTTTGAGTTCCTTATCCTAAATTTACCTTTTACCCAAAAACTTACATCAGCAGGTTCTATCAGGATAGGTAGGGGAAAAATACATTTGTCAACTCCTAGTTGAGTGTCAAATAACTATAATATTTATAAATATCTACCAACAGATTGACATTTAGACCAAAATATAAAATAAAATAAAATAAATCTTTTTAGAAATACATAAAATATCGCTTGGGATTGACTGGAAAATTTACCTTTATTTAAAACTATCAAGTCTTGTCAAGCAACCACGCAATTGAATTATCCAGTTTTCCTCTATCTTAAACAGAATTGTCAAAAATAGGAGACAGATGGTTTCGACCTTTTTTAGAAATAGACTAAACCAGGTGATATACATGTGACATAATAGAATTGATTGTGTTGTGTCGTGCAAATCGTGTTTCAAGCCTCGTAATTTCCTGGTACTAAGTGCCTGAGGTTTGCTCTATTTATTTGAGTGTCTCTTTTGCGTACCATGCTACACCTTCCTGAACCTGTGAGGTTTCATGCCCTTATTTGGTCTATCCCTTCTTCTGATTACTTTGGAAGGTCTATGCTGCTTCCGCATTTGTTCTTCTGTCCTTTTTAATGGAGACCTTGGTGTATCTTCATCTTCTAAATCTGTTACATCATTCCCGCTTTCCTCCATGTTTTGTTCTGTTTCATTTTCTTCTTCCCCAGTTTCCTCCTAGGGCATTTCTACATGTTCAGGCTCGAACCTGGCTCTAAATTGGCCAGCATGAGCTAATATTGGCAGCCCTTTTTTCCAGTACAGCCGTCTTCTGTCCTTTTTGTAGAATGAACTTTGCTTGCTTTGGCTCTGCCTCCTTATTTCTTTTATACCAAACTTTCTCCTCTGCGGCAAATGACATGGTTATTGAGGCTCTAATTTATCTCCCCATTAATACTAATGCTTTGCTTTCTATCTGCATGAGCAACTGTTTCATAACTTAAGAGTAAATTAGGGATGTGTAGGGGGACATGTTATTTTGGTAGTTATGCTTAATCCCCCAAAATGTAATGTTAAAGTTTTATATTGTGTTTAGTTTAGTGGTAAAAGGCATAATATAGGCACATGGATAAAGGTAGTAAATGAATGAAGCAAATGAATGAGTAAAGGATATGAAACGGCGCGGACAAAATGAACATTCAAAACAAGGCGACAAACAAAACAAATTTATGTACTATAATAAAACAGACATTAATACATTAAAAATAGTCGTGTGTTTGTGTGTGTGTGTAACTAACACAACTAAACTACTACAAAAAGGTTAATAACGAAAACGTCCTATTAAGTTGGATTACATATTTAAAATGTCGATTTCTTTTTGTGGTTCGAAACAGTCGGTTTCTCCGAGACTGGAAAAAGTCTCCTAGTCAAAGTATATTGAAGAAATGAATGTCTGCGAGGCTTATCCATTTTGAAAAAATTTTTTTTGCTTTTCACTTCTGTTGGTGAATAAGAAGAATGTCACACTGAAGAGAGTGTGCCAGCACTGCAATGGAAATTGGGGAAAAGAGAAAGAGTGTTTGAAGATGACGTATTTATAGAAAATACGTGTCTTGGAATCGGCTCCAATAAACTCAGGATGAAATTTACACAGACGTAGTTTTACGCAGGTCACATGGTTCTCCTGTCCAATGGTTTCCTGAGACTGATTATTTGTGTGCGTCTGCCGTCTTTGTTGTGGGAACAAGTGGCATACCGCCCAAATTATAGGAGTGTAAAGTCCTATAGATGTATTCCTCAGTATTTTTGTGGAAAGGTGAAAACGCCTTTAAAACCATTTTTACAATTTGGACCATTCTTTCCGCTATGCCGTTTCAACTGAATGTGGCATACACCCTAATTTCCTTAACCATGATACTAAACTTTCATCACAGAATCCCGGTGCATTGACCATGACAATGTTCTTAGGTACTCCACTTCTTGCAAATATTGTTCTCAATATTTATCTTACAGTAGTAGCTTTCCTATCTTTCACCTTTATTTCTTCAGGCCAACCCTCGATGGAATCTAATTGTTGTATTTTGACCTTCGACCCGGCCCAAAATGCCATTCAAGGTGATGCACTGGAAGGAAGTGACACATTCCAATGGCAGTTAGGAGAGGAAATCGCGTGGGTGGAAATTAACTAACAAAATGGGACAAGCTAAAAAATACCATGATACTCTCATAGACTGACGCACCGGAAGAGAGTGACCTCTGAACTGCATGACTGATGACGATTAAACATGCGATTTCAAAGATCGAGTGGGCGATCGAGTTGGTGTTGAACTATTATATAACTCAGTCAAGACAGAAGTCAGACAGTTGAGTTCGAGTTACAGTTGGAGACGGAGTTATAGACGAGATGTGGTAGGAAAAGCCACACACTCTGTGGCAAATGACATAGTTATTGAGGCTCTAATTTGTCTGTCTATTAATGCTGTTGGACTTTGCTTTCTGTCTGCATGAGGAACTGTTTTTAACTTAATTAGGAATGTATGCTTTAATATTCTGGTTGAAAGGGGAAAAGGCCTTTAAACCCATTTTTACAGTTTGGACCATTCTTTCCGCTATGCCATTTCAACTGAGTGTGGCATACACTCCTTATTTTCCTTAACCGTGACACTAAACTTTCATCACAGAATTCCGGTGCGTTGACCATGATAATGTTCTTAGGTACTTCACTTCTTGCAAATATTGTTCTCAATATTTATCTTACAGTAGTAGTTTTCCTATCTTTCACCTTTATTACTTCCGGCCAACCCAAGAAGGAATCTACTAAGATGAAGAATAAACCCTTGTCCATGGCACCCCCTCTTTAGTCCGTGTATGTATTTTGGTTTGTTTAAATGTTTTGATCTCTGTACATTTAAGGCATGTTTTTATAAGTTCCTCAAATTCTTTACTGTACCCCAGCCACCAAGCCTGTAATCTCAATCTTCTTTGCATCACAGCAACCCCGCCATGGATATCGTCGTGCACGCTTTTAATTACGTCCTTCCTTAAAATTTGGGGCGATACTATTGCGTCTGCACTATATTTAATGCCCATCTCTACCGTTGATGTATGTCGTGCTTCTTTGAAAGGTTTTTCCGCTATAGTACAGTTACTCCATACATTCTTTCTTATGTGTTCAAGTATTCTGCTTAGTAGTGGGTCTTGTTGGGTTTCTCTACTGAGTGTTTTGCGAGATAGTACGTCCGTCTCTACCCATTGTATAATTCTATCCTGTGAATTTTCATGTTCCCCTCCATTTCCACTCTGAAATCTTAGATTGGATTGTGCGTCCACATGTGGAATGGTATTTTCCTTAACATATGTAATCAAATGCCATGATTTTGATGGCATACCTTAAAATTCTTGATGATGTTACTCTAGGTAACTCCTTCCTTGGACTGGATGAGAATTTCAGGGGCTTGTGGTCTGATTTTAAGAAGAACTTTTTGCCCAACAAAAAATTCTGTGCTGTCTCCATACTCCAAACTATGGTTAATGCTTCCTTTTCAATGTTAGAATAATTGCATTCTGCCGGCGAGAGCTTTCTGGACAGATACATGATTGGATGGCCCTCTTGAGATACAACAACTGCTATAGCACGTTCACTTGCGTCAGTTGTTAAGGTAACCTCTTTTTTAGGGTCGAAAATTTTTATTACCTTTTTACTTGTCAAGGCCTTCTTTAATGCTTCAAAAGCCTTATTTTGCTTCTGCGTCCGTGTAGTTTCTACGTTATCTTTTACACATTTCAGCAAATGGTTCAATAAGCTCACTATATCACTGTAAAATATTTGCTGTGGAAATTAATTAATCCCAAGAAAGATTCCAATTCTTTCTTGTTCGTGGGCTTTTCCCTTTTTACAATTTTGTTGGTTAGCCTTTTGTTGGGAGTTATTCCTTTAGATATTTGATATCCTAGATAAGATATTTTTTCACAGTCTAATTTACATTTGTCTATTTATTGTCATACCTGCATGTTTTAATCTCTGTAGGACTTGTTCTGTTTTACTCTTCAATTCCTCTCTTGTGTGGGCTCCCAGGCATATATCGTCTTGATATATTATTATGTTATCCACTTTTCTTTATAAGATTTTCTCAATGGCTCTTTGAAAAACATGACAAGCAGTTTTAATTCCAAACGGCAAATGAGACCATCTCAATAATCCCATGGGTGTGTTCAGTGTGATAATTTCTTTAAATTTGTCGTTTATTTCAATCTGGTTGTAGGCTGACTTTAAATCGATTTTTGCAAAATGTTTTATATTTGCGAGTTCGTGACTGGCGGTTTCGATACACGGTAAGAGAAACGAATCCGAACATATCTGGTGGTTGACGTCAATTTTGTAGTCACCGCATATTCTAATATCCACATCCGTCTTTTTAAAGATGACTGTTGGTGACGCCCAATCGCTTCCCCCATGAGTGACCTTTTCCAAAATACCCTACTGAATCATATTTTTTTTTTTTTTTTAGTTTTGATACAACAATAGGTAATATGTATATGGGTAATCGTCTTGCTTGGATATATTTAGGATGGTAGTTCTCTTTCAAGCGAATGCTTGCTTTATAACCCTTTAGTAATCCTTTTGCTTGTTCTTCTGACTCTATAGAATTAACTAATTTCAATGTGTCAACTTTTAACACATCTATACCTAGCAGTCCATGGTCCTTAGTACATGCCATGACTGTAATAGGTATAAAAGCGATTCTTAGTTTCATGTGTACTTTTGAAGGTACCGATTGTTTTGATTATGGTACCATCGAATTGTTTTTGTTGCAAGTCTGGCTTTTTAAGCCTCGACTTTCCTAAATCCTGCCAAAAGTTCACTGGAATAAGTGTTATGTCAGAGCCAGTATCTACTTGCACGTGAAACTATTTCCCATTTATTGTTACCTTTTCACTAGTTTTTGTTGGTGTGTTTAACGTGAAAATTTCACCCCCTCCTCTATCCACTTGCATGTCTTTTGATTCCTCAAATTTTTTTGTATCTGCAGACCTTCAGGGCGTGACTTTTTCTTTTGCAAATGAAGCATGTCTTACCAAAGGCTGGGCGATTTTTTTTTTCACTGACATGCCTTTCGCCACAGTATTTGCATTTGTGCTCTACGCTTCTCCTTTGTTCGGTTGTTGGTTATACTTTTTTTTTATTAATTCCAGTTGCTGCAGGAACTCTATACATGTTTCTACAGTTAAATTAACACTTTGAAGCGTTTCCAATGACGTATGTTTAAAAGCCAGGTCATGCATATCTTCTATCAAGCGTAGCATGATCAATTCATCTTCTTTGGTCATTTCATCGATGCCAAATCTTTCAAATTTGCAATATCTAGCTCTTTCTTTCAATCAGTGTATGAATTGTATGATAAACTCATTGGGGTGCTGTCTTGTTTCCAGAAATTTTGTTCTTTCCGTGATGACTAACATTTTCTTTGGTCTGATATTCCTTTTTATTACCTCGTCAATTTCTTAGAAAGTCAGCTCTTCTAGATTTCTTGGGTTGGTCATTGTTGAAACTTTCAGGATTGCTTCGTACCCTGCTGCTGCGAGGAACATGTCAGTAATTTCATTTTGTTCCTCTTCTCTTTGTCTGTCTCTTAGTATCTTTACCCTGGCCAGCACCTGAAAGCATCTTATCTATGTTTTCACATACTCAGGATCGTCGAGTGTGGTCAGACATCCTATCAGCGAAGCCATTGTTGTGCTTTGGAAAGCCTCGTGATTTTTATTTCCAAAAATATATACAAAAATTTTGGGGGAACATGAAGCCCCAACGTTTTTGTGGGAGAGGAGAAGGGAAAGGGAAGTGGTCATGCAAGACTATATTGTCCTACCTTGCCACATTCGCTGACCCAGACACACTACAATAAGACAGACATACATCGACATGCGTGCTGCATTCACCAAAATACCGCATTCGCTCTATGAGAACCTACTTAAAACCTGTATGAAATGAATGATTTATTTACAATAAAAACATATATGCAAAAAATGATAATGATGGGGGAGGGGAGAAAAACTCAAAGAATACAATGGTAAAACAAGGATAAAACCCCGTTTGGTTACCCTCCCATCCCCCCGTCTATGATTTGGAAAGCCGACTGTTTTCCAGTATCCACAAGGACCGAAAACGTATGGGGAGCGGGTCTAAGCTTAATGGGACAAAAGAAACGCAGGGAAGGGTGTGGTAAGGAATAGGTGGCATGGATAACAGTAATGTGAGTCAAAGATCTTCAGAAAAAAAAGGGGTGCTGGAGGAGAGTTCTAATGATAAAAAGAACTGGGGGAGGGGGAGACCTTGAAAACTAATAACTAGATGGCGGAGCCAATGACAAACATTGTACAGCTAGCTAGGGGACAAAAAAGGTGGACAAAAAAAGAAAATCCTATTTACCTGGGATGGGGTCCCAAAGAATCTGGACCATTGTCACCATGCACAGGAAGAGGAGCAGAAGAAAGCCTCCTATGTAGCCCCCTTTTGTACAACCAGGCTCACTGTATACACCCACTTTTTGTCGAATGTTATGTGGTCCCAAGCTTTTCTATCGCATCTGATTTTGACTCTAAGCTGATGCCTAAAGAACAAAATCAGATCATGAGGAGAAAAGTTTGGACTGTCATACAATCCCTTCTTTAACCTTGTCTAAATCACCATTGTAGCCAAAGCTAGGATCGCAAGAAATACCACACACTTCTCACCTCAATACGGAGGATCAACATTGTCCATAACGTAACCACCGTCAAGCAACACAAGCTGTTTGGAATTGACACGGACCGTCCACTCCCTAATGAGACTCCAAAACAGACGAACACGCTCACAGTAGTAGAAAACATGCAAAGTCGTTTCTTCCTGGCCACTGCCACCGTAGAGGCAATCAGGCATGTCTACCAAACCCAATTTGAATGCCTAGTCGGCAAGAGACATGTTCCATGCAAGCTGCCAGGTGAGCAAGGACTCAGAGAAGCCCGAACCTGACCCCCAATTCCATTGAGATTTAATCCCCCTCAGTGATCAGCCGAGTCGCTCCACTATAGGATCTGAAGCGGAAGCCACCACTAATTCCCAATACAGTTCCTTTTGAGACCAAGAAAAGTCACTGGACTGAGGAAGTTTATGGAGGGCCTTTCGGCACTCACGGGTAAACAGTGCAGCACTCTTAGGCTTACAGCGGTCTTCAGTTTTGGTGTCAGACACCAAAGGAAAGACCTCTCACTTTTTGTCCCTCCAATGTGTCCCTCAACAAGGATTAGCCAAGGTAAGCCAGTCTTCCAGCAAGCCAGTGGCTCTCCAGATCAGGCATCCCCAGACCCCCATTTTGAGGACATTGGCAGCAGACCTATGGACCATCGGCTTTTGATCACTCCAAAGTAATTTAGCCGGTGAACCTTTGGCAGGGAAAGTACGGACAATCAGTAAAAGATCAAGGGGAAGATGTACACGGCACACACTTCCACTCGGCCCTTTAAGGACAAATGCCTTCAAAGCCAGGTACCCGCCTGCTCTTCTACCTTGGTCCGTACCTCCAACCAATTTCACTCCAGTTGGAGGCCAGGCCCAAACCACACCCCAAGGATGCAGATGGGTCTGTCACTCCAGTGGAAAGCCGCAGAACTTCACTCTTATCAAAATTGATTTTGGCACCGGTTACTTCTTTGTACCTCTTAACTGCCTTCTTCACTGCCTTTATGTCCAATCAGCGGGACACAAAAACAATGAAATCATCGGCATACACAGAGACCTTCGCTCTGACATAGCCAGCCAAAAGAACTCTGCACAGGGCCGGATTTGCCATCTCATCACTAAGCCTATGGAGCAGGGGCTCTAAAGCAAGGACATAGAAAAGAGGCGACTGGGGGGCAATCCTGCCGGACCAACTGCTCAAGTGCAAATGCCTCCAAATGCTCCCCAGTCACCTCCATCACTGCCTGGGGTTGTGGTACAACATGCTGATTCATTTGCAGAACTCCAGTTTAAATGCAGCCATCTCCAAAACCATCGCCAAAAACCGATGGTCAACCCTAAATTGATCAGCACAGCTTTAGTGTCATCTTTTAACTCCTCTAGGACCTCACATACCAGATGGAAGTTGTCTTGGATCGATCTTCCCTTCACAGCATAGTTCTGCTCAGGTCTGATCAGATCACTGATGACAAACTGCAAGCTGTTCACTAAGACCCAGGACAAAATCTTTAACTCTGTGTTTAGCAGAGTTATAGGCCTGTAATCATCTAAGTCCACTCAAACATGCTTGCCACCTTTCTTCAGTAATGTAATCACACCCTTGGTAATGCTACCAAGAATGGCTCCTTGGGCAAAGTAGTGGTTGAATACATCCGTCAGAATAGGGACAAACATGTGCAACATCCTCAAGTACACTTCGTAGTGCAAACCATCCAGGGCTAGCGACTTGTTGAGGCCTACCTGTTTCAACGTATCACAGGCTTCATATTCAGTAAACAAACCCTCACAGCTAGCTGCTTCCACCTCCCGAAGGTGGGGAAGTCAGCTAAATAGCTGCAAAACTCCTGAACTGAGAGGTCAAGACAGCGGGCAAAGCAATCCCAGAAGTGCACCCGAAAGGCCCAGCGTATCTCAAGATTAGCTTGTGCCTATCCAGGACTTGATGAACTCATTGTGCCAATGGGGAAACCTTCGCACTTCTTCCTTACACACAAATGCACCATATTTCACGGCTTCATTGGAAACTCTTTTTAACCTTGATCTAACTTCAAAACCCTTGTAGTTCTCACTAGCCTCATGCTCAAGGTCCTGCCTACCTTGATCTATAGCTAGGGAATCCCCTCTCTCCACTGCTCGGGAAAGCTTATCATCTAAAGACTGCCTTCTTGGCTCTATCTAGATTGAGCTGTTTGGCGTATTTGATGGCAAAGTCCCTAATCCTATATTTCTGATACAAATAATTAGCATACACTTGTATGGTTTCAAGTATTCTTATCTAATTTTGATCATTCATACAGAAATATATGATTTCAAGTAATTAACTCTACAATCATTTGTTGGCATGCATTTATATGGTTTTAAGTGACAAATGATAATAATAATCCTAGAGTCTCCTGGTCACACAAGAGATATTTCCTGTTTTTTTTCAGACAGATGTCTTATATGCAAAAGAGAATATATGTGGCTATGAATCCAGCCTGTTAGCAGGTTGTTATGGCTCAGTAATGGAGTGGATATGTTCTTTTGAATCTTGCAAGGACCACTAGAGAATCTGGAGTCAATCTTGACTGGTGCAATATACACACCATTTACACCCTTTATACTCACTGGGTTTCCTGGATGTTGATAGTTTGCTCCAGCATGATATTAGTAAGTAAAAAAGTAAAGTTGGCGACCTTCGTCGAAGGTGACCCGAAGGCTCCCTTTTCAATAGCTACGACACCAATGTGTACAGCACGGTGCTACTCCTTCCCTGGATTGCTCCATTTTACCCTTGATCCTTACCTTATAATGCTGGGTGTTAAGCAAGGCATCATCAAGTACCATTTTTTGAGTCTTTGGTATGACTCGAACTAGGATTGAACCCCAGTTTCCCACACTATTAGTGAACACTCTAATTATAAGACCAATGGCCCTGTGTTACCGGACCAAGATAACACTACTCACCCATTATACACAGGTGACAAAAAACTGTATACCAATATATAATTATCTTTGATTAGGGAGAAATTATTACCTCCTATTGATCAGTAGATGATGCTTTGATTTGGGTTTGCCTAATCATGGGTGAAGGCACAAAATTTGTGGGGCTTTCTTATTTGCTGACAGTCAAGATATAAAAATATTAACTGCAATATTCTCATCTTCTAATCAAATTCAGGTAAAATGCTACTAGCCGACTATAATGTATAAGATGCTATAAGTCTACTGTAATATATAAGATGCTATAAGCTTTCTATAATGTATAAGTAGTTATAAGCCTACGATAATGTATAAGATGCTATAACCCTACTGTAATGTATAAGATCCTATTTACCAACCCCTCCGCTCGGGCAGGATATGACACAAGGTCAATTTTTAAGCGGAGTTTAACAGGTTTCAATTCAGAGTTTTCCTTCTCCTAGTCTAGATGCCTCACCAAGGCTGAAGAACCCAGTCTGTCCTACAATTTACCCATAGCTGGAGGGAGAATAATTGGATTCATACCTTCCCCAAGGGTATTAGTGCTATGTGAAATGCAATCAGCTTCGTCCAGGATTTGAACTCATGTCGCCGTGTCCATTTCCTACGACGATAACAATTACACCACAGGCACCTCCATAAAATGTATTAGATGCTATAAGCCTACTATAAGGTATAAGATGCCAAAAGCCTATTGTAATATACAAGACATTATTTTTCCAAATTTTCCAGCTCAAAAGTTAGGGGTGCATATTATACATGAGAACTACATAATTAACTTTTTTTTCCAGCCTCATTCAGCAGCATATTTGGGATGGGATGACTGAAAGTAAGTTCTTTCTATAATCCAAACTAATATGTTTTCTGCCATTACTAAAAAAACTATTTACTGGAATGTATTTTTGTTTCTCTTAATGTGGGCTTATTTTCTTTGTATGCTCATTGCATTTTTGTGGGAACTTATCTATGCATTTGTCCTAAATTCTCTGTAAATTTTGTCTTTCAAAATGAAATGAAAACAATAAATTCTTCTATTAGTCTGTACAAACTGATAAAAAGTTGAACAAATGCTAAATTTAAGTTCAATTTAGCCGCTACAAATTCTAAAAAGTCAACATGTACGAGGATCATTAAATAAGTTTCCAGACTTTTTTCGTATGGGCACTTTTATAGATAGTACACACATGAAACTCTAGTCCCCTTCAAAGTAATCTCTTCCGGCTGAAATGCACTTGTTGTAACATTCCAACAACTTCTTCAAGGCCACATGGAAGTCCTCTTGGGTGAGCATGTCAATGACCTTCATCACAGCCTCTTTCATCTCGTCAATTGTCTCATAACGACAGCCTCTGAGCTTAGGGAATAAGCAAAAGTCACAGGGAGCAAGGTCTGGACTATAGGGAGGCTGAGGAACTGTCTTCATGCCCATCTTGCTCAAATAGTCTGTGAAAAGGATGGAGTTGTGGACTAGTGCATTGTCTTGGTAGAAATGCCACTGACCCGATTTGAAGAGTGCTGGCAGAATCTCTTTCTGAACTCCCTTAAAACCTCAACATAGTAACCCTAACCCTAACCCTTTGGCCAATCAACTCTGGTGTATTAACTTCCTTACTCCTGCCATACTTCTCATCATCCCTCACAGATTCCTTGCATTCCTTGAATCTCTTATGCCACTCAAAAACTGATGCTCGATTCATGCGAGATGCTCCAAAAGCAGTCTGAAGCATTCCATACGTTTCTGTGGCCTCATTTTTTCCAAGTTTAAAACAGAATTCTATTGCATATCGTTCTTCTAAAGTGTCAGATTGCATTTTTGAAATTCACCAGCTGTGACAATCAGGCTTTAATAGGGTGTATTCCAATTCTTGCTGTAGCTGTTTATTTGAAGCTGAAATCATAAAAATTAGTCAGTCATCTCATAAGATGTATAGCAATAATATACTGAATTTTCAAGAGTCTATGACAATTTTAAATGCCTGTACAAAAAAGTCTGGAAACTTATTGAAGGCACCACGTATTTTGATATAAGCCATGACTCAACAGATCTTGATGCTTTTGATGAGGCTTGAGAAAGTGACTAACCTCATAGGACAGAGCTTTCCTGATACTCTCTGATTTATGTATTAGAGCATGCTTTTAAGCCTATCTGACCTTACCTGATCATTAAGTTTCTTGCAACCCAAAATTCCTTGAATTGTCTGGTTATTGTATTGTAATCAACTGCCCCTCTAAAATAATTAAGGAGATAAATTAATTATATTGATGATTTCATTTATTTGATAAAATTGAAAGTTAGCTAAGGCCTTTGTGTTATATAATTAAGTTAATGATTAATTATATTTGTCATTTTTTGTTAATTATATTTTATTATTTAGTTTGGTAAGGCTTTGAACTACTCGCTGTCTCTTGGTTCAGGTGTCATAGTCAGACTGGCACTCGCATACTCACACGGAAACTAGCACACACCAAACTGTTGCAAAACTTTTTGACTAACTCTTGTATTTTGTATTCTTTTCTTCATGTTAGTGCTTGTCTCCAAACTGGCATCTGCACATATTACATTGGATATTTTATATGAGCTAATGGAATAACTGCTTCTAGGTACACTGAACTGACTTTTAATGACTCCATTGGTTCATACATTTGCCAGATTTAAACCCTATTGAGCATGTATTGTACATGTGACAGATCTCATTAAATTCCCTCTAGCCACTCTCAACAGACACAGATCAGTTATGGTGGGCACCTCGGGTGGTGTAATGGTTAGCAAGGTAGACTAGCAAACCTACACGAGTGAGTTCGATTCTCATTAGGTGCCCAATTCATGCGGCCTTGAGCTACATCAAAGCAAAAAGCTTAGTAAATTACCACAGAACAGTTATGGTCGGCCCTAAAACATGGCTGCATAGATGTAACCACTCAGTAACTCCAGAACCACATCAACTCAATGTCAGATTGTGTAACTACCATCATTCAGACAAAGACAAGAGATAGACATTATTAAGTAGAAACTCTCTCTTTTTTGGCACATTATTTTAAGAAGCAATTCAAGCATAAAAATTTTTATAAATAATTATTAAATAATAACAGAGTACTAAAAATTTACTATTATCTGAATTTACTAAAAAAAGTATATATATATATATATATATATATAACTTGATATTGTTATTTTTAAAAGTTTCCTGCATGTGTTGCAAAATTATTTTTTTAAACTTTCAAAATCTTTTTAACTTTATTCTGAGGAATACACAAACAATTTTGTATTCATTTACAAAAAAAAGGATCATTAATTTATATTTTTTAGACTAAACTTTTTTTTTTTGATTACATCAATATTTTCTTGCGTTAGTATTCAGGCAAAAGTTTTTAGTTCAAACGAAACATATCTGTGATTTCTAATTGATTATGTGTAATATATATCACTAATTTTGTTAATGTTTTGTTTGATAATATTAATTGCAATTAGGTCTTTATTTGTGAATATATTTTGTTGACTCTAATTTCTTGCTCATTAGTAATTATTTCAAGCTTAAAAAATTATCTGTAATTTGTTTTGTTCTCTGCAGGTTGTATGATATCAGAACTTTAGTTATTTTTATTTTGGGAGAGATTTTTTTGTTTTTTTTATTTGCCATAGCCAACATTTCAATCATTAACACTTCTATCTGTTTCCATTACATTTGTGGTTCAGCAAAGAACCAAAAAAAAATTGATTTCACTTTTAAGAAACAGTTAGGTTTAATTAATGAAGTAGTACTTTAGATTACATTAGTATTCTTGGAAAATTTACAACATTCTAAGAAAAGGATTTTGAAGTTGTTTAGCTAGTTCTTGTCAGCAGCGGCAAAAAGAGTCGATACACTATAAGAAATTAAAAAAGACAACATGCTCAAGTATGATACTGGTTTTGAAATGGATGCAATATATAAATGCTATGAGATATAGTAACATTCTTTAAATATCTGTACTGGCCTAGTTGGTTGGGGCTGTAGAATACACCAACTGCATCTCTGCAGAGAGGTAAGAACCCCCACCCACCAACAAGTGTCCTGGATATGATACTAAACAATCTGATTGTGAGGCTCCAGTAGAGCTGGAGCTTTGGGGAACGCAGAGTACCCCGTCATTGCATCGCTCCCAGGTCCACTCTGGCCCAGAGTGGTAGCACCTGAAAGGGTCCTATCTATCAGGTGCCCATGGTGTAATGGTAATCATCATAGGAAATGGACACGGCGACACAAGTTCAAATCCTGGATGAGACTGACTGCATTTCACATCGCACTAATACCCTTGGGAAAGGTATGAATCCAATTATTCTCCGTCCAGCTATGATTAAATGGGAGGGCAGACTGGGTTCTTCAGCCTTGGTGAGGCAACTAGTCTAGGAGAAGGAAAACTCTGAATTCAAACCTATTAAACTCTGCTTAAAAACTGACCTTGTGTCATATCCTGCCCGAGCAGTGGGTTTGGTAAATATGGATAGGGTCCTATCTATGGGTCAAATAGAACTAAACTGTATACTTTGAAATCAAACTGTTTTTGACATTTAAACTGTGTACTTATGTTAAACTGAATTGTTTGAAATAGAACTGTATTTTTATAAAAATGGATTTGGCATGTTGACATGCCATAAAAGCAAACTAAACCAAAACAATATCTGTATAATCCTACACATTTGTATGTACGAGGTGCATACAATAAGTTTCCAGACTTTTTTGTACAGGCATTTAAAATTGTTGTAGACTCTTGAATATTCACTATGTTATTACTATACATCTTATGAGATGACTGGCCAATTTTTATGATTTCAGCTTCAAATGAACAGCTACAGCAGCAATTGGAATACACCCTACTAAAGCCTGATTGTCACAGCTGGTGAATTTGACACTTTAGAAGAATGATATGCAATAGAATTCTGTTTTAAACTTGGAAAAAATGAGGCCACAGAAACGTATGGAATACTTCAGACTGCTTTTCGGACATCTTGCATGAATTGAGCATCAGTTTTTGAGTGGCATAAGAGATTCAAGGAAGCCAGGGAGTCTGTGAGGGATGATGAGAGGTGTGGGAGGAGTAAGGAAGTCAATACACCAGAGTTGATTGGCCAAAGGGTTAGGCTTAGGGTTACTATGTTGAGGTTTTAAGGGAGTTCAGCAAGAGATTCCATCAGAAGAGGCCAGCACTCTTCAAATTGGGTCAGTGGCATTTCCAGCAGGACAGTGCACCAGTCCACAACTCCATCCTTTTCACAGACTATTTGAGCAAGATGGGCATGAAGACAGTTCCTCAGCCTCCCTATAGTCCAGATCTTGCTCCCTGTAATGTTTGGTTATTCCCTGAGCTCAAGGAAAACCTGTCGTTATTAGACAATTGAGGAGATGAAAGAGGCTGTGATGAAGGTCATTGACACGCTCACATAAGAGGACTTCCGTGGAGCTTTTCAGAAGTTGTTGGAATGGTATAACAAGTGCATTACAACCGGAGGAGATTACTTCAAAGGGGACTAGAGTTGCATGTGTGTAGTATCAATAAAAGTGCCCATATGATAAAAGTCTGGAAACTTATCGTGTACCCCTCATACAGGTCTGTGTTATCACCAAAAGAAGATATACAATGTTTTAATATGGAGTTGTGTACTGTTATTCATTATCATCAAAGCATCCCAATAGAATAGATTCCTTTGACTCTTGCCATCTACCCTTGTTGGCCATCTGTCTTGGAAGGTCCTCAAAACAGCATCCATTGTCCACACAGTACTGATGCTTGTAAGTTTTTGCTGATTGGCCAAACATGAGTATGTCAATAATTTTGAATCCATTGAAGAACATTGCTTATGTATTCATCCTTACTTCTCTAGCAGTGCACAACATGTCTTACTTGGATGGTTTATGTGATGGGAGGTAAGTGGCCTTCAGTTGCTGTTTTTCGAGGAGTTGCTTCCAAGATTTGTTCAAAACAGCACACAGCATCCTTGTGTAGTTCCCATTTAACTTTTTCTCGAAGCATTTTGTTAAAAGCCATACAGTAGTACTGACATGGTTACAGCTTGGAAAAAAGATCTTTATATATGCAGCCAATTAAAGGTATTTGTTGATTTAATTACTCAATATAAGTCTTCTCTTAATTGCTTTTTTTAATAAATGCAAAACAGTAAAAAGTATGTGTACATGATAGAAAACCTTCTGAACTCATAAATGAAAATTTCTATTAGATTCAATTGATAGTTTTAGCTTCTTTTGACTCAGATGAAAGTTAATCTCTCAGATTTTGAGTCAATAAAGTTGTCATACACTTTGCAAAAAAAAAAAAAGCAAGAAAATAAATGAAAATAAACCTTGAATCAAGTCTAAACATAGAACAGAACTTATAGACATTCAGGTGCCAATTTCAGAGGGAAAAGCAAACCTATGTAGATGTAATTATAAACTAACATGAGCAGACTCATTGTAAACAAACCCTATGATTCCATAAATAACATGATTCAACAAATGGCAATACCAAAAGTCAGAATTTTGGTCAAGCTGAGCCTCCTGGTTTATTATAAAAGCAGTTCACAAATCTTTTTATCACAGATCCCAGCAGACACTGAGAAGGCACAATAAACCACAAAGATCACAGCAAACATCACGTTTGGGGCAGACCATAGTAGACAACAGAAAACAGCAGTCGACAAACAGCCTAACTACATGTATTACCCAAATCTACCCATATATAAATGTAGCTGACTGTTTGCTGCCACACGCATAAAAGTACTGGCCAACACATTCCCTCGTGGTCAGGCCCCACAATGAGCAAAGCAAGATTCTCACCAAGTAAGAAACTCAATCTTCAGTAAAACACACCACATTCTTACATATAACTTTCTCAATTAATGAAGTTGAAGGATAATTTTTATATGCTTAACTCCACGACAAATTGAAAATGAGACATAAAAGCCTTGATTTGATTTTGAGTGATACAAGTTTAAACAATGCTGAAAGACAAACAATATTATATTGAATAAAATTTATCAAACAGTCATAGTATCAATTGCAATATGATCTAATTGCTGATTGCATTTTACATAGCACTAATACCCTTGGGAAAGGTATGAATCCTATTATTCTCCCTCCAGCTATGGGTAAATAGTAGGACAGACTGTTTTCTTCAGCCTTGGTGAGGCAACTAGTCTAGGAGAAGGAAAACTCTGAATTCACACCAGTTAAACTCTGCTTAAAAAACTGACCTTGTGTCATATCCTGCCCGAGCGGAGGGGTTGGGTAAATAGGATCTGGCATGTTTGGCAACTACCGCCCAGTGTGGTTCAACACCTTCATGACTGAAGCTGCTGAATTATGCCTCAAATTACCAAAATACTGCAAAACTTTTGACTCGCCCTATTAGAAAAATTAGAACTGAAGACTTCTCTTATTGTGGTTGTTAGTACTTGCTTTATACAAAATTTTGGTTGAATAGAGAATAAAATGTTTACCATATCCTAACTCCTCAGAGATATTTATCTCAATGTTTCTATGAGTGCTGGGATGTAAATCTCTTTTAGAAGTTTATTAAAGTCACCAATGATCCTAGAGACCTGGGTTCAATCCCAGGTCGTGTCATACCAAAGACTTTAAAAATGGTACTTCATACCTCCTTGCTTAACACTCAGCAGTATAAGGTACGTATCAAGGGTAAAGTGGAGCAATCCAGGGAAAGGAGTAACGTCTTCCCCAACACCTCGGTATAGTAGCTATTGAAAAGGGAGCCTTCCGGTCGTCCTCGACTATGGTCGCCAACTTTACTTTCATCATCATCATCATGTCGTGCTGCCAGCACGGATATCCTTGACCCCTCCCTATGGTTCATTGCTTCTGGTAGGTCCTCAGGGCTACATCCCGTATCTTCACAGAGTTGCTGTGTGTAGGTTCAAGCTGGTCGTCCTGCTTTTGCTTGGTTATATGAGAGGGTCCATTGGAGTACATCACTTATGAGCTCATCCCTGCTTCTCCAGTAGTGTCCTGCATGTCTGGTTCGTCTAACTTTGATAGTTTTCGTGATAGGAGGCAGGTGGCTGTACAGTTGGTGCTTTGTTGGGTGTTGCCTCCAGGACTTGTTCAATATTGCTCCCAGCATTATTGTATAGTTGCCGTCTAGCTTTTTCTTCGGCCGTTTAGCTAATGTCCATGCAGTGCATCCATATAGTAGTATCGACACGACCGCGGAAGGTAAATGAGATTTTCCTGTTTTTTTAGAACTACAAAAAATTATGTCAACACAGTGTAAAATCTACACAGAAATTTGTTTTGATTCCAGGAAAAGATATGTTAGCAAAGTGATCTCTTAATTCCATATTTTCCATTATAAGAATATGTAAATTATCATTCCTTATTTTTTTTTATATATATTATTGATCTGCGACTGATTGTAATGTGAAAATGTATAAAATAAAAAAGACAGCTTTTAATTTTATTTTGTTTCATTTCAACATCTGAAACAACTACATCATCGGAGATATTTAGAATTAATGGATAGTTGGTTGGTTGATTGATTTTAATGGTATGTCAACCTGTCTGGGGTTATTTTATGCCTAGAGGTTCGGGAATCTCATTCATTGTACGTTTCTATTTACATTTGTATAATTGTTTTTTTAAGTTTTGTTTGTTTTATTTGTTTGCATACAGTAATGATATCAAGTATTTCTATCTAATATTAATAACTTATACACAATTATTGGATTTTAATTATTTCTATTTAATAATGATAATTTGTTTGCCTACAGTTATTTGGTTTCAAGTGACATTAATCCTTAATAATTAATTGTAGCTTCAAGTTCATCATCATCATCATATCGTGCTGGCAGCACGGACATCCCTGACCCTCTCTCGCCACTCCTCTCAATCGTTCATCGCCCTAGGTAGGTCTTCAGGACAACAACCTGTATCCTCACATAGCTGCTGAATGTACGTTCGAGCTGGTCGTCCTGCTTTTGCGCGGCCATGTGTGGGGATCCATAAGAGTACATCTCTTATGAGTTCATCTCTGCTTCTCCAGCAGTGTCCTGCATGTCTGGTTCGTCTAACTTGAATAGTTTTCGTGATAGGGGGCAGGTGGCCGTACAGTTGGTGTCTTGTGGGGTGTTGCTGCCAGGACTTGTTCAGGATTGCACGCAGCATTCTTGTGTAATTGCCATCTAGTTTCTTCTCCAGCCGTTTTGTTAGCGTCCATGTAGTGCATCCATATAGCAGTATCAATGTGACCGCTGCCTGGAAGAAACTGCGTTTCATTTTATCGGTTAGGTCTGATTTCCATATAATCGATAGCCTATTGATAGCCGTCCAAGTTACTATTCTTAATACAAATCATTTGCACACAATTATATGGTATCAAGTATTCCTATCTAATATAAATCATTTTTTAGCAGATTTATTTGACCCCAACAGTTTCTATGACTCCAGGTCAGAGCGGATATTTTGAATGGATTCATATTGTATCAGAAGTCTTTTTTTCTTATATAGCTAGCTCAGTTGAATACATCATCTGCATCTCTGCAGAGGTATAAGACTCTCCCAATGAATGTCCTGGGTATGACACTAAACAATCAGATGGTGAGGCTCCAGTAATGCTGGAACTTTGGGGAATGTGGAGTATCCCTTTATTGCCTTCACTCTCAGGGCCACTCTGATAAAGTCCTATCTATGGGTTAAATTGAACTAAACAGTATACTTATGCTAAACTGAAATACTTGAAATAGAACTGTTTTTACATTTTAACTGTGTGTAAACCAAAAGATGTAATTATGCTTACTGAATTGTTTAAAATAGAACTGTTTTTGACATTTAAACTGTGTACTTAAATTAAACTGAATTGTTTCCAATAGAAATGTTTATATGTATAAAAATGGATTTGGCATTAAATAATCTACAATGGTTGATATGCCATAAGACGAAACAAAACAAAACCAATCTTCTATAGCATTAATCTCGAATGGGTTTAACAAGGAATGAGATTTGTTCTTCAGTCAAACAAGGGGTCTTATTTTGTTTGATTACCCTTGACAGGGTAGATCAGTAGCAGGACCCAAGAACAATATTTTTTATGTTTATTTTTTCATTCAGTTCTCTTCCTGTGACAAACTAGTGGCCACTCTTTTTTCTGTACATTATCATTGTTAAAACCACATTACTATAACTATACATAAATACTCTTTGCTTTCGTTCAACCATGTGTAAAACTGATACATTCCTTTAAATACTATCAGCATCTCCACTATTGAATACATAATAATATGAAAACATATGAAATGAGACCAGTTTGAGTTAATATGATTCAATACTCAAAGGAATACCGTGTAGCCAATTTTTAAAATGATGACTTGAGTGCCTCCCCCTCTAAAAAAGAAGAAAACAGTCAGCTTCTACTACGAAATATGCTTGGCAGAGTGCTGCTTGTTTTGTAAAATCATTAAGTGCATGTCATTTGAAAAGATCGTGCCTTATAAAAAACTTCATTCCCATCAACGTTGTTTTTATATTTATACATTGATTTCTGATGTTCACAGTCCATACATTTTTAAAATATTTTTTGTGCTTAATTTTACATTCACTTGCACAGCCCACACACATACAGATGTATGTGTATATATGTGCATGTGTATGTTTAGAAAAAAGTAATAAAAACAGAAATTGAGAGAGATTATGTTCCATCAAGGAAATCAGACCTGACCGATAAAATGAAACGCAGTTTCTTCCAGGCAGTGGTTGTATCGATACTACTATATGGATGCACTACTTGGATGCTAACTAAATGGCTGGAGAAGAAACTAGACGGCTATTATACAAGAATGTTGAGAGCAATATTGAACAAGTCCTGGCGACAACACCCCACAAGACACCAACTATACGGCCACTTGCCTCCCATCACGAAAACTATATAAGTTAGACGAACCAGACACGCAGGACACTGCTGGAGAAGCAAGGACGAACTTATCAGTGATGTACTCCTATGGACCCCCGCATATGGCCAAGCAAAAGCAGGACGACCAGCTCGAACATACATACAGCAGCTATCTGAGGATATGGGATGTAACCCTGAAGACCTGCCAAAAGCGATGAATGATAGGAAGAAGTGGCGAGAGAGGGTCAGCGATATCCATGCTGGCGGCACGACATGATGATGATGATCTATCAATATATCAAGTGGAGAGAACTTTCCTGAGCGTCTAAAAAATCTGCATTTAAAATCATAGCATTTACTTGTTCTTGAAAACCACAATAAAGGAGATCCTGGGTATGATACTAAACTGTATCTGATGGTGAGGCTCCTGTTCTATAGCTCTTGAGATTCTGGAGTTCTCCTTCATTGCCGTGTCCTGGATATGATACTAAACTATCTGATGGTAAGGCTCTAGTCCTGGAGCTTTGGGGAATATGGAGTACCTCTTCATTGCCATTACTCCCAGGTCCACTTTGACCAGGTGTGGTAGCATCTGATAGGATCCAACCAATGTGTCAGATAAATTGTTTGATTGTATGAACAAATGACTGATGTTTAATTGAATTTTTAGTGATACATAGGAATACTTGAAACTATTTAACTGTGCAGCTGAATGAGTGATCTTGAATAGAATAATCAATGTTAAATAGCAATACTTGTAACCACTTCTCTGTGTGGAAACAAATGATTTATATTGAATGGAATTATTAGTGTTAGATAGCAATAATTGTAACCATTTAAGTGTGTAGGAAGAATAGCATTACTTGTGTGCAAAAAATGTTAGTTCTAACTCATTTAAAAATGAAATTACTTACAAATTTTAATCAAATATATGTAAACAAATGAATGATGTTAATTAAATTGTTACTGTTACATAACAATACTCGAAATCATTTGACTGTGCACAAAAAAAATGAACTCTGGCTCATTTAAAAATGTTATCTATAAAATGTGTTTACAAATCATATATATTTGATAAATATGTATAAACAGGATTTGTCATTAAATAACCTACAATGGTGGATATACCATGAAACCCAATCAAACCAAATCATATATATCTAATAAATATGTATAAACAGAATTTGTCAGTAAATAACCTACAATAGTTGACATGCAATAAAACCTAACCTAATCAAATCATATATATTTGATATATATGTATAAAGAGGATTTGGCATAAAATAACCTACAATGATTGATATGACATAAAACCCAACCCAACCAGATCATATATATTTAATGTATATGTATAAACAGGGTTGATATGCCTTAAAACTTAATTAACCAACCAACCAACATTACCATTACTTCTAGATCCACTTTTACTTTGAGTGATAATTATTTTTAAGGTTCCATCAATGAGTCAAATTATTTGTATTAGATAAGAATACTTTATATCTTATAACTGTGTTCAAAAGACTTGAGAAACTCCACATAGAATGTAAATATAAAAGTATAATATATCCAATTCCCTAACATCCTGGCATAAAATAACCCCAGACAGTTTGACATTCCATTAAAATCAATCAATCTATCAATCATTGTACAGCAAATACTGCAGCTGGTAGGAATTATGTAACTATCTCAACCATCAAATAGGCCATTTTACATACATACATACATACATTCATATAAATATATGTGCGTGTAAAACAAAGCTCGATATTCTTAAAAATTTTCTCTTGTTTTTCTATTTTTTTTTTCTTTAGTCTTTCCTGATTAGAAGTATTTTACCATCTATAATGGATGTAAACATGAAAGTCTGAAAAAAAGAAAAAGAAAAAAAGAAAGCAGTCATTACATAAATCATATAAAAACAAAATTACCATTGTTGGGAAAAGACATCTTAGTCAATAGGAGAGAATTAAAAAAAAATCATGCTCTGTTAAGAATCAAACCCAAGGGAATTATGGACGAAAAAAGAAAAAAATAATGGTGTCTATAAATGACCTAAATTTCCTACAAAGGAAAACTAAATTGATTTCTGTTCCTTATTAATTCTGAATAAGTCAAGGTTGTAAGAATAAAGATAATTTATAAATTGTATTTGCAAGTATATACCAGTGGTTAGAGTAGAGATTTTCAAGTTGTATATAACAAAGCATTAATGCCGGGGTAGTGCCGTACTATATATGATAACCAACACCTTATGTTGGATTAGCTGGGGTCAGCAGTGTTAGTTGAGGTCAAACTGGAAAGTTAGTAGTATGTATATCATGATGTCTGCTTTGCAAATGGACTCTGTTTATTTGTCGCTGCCTCCCACCAGACACGACTTGACACATGGTCAAAAGCCCGAAGGCCGATTAAAGTGGGGATAAAGGGGAGGGGAAGGTCGGGAACGAGCCGAGACTCGAACCCTGCTGGTCTATGCTGCTCATCGGCTCACTTGATGCAATGTGAGCCTGATAAGGCTAGCAGTTTCACGAACACAAATCTAGGTCCGGGCACGTATGCCGGGTTATGGCTTGAACTAGACACCAAGGTCTAGTGCCATACATAGGTTTCGAGAAAGTCCGCGGGGACCTTTCTTTGCAAATGGACTCTGGACATGCAACTGCCATACTGCTATTGGTCACCACTTATATATTGTCTAAATATGTGCTGTTTGGCCATATTTGCATTGCACATGTGTTTGTGTGTGTAAATATGCATATTCATGAGCCAGCAGTGTTACTTCATCAAAATGTCCCCAAATAATATTCTTCCATTACCAAACACCTCATCACTCATTTTTAGTGGCCTCGCTGAAGAATTTGTGACACAAGACAAAGGCTATGCAGTGCAGAGACTCTGGGGATCCCAAAGTGACAACAGCTGGCCTTGAAGTCTATACTGCCAGAAAATTGTAGATAGCAGGGTTTGGGTTAAAACAAAGCACTCTTGGTGGCAGTAAGTGGGAGGGGGTAATATTCTAAGGAAGTATCACAATAAGTGATAAGAAAAATGATTCCTGATTTTGCATGCATCAAGAATATTTTCTGTTTTGTAAAATTAATTTTTCAGAAAATATGTCATCAAATATTTTCATTTAGATTTAATTAGATTTTATATCATTTATTTATATATATATTTATTTAATCTTCATAGTAAAATGAGTGTGAATTAATTTTAGGTTTTTTTGCACATGGATTATTTTTTTTAGTTTTTTAGAGTAAATAGTACAGAAGGATGGACTATTGATAAGGACAACTAATTTGTGAAAAGGAAAATCTCGCATTTCAAAACCCTCCACCAATGTGGCTCGGTAACTTACTACAGTGAAGTGGTCAAGAGCTGGATTTCCTCAAGCAGTCTGATCTTATGCTTCATCTCATTCTAGCAGTGCCTGTAGGGATGATAAATACCAAGTTGTATTACAACTTGCTCTCCCCCAGGTCTACTTTCCAAGCTGCCAGATAAGCAAAGCCAAAAGGAGGAACTGATAGCACTTCCTTCGGACATTGAGGTGGTGTAGTTTAGCAGAATGCAGCTTAGATAAATTGAAAGAACACAACATGGTGGAATATCACTAGGTCATATTTTTGACGGGCTGTCTTTTATTGCATAGGATTCTTGATCCAAGCTGATGACACCATACCAAAACTAGCAAACCTTCATGAGACAAGAGTGAAACACTTTTTTGCCTTCAGTATACAAGAAAAGGATTTCTTCAGCATCTCCTTAGTGATTGACCCAACACTTTAACAGCTGGACAGTACTGTTAGTACCATAATCAGATGCTTAGAGCAATTGTAGGAATTATTGCTTCAGCTATAAAATTCAGCAAATATCATTCCAAGAAGAAAACCATCTATTTTGTCAAAGCTGTAGAGAAGACTTGTTTGTTACCACAGACACATGCCTACTTTCTTCAGCTCCAGACTGGCAATTGAGGATGGATCTTGGAAAAACCATTAGAATTCCCTGATCATATCATATAAATATCACTTTGCCGAGATTTGATCATCTTGTCAGCTATTCATATGAGAATTAACAGTACCTTGAGAGAAGCACCTGGAAGAACCTCATGAGAAGCTGGTATAGAAGCATATAAGCAGGATGTGACACAAGGTCAATTTTTAAGAGGATTAAGTATTTACCTAACTCCTGTGCATAAGCAGGATGTGACACAAGGTCAATTTTTAAGAGGTTTATGTATTTACCTAACTCTTGTGTATAAGCAGGATGTGACACAAGATCAATTTTTAAGAGGTTTATGTATTTACCTAACTCCTGTGCATAAGCAGGATGTGACACAAGGTCAATTTTTAAGAGGTATATGTATTTACCCAACCCCTACACACAAGCAGGATGTGAGAAAAGGATAATTTTAAAGCTTAGTTTAACAGGTTTTAATTCAAAGTTTTCTTTTTCCTAGATGAGTTGCCATACTAAGGCTAAAGAGACCAGGCTTCACTACTGTTTACCCATAGCTGAAGAGAAAATAATTGGGTGCATACATTTCTTACTCGTCCAAGATTTGAACTCAGATCACTGATTCCATTGTGATACGTAGTGCATTCAATAAGTTTACAGACTTTTTTGTACAGGCATTTAAAATTGTCATAGACTCTTGAAAATTCAAGATGTTATTGCTATACATCTTATGAGATGACTGATCAATTTTTATGATTTCGCATTCAAATGAACAGCTACAGCAGCAATTGGAATACACCCTACTAAAGCCTGATTGTCACAGCTGGTCAATTTCAAAAATGCAATCTTGACGTGAGGACACTTTAGAAGAACGATATGCAATAGAATTCTGCTCTAAACTTGAAAAAAATGCCACAGAAACGTATGGAATGCTTCAGACTGCTTTTCGGCCATCTTGCATGAATCGAGCATCAGTCTTTGAGTGGCATAAGAGATTTAAGGAAGCCAGGGAGTCTGTGAGGGATGATGAGAGGTGTGGCAGGAGTAAGGAAATCAATACACCAGAGTTGATTGGTCAAAGGGTTAGGCTTAGGGTTACTATGTTGAGGTTTTAAAGGAGTTCAGGAAGAGATTCCTTCAGAAGAGGCCAGCACTCTTCAAATCAGGTCAGTGGCATTTCCACCAAGACAGTGCACCAGTCCACAACTCCATCCTTATCACAGACTATTTGAGCAAGATGGGCATCAAGACAGTTCCTCAGCCTACCTATAGTTCAGACTTTGCTCCCTGTGACGTTTGCTTATTCCCTAAGCTCAAAGAAAACCTGTCATTATGAGACAATTAAGGAGATGAAACAGTCTGTGACAACGGTCATTGACATGCTCACCCAAGAGGACTTCCATAGGGCCTTGCAGAAGTTGTTGGAATGGTACAAGTGCACTGCAGCCAGAGGAGATTACTTTGAAGGGGACTAGAGTTGCATGTGTGTAGTATCAATAAAAGTGCCCATACAAAAAAGTCTGGAAACTTATTTAATGATCCTTGTAACAACCGAAAGTACTTCACAAAGAGAGTCTGATATAAAAAATGCAAAACTCCACATGAAACCAGGAATATCATTAATGATGCACTCCAGCGCATCTATAAGTTGTGACTTTAAGAACTGAGAGTAAATCAAAGATGTTATATGATTTGGTTTGGTTTGGTTTTATGGCATATCAACCATTGTAGGTTATTTAATGCCAAATTCATTTTTATACAGATAAACAGTTCTATTTCAAACAATTTACTTTAGCATAAGTACACAGTTTAGATGTCAAAAGAGTTCTATTTCACACAAGTCAGTTTAGTACAAGTACACAGTTTAAATGTTAAAATAGTTCTATTTCAAACAATTCAGTTTAGCATAAGAAAGTTAGTTTGGTTTGGTTTTATGGCATATCAACCATTGTAAGTTATTTAAAGCCAAATCTGGTTTATACATATATATTTAATATATATGATTTGTGAACATAACAAAGTAAAATAGTTCCAAATTTTCCTATGTATCACTAACAATTCAATTAAACATTGTTTTCTCACAGTTAAATGATCAAACAGTTCTATTTCTTAGAATTCGTTTTAGCATAAGCCATTTGTTTGCTTTCAGTTTAAATGATCAAACAGTTCTATTTGATCCATTGATAGGGCTCTTTCAGGTGCTATCACTCCGAGCCAGAGTGGACTTGAGAGCAATGGCAGTTTAGGGATACTCTGCATTCCCAAAGCTCCAGCATTACTGGAGCCTCACCATGAGATTTTTTAGTGTCATATCTAGTACACTCTTTGGAAGTGGGGGGGGGTCTTTATAAACTGCAGAAAAGCAGTCAGTGTATTCTACTGCCCCAGCTGACTAAGCACAAGGTTAATAAAGTAAAGATAATTTATGAGTCATATTTGTATGAGAAATAGTGAGAGATAGTGAATTTTTTTTACATTTAATGTCCACATTGAAATTTATTGTCTACTAGTAAGGCTACACTCAAAGAAATTTTAACATGTTTAACAAACTCTAAAGTTTCAACAAAGGATTAAACTTAGAATTTTGAATTGTTTCAAAATACGTTCAGCTCAGTTGACTGGGGCTGTACAATACACCAACTGCATCTCTGCAGAGGTTAAGACTCCCCCAACAAATATCCTGGATATGACTTTGAAATATCTAATGGTAAGGCTTGGGGAATGTAGAATACCCCTTCAATGCCATTGCTCCCAGGTCCATTTTGACCTGGAGTGGTAGCACCTGATAGGGTCCTATCTATGGGTCAAATAGAACAAACTTTGTGCAAAAAAATAAATTGTGACTGTTATTTAGCAATACTTGAAACCATTTAACTGTGTGCAAAAAAAAATCTCAGGCTCGTTTATAAATGTTATCAACCAAATGTGTTTACAAATCATATATATATTTAATATATATGTATAAAGAGAATTTGGCATTAAATAAGCCACAGTGGTTGATATGCCATTAAATGTAACCAAACCAAATCATATATATTTAATATATATGTATAAAGAGAATTTGGCATTAAATACCCTACAATGGTTGATATGCCATAAAACCTAACCAGACCAAATTATATATATTTCATATATATGCATAAAAAGGATTTGGCATTAAATACCCTACAATGATTGAGATGCCATAAAATCCAATCAAAACAAATCATATATATTTAATATATATGTATAAAGAGAATTTGGCATCAAATAAGCCACAGTGGTTGATATGTCATTAAATGTAACCAAACCAAATCATATATATTTAATATATATGTATAAAGAGAATTTGGCATTAAATACCCTACAATGGTTGATATGCCATAAAACCTAACCAGACCAAATTATATATATTTAATATATATGCATAAAAAGGATTTGGCATTAAATACCCTACAATGATTGAGATGCCATAAAATCCAATCAAAACAAATCATATATATTTAATATATATGTTTAAAGAGGATTTGGCATCAAATAAGCCACAGTGGTTGATATGCCATTAAATGTAACCAAACCAAATCATATATATTTAATATATATGTATAAAGAGGATTTGGCATCAAATAACCTACAATGGTTGATTTGCCATAAAATGCAATCAAACCAAATCATATATGTTTAATATACACGTATAAACAAGATTTGGTATTAAATAACCTACAATGGTTGATATGCCATAAAATGCAACCAAACCAAATCATATATATTTGATATATATCTATAAAGAGGATTTAGCATTAACTAACCCACAATGGTTGATATACTATAAAACTATACCAAATCAATCTACTTATGCTGTTCAAATTTGAGATTATTTGAACAAGTCTTGGTTAAGTTATTAGATGACAAAATGATATCAGTTTTTCTGAAACACCCTGTATATTTGGCTTGACTAACAAAGTTTAAGTAATGTATTCCAAAAAATATTTTTAATCATGGAGAACTGAATTAGAGAATATCACTAATAACTAATAATATATATTA
Organism: Sepioteuthis lessoniana; assembly: GCA_963585895.1. NCBI lineage: Eukaryota > Metazoa > Mollusca > Cephalopoda > Myopsida > Loliginidae > Sepioteuthis > Sepioteuthis lessoniana. The sequence continues at coordinate 11,948,972 of OY757920.1, forward strand.
AGCATGTCAAAATTTGTCTGCTGTATTTTAAAAGCTTTGAGATTATTCACCCTGAATGTTTGTCTCTTAGAGAATGTACTATAGACTGTCACACAATAGAAAATTTCTAAATTGTGATGGAACAATTTGTCTAGCTTTGTAATTCATATATCAAGATAGTATATCAATATTAAAACCAACTAATCTCTATTTTTAGAGTAAAAGCTTATCAGAATCTCTCCAGACATCAATGGCTCTTTACCAAAAACCATTTCTCAGTGGGTAGTAGTCAGTTCTTACTCAGCTTCTTATTCACTTATACAAACAATATAAGCCAGAAAGTCCTTCATTCTGGCAAGAGAATAGAATGCCAGTCTTTTATCTGCCCATCCTTCTTTTTTTTTTTTCAGGCCTTTTAAATCAACTCTTATAAAGACTGCAAAAAACTGGCCCGAGAATCACAACACTAGGGACTTGAATCAATACCTGAAAATCTCTTTTTACAATTTCTTTATCTGTTGAGCAAATAGTAACAAACTTGAAAATAGCTCTTTGATTCTCAAAGATTTATTACAAGTTAACCAGAAGAAAAAGACATGAAGACTAAGAAGAGAAAAGACGGAGGGTATATACATTTCCCTTATATTAGCCTACTGGAGTGTATCAAAAGTATTTTCTTTTTTTTTTTAATAAACTGGGAGTTCATTAGGAATCTCTTAAAAGGCCTTCTCTATTTATTTAAGCTCATGGAATCTTTTGATGATCCTCGTTTTTCTGAAAGTTTTCAAAAGCAGGTGGTTAAGTTCTTTTCCATCTTTGCATTTTGATGTATACAGAATATTTGATTATCTGACTTTGTTCAAAACAAATCCACCAGCGTGAATAACAAATGTACATATTTGTCCAGGTTCTTTTCATGAGCAGGATATAATACCAAGTCAATTTTTTCAGTGAAGTTTTTGAATTCAGAGTTTTCCTTCTTGACAAATTGCAATACCAAGGTTAAAGAAGCTGAGTCTGCCCTTCCATTTATCCATATCTGGAGGGAGAATAGTTTGATGTATGTATTTCCTCATGGTATTAGTGCAATGTAAAATGCAAACAGCCTCATCCAGGTTTTGAACTCAGGTCTCTATGTTCATTTCCAACAACAATGAATATGACACGATGAGTACCTAACTGTTATGGTACCTACCTTACAGACTATAATGAACTCTTCCTGGATTTGGAGGTGCTTGTGGTGTAATTTTTATCATTGTAGGAAATGGACATGGCGACATGAGTTCAAATCCTGGACGAGACTGATTGCATATCACATAGCGCTAATACCCTTGGGAAAGGTATGAATCCAATTATTCTCCCTCCAGCTATGGGTAAATAGTAGGGCAGACTGAGTTCTTCTGCTTTGATGAGGCAACTAGTCTAGGAGAAGGAAAACTCTGAATTCAAACCTGTTAAACTCAACTTAAAAATTGACCTTGTGCCATATCCTGTCCGAGCAGCGGGGTTGGTAAATATGATAATGAACTCTTCCTATTACTATAAATACCGGGAGAATATTCATCTTGGTGTAAAGTTAACTCCAGTCAAACTGACGTTCAACACTCTTTTACCATAATCCCAAGTTCATGTCTTTCTTCCGGACCTTTTACTGGTCCACAACACTAACAAATACAGTTGCAATGAAAAAACAAGTCCAACTATGAGGCAAACCACAATGTCAGCTAGAACTACTTTATCAAAAATCATCATCATGTCACGGTGCTAGCCCGGATTTCCCTAACTCTCATTCACCATTTGTCTCTCTCACCCATCGCTCCCAGCAGGTCCCATGTCTGTACAGAGCTGTCGTAGATAAGTTCTTGTTGGTTGGCCAACACTTGCACGTCAGTGTGAAAGGGTCCATTGGAAAATGTCGTTTATGAGTTTGTCTACTTCTACAGCAGTGTCCTGCATGCCTTGTTTGTCTTATTTGGATGGTCTTAGAGATGGAAGGTAGGTGTCCGTACAGCTGCTGTTTCATGGGATGTTGCTTTCAGGATTATCATGACTCTCGCTTCTGAGCTAAATCTGGCTGAAGGTTAAACATTAAGAAACATAAGAGGGATTATTGTATGCCATCTTTCTTTGAAGTGGAAACATCCTGCCTATCTTAAAAGTTAGCATTTAAAGTTCCAAATTACTTCTCAGGTTTAAACACCAACCACTTGTGAAAAATAAGCAACTGACTTTGTTAGAAGTTGGGTAACAATATATCAATAACATGTTTCAGTTTATAAGGTGTGAACAAGAAGTAACAAGACTGAATCTTTAAATATTTTAATTTTAAAATTTAACATTTAAATAAAAATGTATGCACACCTCAGCAACTTATTTAATAAAGTATAATCAAGGGACTAACTCCTAGTACCTGTGAACCTGATGCCTGGCTATGTGTCTGATAATAAAGAGTCACTCATGGAACTCTCACGAGTGTGAGAAATAATCACGTGCAAGAGTTGGGGATTCTTGAAACAGGTCGAGAAATCAATGAGCTACTAGCAGAGCAACAAAGAACAACCAAAATTTTGGAACTAGTCAAAGCACTCCATCTATTAAAGTTAGATCACAATTTGTAAAATAATAGATCTTTCTTTCATCAACTTGAAAGTATGACTTCACGCCTTCCTGAGTTAAGACCAGTTCAAAGAGAGGTTGCAACACCAATAATAAGGAAGTGGTATTTCACAAAGCACTAATACCATTAGGAAAGGTATGAATCCAATTATTCTCACTCGAGCTATGGGTAAATAGTAAGGCAGACTGGGTTCTTCAGCCTTGGTAAGGCAACTAGTCTAGGAGAAGGAAAACTCTAAATTCAAACCTGTTAAACTCTGCTTAAAAATTGACCTTGTGTCATATCCTGCCCAAGCGGAGGGGTTGGGTAAATATGATTATAAGGAAGTGGTATTTTTTGTGATCACATATCTAACTATTTTTTTCTGGTGTTAACTTGTCATCATTTCTTCATCTTATCAATGTTTCTACTAACTTTCTTTAAGATCTCACAGCACAACAAAAGGGATGATATCTAGATAGCTGTCTGGATGACTTGATTTTGATTAGACGAGTCAGTGCCAATTCTCAATTTCTGAGTACTTTTTGATCAGCTCTCTTGATACATTCTGATTTGGAGTTTTTAGTTTGGTTTTATGGCATATCAACCATTATTGGTCATTTAATACCAATTCCTGTTTTTACATATATATTAAAAATATGAAACAGATTTTGTAGATACACACAGTTAAATTATCAAACAGTTCTATTTCTAGCAATTCAATTAAGCATAAGTCAACAAAGTTAAACGGTTTCAAGTATTACTATTTATCACTAACAATTCAATTAAACATCAGTCATTTATTTACACATGGTTAAAAGATCAAACAGTTCTATTTATCATAAGTTATTTGTTCTTACAGTTTAAATGTCAGTTCTATTTTACCAATAAATAGGACCCTGTCAGGTGCTACCACTCCGGGCCAGAGTGGGCCTGGGAGTGATGGCAGTGAAGGGGTACTCCGCATTCCTCTAAGCTCCAGTGTCACTGGAACCTCACCATCAGAATGTTTTAATGTCATAACCAGGACACTCCTGTCAGTGGGGGGGGGTCTTACTCCTCAGCAGAGATGCAGTTAGGGTATTCTACAGCTCCAGTCGACTGGGCCTTGAAGTTTTTGACAAAACACAGAAATGTAGAAGTTCAGCATACTCAGTACTTATCAAACTTTCAAATTTGTGCCATTTCTTCTTGTTCCCTAAACTGAAAATTCATCTCAGGAGTAAGATTTAAGGTCACAGAGGGCATTAAAAGAAATATAACATAAAATGAGATGTTTCAGAGGTGCTTTGACTAATGGAAAACTCACTGGAACAAGTGTATTGAATGCTAAGAGGACTATGTTGAAGAAAATGAATGCTTAACTTGTTACATCATTTCTTTCTAGTTAAATACAACCTTAGTCTTAATACTTTTTGAATGCATATGCTATCCTTGGATGCTATTATTCTGCCTAAGGTTAATTTTGACAACTCAATTCGATAAATTCCTGAGGAAAAATAAAAGAAGCGAAACTATAGCAGCATAACATTAGGCTCCAAATAAAATGGCTTCATTAAAATTAGCACAAGAATATTCAACAAATTCCAGATTTTGAAAAAATATTCTAGACACCACTATTACGGATTTATTTATTATGTTTTCACTTATATATTTCAATTCATTTATAATGTTTTCACTTTCCATGTAATTAGATAATGAAATGATATCAATTTTTCCAAAACACTCTGTACATCTCAAATGATATCAATTAAAAAAAACTCTCTTTCTCTGTCTCCCTCTCCCACTTTTTCTCTCTGTCTCTCTGTCTCTCTCTCTCTCTCTCTATATATATATATATATATATAAAGTAAGTAAAGTTGGCGACCATAGTTGAGGATGACCTGAAGGCTCCCTTTTCGATCACTACTACACCAAGGTGTAGGGGAGGGTGCTACTTCATTCCCTGGATTGCTCCACTTTACCTTTTATCCTTACCTTATAATGCTGAGTGTTAAGCAAGGTGGCATCTAGTACCATTTTTTGAGTCTTTGGTATGACTCGACCTGGGATTGAACCCAGGTCTCCCGGGCCATTGACGAACACTCTAACCATATATATATATATATATATATATATGTATATAGGTTTTCACAGAATATTTTTAGTGTTGGTGACATTTTAAGGGATATATATATATATATATATATATATATATATATATATATATATATATATATGGACCCCCACACATGGCCGTGCAAAAGCAGGACGACCAGAACGGACATACATTCAGCAGCTATGTGAGGATACGGGATGTTGTCCTGAAGACCTACCTAGGGCGATGAACGATAGGGAGGAGTTGTGAGAGAGGGTCAGGGATATCCGTGCTACCAGCACGATATGATGATGATATATATATCAATATATATATATATTTAGGTTTTCACAGAATATTTTTAGTGTTGGTAACATCTTAAGGGATTTTTTAAATTTTGGTGAGGCAAGGATTTAAGGTGTGTACATATAAGGGGGGTCATAGCTGTGAAGGTTGATGATGGGAAGTTATTTAAATCCCAGAATCTCCTTCTCCACTTTGTATATCAAATTAGGAAATGATAGTTTTAATTCAGTTGTAGATTTGTGTATCATTGCTAAAGCTGGAAGTGTCTCCAACCCGAAGATAGAAGTCAATAGGTTTATGTGATAATGATGGAAAAGCATTTATTCAATACAAAGATATTCATTTTTCAACATAATCTCTTTCTTAATTCTGTTGTGAATATCAATCATTAGTTTAATATATATATATGTACAGGGAAATTTTCTGATAAAAATTCATCTATGTGTCAGGTTATAGACTTGTTAAACCATCCTCTTACAATAATATCTGATAAATATGTTGTGATATGGCCTTCTGCCTTGATGCAGTTATTTGTAATATGATAATTAGTTCAATCCTCAATAGAAGCCCTATCACTTATTTAATCTTAGCAGATATTCAGTGGCCTGCTGAAAATGTATCTTGTAGACAAATTCCCCAGTATGATGAGTTCAGTCCTCAGTTAATGCTCAACTAATGTAATCTTGTACCAAACAATACTGTTTGATAAATGTTTGGCTGCTTTCAAATGTGATGTTTGACAATAGTGATTTTGGGCTTAACTAGGTACTCCACTGCAATAACCTTGTGCCAGACTAAGTTAATCTGACTAAATAAAAACACAGAGACTCTCAAAATGTGATGGTTAATGGGTCCCGCTTGCAGGCTAATTCACAAGTATAATGACCTTATTGCCTAGTTGGCTGGGGTTGTAGAATACACCGACTGCTTCTCTGCAAAGGGGTAAGACCTCCCCCCGCCCCAATGAGAATCCTAATATGATACTAAACAATCTGATGATGAGGCTCCAGTGATGCTGGGGCTTTGGGGAATGTGGAGCACCTCTTCATTGCCATTGCTCCCAGGTCTACTCTGGCCTAGAATGGTAGCACTTAATAGGGTCCTATCTATGGGTTAAATAGAACTAAACTGCATAATTATGCTAAACTGTATAGCTTGAAATAGAAATGTTTTTGACAATCAAACTGTGTACTCATGCTAAACTGAATTGTTTGAAATAGAACTTATTTGTTTAAAAATGGATTTGGCATTAAATAACCTACAAAGTTTGATATGCCATAAAACCCAAACAACCAACCAACTATAATAACCTAGGTCATCTTTGAGTACCCCATTACCATATCCTTGTGCCAGACTAAACTCAACTTTTAAAAACCATATAAGTAATATGATTTAATTAAAGCTAATGAATTTCTTTAATTATAAGCAGTACTAACATACCAGTTCTGGAACAATCAATTCAAAAACCTTAAAAAACAGACTTAATTTTGTGAGCTATACCTGACATTTATTTTTAATAGTCTCTTCTGTCATCCTCATCCTTTTCTCCATTTCATCTCTTTGTATAAGTCAAGGCTCTAAACTTCCTTCAATGATGTTTCCAGAAAATTTATTTCTTCTTTCCAATTTGCGTTGTTCAATAATCCCCTTGGTATTTCTCTTGCATTTCCTTTGCCTTCTGAAAGAAATCATTTATTTTCTTGTCTTATAGTCTTTATTTTGCCTCTTCAAATAAATCATTTGCAACCACCATAAACTCCCACCAATATTTCCAACTTCATTGCCAAAATGAGACCAATGAAAAGAATCCAAAATAAAATATATTTGGGGAAATTACAAGCTTATAACACTCTAAAAGACTTCAATTTGTGTTTTATAAACCTTTTTGTTCATCCTTTAATCATAAACTGTAGTTAACCTCAACATTCCTATTGGAGCATTAAACTAAGAATTAGTGTTTATTCTTCATCCCTTGGGATTCATGCATGGCTTTCAAAGCAAAATCCTGGAATTCACTGTTCTCTTTTGATCCTTTCAGAGTTCTGTTACAAGTAAAAAGAACAAGGATTTCAAATTGATTTTTCCTAAGCACCATTTTTAACAGCTATTTCCCAAAATTGTTTTTGGCAGTATTTCTAAAAATAGGATAAAATGAAATAAACAGGATATGACTGCTCCTTTAAATCTAACGTTTTCTCTTTTTTTTTTCTTCTTTTGTTGCCAAAAAAAGTATTTGGTAATTTTTTTTTTAAAAAGTGATTTCTGATATTGTTCTCAAAAATATATTTTCAGAGACCATTTCATGATTACTCACAAGAGTGTATGATTCCATTCTCAAAAAACAGAACTTATTCTTATGCCTTCTTTTATTCTATCTTGGGAATCCCCCAACGACAAATGTAACTGATGTTGAGTGGGTAGGGATTAATGATGACAATTTCTGAAATGACTCAAAGACTTTATCCATATTTACGAAGGAATTTTAATTCATTTTCACGGTACCTTTGATAAACAATGAAAGATGCTGTCACAATATCTCATCATCTTTCTATAGTTAATTAATTTTATCTGTTTTGGTTTATTCAAGGTCACGTATTGTTCCAATCATTGTCAAATGACTAAAACAAAACAATAAACCTGACAAAAAGGTTTGAAATACTGACTACAACTAAGGTTGCAATTTCACTTTATTAGGCATGTGCAAATCTTCACAGCACTCTTTTTTGAAAACTACGAACTGAAAGCACAGTTCCACACTCACCCTGTCAGAAGGGTTTAGAATACACCAACTGTATACAAAACAAAGGGGTAAGGGCCCACCCCCATAAAAAGGAATGTTTTGGGTATGATGGTGAGGCTCAAGTTCTGGAGATCTGGGTAGTGTGGAGTACCCTTCATTGCCATTGCTCCCAAGTCATCTCTGACCTGGACTAGTTGTACCGGTTAGGGTCCCATCTATGATTCAAAAAGATCTGTTTGAAAATTATTCATATTTGAATGGATCATGTTAAAAAAAATTATTCGTATTCATGTCAAAAATACAACACAAAAATGTAAATATGAAAGTACAGTGAACATGATTCCCAAACATCAGAGCATAAAATATAGAATAACCCCAGACAGGTTGATATGCCATTAAAATCAATCGATCACCCTTGGCTTGGTTTGGTTTTACGGCATATCAACCATTATTGGTTATTTAATGCCAAATCCTGTTTTTACATATATATTAAATATATGATTTATAAACATTTTGTAGATACACCCAGTAAAATGATCAAACAGTTCTATTTCTAACAATTCAATTTAGCATGAGTCAACAAAGTTAGATGGTTCCAAATGTTGCTATGTATCACTAACAATTTAGTTAAACATCAGTCATTTGTTTACACACAGTTAAATGATCAAGCAGTTCTATTTCTAAAAACTCAGTTTAGCATAAGTCAAACAGTTCTATTTTATCCATAGATAGGACCCTATCAGGTGCTACCACTCCTGACCAGAGTAAACCTGGGAGCAATGGTAATAAAGGGATACTCTGCATTCCCCTAAGCTCCAGTATTTGTAGAGTCTCACCATCAGATTATTTAGTTTCATATCTAGGACATTGATTGGAGGTTTTTTTTCCCTCAACAGGGATGCAGTTGGTGTATTCTACAGCCCCAACCTAGATGGCTGTCAAATGGTTATGTTTAATGTCATCTTGACGATTGTGGGATATTTAATGCCAAATCTTGTTTATATAATATACATATGATTTTTTTGTAAATAATTTGTGGGTAACTTTTTTTTTTTAAGTTAAAGAGTGAGACAAAGATTAGGAAACAAATTTGGCTTAACAGGCGCATATTTTGAAGACATATTGTATATTATTTTTATATATCTACTAATTTGAGGTTTGCAATAATGCTATCAATGTTTTAATATCCATACTTTCTACACTCTTGGATCTATTTAGGTTTTGGTTTTACAGTATTTTGATCCTTGGGTTTTACATTTTGATTGTTTGTTTGTATTTGGTTTCTCAGTTTTTTAGTGATTTTGTTTTCAATGTTGAGAGTTCTTTGGTTTAAGATGATGAAGAGTTTGATATTATCAATTGGTTTTGTTCAGTTGTAGATTTACCGGGACTTATTTTGGATCGAGGGGAAGGTTGGGGTAATTAGTTTATGTTTTGCTTTGGTGTTTGGTTCTAGATTTATTTTGGTAATTGGTGGACAGATTGGTGATCTCAGTAATTTTTCCATCAGGTAATTTGTTTTGGTTGAAGTTTTGGGGTTATCCGTGGTTATTTGTATAATTGTAAGTGTGTTTATTATAAGTTCTTTTTGTTTAGTTTGTGGTTATGTTTGATAGATTTCGCCTGAGTGTTGGTTTTTCTGCTGCTTCTGAAACTTTAGCCTATCATTTTGTTCCAATTGAATTAATTTCTTGACGAGATCTCCGTATTTGTCTAGTTGATTGTTACTGCTGATTGGATTCACTCTCTGTGTTACAGTGGCATAAGTGATTACTTTTATGTTGAACTCTACTAATTTCCCAGCTTTGAAAAAAATGTATGTTTCTTACATATATGATAACCATCATTTCCCTCTTTCTTTTGAAGATTGTGAATATGTGGGATAGTTTTCCAAGCAGTTTAGGCATTTGATTTTGTTGGAACAATCTTCTTCTCTGTGATCCGGATCCCTTTGGTCACAATTTCCACATGTCGAACGTTCTCTGCTACTCATTTTGTGGTGTCCATATTTATTACATTTAAAGCACTTCAAGAGTTTGGTGATATACCATTTTACTCTTTTGAAGCAGTATCCAGTTTTGACTTTTGGGGGAATTATTTATTTATTAAATGTAAAAATGTATGTGTATTTGTATATTTTTACCACCCCTTCTGATGGTTATTCTTTTGCACTCTGTAGTCCCTTGCTTTTTAAGGCCTGTTTTTATTCTCTCTGATGTAAGTAAGTAAAGTTCGCGACCATAGTCGAGTGTGACCCCAAGGATAGATCCCTGTTTCATGTAACTCCCATTGAGGTGTTCAGTCTTTCATGTGGGTAAACCTTGCACTTCAAAATTATGGAAAGTTTTTGGAATGTTTTTTTGCTACTTTAATTTTTTTTACAGTTTGTGGCTTCACTCTGCTAGAGATGATTCTTTAATCAAGAAAGGTGATAGTTGGCCCAAGGACTTTCTTCCAATCATTCAATCTCAATAAATCTTGGGAATTTATTTCATTATCCAAATTGGTTTGGTTTGACTTGGCTTGGTTTTATAGCATATCCTTGTAGATGAATACTGGACATTGGTATGATGGTTAGAGTGTTCGCCAATGGCCCAGTAGATATGGGTTCAATCCCAGCTCAAGTCATACCAAAGACTCAAAAAATGGTACTTGATGCCTCAGCAATATAAGGTAAAGATTAACAGTAAAGTGGGGCAATCCAGGGAAAGGGGTAGCACCCTCCCCTACACCTCGGTGTAGTAGCTATTGAAAAGGGAGCTTTCAGGTCACCCTTGACTAAGGTCGCCAACTTTACTTTACTTATTGTCAATTATTTAATGCCAAATTCTATTTATACATATATATTTATATTTACCAACCCCTCTGCTCAGGCAGGATATGACACAAGGTCAATTCTTTAAGTGGTTTGAATTCAGAGTTTTCCTTCTCCTAGACTAGTTGCCTCACCAAGGCTGAAGAACCTAGTCTGCCCTACTATTTACCCATAGCTGGAGGGAGAATAATTGGATTCATACCTTTCCCAAAGGTATTAGTGCAGTATGAAATGCAATCAGTCTCATCCAGGATTTGAACTCATATCGTTGTGTCCATTTCTTATGACAATCATTATACCACAGGCACCTCTTACATATATATTAAATATATATATGAATTGTCAATACATTCTTAAGTGAGCTTTGGCTCATTTTTTTCACACAGTAAAATGGTTTCAAATATTGCTATATAACAGTCCCAATTTAACATGTCATTTGTTTGCACACAGTTTATTCTATTTGACCCATAGATAGGACCCTTTCAGGAGCTACCACTCCAGGCCAGAGTGGACCTGGGAGCAATGGAAATGAGTGAGTTCTCCACATTCCCCAAATATTCGAGGCTGGAGCCTCACCATCAGATGGTTTAATGTCATATCTAGGATTCTCGTTGGGGAAGGGGGTCTTACCCCTCTGCAAAGATGCAGTCAGTGTATTCTACATCCCCAGCCAACTGGGCTTATCTGAATTGGATTCAGACAGATTTTGTTTTGGATTTTCGTTTTTTGTTTGTCATTTGTGTTGTTTGTTTTTTTCCTGGTTCAACCACTTTGTGCAAGAGCGCAACTATTGCCCAGAATTTACCAAGTGGGATACACATTCGCTTTGGCTGAGACAGTGATACATCGGCTTGTATACACATGTTAGAAAGGGGATTTCAAGCCCCTGATAATTTCAGGCTTTCACTTAGTAAAACCTAGTGCCTTAAAGCTAAACTATCATCAAACTCTTTTTTTCTCTTAATATAATTGACTCTGTGCAACAGCTTTCTAATACCTTTAAAATGTTTGCCACAAGAGTAATTTAAAGACTATGGTTGGCACCTTATCATATAGATGCTTGGGCTTGACATGACCACCTGATTAATTCAGTCAGGCCTCTTCAATTGCTTTTCTAGCCAAGTAATTGTCTAAGTGGAATTTTGTAGTGTAATATATCCATGATACGAATATGTAAAATGTTCAGATGCATGGAAATGCCGAAACACGGACGACTCTCGGTAGTTCAGGTACGAAACGTGTATTAACATTTTTTGACTATTAGTTTTTCGACATAAGGATAGAGAGACACAATTTTTACTATGCTGACTGTTCCATCTGACCCAACAAATGCGTGGCACATCCCATAGGCCCCAACTGGACTGGCCTCGTCCAGGCTCAAAAATCAACTGGCCTCACCCAGGCTCAATTCTCAACTAACTGCTTTTTTCAAAAATCATCAAAATTCCCTGCCCCTCGCTTCCGGGCATGACATCATTCACACCCCAGTCTCATTTTCTATCTGGGGTTTTTATTATGACATTTGTGATTGTTACATCCTCCACGCGTGAGCATGAACTGCACTCAATGTGTGCACCTGCACATGCACTAAGCTGAATAGTTCTAAGCCTAACTAAACCGAACGATAAGATATAACCAATGAAAAATGATAATATAAAAAAAACCATTCTGCAATTATATAACAGTAGGTCACAAGACATTTTTGTCAAATAAAATAGAATAGAAAATAGAACTAATAAAAGTTGTAAGTTTACAAAAAATATTCTTTATATTTCAAGTTTATAAAATAAGCTCTCTATGTTCTAAAAACCATGTAAAAATAGATTACCAGTCACTTATGTAAAGAAGGGAGATAAAAGTTTTCACTGAAAATAATGTCTAAATCTTTCTGAAAAAATCCATCAAATGGGGTCCTATCTATCGGTCAAATAGAATTGTTTGACATTTAAACTGTGTACTTATGCTAAACGGATTGCCCAGTCACCTGGGGCTGTAGAATACACTGACTGCACCTCTGCAGAGGGGTAAGACCCCCCCTAACGAGTGTCCTGCATATGAGACTAAACAATCTGATGGTGAGGTTCCAGCAGTGCTGGAGCTTTGCAGAATGCACAGTACCACTTCATTGCCATCGCTCCCAGGTCCACTCTGGCCCGGCATGGTAGCACCTGATAGGGCCCTATCTATGGGTTAAATAGAACTAACAGCATACTTATGCTAAAATGAATTGTTTGAGTAAACTGAATGGCTTGAAATAGAAATGTTTTTGACAATTAAACCGTACTTACATTTAAACTGAGTGCTTATGCTTAACTGAATTATTTGAAATGGAACTGTTTTTCAACATTAAAACTGTATTTACACTTAACTGAATTGTTGCATATAACTGCTTGAATTGCTTGAAATAGTAATGTTTTTGACAATTAAACTGTGTACTTATGCTAAACTGAATTGTTTTAAATAGAACAGATTATTTTCATAAAAATGGATTTGGTGTTAAATAACTTACAAAGGTTGATATGCCATAAAACCCAACAAACCAAACCAATTATGCTAAACAGAATTGTTTGAAATAGTTGAAATACAACTATTTTTACATTTAACTGTGTGTAAACCAAAAACTGTACTTAAGCTAAACTGAATTGTTTGAAATAGAACTGTTTTTACATTTAACTGTATGTAAAAAAAAATGTATTTAAACAGATGACTGACTGAGTATAAACAAAAAACTGAACTGAATTGTTTGAAATTAAGTGAAACCATTTAACTGTGAGCAAAAAAAATGAGCTCAGGCTCATTTAAAAATGCTATTTACAAAATGTGTTTAGAAATCATATATTTAATATATGTATAAAAAGGATTTGGCATTTAATGACCCTTAATGGTTGATATGCCAAAAAAACAAATGAAACTAAATCAAATGAGTACTCCAAATTTGATTGGGTAATAAATCTGTTACCTTTTTCAGCCAATAAAATTAAATTATTCTATAGAGAGATTTCAATTTGTTTGTGTCTCTTTTGGAGCCAACCAATTCTCCTTAAATAACGCAGTGAAGGAGAGGTGGCAGACTGAGGCAGGACCAACATCAGCAAAAATCAAAGGCCGCACATCTTACTTGGATGTGCTATCAACAAAAAGATGGCCCGTCTATTTATTTATTGAAATCCTGATAAGACCCCTAAATGCCTACAACCCAAGATTGTTGCTACCTGTCTCTCCAACTATTCAGATAATTCTTTCCAAAAACAGAAGAAAAAAAAATTCATCAGCTTTCTCACAGAGCTAACATTTATTTAACTGTAACAAAAAAAACAAAAAAACAAAAAAAAAAACCATACATTTTCAACTTTGTAATAAAGAACTCTTCAAACTTTTTCAGGAAGAAAGTTCCAGAAACTTCCAAGACATTATGAACTTGTTCAACAATTTTTGTTATTATTCAAACTGATACACAGAAGACATTTTTTGCAACTCATAATTATAAAATAAATATACATTCCTTCACGCTAGGTCTAAACTACAGTGAATCCACCGTTTTTGTCAGAAAATCTTTTGAGACCTATTTTTTCTTTACTATTTTTTCCCCTTTGTAATCTAGCAAATAAATGTTTTAGCTTCATACACAGAGGATATGTTTTTTGTTCCTTCATTTTTCATATTGAAGATTTTTGGTCAGTTCTTTAATATAAGAAATATTACAATTAGTTTGATCAGAAAATAATGCCCACTTTTACAATAATCTTTTATTCCCAAATGAATGAATTTCAACGGTGTTTTAATCAAAGTATCATCTCTGAACATCTATGCATTTCTACTGTCAATTAACGAGGTTATGTCTGTACAATGAAACTAAAAGCTTTAATAGAGTTTCTCATTCTCCTGCAGAATGGAATGATTTATGTGTTTAGTTGATAGAAAAAATAGCAGTCAATGAGTGAGAGATAAGGAGAATACAATGGATGCGGCAAAGTTTTATATCCAAAATCAGTGAACTTCTGCAGTGTCATTCTGGCAATATGTTACTGAGCATTGTCATGAAGCAAATTTGGACCGTGTCTATTGACCATTACATGTCAGATTTTGCTTAAATAAATATTCATTTCATCCACTTGCTGGCAGTAAACTTCTACAATGATTCTCTTGTAGCAGAAAGAATTTCGTATTTTTGTTTGGCGCGTCAATCAATTGACCATTAGGGTTAATGCATATTTTTGCCCAATCAGGATAACTTATCCTATTCAGCCCAGACCATTTTTCTAGGCAGCACCAAATTGGGGAAAGGCTGCCAAACACTCTCTCTTCCTCAGAACTCTTCAAAAAAGACAAACATCTTACTGTCCGCTCTTCAATAGCAGCAGCATCACCACCACCATGAGGAAAGCCATCTAATTTCTGGACCCCTCGCGTCTATTCTCTTGGACCAAGGGATCCCAGTTGAATATGAATTAGATGAATTCATTACGCCACACACAGGAACAACTTTAAGTCGACTCCAGCTTTGGCTGTCAACTGGGATGCAAAATACCACTCCGACACCCAGCCACTTCATCCCTGGGCAACATTTTCTGAAGACATTTACACTTCTCTCTCCAAACGACCAGGACCACACATTCATGGACGACAACAACGTTCCTGTCCTTAACCAGCAAACACGACTTTTATGGCGACCATATCTCACTCACACATTCAACAATGCCTTAACCGTAACGCTGCATATCTCGCTCAAGCATTTAGCTGCTAAAATTCCTTATCAACTCCATAACTAATTCCTTCCTTCCTTCCTACAAGACTTGCAGCATAAATGTAAACCCATTATTCCATTCTGCCATTAAAAAACTATCATAAAAACTTTTCAATATCTCGTCTCTCTCTCTCCTTTATTTTCCAACAACATTTAGCGAGGAAATACCAATGTAACTAAACGTAACAATATTTCTACGCTAAACTCTTGTTAGATTCCAGAAAGCTACAATGGGCAATGCCAATGGAAGACCACCAGAAAGTCACCATAATCTTCTATTCGTACAATTTTGGTTTTAGAAAATGTTTGGATGCTCCATCAGGATCAAGCCATGAAGCCAAGCATTTATGATCATTATAAAGGATACGTTTTTATCACCAGTCACTGTTCGATCAAGAAATGGATCATTTGAGTTCTAAAGAAACAGCATCAAACACATTTCAAAATGCTGAACTCTTGGTCTTTCATTGAGTTTGTATGAAACCCATTTATTGAATTTCTTCACCTAGCCAATTTTCTTGTGATTATCTGGTATTGTTGAAATTGCCTGACACATTTCTCTGACACTTGCATATTGGTTTTGTTCAACCAATGTTTTCAGATGCTGGTCATCAGTTATGGATGGATGTCCTCTGTGATCTTGATCTTCGAGATTCATATCCCCACAACAGAACATCTGAAACCAGCGCCATATCATCCAATTAGAAGTGAATCTTTCACTCCATGCTTTGTTGATATTGACATTGAACTGATAGAAAAAAGTAAATGCATCACTTCTTTTTTCATTTTCATGATTAGGAGTAAAGGTTGAAGAAAAATGTGTCACTGCATTTGTACATTTTGGTACAGTCTCCTAAATTGATGAATAAAAATGATAAACTATATAATTTCCTATTAATAGAAATGTTTGAGAGGAAGATTTGCTATCATATAACTGTGTGCAAATTATTTGTATTAAGAATAATCACTTGAATCTATAATTGTTTCCTGTGGATTATTTGATGTCTGCCCTTTTTATATTTTCCATTACTTCATGAAGAAAAAGATTATGCTCAAATTTTTACCAGAGATTTATATCTCATCTGAAATTCCTACAGTGCCTCTATATTTTCGTTTATCTTTTCCTGGAAGACATCCTGTCTAATTTTCATTTGAATTTTCTGAAATTAAATGAAATTCTGAAAAAAACTCATAGAAAATTAACAAAGAGGACACTTTATTCATCAGAAATGTGGATTTATTTTCTAACTACAACAAAAATGATATGTCCGAGCAGAATTTAAACAGTTTATCCTAAAATCAGTATCTTCCAATAATACATATTAGCAATGAATATAACTTATTTTTTATAACCAAAAAAAACATACCATAAAAAGAATCAAAATTTGACATTACATCATAACTTATCATAGAAGAGGTTATTGGTTGGTTGCCTGGGTTTTATGCATGCCAACCTTTGTACGTTATTTAACTCAAAATCCATTTTTATGCAAATAGTCAGTTCTATTTCAAACAATTCAGTTTAGCATGAGTACACAGTTTAATTGTCAAAAACATTACTATTTCAAGCAATTCCAATTATTCAAACAGTTCTAATTCAGCCAATTCAGTTTAGTATGAATATAGATTTTGTTTACACAGTTAAATGTCAAAACAGTTCTGTATTAAACATTTCAGTTTAGTGTAAGTAGTTTCGATGGCAAAAACAGTTCCATTTCAAACAATTCAGTTTAGCATAAGTACACAGTTTAAATGTAAGTACACAGTTTAATTGTCAAAAACATTTCTATTTCAAGCTATTCAGTTTAATCAAACAGTTCTAATTCAAGCAATTCAGTTTAGCATAAATATGCAGTTTAGTTCTATTTAACCCATAGATAGGGCTTTATCAAGTGCTACCATTCCGGGCCAGAATGGACCTGGGTTGGTTTGGTTTGTCTAATGGCATAGCAACCATTGTAGGTAATTTAATGCCAAAGCCATTCTCCTAGAAGAACAATAGTGGTACTATTTAACCCATAGCTGGGAGGATAAGGAGGTTCATACCTTTCCCAAGGGTATTTGCCCGAAAATGAACGTAATAGCGTGACTGGAGTACGAACTCACTTACTACGATTCCACAGTCCATCGCTTTAACCATTACACCAGAAGGACACCCCCCTAATGGACCTGGGAGCAATGGCAATGAAGGGGTACTTCGCATTTCCCAAAGCCCCAGCACCACTGGAACCTCACCATTAGGGTGTTTTGTATCCTATCCAGAACCCTCATTGGGGGGTGGGGTTCTTACCCCCTATGCAAAGAAGCTGTCAGTGTATTCTACAGCCCCAACCAACTGACTTGGCAAATCATATCAGAGGAATTATCGATCAGATAATGTAATTTGATATAACTTTGAAAATTCACTGAAAACTCAATTTTAAAATGTGAAGAAAATACTACAAATTTAAATAAAATAAACATTCTATTATGATCTGTGACTTATGTAAATTATTATCAATTCAACAGAAGATCCAGCCAAGTCAACTGGGGCCACAGAATGCATTGACTACTTTGAGGAATGCAAAGTACCCCTTTATTGCCATCACTCCCAAGTCCACTATGGCCCAGAGTGGTAGCACCTCATAGAGTCCTATCTATGGGTCAAATAGAACTGTTTGACATTTAAACTGTGAGCAAACAAATGACTTCTGCTAAACTGAATTGCTTGAAATAGAACTGCTTGATCATTTAACTGTGTGGAAACAAATGATTGATGTTTAATTGAATTGTTAGTGATATATAACAATACTTGGAACTGTTTGTTGACTTACATTTACAAATCATATATATCTAATGTATATATATAAACTGGATTTGGTATTAAATAACCTACAAGGGTTGATATGCTGTAAAACCAAAATCAGCTATTAGCTGGGTCTGTAGAATTTGCCAACTGCATCTATGTAGAAAAGTAAGACCCACCACTAATGACTATTCTGGGTAGGACTTTACACTGTATCTCATGGTAAAGCTCTAGTCCTAGAGCTTTGGAGAATGTGGAGTTCCCCTTCATTGTTATTACACCAAGGTCCACTCTAACCCAAAGTGGTTGTACCTGTTTGGGTCCCATCAATTGGTCAAATAGAACTGTTTAATTATTTACTATACTTGAAGTCATTTAACTGTCTTCAAATAGAACTATTAGTATTCGATAGCAATACCTGAAACAAATTAACTGTGTGCAAACAAAAAATAACAATACTTGAAGCCATTTAACTGTCTGCAAATAGAACTATTAGTATTAGAAACTGTTTTACTGTGTGCAAAAAAATTAGCTGTAGCTTATTTAAAATTGTTACCTACAAACAAAGTATATATATATATATATATATGTGTGTGTGTGCGTGTAAACAGGATTTAGCATTAAATAACATACAAGGGTTGATATGCAGTAAAACCCAACCAACCAAACCCTCAGCATAAGATATATATATATCAAGTCCTTGAAGCTTTGATAATTTATCGGTTGTTCTATATAATAAAGTTTGTCTTCATCAATAAAAGAAGGGGTATGAAATAAGAGGTCATTTTTAGATTTACTACAGTTTTGATTGTTCAGGAAAAAGTCTCTCAAGGGAATTTGTTGATTAGAAAATGTTTAATCTTCTCTTATGGGATGCCTTTT
The DNA here is from genome assembly GCA_963585895.1 of Sepioteuthis lessoniana. NCBI lineage: Eukaryota > Metazoa > Mollusca > Cephalopoda > Myopsida > Loliginidae > Sepioteuthis > Sepioteuthis lessoniana. The sequence continues at coordinate 11,967,896 of OY757920.1, forward strand.
ATTGGCCTGTTTTCAAGAATTGTATAATGCTAATTCAAAGATTGTTACTTTGAACCAGTAGAAGAGCAAAAGAAAGAAAGCTGAGAAGTTTTTTGGCTTTGTTTCCAACTGTAGGGAGACAATAAATAACTATTTCCCAAAGAGAATGGGCGTGTTTGTTGGGTACCTCATGGGATGTCACATGACAATCTCAGAAAACTATTCTCAACCTTTTTTGCCACGGTTCTTTAAACAGAAGAGACATGTGTCTGATACTGCCAGGGAATGGTAAAGTCACATGGTTATTTGTTATACAGACATAATAACGAGGCAATAACGCATTTCTATATAAAAAATAAAACTACCTCTTCATTAATCGAAAAGTCCAAAATTCTGCAAGTATGAGTGAGTGTGGAGGAATTAGTATTTCTCTAAGATGTAAATCAGAGTGCCAGTTCCACAATATACAACACAATTTGTAGATGAAAGAAAATTGACAAAAACAAGAATGTTAAAAAACAAAAAAATTTACTTTATCAAAACTGGATAAATAACAAATAAAAAGGTAATAATGTTCATAAATTTTGCTATGTATAGAGGCGTGTTTTTGTAAGTCAAAGCAAAAATATTTTTTGTCAAGAATAAAAGAGGTCAACTCGTACTTACATACATGTATATGTGTGCGGGTATGTGTGAGTCCTGTTAAGTCTAAGTCACTTAATCTATTGATCATTCAAGCCCACTGTTAATGTATCTGAGTAGGTCTGACTTTTTTCTTCCACGGCTGCCTAAGTGTTGCCTTTTCCTTTGAACCAAAAAAAATTCTGGGTACTTATACTCTTTGAGTGGATCGAAATAAGATATTTTAAGTTTAGGCGGGTAGATTTTATTTTGGGTCAACTAAAGTTCAAATGTACAGACATATGAGTAAACACAACTTGGGATCTGATCTAACCTATCAGAATCGTAGAAATTACTTATTTTTTGAGATGCCTATTTTTTGGTTCTATGAAAAATTTTTGATCCGTTTTTTCGAGAATGTTTTAATCTCTATGTGTTTGCCAATTGGCTTAAACATATTCTAAGTTAGGGAGTTTTAGATCCTTTTTTTCTAGAATATTCTGATTTACGTTTTCTTAGTTAGTTTAACTAAAAATAAAAAAGTGTGGATCCTATATGAGACAGAGATGAAGGACTCAGACAAGATTTAGACAAAGGCTGACAGAAGGCTACTATATTGACACTTTTCTTAACCACGTTGTGAATCTATATTCAGGGTCTTACATCTTTGGTTCTTTGATGGGAGGTTCTCAGTTGTGGGCCACCGGGAAATGCCCAGCATGCCCCCTCTGGGCATTCACTGACTGCCCTTCTGATTCCGACTCTGACTGACTGACTGACCATTCTATCTGTGGGTACCTGTGTATATATAATTTCATTACGCCTACATGTTCCTTCTGGTTCATGATTCATTGTTCATGGCTTACACCCATGAATTGCTTGTTTTCCGGTAATCACTTTGTTTACACAGGTGCGTCCTACTCCTAAGATCCCCAACTGATGGGTCTATCAAAGATCAATATGCAATATATTTTACTTTCACTCATCAATCAAACTCTTTTCCAATTTTGTACCTCTTCTACGTACTCCTTATACATGAAACAATATCTATATATTTCTATGTCATCTTCTTTGATATGTATATTATGTATGTAGCATTACCTACCCTTAGTATATATATACACACATGCACACACACAGCTAAAGGGTACTATGGTTCCTATGACTGTTAGCAATGCTGCCAGTATAAAAGCTCTCATGCACCAATCATTGTCTTTCTTTCATCTCAACAGCCTGTAAAACACAAACAAACTTACTCATGCCCCCCCCACACACACACTCATGTTTCTTTCACTCATGTACTCATACTTCAACCTTGGCACTGTAGAATACACCGACTGCTTCTTTGCTGAGGGGTAAGCCTCCCCCCCCCACAATGAGTGTCCTGGATATGACACTAAACAATCTGATGATAAGGTTCCAGTAATGTTGGATCTTTGGGGAATACAGAGCACCACTTCATTGCCATCGCTCCCAGGTCCACTCTGGCTTGGAGTGGTAGCACCAGATAGGGCTCTATATAGCTAAACTGAATTGTTTGAATTAGAAATGTTTTTGACAAACTGTGTACTCATGCTAAACTGAATTGTTTGAAATAGAACTGATTATTTGCATAAAAGTGGATTTGGCATTAAATAACCTACAATGGTTGATATGCCATTAACCCAACCAGCTAACCAACCAAGCATATTTCAACCATGCCAATCTGGGTTGCAACTTCACAAGTTACAATTTCACTTTTATTACACATTTCTTTATGCTACAACCAAGAACTGTCTCTTTCTGAGAAGTCTATTCTAGAAATATATTCTCTATACTTTAAACATGCCTACTGGAACAACATCACAAGAACCCTTTTCCTTGAATGCACAACTCTTCTGGGATGAACCTGTTTGTTCTGGATTCCTCAGTACAATAGATATCATCTTGTTCTATTTCTGTTGTTTCTATCTCTGTTTCCATTGAAAATATATTGCGGTGCTTACAAGACATAAGCAACACATATATAAAAGGTTGAGCATTCTTTTATGTCAAAATGCATTTATCTTGCATTTCTTTCTGTTGAGTTTAGTCTTAATATATTACTGATATTGTTATATTTTGACCTTTTGACCCGGCTAAAAATGCCATTCCAAGGTGATGCATCGGAAGGAAGTGACACATTCTAATGGCAGTTATGAGAGGAAATCGCGTGGGTGGAAATTGGCTGATGAAATGGGACGAGGTAAAAAATTCCCATGGTACACTCATAGACTGACGCACCGGAAGAGAGTGACCTGTGAACTGCATGACAGTTATTTCCGCTTGATGACGATCAAAAATGCAATTTCAAAGATTGAGTGGGCGATCGAGTGGGCGTTGAACTATTATATAACTCAGTCAAGACAGAAGTCAAGACAGTTCACGTTGCAGTTGAGTTCGAGTTCCAGTTAGAGCTGGAGACGGAGTTATAGACGAGAAGTGGTAAGGAAAGCCACACTCAGCCGAGGGGGCCTTCGGGAAGCCCTGATGAGTTGGGGTCCAGAGAAGATGTCGATAAGATGGAGTAAAGAAAGCCAGGACCCAGCAGAGTGGACCCCAGGGCCTCCGGTTGAGCATCTGGAGAACAAGAAAGACACAATGCTGACGGCCATAAGTTTGGGGTCAAAATATTTCAGTTATGTTCAGTCTCCAACTCCCTCTCACACGCAAACCTTGAATAACCCTTTTCGAACCCATGCAATAAAGTGAGAGGTAAATATCTTTCTAAAGAAGTCTTCCTGCGTCTGTTTGTTTATTGTGTCGTTATGATATGGCACATGAGAATATAACAATATATTATTACTAATGTTGTTCATTGGTGTCGGGGGTATTGATTAAGTATCTTCTTTACCACCAACCATACTTATACAATGAATGAAACCCTGACTTTTAATATAATCACATATAGTCAATCACTTATAAAAGAAAGATCTTTCATCACTTCAGAACAAAGACTCAGTGAGTGACAAGGAAGACCAGAATAAAAAAAAGTACTAGTTTGAGATACGTTGTTAATCCAAAGGACATGAGTCATACAAATGAAACACTGATTTTTAATATAGCATCCTTACTTAATAAAAGAAATCCGAAAAATGCCAATGCCCAGAAACTTAAGAAAGCCCTGAGAGGAATAATACAAAGATAGATATGTTACATAGCCAGGTCCAAAAATATATGACCAAGATACGAACACGTGAAATAGACATATCTTCATAGAATGTTCATACCCTTGTAGGAATCCGAAAAAACACGAAATTGGTTCAGGTACGAAACTTTTTATTACCTTTTTGAGTTTAAGGTTTTTCGACATGAGACACAATTTCTTTCTATGCTGACTTTTCCATCTGACCCCACCACGTGCGGCACATTTCGTAGACCCCAACTGGTCTCGCCTCGGCGAGCTCCGAAAATTGTCTACCTTCTTCTAGTGTCGAATCTCAACTAACTGCTTTTTTTCAAATCCCCAAAATCCTCAGCGCCTCCGGGCATGACGTCCTTCATGTCCCCGGTCACATTTCCTATCTGGGGTTTTTATTGTGACATCTCTGATTGTCACATCCACCCCACGCGCGATGAACACCTGGACTCAATGTGAGCACCTAACTAACCCATGCACTAAGCGAAAGGTTCTCAGCCTAACTAAACTGAAAGGCAAGATATATAAAACAAAATCCCTCCACAATTACATTACAGATAATCATGAATACCATGCCAGACAGTAAATGAAATGAGCAGAAGAGCACTTCCAGAGCAAAACTAAAAGCTGCCAGCCAAGAAGAAAGAATACTGAAGTGGAAAGAACATTTTAAGAATCTGCTTGGAAACACCCCTAAAGTCACCCACAAAACTTACCACAAAAATTGATAATAGCCAAGTAGACATCAAACTAAGATAGTTTACAGAAGGAGAACTTAATGTATGGTTTGGTTTGGTTTGGTTTTATGGCATATCAACCTTTATAGGTTATTTAACGCCAAATCCATTTTTATGTAAATAATCTGTTCTATTCAAAACAGTTCAGTTTAGCATAAGTACACAGTTTAATTGTCAAAAGCATTTCCATTTCAAACTATTCAAGTAGTTATATGTAATAATTCAGTTAAGTGTAAATACAGTTTTAATGTTGAAAAACAGTTCTATTTGAAATAATTCAGTTAAGCATAAACACGCAGTTTAAGTGTAAGAATGGTTTAATTGTCAAAAACGTTTCTATTTCAAGCTATTCAGTTTACTCAATTCATTTTAGCATAAGTATGCTGTTAGTTCTGTTTAACCCATAGATAGGGCCCTATCAGGTGCTACCACTCCGGGCCAGAGTGGACCTGGGAGCGATGGCAATGAAGGGGTACTCCGCATTCCCCAATCTCACCATCAGATTGTTTAGTGTCATATGCAGGACACTCGTTAGGGGTGTCTTACCCCTCTGCAGAGGTGCAGTCAGTGTATTCTACAGTCCCAGCTGACTGAGCAAAGAACTTAATGTAGTACTGACAAAAATTAGTAGAAATTTATACATATAAGAACATTTAATTACATAATATACTTACTAATGGTATTAAGAAGAAAGAATATACAAATGTGTCTCAACAGTTATAAATATACACATATTGTTCCATGAAAAAGCAGTATATGAAAGGGATAAGAAATGGAAAAGGGCTTACTTGAAAAATGTTAATATTGCTATGTGGGCTCTACTGTTTACTGGTAAGTGCAGAGACAATGTCTCCACTGCTCAAAAAACAGAGACAGAAGTGGTCAAGAATGAGTTTCTAGGGGTGTTGTGTGGCATTCCACACATTTCCCCAATGGACACATTATTCTCTAAAGAGAATAGTTACTTATTTTCTTCCAAGCAGGTATTTATGAAACTTAGTTAAGTCTAGAGAAGACCAAAAATGTAAAAAAAAAGCCAATAGGGAACAAACTCATTGAACAATAAATTATGATTAATGGTCTTCAACTAGAAAGAATATTAAAAATGTTGATAGCCCCATCAGATTAAATCCTGTTTGAATTCTCCTGAATCTGATCTAAAGGAGTAATCTCCTCTTGACTAAGACATATTTGGTTATACTTATAAGGAGATATTCCTAAGATGATAAAACAAACAGTGGCTTTGTGCCAGACTAAACAAAGCTTAGTAAATAACAAATTAGTTATCATTCAGAAGCCCAGACCATCTGCCAAGTTTTATTACAGTTATTTTTTATATAAAAAAATAATAAAAGAACATCTTTTAAATTGACAAGATTCTTTTGTAGCTGTTTAAGAAAATCTGGTCATTTTTCATCGTTTTTTTTTATTAGTAAAATTCATTCCAAGAGTTGTTCAGTTTTTGTTGTTAGGACATTTCAGTCAATCCATTCTCCAACCATCATCGGGTACACAATCTGTAAAAAAAAAATAATCAAATTAAAAACAAGTGGCAAACAAAAAAGAAATCAAGGCTAATATGCCAACCATCTTGATTCATTCACAGCAATATGAGCCACACATATGATATTATTCTTATATGCTAATTTGATTCCATATTTATACTTAGAGATACTCTGCGACTCCCTTCTAACTGAGCAAAAAAAAAAAGGTCATACCATACTGAATTCTACACTGGTTTGATTTAAATCTATTTTTATAAAAAAAAGAAAGTTTTCTATTTCTTAGTGGATTTTAAACTGCAGAAAGTCTTTGGATCGTTCAGTGAAAATGCAGAAACTATAAAAAACAGCATATTGGTTGGATAGTTGTTTTTATATCCAATTGAGATACAGACATCAGGAAATTCTCTGATCTTCTACTTTGAGTGCTGTAAGAAAACACTATTAAATGCATTAATAAATGACAGGAAATTGATCCTAAAGTGGCTGAAATCATATTTTATCTTAAGGAAGTCGATCATTGTAATTTAGTTTAGTAAATATGCAGAAATAATGACAAGATTATAATTGAAAATAAATCACAACATTAAGAAAAACAAAGATATTCAATAAAAATTCAGTTCATTTTCAATATGATTTGTTCACCACATTTTCAACTTGAAAAAATCGAAAAAGGTTCTTGAATTAAAAAAAAAAAAAAGCTGTTAGCCTTGATGTAGCTTTAGAATCAACAATATACTCAGATCAGTGGTTCTAATTATTTAGTCCATAACGTCCAAGATTATTGTCTTTAACAATTCTTTGGTTTTGCAGATTTTCTGGTTTGTTTACTTCTTAACAACAACTTAGATGTAGTAGCCCTGGGGATCCAAGTCGGAAATGCTAAGAGACCAAACCACATTAAGGATAACATGATTGTAAAAATTCTTGACTAGACACTCCAAGGTTACGCAGGCCATGTTAGGGAGAGAACAGAATCTTCTACCTGGTGTCTCTATCCATCACACATCTGATAGTAGACCCTACCAACATGAGCTGCTCAGTAGTGACCCTCATCAAAATGTTGGGTTTGTGGTTTACAATATCCTGAGCTTACAACTAAAATTATATGACTTCTGATCATTTAGAATGTTTCTTTTCCTTTGCCAAAGATGACATTTTCTCACTAGAGGTCTACCGCTCATTATTTGAGCACAAAGGACCTAGCCACATTTAAAAACCTAGCTATTTTCAAGTCACTAGGATTTGTGGTTAATGACACAAGCACCTTTTCACTTTCTATGTCAGATTAGAAGCTAACATGTTATTGCCCAGTCAGTTGGAGCGGTAAAATACACTGACTGCACCTTTCCAGAGGGGTAAGAACCCCTAATGAGTGTCCAAGATATGACACTAAACAATCTGATGGTGAAGTTCCAGTGATGCTGGAACTTTGAGGAATATGGAGTACACCTTCTTTGCCATCCCTCCCAGGTCCACTCTGGCCTGGAATGTTAGCATTTGATAGGGTCCTATCTATGGGTCAAATAGAACTAAACTGCATACATATGCTAAACTGAATTGTTTGAAATAAAACTGTTTATTTGTATGAAAATGGATTTGGCATTAAATAACCAAAAAGGTTGATATACCATTAAACCCAAACAAACAAGCAAACATGTTAATGTCCTTAATACATCTAAAAGAGCAATGAGAATGTCAATTAGTTTTGGTTTGGTCTGATGGTACATCAGCAATCATAGGTTATTTAATGCCAAATCCATTTTAATACATATAAACAGTTCTATTTCAAACTATTCAATTTAGTATAAGTACGCAGTTTTAAAGTCAAAATAGTTCTATTTCAAGCAATTCAGTTTAGCATAAGTTCAGTTTTTTGTTTAAACACAGTTAAATATTAAAAACAGTTCTATTTCAAACAGTTTAGTTCAGCATAAGTACACAGTTTAGATATCAAAATATTTATTTTTCAAGCAATTCAGTTTATCATAAGTGCACTGTTTAAATGTCAAAAACAGTTCTATTCCTAAGAATTCAGTTTAACATAAGTATACTATTTAGTTCTATTTGACCCATAGGTAGGACCCTATCAGGTGCTACCACTCCAGGTCAGAGTGGACCTGGGAGCAATGGCAACAAAGGAGTACCCCGCCTTCCCCAAAGCTCCAACATTACTGGAACCTCACCATCAGATTGTTTAGTGTCATAAACAGGACACTCATTTGCGGAGTTTTACCCCTCTGCAGAGATGCAATCTGTGTATACTGCAGCCTCAGCTGGCTGGGTCATGGGAATGTCAAGATTTGGCATGTTGATATTGTTGGTCTAGTGGGTAGAGTGTTCACCAATGGTCTGGGAGACCTGGGTTCAATCCCAGGTCGCATCATACCAAAGACTTAAAAAAATGGTACTTGATACCTTCTTGCTTAACACTCGGAAATATATGGTACATATCAAGGGTAAAGTGAAGCAATCCAGGGAGAGGAGTAGCGCCCTCCTCTGCACTGCAGTGTAGTAGCTATTGTAAAGGGAGTCTTCTGGTTGCCCTTGACTATGGTCGCCAACTTTACTTACTTTAGTTCATCTTCAAGTTATGGTTTAATAAAGGTGTCTTTTCAGAGAACTTGAATGCACTTTATTTGTTCTTATTTATTAATATTCCTTTTGATCTTGTAGTTTAATCCATATAAAAGGTGTCCTGCATTAATACATTGGCTCGGAAAACATTGATATTGCATCTAAGTATGAACTGTTTACTTGTTTAAAGTGATATCATAAAGATATATCATATTCAAAGTAGACTAGAGACAACTATAAGAAAGCAGGTATTCTTTTGATAAATAGCTTAGTTGATGTTAGTTAAAACTAGCACTTTTTCTTTTTTTATGAGAGTGTCTATTATTTATTTCTATCTTAGTGATTTATCATTGCCTTCTTCTAAACTAAAGAGTCTACCAACAATAATGACTTTACAAGATTTTATGAGATTTTTAAAAAATACAAAAGACCAAAACATATAAGAATTTGAAAAAAGTTTTTGCAAAATTAAAATGAAATCTTCTCTAAAACCTAAAAACAATTTGTTAGATATATAATTGTAAATAAGTTATTTATATTAGATAGGAATACTTGAAACCATATATTTGTGTAGAAATTTTTAGTATTTGATAGGAATACTTGAAACCATATAATTCCATGCACAAAATAACTTCAGCATTAAATCACCAAGTATCTAATAGAATATTAAATAGGTTCTAGATATATTCTTATACTTTTTAAAAATTAAGACTGGTTGCTCGAAAATAATCAGTCTTAAGATTTTGCACTAATTATAAGAACTTGATTAAGTAATGAAATAAAATCTAGAAAATATCCTGTTTTTTACAGTTAACAAAAACAAATTAGCCTACCTAGGACAATGGTGCCTAAGTCTCTTTCAATGCATATATACACTTATTCCATCATTCTTAGTACTATACAAAATAGTCTGCAAAATTCTCTTTAGGGATCATCATCAGCTGCTTTCTCATAATTTCATTAATCTCATCTTTAGTATTTCAATAGCAATTTTTACTTTGGGAAAAGCCAAAAGTCACCGGGAGCACATCTGGAGGGAAATAGTATCAGTGTTGTATTGTATACTAAAAGAAGTTAGCGACCATAGTCGAGGGTGACCCGAAGGCTCCCTTTTCGATAGCTACTACACCAAGGTGTAGGGGAGGGCGCTACTCCATTCCCAGGATTGCTCCACTTTACCCTTGAACCGTACCTTATAATGCTGAGTGTTAAGCAAGGTGGTATCAAGTTCCATTTTTAAAGTCTTTGGTATGACTCGACCTGGGATTGAACCCAAGTCTCCCGGGCCACTGGCGAACACTCTAACCGCTGGGCCAATTATACATGGGAACATAATCAACTGATAATGACGACTTCACATTACAAACAAATACACTTCTTTATAAAAATATAAATCTCTCACACTTTATTTTCAAAAAGGTGATGTTTGTTGTGAGTGAGAAATGAGTGGAGACAAGGACGGACTACTATACTGACCCAAGTTCTTCCTCGCCTATAGCAGCTCTTTTTCGCATCTTGGCTTGGGTTGCTCAACCGGGGTTCACTAAGGGCCCAAAGCCCTCGGTCTGCAGCTGGTTCTCACTTCGGCATTCTGTCTCCAACTGACTCAAACTGCCCCGGCACCTGGTTATATTATTTTCTAACGCCCACCTGCTTCCGCTGTTCTTCCGCTTATTTATACAGGTGCATCTTTTGATTGACGTCTCAGTCGAGGGTCAATAGATAACATCAGTGTAATGTGATTTTTTGACAAAAATCTCTTTAAAGAACATGAAAAATCAACTCACTTGGTCATTCTAAATATAAGTCACACAGTACGCAAACTCATTTAATCACATGTCACTGCTGACTTAGTTGCCTATTGGAGAAAGACGTAAACTTGAAAGAATAACATTTTATCTTTAAAAAATATATAAAAATAAGCATGTAAGTCTGAAAAAATTTTTTGTATCGAAATAACAACATCTCATCTCAAAAACTTAAATAGAAATTCAAATTAAATCTTTCATTTTAAATTTTTACAAACTTCCCAAAAGACACAGTCATATTGTAAATACTCATAAACACTAAGCAAATAAAACCTGCAAAAATTATTTCCGTTTTCACATGTTTGAACAAAAGTTGTAATGTTTAGCCTTATAGTTGTTAATTTGATTACATAAATTCCTAACAGTTTTGACAATGGAGTTGATTTTAATTCAATTTGCATATTACATTTAAAACATCAAAATTAAATCATAGCTGAATAAACAGTATAAGTGAAAAATCTTCCTTCTTAATTTCAATAATATCTTTTTATGTTCGATTCTATTTCTATTTGTCTTTAGAAATTTGTAATAATTATTATTTGATTTATAAGTTGTATATAAAACACAGCAAGCATCTCATGACATCAACGTGCTAAGCAAATATGTAAATTTAATACAAAGACTAGGTGGACTCTGAGAAATTTCATGGGTATTGACGACAAAGATTATTCATTGTTTTATCTATTCATTTTCAGCCCTTTGACAGTATCTTATTTTGTTCCAAATCCTTTCCAATATTGCCTGTTCTTCTCTCACCTTTTGCCTATATCCTCCCATTCTCTCCCTTATCCCTTTTAATCATACTTTATCTAAATGTTTTCAACTGTATCCTCTCTTTTATCTTTTGTTCTTTTTTCTCCATAAATAATTTTAATCTATCATTATTTTTAAACCTATCCAAGAATTAGAGGAAATTCTATTCAGATTATTGTATATAGAAGAACTTACCAATCTGTACCAAGAAATACAATGTGAAATTGAGAACCATGTTTTCACATAATTTATGGTAGAGGGGAGCTTACCTTTTTTTTTCTATTCTTCTTTTCAAAAATTCTTAAACAATTTTGTAAGATTAATTTTTTAGAATAAAAATTATATATCTTTTATAAAATGTGAAATAACAATAAAATTTTTTCCAAAAATGAGGATTTTTTTGTAGCTGTAAATGCTGACCGTGTATAATTACAGCAGACTTGTTAAGGGTCATCTTCCTTTTTTTCTTATGTCCCAATATGAGTAAAAAAAAAAAAAAAATACTTATCAAGACCATGTTATGAAGCTGGCAAAAGAAAGACACAGGGAAACACAAAAAGGGTTGGTAGAAAAACATATATATTCAAGTAACAGAAAAACAAGATACAAGTGAACCGAGTTAAACAGTAATTAGTTAATAGGAAGCTGAGAGTTTGGTTTGGTTTGGTTTGGTTTCTTTATTTAATGGCATATCAATCATTGTAGGTTATTTAATGCCAAAGCCATTCTGCTAGAAGAATATAATGTATATATATATATATATATATATGTGTTTGGTTTGGTTTCTTTGTTTAATGGCATATCAACCTTTGTAGGTTATTTAATGCCAAAGCCATTCTCTTGGAAGAACAGTAGTGGTACTATTTAACCCATAGCTGGGAGGATAAGGGGGTTCGTACCTTTCCCAAGGGTATTTGCCCGAAAGTGAACGTAATAGCATGACTGGAATACAAACTCGCTTACTACGATTCCGCAGTCCATCGAAGCTGAGAGTTCAGTGGGTTAGTGCCTATCAGTCCACTATGCAAGTGGTATTATATGTGATTGTGTCACGTGGGTCTGGTTAACTCCTCTGACACTCCATTGACGTGTATTTAGGAAGGAGGGCAAGTCTATTATGTAGGGAGTACAACAGACCACCAATAGGAGAAATTTAAGGAGATTAAAATTCATTTTTGGTGTGGAAACATTAATAGAAAATGTTTTATAATGTTTAAAACTATTCCTCGCTGCCACTTTTATAATGTTCTATGAGAAGGGGCAGACTTTAGCCGACACTTTATAATCTTTTCACTCTTGTACAATGCTGAAAAACTTGGTATGGAATCCTTATGCAATACTGACTCACAATGCTACATTTCACCACACATGCACACACTTCATCAGACATCTGTCTGATTGATTTTTATATGTATAAACAGGATTTGGCATTAAATAACCTATAATGGTTGATATGCCATAAAACCCAACCAAACCAAATCATAGATATTTAATATATATGTGTATAAAGAGGATTTGGCATTAAATAACCTACAATGGTTGATATGCCATAAAACCCAACCTAACCAAATCATAGATATTTTATATATATGTATAAAGAGGATTTGGCATTAAATAACCTACAATGGTTGATATGCCATAAAACCCAACCAAACCAAATCATATGTATTTAATATATATGTGTATAAAGAGGATTTGGCATTAAATAACCTACAATGGTTGATATGCCATAAAACCCAACCAAACTAAATCATATATATTTAATATATATATATGTATAAAGAGGTTTTGGCATTAAATAACCAACAATGGTTGATATGCCATTTAACCAAATCTAAGAATAGTTACTTGAAGCTATCATTGTTTACAAATCATTATCATATTAGTTACTTGAAACAATATTTCTAGTTCTGTGGTCTCCGTAGCACAATCCATTTCAACAGTTGTGTTTGTTGGCTGGAGATCCATGTTCAAACCACACAGGTCACTGTCAGCACATTCTTAAAGATAACCAAATGATACAATCTAGAAATCATTTTGTCTCTCCTAATACCTAATCCTTTTAATTCTTTTTCATTCTTCTTTCTGATAAAAAAATATCAAAGTTACTATTCCCAGATTCTTTAAAACTAACAAAGCTGAAATTATTTGTCTTAAACATTTCACAAAATAAAGTATCAGTATTGAAAGATAATTACTGACACCGACTACGCCAATGACAGAGTGCTTCTGGCAAATAAACCAGCCCAAGCCGAAAGCCTGCTACATAGTCTGGAATGAGCAGCTGCAGGCATAGGCCTCCATGTCAATGCACATAAGACAGAATATATGTACTTTAATCAAAGAGGAAACATCTCCACACTAAATGGTAGCTCTCTAAAACTTATAGACAAGTTCACCTACCTAGGAAGCAGTGTCTCATTAACCAAGACTGACATCAACACGCGACTAGCAAAGGCATGGACAGCTATTGATAGGCTATTGGTCATATGGAAGTCAGACTGACTATATGGATGCACTATGTGGATGCTAACAAAACGTATGGAGGAAAAGTTTGACGGCCACAACAAAAGAATGCTGTGAGCAATATTGAACAAGTCATGGAGGCAGCACCCCACAAAGCAGCAGATAAATAAGGAATTGCACAGATCCATACACACCATCATGAATGAATCCATGATGGCTGTTGATGGATCATTTGGAAGGAATAGCCAGATGAAGCCTTAATGCAGGGGATGCCCTTCTCATATTTCATGTCATCTGTGTGCGAGATGGTTATTATTCCTTATCCATTGACACATTTTAATTTTTTCTCCTGCTAGATGTCTAGCCACCGTACTAATCAATTGCTATTTTAGCAAAACGTAGGATACACCAACTGTTTCCCTTGCTGATAGGAGTGTTCTGGGTATAACACTAAACTGCATCTGATGGTGAGATTCCAGTTTGGGAGATCTGGGGAGTATTGCATACTCCTGCATTGCCATTACTCCAAGCACAACTCTGAACTGGATCGTCCCATCTATGAGTCGAATAGATCTGTTTACAAATTAATTGTATAAGATAGGAATACTTGCTATCAAATAACTGTGTGCAAATCATTTGTATTTGAAATAGCTACTTGAAGCTATTATTGTTTACCAAGGATTATTATTATAAGTAACTTGAAACTATATAACTGTGCGCAAATAAATTATTGTAAAATAGATATCATTAGTTGAAATCATATAATTGTATATAGATTATTATTATTTGATAAGAATACTTGAAACCATACACCTGTGTGCAAATAGTTTGTATTAGGAATACTTGATGTCATATAGCTGTATGCAAGCAGGTGATTGTAGACAAATAAAAAAAGTCTAATTTTTAAATAAATATTATGAAATATTGAAAATATAGTTACTGTAATGAATCAAATTTTGGCATTAAATAACTCATAGTGAGTTGATATGCCATTAAACAAATAAGCCAAACAATCCTCATCAAGTAAGCCAATTATAGAGCAGGTAGTACTGGGTTACATGGTACCAATAACATTCTTTAATTGTCCTGATGTAAGTTAGGTAATCAGTATTTGACAGGGATGTTTGGTTAATACTTAAAGTATGCCAGTGTTTAATTACTTTCTTTACTGAAAGTTTTCAAGAAAAAATATTAAAAAATTAACAGATTTTTTTTTAATTTGTTTATAAATTGCCCAGGGGCGGGGGGAATAATAAATTCATTAAAACAAATATATAAGTATAAATAAACTTATTAAACAAAACAAATTTAGTAAATTAGATTATTATTTTTTATGAACAATATTTGCAAAAAATAAACCTGTCAGAAATGAAATTTTAGGTTGATGAAATTTTCAAAATATAGTGATAAAAAACCTTCATTTGCATACTTCTCTTAACAGGTCACTATTTCCATGCAAATACCATGAAGGTCTTATTTGGGAATGTCCACATGGGTAATGTTTTGTCATTCTTGAAAGAGACCGGGTTGTACCAGAAAATATAGGCTTGGTCACAATCTTGAAAACACAACAAACTAATCAACTGATAGCAAATTATTGCTGAATAGAAATACCATTATGTTAGTGTTAGTAGAAATAGTAGTGAGAAATAAAAAAAAAATCATCTCTAAATAAACTAATGTCATATAGAAATACTTGAAAATATTTACTCGTATGTGAGTAAATGAGTCGTTTGGTTTTAATATGGTGTCATCAAATTGTGTGTTTAGAAACCGTACATATGTGTAAACAAGCTTTGGCATTAAATAACCTATTGAGGTTGATATGCCATTAAACCCAACCAACCAACCATCTTAACAGATCAAAGCTATGTTTTAAAAAGCCAAGGTCATTATCAGTTTCAGAGCAGAAAATAACTTTATTTGAATAAATAAGCAATTTAATTATCAAAGCTATTGTAGCTGGAGCTATATAATTGTTATGATAATTTACCCACGCATGCATGTACTCCAAACTATAAATAGCAGCAGGTATTGCTCTAAGGTAGAAGGCAGTATTCCAGCAGACAGCCCTGGCAGTCGGACCAAAACAGTCTTGCTGGTAACCCTCTCATTTGTATATGTTGTATTACTATTCTTTGTTAATATATTTAACTCAATTCCTTTCTTGTGTCTTTCTTTCTGGCCCCTAACAAGATCACAACAATAATGTCGAGTGAAGATTACAATCTGGATCTATGAAGAGATGGTACTTCTGTAGCATTATTATTTAGTACTGGAATCATTTTGTCATTGGGGTTTCAATTTATATATTTCGTCCAATGAGAATGACTGATGCCATTCTGCCCTGGTGACCTCCCCGGGCAATATAAAAGGCTGTGTATTGCTCCCTTGTCCTCTCTTCTTCACTGACTCTTCTTGACAATTCCAGCAGTAGTAACAGACCATCACAACATGAGATGAGCACATTCAACTTTTGGGCCAGTGTTCCTTTAGGAGTTCATTCTTTCATCATTTATTCATCCCTCCTAGACCCACTGGTCCTCAAAACTTCATGGTTAGATGTTTAATTCCGGCTCTATCATTTGCAACTGTTTTCTTCCATGTACAAATTCCCAGTACAAGGGTTATCTTTCTGGCTGTCATTAAACTTCTTGAAACTCATCAATATTTTCTCATCCACATTCCTGTATTTCCTTTCTTCATAATATAACAGGGTGGACTACAATTTGCCCTGTTGCTAAACTTCTATAAGTAAATAAGCAGTTTTGAGTTTCTTGTGTTTTATAGACAATCAACCCTTGTTGGTTATTCAATACCACACTCTGTTTATACAGAATAAATGCAATCATCTTAGGGTACTCTAGCTCAAAAGGTGTGTTCTCATGGTGTAATGGTTAAAGAGCTGGACTGCAGAATCATAGTAAGCGAGTTCAAACTCCAGTCTCGCTGTTATGTTCACTTTTGGACAAATACCCTTGGAAAAGGTATGAACCCCCTTATCCTCCCAGTTAGGGGTTAAATAGTACCACTACTGTTCTTTTAGAAGGATGGATTTGGCATTAGATAACTTACAAAGGTTGGTATGCCATTAAAAAAAAAGAATATGAGGATCATTAAATAAGTTTCCCGACTTTTTTTGTATGAGCACTTTTATTGATAGTACACACATGAAACTCTAGTCCCCTTCAAAGTAATCTCCTTCGGCTGCAATGCACTTGTTGTACCGATACAACAACTTCTGGAAGGTCCCATGGAAATCCCATGTGAGCGTGTCAATGACCTTCATCACAGCCTCTTTCATCTCCTCAATTGTCTCATGATGACAGCCTCTGAGCTTAGGGAATAAGTAAAAGTCACAGGGAGTAAGGTCTGGACTATAGGGAGGCTGAGGAACTGTCTTGGCTCCTATCTTGGTCAAATAGTCTGACAAGGATGGAGTTGTGGACTGGTACACTGTCCTGCTGGAAATGCCACTGACCCGATTTGAAGAGTGCTGGCCTCTTCCAA
The DNA here is from genome assembly GCA_963585895.1 of Sepioteuthis lessoniana. Classification (NCBI taxonomy): domain Eukaryota; kingdom Metazoa; phylum Mollusca; class Cephalopoda; order Myopsida; family Loliginidae; genus Sepioteuthis; species Sepioteuthis lessoniana. Next base: position 11,985,006 of record OY757920.1, read on the forward strand.
CGGAATCTCTTCCTTAATTCCCTTAAAAGCAGTCTAAAGCATTCCATACGTTTCTGTGGCATTTTTTCCAAGTTTAAAACAGAATTTTATTGCATATTGTTCTTCCTCACGTCCAGATTGCATTTTTGAAATTCACCAGCTGTGACAATCAGGCTTTAGTAGGGTGTATTCCAATTGCTGCTGTAGCTGTTGATTTGAAGCTGAAATCATAAATATTGGTCAGTCATCTCATAAGATGTATAGCAATAACATACTGAATCTTTAAGAGTCTACAACAATTTTAAATGTCTGTACAAAAAAAGTCTGGAAACTTATTGAAGGCATCATATATATAAAATAAGCTGTTATCACATTTCCTCGTGTTAGCTTTATTACTAAAAGGAATGAATGAACAAATTGTTTTAAAAACTTAATGAAGCCTACATGAGAATGTGAGATAACAGTTTATTTTAGGTCTTATCCTTTTCTACTGGCTTGTATTTTAGCAGTTTCTTGATTTTAAGAAAAACGTTTTTTGAATGATTTGTTCCCACACTCACACACACACACACACACACACATATATATATATATATATATATATATATAATGAGAATTTTAGAAATATATAGATATTTTAAAGTTATCTTCTCAGTTAATTTTTGACTTGTTACTTATTTCTATGTCTCTTGACTGAAATATCTGAAAAGATCTTATGGCCAAGAAATAATTTGAATAGAGTGAATGAGTAATACAAAAAAATTCCTTCCAGTTGCATCTTTTTAATATTGAAAACATTTTCTTCTCTTCTTTCTTTGTGCCTGATAAAATCTCTGAAAGTATTGTTGTTCTAAAAAGACATTACTATAGATATTTTAATGCCAACCTCCCTTGTAGATAACAGTAATGTGTTACCATTGTCAAATAAGGAAACGGTTTGGGAAATAATGTTATATATTTCCTGGATTCTTAGTTTCTTCATCTGGCTTTTCCCTTTCATAAATATAAGCAAGTATTTTTGCTTTTAGTCTCTGATAATTTTGTCTCTTTAGCTTTCTATTTAAGTTTCTTGAATTTTTAATTGGCTTCCTTTAGGTAGAAGATATTTGAGATTGATATTTTTTGTATATCATTTAAACTTTTTTTATCGCCCATTGCTACGTTATTTCAGGTTGTAGTTGTTCTATATTATTTTCACACTTATTATGAATCATATATGGAAGTCAGTGTCTGCATTAGTCTAAATTTGCCACTTTTCATCCCCAACTGAAATAACTATTCTTGTTCTGTTTTGCTACAATATTAACCTTTTACATATTCTGCTGATTCAGCTCATATATATTGTTTCAAAGTTTCCCTCAAATCACTATAACAATTGTACCTTAAAGAATGCATTTTTAGAATAAACTGACATTAACTTAAACTGAAATAAGCATTTCCAGTTACCTCCCTTGATTTTTAATTATTTATAGATGGCATCGGACAGAACCTAAGAAATCAAACGTCTTTTTTACATTGCTTTAGAAGTAATTTTTATTTGTTTTTCCTTTATCCAGAAGGCATGGTGCTTTATCTGAATTTTTTTGTAATTATTTCATATATTAGTTCTATTTTGTAATTAGTTATAACCAGTAGTGGGATTAACAAATTTTAAAAACAAGTTTTCTCAATGCAGGTCTCACTAGCAAATAGGTTCTCTCTCAACCACTGTCTCTAGTAGCAAACAGTGCCAGTTCAATCAATATACGCACAAAGTTTGATCTTTGGGTTGCCACATTCTACAGTCTAGCAGGGGAAATTATTCATTTTAGTTATTTTCCCAACTTAAAAAGATGTCATCATAAATAAAAGATTGAGAAGCCCCATTTTAAGCTAAAAACTGGTTCTCCAGATTAATGAAATTACAAATACATGTTCCTATGAATCGGTACAAACTTGCAGAATCCCATTACTGGTTTGGTTGGATTGTTTGGGTTTTATGGCATATCAACCTTTGTAGGTTATTTAATGCCAAATCCATTTTTATCAAAATAGTTCTATTTCAAACAGTTCAGTTTAGGATAAGTACACAGTTTAAATGTAAGTACAGTTGAATTGTGAAAAACATATCTATTTCAAGCTATTCAGTTTAGTCAAGCAGTTCTAATTCAGCTAATTCAGTTTAGTATAAGTACAGATTTTGTTTACCCAAAGTTAAATGTCAAAACAGTTCTATATTAAACAATTCATTTTAGTGTAAGTAGAGTTTCAATGTCAAAAAACAGTTCCATTTCAAATAATTCAGCTTAGCATAAGCATGCAGTTTAAATGTAAGTACAGTTTAATTGTCAAAAACATTTCTATTTCAAGCTATTCAGTTTAGTCTATTCGGTTTAGCATAAGTATGCCGTTAATTCTATTTAACCCATAGATTGGGCTCTATCAAGTGCTACCACGCCGGGCCAGAGTGGACCTGGGACAGATGGCAATGAAGGGGGCTCTGCATTCTCTAAAGCATTACTGGAACCTCACCATCAGATTGTTTAGTGTCATATCTAGGACACTCACTGGGGGCGGGGTCTTACCCTACTGCAGAGGTGCGGTTGGTGTATTTTACAGCCCCAGCCGACTGGGCAACCCATTACTGGTTATGAAAATTTGAAGAGACCACAATGTACAGTAAAGCAGTATTTTAAATAACAGTACAGTTAAGACGGGGAAGAAAATATGATATTCCTCGCTTTATATTTTAACAGATTGTTGTTATCTATTCAGTTTAGCTTAATTCTGGCACAAGGCCAGAGGTATGAGGCAGAAAATGAAAATTAAATTATGTAATGATTTGCTGGTCTAACCATTACAACATAAAATGCCTGAATAATAAACAAGTTAATAAAAGTAAATACTGGCAAATTTGATTTCTAGAAATTCAATTGCAAACACTTCAGAATTTTATCAATAAATGCAATTTGTTTTGACTCTACTTCCTCGTGTCTTACACTGTAATAAGGAGCAAAGAGAATGCAAATAAATCAATAAATATTTTGCATCTATTTTCAAGACTAAATTAGTGTATGTATTTACCCAACCCCTCTGCCACAAGCAGGATGTGACAAAAGGTCAGTTTTAAGTGGCGTTTAACAGGTTTGAATTCGGAATTTTCTTTTTCCTAGACTAGTTGCCATACCAAGGATAAAGAGGTCTATCTGCCCTACTATTTATCCAACTTCTCTGCCATAAGCAGGATGTGACACAAGGTCAGTTTTAAGTGGCGTTTAACAGGTTTATTCAGAATTAAGCGGAGTTTTAAAAAGTTTATTCAGAATTTTCCTTCTCCAAGGCCACTTGCCATACAAAGGATAAACAGCCCAGTTTGCCCTACTATTTACCCATAGTTGGAAGGAGAATATTATGATGTATATCTTTCCCTCAGGACCCCGGTTGTGCAGCCCATCAGAATGAGGAAGAAGTGCTGCTATAGTCAGAGGAACTGGGGGTCAATATATTGCAGTCTGTTCCGTTTCCAACTCACCTCTCACACATAACCAATATCAACCCTTTCGCAACCCTTTCGAGAATAAAGTGTGAGAGGTATATTTTTCTAAAGAACTGTGTTTGTTCATTCATTATTGTTGATTATGTTTCCGCATGTATATGTATACGTATAGTTGTATCATGGCGATACAACACATACAAGTGTCTATGTTTGATGTTCAAACCAAGTTAAAATCCAAAATTTTGAATGCTAATTTTCAAGTCAAACAGACTTTCTCCACTTAAAAGTGCAACACGATCATCCTAATTCATATTGTCAGCTTTATTTTACCTCAGACAAATTAAAATAAATTTTGTAAATATATTCACAAATAATAATTATGGTTTAATTGATGAGCTTATTATAAGTGCGTTCAATCCTCCTGCTTCATGCCAAAGTTGCCATTTTAGAACAAACTTAGTGGCTGAGGTAGTTGCATATTTCCTATTGGTGTCAAAAATCAGGATTTGAGCCGACATAAAAGCTATTGTTTTGAATGCTGATTTAATTTGTAACAGATTATTGTTATTTATTCAACTGAGCTTAATTCTGGCACAAGGCCAATGGTATGAGGCACAAAGTGAATATTAAACTCTATAATCATCTACTGATCTTCTGCTTGATAGACTGGTGCAATGTAATTTTCATATTCTTATTTTCTCCCATTCAATCATTTGCATACAGTTACATCTCGTTATGATTTGGGGGTGTCCTCATGGTGTAATGGTTAAAGCAACGGACTGCAGAATCATAGTAAGCAAGTTTGTACTCCTGTCGCGCTATTACGTTCACTCTCGGACAAATACCCTTAGGAAAGGTATGAACCCCCTTATCCTCCCAGCTATGGGTTAAATAGTACCACTACTGTTCTTCTAGGAGAATGGCTTTGGCGTTAAATAACTTACAAAGGTTGATATGCCATTAAACGAAGAAATCAATCATCGTTATGATTCATATCTCTTTCATCAAGATTAAAAATTAAGATGGTATATGATCACAAAAGACAACAGCTGAATGCTTACTCAACAGATGTGGTGGTGGTGTTGGTAGTGGTAAGGTTGCATGATTCCTTTTGACCAATCAAAAGTCATCACAAGCAGTGTCCTTGAAGCACATTAATAAACCAAATTTTCTTTTTACTCTTGACAGACTGGGCAGGAAAAACTAATGACTAGGCCTTGGGGCTGGTCACATGGTGAGATATCCCAGCTGTTCAGAAATTACCTATATTGTAAGTCTTGTGTGCATTAACTGAATCCACCATTTCAGGTATACTCACCATTGTGAACCTGCCCAGGCTGATTTCATCTTGAATTCTATTTCAACCGTTTGCACTCAGTCTGCTAAAGACATCTACACTATACAAATACAGATTACATGAACATTCATGTCTCTTTCATCAAAGTCAAAAATAAGGATGGTATATGACCACACAAGACAACAGCTGACTGCTTACTCAACAGATGTGGTAGTTGTGGTGGTGGTTGCATGATTCCTTTTGGCCAATCAAAAGTCATCACAAGCAGTGCCCTTGAAGTACATTAATAAACCAAATTTTCTTTTTCTTCTTTACTGACTGGGCTGGGAAAACTAATGACTAGGTCTTGGGCCTGGTCACACAGTGAGATATCTCCTTCTTGTAATATCATCAGCAAGCACACAGATAAACCACAAATACATACGGAAGACTCTTAACCTAACCAATTACACCCACCACATAGCACCACTAGCTTGTACACATGGTAATTCTCAAATTAGGGTCTATTTACACATAGAATTCCATTCAACAGTCCTGACCATGTAAACATGCAATATCATGACTAAATAGGCATCTTACCCACTGCAGCAAGTACAGCATAAAGACTCTTCATACCTCATCATGACCCCCCCCAATACTGGACTAACACATGTAATCCGTATTGAGTCCATATAAATGGGCAGTATAAGAGTTCTTTACACAGTTATATCCATGTTCACATGTGCCTTTTATTAACCCCCATTATGGTTCTATTTGCAATCAGCTCAATGAAGAACATTCTACTCTTTACAAATTATGTCACCAAAAAAATTGGTCTGAGCCAAACTCTAAAACTGACTTTTATTTTTATTTTCACTACCATGGCAAATAAGAAAACAAGTCTGAGCACTAAATTTCCCTATCAACTGCTACTGCCTTTCCATATAACCATAAGCGCCTCTGAAGCAGAAATGGTTAATTTCTCTAACACTATAGATTATTTGGCAACACAAATGAATAACAAAACTTCTTTTGAACAACACAACAAAGAGAGGTTTATTATCATAGCAGGTGTGAAGGAGTGAGAGTGAGAAAATGTCCCTTTTGGTGTCACTGGTTAGTAAGTTGGTCCTCGGTTTGTAGGAAGTGTGTGTGTGAAGCTGGCAGCAGCATGTTCTTCGGCAATGGGGTTCCAAGTGGAATCAGTAGCAGTGGATGTGAGAGAAGTTTGTTTGGGCTGCTGGCTAATTGCTCTTTGTCCGTTGATTCACTACCCAAAAGGGACTAGAAAAAATAGTTCTTTAGAGGAAGAAGGGATCAATGTGCTCTGCCTGGATTGGTCAATTAGTGGCCGAATCGCTTGGCAGGGGCATTGATTCGCGAAAGGAAATAGATCTGTGGCTGCTACAATAGAATTGCTTGTATATTCCTCATAGATACACTTGTTTGTTATAATTTTTCTACTATCCTGTCAAAAATGTGATACAACATTATCTTCATCAGAACTGCCTTCTCTTCTCTTTGTTTTTCTTCTCCTTTATGAATATTTAAGGTTTCTTCGTTTACTGGCATATCAACCTCCACAGGTTATTTAATGCCTAATCTATCCTTGTAGAAAAACAGTAGTGACGCTATTTAAGGCTTCTTTGTTGAATGGAATATCAACCTTCATGGGTTATTTAATGCCAAAGCCATCCTTGTAGAATAACAGTAGTGATACTATTTAAGGTTTCTTCGTTTACTGGCATATAAACCACCGTGGGTTATTTAATGCCAAAGCCGTCGTTGTAGAAGAACAGTAGTGATACTGTTTAACCCATAGCTTGGGGGATAAGAGAGTTCATGCCTTCTCCAAGGGCATTAGTCTAAAAGTGAACATGATCACACTGCTGGAGTTTGAACTCTCTTACTTCAACGCCACAGTCCAGCACTTTAGCCACTACGCCTGGGTTAAATTTTTAATGAAATATCTTTGTCATTATTGAACTTAACAAGAAATTGAGTTGTTATTCTTTCCTAAACTTTGCTTTGTCTGGCAGGCAGACCTTAGATTATTTACAGTAATTGCTATTTCTAAGTGGTCACCCATCTCAGAAATGAACTGACTTATTACTACTTAACTTTGGTGATCTGACAAAAAACAGTGCTTTCGCTTGACTTGACTCTAAGTTAGAGACTAAGTTGACGTTGGTCCAAAATTTTTGTTAATATTTTTTTTTAGCTCTTTTTTCTTTTTTCATATATATACCCAGCCCCTCTCAATTAGATGTCAAAAAGCAATGTTCTCTGGCAACATGAACTGCTATTTTTGTAAAGTTCACAGAGAAGGGATTCAGATTCCTCTCTATTGATTTTTTTCTTCATTTTTTTTAAGCCTCTACATAAATTCTTTGAGCTGTTAACTTGTTTTTCTGCCATATTTATGTAAATTGAGGGCAGAGGTCACAAATCACAATTTGTAGATAATTTTGTTTTTTGTTGTTTTTGTACATCATTTCACTGCAGTACAATATATCCAAGACGAGGAGAATTTTTTAAATAGATGTTTTCCATTAAGATTCTGTGGTATCAATAATGATTGTAATATGGTTGTTTGGGTTTTATGGCATAAAAAATAGTTCTATTTCAAACAGTTCAGTTTAGGATAAGTACGCAGTTTAAATGTAAGTACATTCCTATTTCAAGCTATTCAGTTTAATCAAGCAGTTATAATTCAGCCAATTCAGTTTAGTATAAGTTCAGATTTTGTTTACACACAGTTAAATGTCAAAACAGTTCTATATTAAACAATTCAGTTTAGTGTAAGTACAGTTTCAATGTCAAAAACAGTTACATTTCAAATAATTCAGTTTATCATAAGCACACAGTTTAAATGTAAGTACAGTTTAATTGTCTAAAACATTTCTATTTCAAGCTATTCAGTTGAGTCAAACAATTCAGTTTAGCATAAGTATGCCGTTAGTTCTATTTAACCCATAGATAGGGCCCTTATCAGGTGCTACCACTCCGGGCCAGAGTGGACCTGGGAGCAATGGCAGTGAAGGGGGGCTCTGCATTCCCTAAAGCCCCTGCATCACTGGAACCTCACCATCAAATTGTTTAGTGTTATATCCAGGACATTCATTGGTGGGGTCTTACTTCTCTTCAGAGGTGCAGTCAGAGTATTCTACAGCCCGAGCCGACTAGGCAATGTAATATGGGAGCAGTATTCAGTATTGATAGGATGTTATGGTGAATGGAATAGTGATGTTTGATTGGGTCAGTGAACTTAACAAGCCAAGTTAGATTTACCTAACAATCAAGACAAACTTCCCCACACACTCTGAATATATTTCTTTTACCTATATGATATGTTGGTTTTCATTTAAAACTTAACTCTCAAAACCCAAGAGACAAATATTTGCACCACTACCTCAAAGTGAATATACCAAGGTAGCCAGAATTCCAACTGGGAATCCAAATTTCTACATCATTAAATATAGCATTTAAGGTTTCATATCATGGTAAATGGAATTGGTGATACAGGATCAAATCCTGGACAAGGCTGTCTCTGTTTCATTTTGGGAAAGGCATAAATCCATCTGTTCTCTCCCAAACTATTGGGAAATAGAGCAGACTGGGTTCTTTAACCTTGATTAAACCACTAGTCTCGGTGGGAGAGGGTCCTCATGCTGTAATTGCTAAAGTACTTGATTGCAGCCTCAAACTAAGCAAGTTCAAACTCCAGTCATGCTATTACATTCCCTTTCAGACTAATATCCAACAGAAAGGCATGAACCCACTTATCCTTCAAGCTATGGGTTAAATATTTTCACAGCTGTTGTACAAGGATAGCTTTGGCATTAAATTACCCAGCAAGGTTGATATGCCATTAAACAAACCAAACCAAACCAACCAGTCTAGGCGATGGAAAACTCTGAATGCAAACCAGCTTTGCTTCACTTAAAAATGGATCTTATGTCACATCCTGTCTGAAGTGGAGAGGTTGGGTAAATACATACATTATTATTGATAAATGAAATGTTGCAATCTGTTATTCAACAGACTATGAAGCTGCTAAATAACAAATTACAATATTTTACATTTTTAGCCATTTTTCAATGAGGAACCCAGGGTAGGTGTACCTATGAGCATGGGAGGAGATCAGGGTTCTAAAGGAAATAGAAAGAAAGAAAAAAATATTTACTGTATTTTATTCTAGGCCACCCATAAAACTTGTTTCAGTTTAATGAAAATTGTTCACATATACAACTTTCTTAGAAGTAATTTACAAAGTTTTTTTTTTTTTTTGCTTAGATGTGGCACAAGGTCATATGAATGGGCACTCAATGAGACTCGAATTCAATCATGTAGATTTGCTTGTCTAGCTTCCTAACCTTTACACCACTAAAGGTTCCCTATACAAATTTCTTTGTAATCTTTTTTTTATTTCATGTCTTGATTTTCTTCTTTTTTTTTCCCTCTATTTCTTCTTTCTACCCCTTTATCATTATCAATCATACTTCACTCTCACCATCCTTATTCATATTTACCCAACCCCTCCGCTCGGGCAGGATATATGACACAAGGTCAATTTTTAAGCAGAGTTTAACAGGTTTGAATTCAGAGTTTTCCTTTTACTAGACTAGTTGCCTTACCAAGGCTGAAGAACCTAGTCTGCCCTACTATTTACCCATAGCTGGAGGGAGAATAATTGGATTCTGAACTTTCCCAAGGGTATTAGTGCTACGTGAAATGCAATCAGTCTTGTCCAGGGTTTGAACTCGTGTCACTGTATCCATTTCCTACGATGATAACCATTACACCACGGGCACCTCTATTACACCATGGGTACCTCTAAACCATTTTTACCAACCCCTCTGCTCAGGCAGGATATGACACAAGGTCAATTTTTAAGCAGAGTTTAACAGGTTTGAATTCAGAGTATTCCTTCTCCTAGACTAGTTGCCTCACCAAGGCTGAAGAACCTAGTCTGCCCTACTACTTACCTATAGCTGGAGGGAGAATAATAGGATTCATACCTTTCCCAAGGGTATTAGTGCTATGTGAAATGCAATCAGTCTTGTCCAGGATTTGAACTTGTATCGCCGTGTCCATTTCCTATGACGATAACCATTACATTGCGAGCACCTCCTTATTATAAGTTGTCATTTACTAGTTTGGCATAAGGCCAGAAATATGGAGCACCATATGAGAATCAAGTTTACTTGCATTTGTCCCCTAGCTTAGCTCTCTATTACACCATTGGAGTTGATCCCACTCTTTGTATATACTGTCTTTTACTAAACTGAGCCTTGTAATATAGTTATAACAAGTTATTCCTCTTGAGTGAAACTCTTCACTGATGTCACTCTAGAGAGAGAAACTAAGGTTCACTCTTTTTCTCCTTGGGGCTTCAGTAAGTATATACGTGTCTTGTACTGCTCTGTAAATAAACTTGAATGTACACAGAATATCACTCTTGTTCTTAATGCATGGCTTGTTGCAGTATATTACACAGTGCCAGGAGTGAAGGAAAAGCATGGACATATTACAACCACCAACGCAAATGACCTGGACCAGCAACATAGAAGAAAATTCTAGGATATGGTTCTGGAAATTTGCAAAAATACGATCTGCACATCAGCTACATTCCAGGAAAGTCTATGCATGCAGCAGATACATTATCGCATGCAGCAATAGCAGATGATATAAGGAACACTGACCTAACTGAGCTTGACATTGAAGATCAGGTAGCAGCCATGATCAAATATGTACCAATTACTGACAGAAAAATGAACAAAATAAAACGAATGACAGCATCCGAACTGACAATGCAAATACTAAAAAATTACATCACTCATGGCTAGCCAGAAACAATTAAAAGCTGCAAAAATGAAATAAAATCCTACTTCAACAATGGAACAGAGTTGGTGCTGTTCTATGACATCATACTGAAAGGAGAATGCATCATAATGACGGCACAATTAAGAACAAATATCCTAGAAAAGATACATGCAGGCCATCATGATCAAGAGAAATGCAGATTCTGAGCCTGAGTATCCATTTTTTGGCTCGGTATAAACAAAGACATTGAGCGGATAGTACAAAAGAGTAAATTGCACATGACCTACAAAGATGCACAACCAAAGCAACCTCTTATTCACCGCCAAATACCACCAACACAACCATGGTAAAAGTTTTTGTAGATCTGCATAGATACAGTAACCGAGATTATCTAATAATAGTGGATAGCTACTCAAACTACCTAGGTCTATACCAAATACGAGATCAAACAAGTAAGGCCGTAATTACAACAATGCAACATAGATTCAGCTGGTTTGCTGTAGCTGAAGAAGTATTCTCAGCCAATGGACTATGTTTTGCATCAGCAGAATATGAACAATTCGCAGCTGCATGGAACTTCAAAAAGAACAACCTCATCACCACTCTACCCACAATTAAATGGACTGGTGGAAAAAAAACTATAAAAACTATAATAAACATACTAAGGAAATGCCAAGACCCATTATTAGGATTACTAATCCATTAAACTAATCCAGATGAACATGGATTATCACCTGCAGAAATATTAATGGAGAGAAAATTAAGAAATAACCTCAAAGAACTAACAAAAAATAGCAACATATGTGTAAGCCTCAAAATGAGAGACAGATAAAAATTCTGTTTCGATAGGCAAGCCACAAGGGAACTGGAATTATTAAAACCGGGTGACCCAGTTCAAATACAAGACCCTATAAAGAAAAGATGGAGTGAGACCAGCATCATAAAAATTGAAGTAACACCATGTTGGGATCTGGTGAAAATACAGAAGATAGACGTGGCAAAAGAAAGTTCATGTACCCCCTCCTCCACAAAACAGTGAGGAAGAGCGCTGCCTACGGTCAGATAGTGAACCTGAACAAGGACCAAATCTTCCCATGGAGAACCAGAGGAATTGAGAAATGCCACTAGGTTCAACAGAGCAAGACAATGCAGGAAAACTGTGATGACCAGCTCGGACAGTGAAACCACCACAAAAAATGGACCTATAAACAGAAATTTAAACTCTGTTATTTTGTTAAGAGACTTTGAAAAAAAACAAAAAAACTCAAGTGTGTAGATGTAATATAGTATTAACAAGTTAGTCTCCTTCAGTGGAACTCTTCACTGATATCACTAGAAACTAAGGTTCCCTCTCTTTCTCCTCACACACAGTTAAATGTCAAAACAGTTCTATCTTAAACAAATCAGTTTAGTGTAAGTATAGTTTCAATGTCAAAAAACAGTTCCATTCAAATAGTTCAGTTTAGCATAAGCCCGCAGTTTAAATGTAAGCATGGTTTAATCGTCAAAAACATCTCTATTTCAAGCTATTCAGTTTAGTCAAACAATTCAGTTTAGCATAAGTTTAGCATAAGTATGCTGTTAGTTCTATTTAAACTATAGATAGGGCCCTATCAGGTGCTACCACTCTGGGCCAGAGTGGACCTGGGAGTGATGATAATGAAGGGGTGCTCCGCATTCCCCGAAGCCCCAGCATCACTGGAACCTCACCATCAGATTGTTTAGTGTCATATCAAGGACTCTTATACCTCTGCAGAGGCACACTCAGTGTATTCTACGACTGGGCAAGCCTAGTTTGGCACAAGGCTAAAAGTATGAAGCACTCAGTAAGACTCAAACTGAGCATTAGTCCATTACCCTAATGAGCTAACCATTACACCATATGAGATGGCTTTACTCCTTTTATAAGTTAAGCTGATCATCCAAATTCCTCAACTAATGTACCTACCCACTTACATTCTTTCGACTGATGACTAAGACAGTTGTTTCAACATATTATCTTTGTCAATTAACTATCACTTTATTGTTATTAAGGCAATATCTTGATATAGTCTATTTACATTTATACGTCATTACAATAGCTCAATTCTTCTATCATCCTATTAACAGGGCTTGAAATATTCAGCCTGCAGAGAGATAGCACCTTCACCTAAATTAAGATGTCTAGTGTGTTAAACTAAAATGCATCCGTTAGTGATGCTCCAGTTCTGGAATTTTAGGGGTCGTGAAATCATTCCTTCATTATTTAACCTAGACGGCTGAGACTGTAGAATATACTGACTGCATCTCTGGGGGTAAGACTCCCCCAATGAGTTTGCTGGAACTTTTTATGAGTATTTTTTTTTCAACACTTGTTATTTTTAGTATTTACATGTTTGTTGTCTCCTCTGCTCCATTTCTTTAGGGGGCCTCTATCAGATGTATTGTTGCTGTCATCTTTATCTGAAATTAGAACCACCAACATTCAAAAGATAACGACTGGATTCTCCATGTTGGCAGTTAAAGGAACACCTGCAAGTTCTAATACTCAGATCTATCACTTGTGTCCCATATTTATTTGTGTTAATATCAGACATTTTTCATGGGTAGTATATTGTGGCTATACCAGAGCTAGGGATTGTTTATTACCTGTGTTCCTGTCAAAGAGATAATATCATACTCTTCCAAAGTAGAAAACCATAAGCATATTACTAGCAAAAATCCAAAAACAATCATATACCCAATACAAACATTAACAATAATTATCAACACAATCCACAAAAGATCAATGCATTTTCAAATGCAAGGTTCAACTTTCTAATTTTTTGACCAGCCCAGTCAGCTGGAGCTGCAGAATACACCAACTGTATCCCTGAAGAGGGGTAAGACCTTGACCCAATGAATATTTTAGATATGACACAAAACAAACTGATTGTGAGGTTCCAGTAATGCTGGAGCTTTGGAAAATGTGGAGTATCCCGTTTATTGCCATTGTTCCCTGGTCCACTCTTGCCCAAGGTAGTAGCCCCTGATAGAGTCTTATGTATGGGTCAAATAGAAATGTTTGATATTTAAACTGAGTGCAAACAAATGACATACGAAATTGAATTGTCAGAAATAGAAATCTCTTCAGCCCCTGTCGGCTGAGGCTGCAGAATACACCAACTGCATCTCTGCAGAGGAGTAAGACTCCCCCATGAGTGTCCTGGATAAAACACTAAACAATCTGATGGTGAGGCTCCAGTAATTCTGGAGCTTTGGGGAATGCAGACTACTTCTTCATTGCCATTACTCCCAAGTCCACTCTTGCTTGTAGTGGTAGCACCTGATAGGGTCCTATTTATGGGTCAAATAGAACTAAACAGTGTACTTATGCTAAACTGAATTGTTTGAAATAGAACTGTTTTTGGCATTTAAATTGTGTACTTATGCTAAACTGAATTGTTTGAAATAGAACTGTTTATATGTATAAAAATGGATTTGGCACTAAATAAACTACAATGGTTGATATGCCATAAAACCAAATCAAACCAAAATTGACAATTTAACTGTGTACAAACAAATGACTGTCTATTTGAATTGTTAGTGATGCATAGTAATACTTGGTACCATTTAACGGTGTGCAAACAAATGAGTATTGTTGATTAGAATTATTAATGTTAAATAGCAGAACTTGAAACGCTTTAACAGTGTGCCTAAATTGAATGATTGGTTTTACATAACAATACTTGGAAACATTTGACTGTGTGCAAATGAATGAATATTGTTTACTAGAATGATTTGAGTTAAATAGCAATACTTGTAATTTTATTACACAGGGAATGAAGTATTGATAAAACTTTAACAATCCTCATATTCAGATCGTCTGAGATTAAACTTCATGTTCGTTTATACTTTCATAAATGTACTGCAAATGCTCTCTACTTTATTTGTATTTTTATCATGTTCATATTTTTTGTAAAGAAGAAACTGTAACTTTATAATTTCATAATATGCCATTATCTTTATTGAAAAAGATTGGACTGAAGATTAAGGGTTTGTTTGAAATTAAATTTGTGTTGTATAGCCACAATGAAGAGCCCATTATGCTTTTGTTTTTAAAAAATATATTTCTCTTCTTTATTACCCCCAAAGGGTTGAAATGGCTGCATGTTAGAAACAGAGAAACAGAAAGATGGAGGACTCGGACTGCTATGATTGACACCATATAGAACACATATTTAGAGCCTTACTTCTTTATTACCACAAAAAGGGTCAAAATGGCTACATGAGAGAGAAAGAGCGAGACAAAGGACTGCTATGATTGACACCATATGGGACACATATGCAGAGTCTTGCTTCCTTGACAGGAGTTTTGATACAGAATCATTTCTCTGCCGGAGGGTCACCTGGTCTCCACTCCAGCTGACCAGTCTACTTGCTGGCTGTTCTACGAATCACTCTGAAACTGACTTAATGTATGACTCCCTTGTTATAATATAATATTCTCAATGTCCACACATTTTACTTCCAGTTCCCAATTCACAAGATGCATTTCTGCTGGTCTTTGTTTATCCTAAGACACAGGTGCAATATCCTGTTTACAAAATCCACAATAACCAGCTGTCAAAGGTCAATATGTAACATTTGGTTTGGTTTGGTTTGGTTTGGTTTTATGGCATATCAACCATTGCAGGTTATCTAATGCCAAATCCAGTTTATAGATATATATTAGATATATATGATTTGTAAACATAAGTCAACAAAGTTAAATGCTTCCAAGTATTGCTATGTATCACAAATAATTCAATTAAACTTCAGTCATTTGTCTACACACAGCTTAATGATCAAACAATTCTATTTCAAACAATTCAGTTTAGCATAAGTCAACAATATTGAATGGTTCCAAGTATTGCTATGTATCACTAACAATTCAATTGAACATCAGTTAATTGTTTACATACAGTTAAATGATCAAACTGTTCTATTTCAAACAATTCAGTTTAGCATAAGTCATTTGTTTACACACAGTTTAAATGTCAAACAGTTCTATTTGAGCCATAGATAAGACCCTATCAGGTGCTACCACTCTGTATTTCCCAAAGCTTCGGCATTCTATTTTTGCAAAAATACCTAATGAGTAGAGTGTTCGCTAATGATCCGGGAGACCGGAATTCAATCCCAGGTCGTGTCATACAAATGACTCAAAAAATAGTACATGATGCCACCTTGCTTAACTCTCAGCAGTGTAAGGTAAGGATCAAGGCTAAAGTGGAGCAATCCAGGCAATAGAATAGCATCTTCCCCTACACCTCGGTGTAGTAGCCCTTGAAAAGGAAGCCTTCGGGTCACCCTCGACTAAGGTTGCCATATTCACTTTTACTTAATTTTGCTCTACTTAGTATTACTTACGTATTAGCTTAGGTAACTCTGTCGGTGTTTTTCAAAAGGAGTGTCCTGTTTATGTCACTAAATTACATCTGGTGTTGAAGCTCCAGTTCTGGGGCTCTGAGGAGTGTAGAGTACTCCTTCGTTGCTATTACTCTGATCCAGAATGATAGTATGTGTAAGAGTCCTATCAATGGGTCAAATCAATCAGTTAAAATATTATTTGTATTTAATAGGAATACTTGATGTCATATAACTGTAGATTATTTGTATGAAGATAGCAGAAAAACATAATCCAAATAGGTGAATTTATTATGATATAAAGTCGACATTGAACATTTCGGTTTCTGTAACCATCATCAGGACTTGGATATCAGAATAGTTCACGTAGCAATGGATGCTTGTTGAGATAACAGGAGCAAATAAAAAGTATACAACGAAAAGATACGAACGTGCACATAGCGTTTATAATTCAAAAGTGTTAAGGACGTGTCTGGCATGTGGAAATATATTTGAAAATGTTGGATTTCCCAAAGAAACAAGATAAATCCTCCTGTTTATTAAGAAATATGCAAAGACAAGTAAGTTTTTGTAAATACAGATCATTTTGATGTCATCAATGTTAGATGTTGTGTAAGAATATATTTGGTATTTGTTTTTCCGAAAGGACAGTATGAAAGTAAATATGGATCAAAATCCGATAGTATGAAGATAGCAGAAAAACAGAATAATCCAAATAGGTGAATTTATTATGATGTAAAGTCGACATTGAATGTTTCAGTTTCAGTAACCATCATTAGGACTTGGATATCAGAATAGTTCACATAGCGATGGATGCTTGTTGAGATAACAAGAGCAAATAAAAAGTATACAACAAAAAGATACAATTATTTGTATATAGAGTTGTTACTTGAAACTATAATTGTTTACTAAGTATTACTATTAATAAATTGAAACCATAACTAATTATTAGTATTTGATAAGGACACTTCTAGCTGGTCGTCCTGCCTTTGCTCGTCTTATCCCTGAAACTATATAATTGATTATAAATTATTAGCATTTGATAAGGACACTTAAAACTATACAACTGTGTGCAAATAATTTATATTAGATTGAAATACTTGAAACTATATCATCATCATCATCATGTCACGCCATCAGCATGGATCTCCCTGACCCTCTCCTGCCACCCTTCTCAATCGTCCATCGCTTCCGGTAGGTCTTCAAGGCTCCATCCTGTATCAGCACAGAGCTGTTATAAGTAGGTTCTTGCAGGTCGTCCTGCCTTTGCTCGTCCAACCCCTGAAACTATACAATGGATTATAAATTATTAGTATTTGATAAGAATACTTGATATCATGTAAATGGGTGTAAAAAAACTCTTAAGAAAGAATTGCACAAAAAATGTAAAATATGAAGATCAGTTAACGTGATTCTCTAACCTCTCAGCATAAAATAACCCTAGACAGTTAACATGCTGATAAAATCAATCAATCAATCAATCATATAATTACATATAATAAACATATTATGGTGTAATGGTTATCATCGTATGAAATGAACACGGCGACACGAGTTCAAATCCTGGATGAGACTGATTGCATTTCAAATAGCATGAATACCCTTGGGAAAGGTATGATCCAATTATTCTCCCTCCAGCTATGGGTAAGTAGTAGGGCAGACTGGGTTTTTCAGCCTTGGTGAGGCAACTGATCTAGGAGAAGGAAAACTCTGAATTCAAACGTGTTAAACTCCGCTTAAAAATTGACCTTGAGTCATATCCTGCCTGAGTGGAGGGGTTGATAAATATGTATGTAGGAGGTGCCCGTGGTGTAATGGTTATCGTCATAGGAAATGGATACAGCGACACAAGTTCAAATCCTGGATGAGACTGATTGCATTTCACATAGCATGAATAACCTTGGGAAAGGTATGAATCCAATTATTCTCCCCCCAGCTATGGGCAAATAGTAGGGCAGACTGGATTTTTCAGCTTTGGTGAGGCAACAAGTCTAGGAGAAGGAAAACTCTGAATTCAAACCTGTTAAACTCCGCTTAAAAATTGACCTCGTGCCTGAGCGGAGGTGTTGGTAAATATGCATACATAACTTCTATAAATATGCTTGGCATTTTAAAAGCTACATTTCAATGCTTGCCCTTCTTATAATAATTTCTTCTTTATTTCATTGTTACTTTTATATGTGTTGCTGAGCAACATAATCATCTATCCCCATTTATTTTATTACTGTTTGCATTTTGTTTTAGCAGGTCATATGTTTAAGCAGTCATATGTATAAGATTGGTTTTTCCACTGATTATCTTTGGCTAATATTTCTTAAATCATTATGGCATTTGTAAACTGATTTACTTAAGATGTCACCCAAGAGTTCAACATCTGTTCTCTTATTTGCCAATAAGATTAATAACGACCACAGAAAGAATAATTTGAAGTTTTAACATCTGAATTTAAAATTTCATAGAATGAATAAATGGCCCTAGAATACAAATATATTAAAATCATCCAAATTATTAGATAACAAAAAATGTTTTTTTATGGTATTGTTCATCTAAAAACAACACAATATGATGATAAATGACTTATACATCTACATTGCAATGATACGCCCACAAAATAGAGAGAAGCAACCTTATTAGGGAGAACATTTTATAAATCACTTGTGGATAGGAGAATTCTTGGAGTGGAAAGGGTCCCCCATTATTAAACAAAGAAGTCTGTGCAAACGGTAGTAAATCTGCAAGGGATGATTGAGTGCTTTGGGATATTTCATCTGGCAAATCTGGTCAACAAATCTATACATTTATTTTAGTGATAAACCTATTTGCAGCCCCACTGAACAGCTTTTCGAGTATCCGTTTGGATCCTTGACAAACTTCGGATGATAGAAGAGAAGTAATCCAAGTAAAGTTAAAACCGTAGAAATCAATAAGGTTATTTGCTCCCACACAAAATTGCCAATGTTCAATTAGCAGCAAATCTCTACAAGATGCACTGAAAGAAATTATAACAAGGATCATTGCTCTTTGAATAAATATATAAACTTTCTTTCATTGTTAATAAGACAGAGTAGAAGTTTCGGTATTTGTATGGTGCAATTGATAAAAATGTCAAATCAGAAAATGTCCATTATTCACTATGAGATCATTAACATTAGAAGAAATAATTTAAAAAATCTATACTATAATGATCCAATTTCTGCATGTCTGTGTATTTGTTACTATAATACAGCAAAAATGGCATATTATATTCGTGCAATTTGCGTTCAGCGGTCATATCAATACTGCTGTATGGATGCACTACCTGGACACTAACTAAACGGCTGGAGAAAAAGCTAGACGGCAATTATACAAGAATACTGCGAGCAATATTGAACAATTCCTGGTGGCAACACCCCACAAGGCACCAACTATACGGCCACCTGCCTCCTATCACGAAAACTATCCAAGTTAGACAAACCAGACATACAGGTCACTGCTGGAGAAGCAGGGACGAGCTCATAAATGATGTACTCCTATGGACCCCCACATATGGCCCGGCAAAAGCAGGACGACCAGCTCAAACATACATTCAGCAGCTATGTGAGGATACGGGACGTAGCCCTAAAGACCTGCCAGAGGCGATGAACAATAGGGAGAAGTGGCGAGAGAGGGTCAGGGATAGCCATGCTAGTGGCACGACATGATGATGATGATGATTCGTGCAATACCATTCAAATGATCTAACTTGGAGAATAAAGCGTTTTGGTTTGGTTTGGCTTTTTTTGTTTAAGTGCATATCTACCTTTGCTGGCAGTCAGCTGGGGCTGCATAATATACCGACTGCTTCTTTGCAGAGGGGTAAGACTCCTCACCCCCAACAAGTGTCCTGGATATGACCCTAAACAATCTGATGGTAATACTCCAGTAATGCAGGAGTTTTGGGGAATGTAGACTACCCCTTTATTCCCATCGTACCCAGGTTCACTCTGGCGCAGAGTGGTAGCATCTATGAGTCAAATAGAACTAAACTGTGTACTTATGCTAAACTGAATTGTTTGAAATAGAACTATTTTGACATTTAAACTGTGTACTTGTACTAAACTGACTTGTTTGAAATAGAACTGTTTTGACATCTAAACTGTGTACTTATGTTAAACTAAATTGTTTGAAATAGAACTGTTTATATGTATAAAAATGAATTTGGCATTAAATAACCAGCAATTGTTGATATGCCATAAAACCAAACCAAACCAACCTTTGTGGTTTATTTAATGCCAAAGTCATCCTTATAAAAGAACAATAGTTATATTTTTTAATCCGTAGCTGGGGGGGGGAGTAAGAGGGTTCATGCTTTTTCCTAGGATTTTAGTCTAAAAGTGAACATAATAACATGACTTGGGTTTGAACTCACTTACTTTGAGGCAACAGTCGAGCACAGTAGCCTCAACACCATAGGGATTCCCTCACCAAAGCAATTCCCAATCTAATCAAAACACCAGTTTCTAAGTTGTTTTTAACTTTTAAAAAATGTCATACCATTTTGATATTTTTATATAGCGGAATTATGTATTATAAAATGAATTACCATGACCTGAAAATCTGGCAAGCACTCTGCGCAACTTACGGAACCACTGGACTGCTGTTTCTACCTTATTTGGTCTCCTCAGCAGTGTATATTGTGATCTCTCACACTGGAAATTGAACCAGGGACCACAGAATGCAGAGCTGAAACTCTACCTCTGAGCTACTGGTCCACATCACACACAAGCGATGCCAAATTAACTAGTCATGATAAATGCGCAGCCAATTAAACTGATGTGTCTTGTAGTTACATCCGTACTGTTAAAGAGGACACGTTTTTTTTTATTTTTTTTGGGGGGGGGGGGTTTGCTTTTAGCTTTTTGCGAGGCCCCGGGGCCTGGTCTGGACTTTGGTCCGGAGCGTGGCTCTGGAAAAGGAACAATGGCAGACTTGGGGCCTTTAATTAGGCACGTAGTTTCGACTAGGCTACCTTCGGGTGGGCGAGCTGCATTTTTGTCTCCTTTGTCCCCCTTGTACGGCACTAGACCATGCGTCTAGTTTAAGCCGCAAACTGGCATACGTGCCCGGACCCACATTTGGGTTCGTGAAACTGCTTGCCTCATCAGGCTCACATTGCACTAAGTGAGCCGATGAGCAGCACAGACAAGCAGGGTTCGAGTCTCGCCTCGTTCCCGACCTCCCCTCCCCTTTATCCCCACTTTAATCGGCCTTCGGGCTTTTGACCTTGTGTCAAGTCGTGTCTGGTGGGAGGCAGCGACAAATATCGGTTATATCTTCCCAAGAGAATAGAAGATACACTTTTGCATAATCATCAAAAAATGTGTGTCCAAGGAAAATAACTCCAGATCAATAAAATCAATTACAGAGTTGCTATCCTAACTTTTCTTAATAAGAAATAAAAGCAATAAGCAGAGAAGAATCCATAACCTATCTGCACTCTTCTCTATCAGCCATAGTGACATATAACAATAATACTTTTTACCATTAAGGGTTTTTGGACTACTGTCTTCATCTTTATTGTTATTTCCACAACGTTTCAGCTGATATGTCCTCTGGCCTTCTTCAGGTGTTTGTTGAACTCAAGAACCTTCATGGAACTTCAAACTATATCCTTTATTGAATCCACAGGGATCGCCTGTTCTGATTCCATTAGCCATAACCGGGTACAAGTGTTAAGTATGGCTAACGGAATCAGAACAGGCAACCCCCATGGATTCAATAAATGACGTTGTTCGAAGTTCTGTGAAGGTTCCCGAGTTCGACAAACACCAGAAGAAGACTTGAGGATATATTGGCCGAAACATTGTGGAAATAACAATAAAGATGAAGACAATAGTCCGAAAACCCTTAATGATAAAAATCATCAAGCTTCGTTTCAGAAATTTAGACAACTAACAATAATACTTTAACAATAATTAATAATAAACATTCAGTTTATTATTAATTCATATTTACAAATAGATATAATATAAATTCTATGAACAGGAAGTGATTTGGCATTAATCAGAGGCCATCAATGGCATCATTTGAAAGAGTCTGTATGAATGAATAAAATAAAAATAGATTTGCTCCAACTTACTTGCCTATGGCCTACCCAAAGAAACCGTCGCAGCCATAATGATGTTGTATAAAAACACGAAAGTAAAAGTCCACTCCCCTGATGGGGACACAGCCTACTTCGACATTGTAGCATGTGTGCTACAAAGAGACACATTAGCCCCATACCTCATTATCATCTGCCTAGACTACATGCTTAGAACGTCTATCGATATAATGAAAGATAACAGTTTCAAGCTGACAAAGGAAAGAAGCAGAAGATACCCTACACAAATAATTACAGACATGGACTATGCCGATGACATAGCACTTCTGACAAATACACCTACCCTAACCAAAACCCTGCTACATAGTCTGAAATGAGCAGCTGCTGACATAAACCTGCATGTCAACACAGTCAAAGAGGCGACATCTCCACACTAAATGATAGTTCTCTGAAACTAGTGGCCAGGTTCACCTAACTAGGAAGCAGTGTCTCATCAAACAAGGAAGACATGAACATGCGACTAGCAAAGCCATGGACAGCTATCAATTGGCTATCAGTCATAAGGAAGTCAGACCTGACTGATAAAATAAAACGCAGTTTTTCCAAGCTGCGATCATGTCAATACTGCTATATAGATGCACTACATGGACACTAACTAAACATATGGAGAAAAACTTGACTGCAATGACACGAGAATGCTGCAAGCAATATTGAACAAGTCCTGGAGGCAACAAAACAGCAGCTATACGGCCACCTACCACCCATCATGAAAACTATCCAAGTTAGATGAACCAGACATGTAGGACACTGCTGGAGAAGTAAGGACAAGCTCATAAGTGACATACTCCTGTGGACCCCTTCACATGGACAAGCAAAGGCAGGATGACCCAGATAGAACCTATATACACTAGCTCAGTGCCGATACAGGATGTAGCCTTGAAGACTTCCCAGGAGTGATGGACAATAGAGATTGGTGGTGAGAGAGGGTCAAGGAGATCCGTGCTGGCAACATGACATGATAATGATGATGAGGAAGGGCTTCCAAATATATTTCTAAATCTGGATGTCAGAAATTCCAGCAAAGCACATCAATCTTTTTTCTTGAGTTAAACTGGAAAAAAATCAGCTACAAATATTATGTAATCATTAACTAAACTTAGTTTGATACAAGGCCAGAGTTATGGGACACCTAGTGAGAATCAGACTCACTAACTATGGTCAAGTTAGCCTTGCTTATTAACCATTACACCATATTAGGTGCCTGCTACAATGCTAAGTAAAAGGGCTTACAGTCAAATCACACTGAATGCACCAGTTCTGGCCTAATGTTTGTGGTGGGCATTTGTGCCCACTGCAACTGGTTTTTTTAGTCAGGTTGTCTGGCATTTGTGCGAGGTGTGGCTCAAGGTCAATAATAGATTTGAGGCTGAATGGCTCCAGACTTCAGCCAGGTGAACAGTCATTAACAGCACTGTATAGCACTAGACCTCAAAGTCTAGTTCAAGCTATGAATAGGCATATGTCCAGACTCACGTTGAACTTAGTGAGTCCAAGTCCCAGCAGGGTCACCTGGCTCAAATTTCACCTAGTTAAGCTGATGACCAATATATTCCAGCAGGGTATGAGTCTTGACTTGTGCTCATCCTTCCACTTCCCTAAAAACCCCTCTATAAAAAAAGACCTTGTGTCAAATTCTGTCTAGTGAGAGGCAGTAATAAATATTCTGTTCCAATTAGATCCCCAAGGGTGATTAACGTTGAGTTTGCCCATGTACTTAGGTGAATAACTACTTAGAAGCTAGCAGGCTGAGGTTTGTAAGATAGATTAAGCATAGCTAATTATATAATTACAATGGTGTAATGGTTATCGTTGGAATTGAACACAGTGACACGAGTTCAAATTCTGGACTGATTGCATTTCACATTGCACTAATACCCTTGGGAAAAGTATGAATCCAATTATTCTCCCTCTAGCTATGGGTAAATAGTAGGGCAGACTAGGTTCTTCAGCCTTGGTGAGGCAACTAGTCTAGGAGAAGGAAAGCTCTGAATTCAAACCTGTTAAACTCCGCTTAAAAAATTGATCTTGTGTCATATCCTGCCCGAGCGGAGGGGTTGGGTAAATATGTTTATATAATTACAAATATCATTTAGATCAAGTTACATGCTCATCTTTTCAATACATGAACAAGATATTGGCCTGACCATTTTTTTCAACTGTCTTTGTTGTTTTTTTTAAGTGATCCAGGTACCCACATCACATTCGATTTTGTAGTGGGCAGAATTATATAATCTTTTGTTAACAGGATCTTTCTTGTGTACTCACCAGTGATGTTCTCTATTATTAGATAACCATCTCAATCATTTCTTTTTTGACAATTTGTAATATATTACTTTGACCTGCGATGAACTCATTGACAGATACATCAGGACGTAGATAAAATCAACAAAATGATTACCAGAAAACAAGCAATGCATGGGTGTAAACTGTGACCAATGAAGAACAAACACTACGTTAGTGTAAGCCATGACCAACGGAAAACAAGCATTACATAGGTGTAAGCCATGACCAATGAAAAACAAACATTGCATGGAGGTCCCATGGGAGTTTTAAGACTATATTAGGTCTAGAATTTTGGCTGAAGTCGGTTCCCACTAGCTGTTCCAATTCCCAACAACTCCTTTGTGTGCGCAAACTCTCTATCTCTCTTTCTTTGATTACTCTCCAGCTCCACACAAGTGTTACCATCAAAGAATAAAAATATGAGATTATGTTTTTATATATACATGTTCCTCATTGTTTGTCAAGACCCAGTGGTAATATACTACAAATTTTTACTCACTTATTAATTATTTCAGTCTACAGGATGTAAAATTGTCGTTTTTATTTTTTGCTAAGGATTTTTTTTTTAACTGTACCAAAACAAGATATTAGTAAATGAAAACAGAAAATTCTTTTTGAATCTGAGGGTGTCCTATAGAAAGTAGTTTCTGCAAATATGTAGTCCCTTTGCCAGTCATTTCTAGAATACAAATATAAAATATAGGAACAGATTAGTGTTGGTTGGCAAGTTGGTTAGGTTTTATAGCATATCAACCTTTGTAGGTTATTTAATGACAAATCCATTTTTATGAAAGTAGTTCTATTTCAAACAATTCATTTTAGCATAAGTACACAATTTAAATGTAAGTACAGTTTAACTGTGAAAAACATTTCTATTTCAAGCTATTCAGTTCTAATTCAGCTAATTCAATTTAGTATAAGTACAGATTTTGTTTACACACAGTTACATGTCAAAACAGTTCCATGTCAAACAATTCAGTTTAGTGTAAATACAGTTTCAATGTCAAAAAACAGTTTTATTTCAAATAATTCAGTTTGGCATAAGCCTGCAGTTTAAATGTAAGTACAGTTTAATTGCCCAAAACATTTTTATTTTAAGCTATTCAGTTTAGTCAAACAGTTCTAATTCAAACAATTCAGTTTAGCATAAGTATGCAGTTAGTTCTATTTAACCCATAGGGCTCTATCAGGTGCTACCATTCCGGGCCAGAGTGGACCTGGGAGCAATTGCAATGAATAGGTACTCCACATTCTCCAAAGCTCCAGCATTACTGCAACCTCACCATCAGAATGTTTAGTGTCATATCTAGGACACACGTTGGGGGTGGGGGGTCTCACCCCTCTGCAGAGGTGCAGTCGGGATATTCTACAGCCACAGCCAACTGGGCAAAGAATAGATTAGACTGACATGACACAAAGATTTTCATTGGATTTATCCTTTACAAATAGATTGTTTAATCAGTTTTTTTTTTAACATCACAGTCAGCGTTACAAATACTCCATTCATGAAATCTTCTATATCTAAATCAATTCAGAACATTTACAAAGTTGATTCGGCAATTTATTGATATTCAGTGTTAATTTTATCTTTGGGAAAAGCTAGAAATCACTGTGAGCTAAATCTGGACGGTAGAGTGTCTAATATGATGTTTAGCCAAATAAATCCTGCCTGAGATATGAAGAATTGTCAGTTGCAATATTCAAAATCGTTGCCTACTTTTCAGACAGTTCATGGAATCACCAGATCTTTTTCTAATCCTCATAATGTTACTCAGTGATTTTCTTTGACTGCAGACCACATGATTTCAACATTTTCAGTTGTGTTCTGCTTCTAGAACGTGTCTGTATATGGTAATGCAAGAGAATAGTAAAAAGGAAGAGATGAAGAGAAGGCTGTCCTGATGAGGACAATACTGTATTACTTGCCAATTTGGTAGAAAGAAATAATAAGAGACAAACAAATAGGTTTACAAAGAGAAAATGTGTCAATGAGGAATATTCAAGCAATTCTATAATCAAAATATCTGTTCTGCAAAAAGTTCTGTTTTCAAACCCCATAAATATACATGGAAAGCTCAGTTTGATTTGGTTTGGTTTGGTTTGGTTTTGTTGGTTAGTTTTTGCAGCATATCAACTTTTGTAGGTTATTTAATGCCAAATCCATTTTTATACAAATAATCAGTTCTATTTCAAACAATTCAGTTTATCATGAGTACACAGTTTTATTGTCAAAAACCCTTCTATTTCAAGCTATTCAGTTTAGTCAAACAGTTCTAATTAAAACAATTCAGTTTAGTATAAGTATAATTTTTGCCTACAAACATTTAAATATCAAAACAGTTCTATTTCAAACAATTCAGTTCAGTGTAAGTACAGTTTCAATGTCAAAAACAGTTCTATTTCAAACAATTCAGTTTAGTATAAATATGCAGTTTATCTTTGACCCATAGATAGGACCCAGTCAGGTGCTACCACTCTGGGCCAGAGTGGACCTGGGAGTGATGGCAGTGAAGGGGTGCTCCGCAATCCCCAAAACCCAAGCATTACTAGAACCTCACCATCAGATTGTTTAGTGTTTTATCCAGGACACTCGTACTTTGGTGGGGGGATCTATCTTGATTATATCTTCATTCTATAGAAAAAATGATATCTTGATTAAATCTTCATCTTAATTATATCTTCATTCTATAGAAAAAATGATATCTTGATTATATCTTCATTCTATAGAAAAAATGATATCATGATTAAATCTTCATCTTAATTATATCTTCATTCTATAGAAAAGATGATATCTTGATTATATCTTCATTCTATAGAAAAAATGATATCATGATTAAATCTTCATCTTAATTATATCTTCATTCTATAGAAAAAATGATATCTTGATTATATCTTCATCTTGATTATATCTTCATTCTATAGAAAAAAATATCTTGATTAAATCTTCATTCTATAGAAAAAATGATATCTTGATTATATCTTCATTCTATAGAAAAAAATGATATCCTGATTAAAACTTCATTCTATAGAAAAAATGATATCTTGATTAAATCTTCATCTTAATTATATCTTCATTCTATAGAAAAAATGATATCTTGATTATATCTTCATCTTGATTATATCTTCATTTAATAGAAAAAAATGATATCTTGATTAAATCTTCATTCAAAAGAAAAAAATGATATCTTGATTATATCTTCATTCTATTGAAAAAATGATATCTTGATTATATCTTTATTCAAAAGAAAAAAATGATATCTTGATTAAATCTTCATTCTATAGAAAAAATGATATCTTGATTTAATCTTCATCTTGATTATATGTTCATTCTATAGAAAAAATGATATCTTGATTATATCTTTATCTTGATTATATCTTCATTCGATAGAAAAAATATCTTGATTATATCTTCATCTAGAATATATTTTCATTCTATAGAAAAAATGATATCTTGATTATATCTTTATCTTGATTATATCTTCATTCTAAAGAAAAAATGATATCTTGATTATATCTTCATCTTGATTATATCTTCATTCTCTAGAAAAAATAATATCTTGATTATACCCTTGAAAATAATAAATGATAATAAAAAGTGCACAAAAAGAAATTGTGAGATATTTTTTATAAAAATAAATCCAATTTAAGAAATCTTGTAAAACAAGAAGGAAAAACGAATAGAAATTGTTAAAAAAACACTTTTCTGTAGATTTTAAATGGAAACACATTGAGTAGAAATACAGCTAGATATGTCTCGTGTATATATATATATATATATATATATATATATATATATATAATTAAATAGATCCACAAATAATTCTAAATTTGGTATTTAGGTTTTTATTATTCCATATATATATATATATATATATGTATATGTAGCCTATCTCACTTTCTCAATATATATATATATATATATATAATGGCTTGGCCTCATGAAACAATTATCAAGAAAGGGATGATGCACACCAGCTGCAGACAAGTTCATGGCTGATAAGGCTGATGTTGGATAGACAGACAATGCTCACAGCTGTAGGTTTAGGTTTTTTGAACTTGAGACCAGCCCTATGGATGTTTTCAGAGGATGAGACTACATGGGTGGAAGTGAGATACCAAGCATCACAGTTCTCAACTAGGATGGACCATCTGCAATTGTTGATGTGACAGGCATTAAAAGAATTTTTTCAAGCAATCCTTTCATGGCTTCTTTGGTACCTCTCTGTCGTGATGGCCAGCAAAGAGTTTACCACTAAGTATGATGAGGGCAAGCCATGATTCCTCGTCCTGCTGCAGTCCCATCAAGCACAGCTGGTACTTCAGTCACATGGCCTCAATGATGGTAATCTTCATCTTTTTGAACTTGAGACCAGCCCTATGGATGTTTTCAGAGGATGAGACAACATGGGTGGAAGTGAGATACCAAGCATCACATTTGGAACGCAATGGTAAATTTAGTTTTTCAACTATGTTTGCGACAGAAAATTTTTTTATATAGGTTCCATGTTGGAATTTTTTTTAATGTGACAAATGAAAAAAATTCCTTGAATTGACGCCATCTTTGATTTTAATTTCTCTTTGAATTTTTAGTGAA
Organism: Sepioteuthis lessoniana; assembly: GCA_963585895.1. NCBI lineage: Eukaryota > Metazoa > Mollusca > Cephalopoda > Myopsida > Loliginidae > Sepioteuthis > Sepioteuthis lessoniana. The sequence goes on from OY757920.1 coordinate 12,013,927, forward strand.
CTTAATTTTTTATGATTATGTATATATATTGGTGATTGCTCTTAGTTTTTTTCTATAATAAACCTGACATATATATGACCCGTTTTAATAATGTGAAAACATTGACTTGCATACTTAAATCTGACATACACATATATATATATACACAAACACACATATGTACACATATATATATATATATATATATACACATATTTACCAACACCTCTGCTCGAGCAGGATATGACACAAGGTCAATTTTTAAGCGGAGTTTAACAGGTTTCAATTCAGAGTTTTCCTTCTCCTAGACTAGTTGCCTCACCAAAGCTGAAGAACCTAGTCTGTCCTACTATTTACCCATAGCTGGAGGGAGAATAATTGGATTCATACCTTTCCTAAGGTATTAGTGCTATGTGAAATGCAATTTGCCTGGTCCAGGATTTGAACTTGTGTCGCCGTGTCCATTTCCCACGACAATAACCATTACACCACGGGCACCACCTACATATATACACATATATATATGTGTGTGTGTGTATGTGTGTGTATGCCAGATTTTATAATGCAAGCCAATGTTTTCATTATATAATTATATGAGCAATATACTATGTGTGTTTTTGCTCATAATATCCATCCTTTTAAAAATATTAATAATAACTTTGGGGATGTGTTGTAACCTAACAAAAGTTTATGGAATAGAGGTATAACCATACGGAGGTTGTAAATGAAATGGAAATGTTTTTACATTAACAAAATACAATACTTGCCAGTGTCGTGAAGAAGGTAGCCACTGCTCGTGATGACTACTTAGTCAGCAAAAATACCCAATATTTGTCTCTGCCTCCCACCAGACAGGACTTGACACAAGGTCAATGACCCGAAGATCGGTTATAATGTGGATTTAAGGGAAGAGAAGGTCGGGAACGAGCTGAGGCTCAAGCCCTGCTGGACTTTGCTGGTCATAGGCCCACTTAGTGGAGTGTGGGCCTGATGAGCCTAGCTGGTCTTGGACCCAAATCTGGGTCCTGGCACGTATGCCTGCTTATAGCTTAAACTGGACAGCTAGGTTCAGTACTATACAAGGAGGACAAAGGTGACATGTTACAGCTCGCCCACCCAAAGGTGGCCCAACCGAAGCCGGAGGCCTTTCAGCCTCAAGTCTGCCATGGAGCATTAACCGTCCAGCACAAATGCCAGACAATCCGCTGAATAGTTAGCGAGAATACCCCCCTCACAATAGTGTCCAATGTATTTATAAGGAATGAGATATACCCATTACTGTTCACCGGTAGGGTATATAACACCCCCTTTTTGAATTTACTCTGCGCAGAGTCAATATCTCTTCCTTTTTGGGTTAATGTCAATTCTCTCTCTATCCCTTCTTTTCATCTTACTTTGTCTTTTTTGTCTCAGGATCTTTCCGAAAAATGGGCACATCAAATGTGTCAAAAAGAACTTCCATTGCCTCAACATCTTCTGGAGTATCATTTTCTTCATCTGAATGCCTACTTTTGGCTTGATTCAAGTGCCTTTTGTGTACCATTTTCGTTCCTTTGACTAAATATATCATCCTACCGATTCTTTTGATGATCGGTTACAACTTCCCAATATTTTTTTTCCCGTCTGATACATTCAGTAAAAAAAAAATTTTCACCCACTACGTAAAATCTATTTCCAGTTTTTTGTACCGTATTGTTCGACTTTTTTCTTATTGGGTATGAACCTGTCAAAGACCGATGTTATTTTCGCGAGAACATAATTTCTGTTGGAATCATAGCCGAAGGCGCATTTTTATTTGGTGTAAGCCAATATACTTGTAGAAACTGTTACAATGCTGCCTCCGTGGACCCACTATTGGATTTTTTCAAGTCGTCTTGAAGGTATCCACGAAGTATTCTGCTTGGCCGTTGCTTCTAGTGTGGTGAGGGGCAATTGTTATGTGCCCCACCACAAACATTTTACAAAATCCCTTGAAATACTTTGATGTAAATTGGGTGGTATTATAAAAAAAGAATGGAATCTGGAAACCCCAACCTCGCGAACAGTTCGTATAGAAACCCAATGACTACTCCTGTGGTCGGTTTCTTGTGTCTCAATATCACTGGTCACTGGGAAAAACTGTCTTCAATGATCAAATAATATGAACCATCAAGTGAACCAACAAAGTCAATATGCAGACGTGACCATGGGCGGTCAGTTTCTGGTCATGGGTTGAACTTTATTGGTTGTGCTTTTACTGCCACAACACAGCCCTTGCCTGACTTCACCAAACTTTCGATGTCTCTATCCATGTTAAGCCAGTACACATATCTTCTCTTTAAGTTTTTCATTCTGGATATACCAGGATGCTCTGTGTGGAATTCTTTAAGCATTCATTTCTGTCTTGATAGAAGTACCTCTATTTATTTTTCTGTACATGAGAACGTCATTGCAAATTGAATATACCTCGGATTCTGTTGTACTCCTGTCTTTTAGTTTTTCCTTATTTCCACCATAAAACTGTCATCCAACGTTTTATTTTTTATTTCTTCCAACGTCACGGTTAGTTCCCGCACAGTATTGCATAGTATTTTTTTAATCTCTATTTCCGCCTGTAGAGAAGCAATGACCGTGTCTTCCAAAGGTTCACTATTTTTTGGGATGAGCCTGTACAATCCGTCCGCGTGACACAATTTACTTGATGGCAAGAATTCCATCTTGAAATCGTAATTCAATAAGTTGATTCCCTATCGCTGCAACCTATTAGGTGTATGGGTCGGTAGGCCTATTTTTGGACCTACAAAAATAGCTAGCAATGGTCTGTGATCCGTTTGTAAGGTAAACCTTCTTCCATGGAGGAATCTATGAAATTTCTTAAGGGCAAACACAATCCCCAAACTCTCCTTTTCTATCAGGGAATAATTCTTTTCGGCTGGAAGAAGCGTCCCCTCTGCGTGTGCAATAGATTGAATCGAGCTGTCTTTGAGTTTATGCATAACGCAGGCTCCTATTCCGTATGAACTAGCGTCGCTTGCTACGATTGTTTCTTTTTTGGATCGTAATGAGTTAAAAACAAGTCTGGCGTTAGTATTCCTTTAATTTTTTCAAAAGCTTCCTGATACTCCGTCGTCCAAACCCGCTTAACGTCTTTTTTTAATTGTTTGTTTAACGCAAACAATTCATGTTTGTCACAAAATACGTTTTTATAATTAGCCAAACCCAGGTTGGCGGCTGATGAGGTTAGGGTATCGCACGTGCTTTCACACGTATGATGAAAATAAAAATTTTAAAAATTAGCCAAACCCAGGAAACTTTGTAGGGAACTGATATTTGTCTCTGCCTCCCACCAGAGAGGATTTGGCACAAGGTCAAATGACCCAATGGTCGAATTATAGCGGGGGTTGGGGGAAGGGGGTCGGACACGAGCTGAGCTTTGATCCCTGCTGGACTATGCTGGTCATCGGCCCACTTAGTGCTATGTGGGCCGGATGAGCCTAGCAGGACTTGAACCCAAACATGGGTCCAGGCACGGATGCCTGATTATAATTTAAAGTGGACTGCGAGACCCAGTGCTATACAAGGGTGTCAATAATGCAGCTAGCCCACCCAAAGATGGCCCTGCCGAAGCCGGGGGCCTTTCGGCTTCAAGTCTGCCATTTAGCATTGACCGTCCGTCACGAAATCTAGTTAGTACACTGAAAAGCCTCAGCGCGAAGCACAGTCGCTAATCAAACTTTGTAGGGAGCTGATATTTTCAGGAGCAGGCATGTCTTTTATAGCACTGGCTCGTGCTGGATTTGGTCTCCTGCCACTTTTATCTATTGTTTGTCTCAGATAATTTATTTTACTAAAAAATTTGCATTTTTCTTTCAGCTTGAATCCATAGTCCTGAATCCTTCTGAAAACCTCGAAAACATTTTCCTTGTGCTCTTCTGGGTTTTCACTCTTCAGCAAAATACCGTCAAGATAAACAACTATGAAATCAAGTCCACTAAGCATCGTCTCCATAACTTGCTGAGAAATAGCAGGGGCGACTTATTCCCCAAAAGCCAACCGAATAAATATAAAAATTCCTCGATGTATGTTTATCGTAATGTTATATACCATCGTGTGGTTGCAAGAAAACTATAAAAAAAAAACGGACGAGAAGATTTAGTTTATTTTGTTTATTGAATAAATAAAATAAACAAGCGAATGAAATATTTGGCCGGCTAGCAGGTGGGGGTGTCTATTCGGCGACAAGCGGTTGCTTTGATCTGGTCGAACGGTGTTGTCGGGTGACGCTCTCAGGACGGCCAGCGATTCAACAGGCGTGTGACCTCTGCTTGGTATATTTATATGTTCCCAACTTCAAACACCGGGTTCAGAAAATATTACTTGTGGAAAAAATTTAATTGGTTGAAAAATAGACTTTTTTTTATAACTGAGAATTTTCTGGGGATTCTGGATAGACTATGCGCGGAGCCTATGCGCAGAAGCCATGATTTTCTCAGTTTGACACTGACCGTTGTTGGGTCAACATCCGGTAGCTGTTATTTTCTTCTACAGTGTCGATGTGTGTGGGTCTGTGTTTTGTGTGTTTTAGTAATTAGGTGTGTGATGGGTTAAGTGAGTGATTCAGAAGTGATTTGATGTATTTTACTATAACAGTAAGTAATTTGGAACATACGTTGTCGATTTCAGTCTGCAGATATGAGTCGCTTGGGTCGATTTTCGAAAATATCTGACCCTCGCTAAGTTGCAGAAGTGGGTAATGATGATTTTTGAGGGCATCGTTTTAGCCCGTGGAGAAATCCGCGCAAAAACCTATCTCTTTAGACTTTTTCTTTATATATACTGTTGGTGAAGCCCAATCGTTGTCATAAACTTTAGATAAAACACCCTGTCAAGAATGAAGACAGACTTGGTAAATAATACTAACCAAGCTTTATTCAGCAAAATACAAGTGATATCGAAAACACGTGCGAAGGGCAATTCTGAACATAATTGACTGCCGTAATCCAGAGACAGGGCCGTAAACATTTCCGGGTATCCACATTTATCACATATCTATTTTTTTCGAGTCTTTCAAGATCTGTTTTAACGATGCAAAGGGTACATTCTTTATCTTTTTGAAAACTGGTTCTACATTTTCCTTTAGCTCGAATTTAGCTTTCATTTTATTGATAAAAATCTTTGATTTCTTAGCTAAACGAACTAATTGGACTGTTCCATAAAAAGCTGCTCTATCCAGTCCGTTCCAGAAAGGTTATTTGTATTTTTCACAACAATCAGTCTTAATCTTTTAGCGAGGAAGATTGTTACGTTACCTCCTCGCTATGTTAGAAGGAAAATGAAGGTGAAGAACGAGGATGCCGTAAGGTTTTTAATTAGAAGTTTAATGAAGCTTGTGGCGATTTAGGAATTAACAGAAAAAACTCCCAACCGGATATTGACTCGTCGGCTGCCAGATACAAAATGTATAAACGCGTCGCCACGCATAAGGCTCCATGCATCCATCCGGTTAAAATTAAAAAAAAGAAAAATAATAAAATGTAAAGTAGCCAATGAGAAGCGGTCGCGCCAAAATTAGAAGAATTTTGGAGTGGCGAATTTGGAGCCGGTGAAAAGGGATAAATACTCAGGTTTTCTGTGAACCTCTCTCTTTTCGGGTAGTGACGTCGGACCGACAACACCGATTTTACTATCGGGTGTTTTGGGCACCACGCTGTGTCTTGGGACATAGCGTTGGTTAGTCCATTCACCAAGTAAATAAAGGAAAGTATGAAAGAAGTGTTTTCGTCTCCTTGTCTGTTTCTATCTTTCCCTTTTTATATTTCTTTTAGACCTTCTTTGGGCAAGGCATTGCACCGGCCAAGTCAACGTGGGGTAAAACTAAATAACCAAAAATATGGAGTCAGATAACTTACGGCAACACAGCCTTGCCCTTAGCCACTGACCTTCATAAAAAACCTTCAAACCCCACAAGCTCGAGTTGAGAGCTAGCCTTTGTGCTGGTCATCGTAGTGAGAAGAAAAACAGGTATAAAATGATCGAGCAGGTATTTGGGCGTGTTGCCAGTAGTTGGTATTCCTATAACTGTGGAGGATATATTCAGCATAAATGCGTGGTCTATGGTGTAGGCATTTGGCGTGTTGCCAGGAGTTTGAATTTGTCGAGGGCGTAATATATTCGTCTAATTCATGTTCAACGGGGTCTAGCAAAGTAGACTCAAAGGTCCATGAATTATACGGCTCTCCTTATAGTGTAATGAAACTGCTGCTATTGAAGGGAGCGGACAAAGACGTCCGTCCTGCTCGAAGATGGCTGAGGAAGAGATAGATTGGCGCTCTTTCACCGTCTTTGAATTGCCCGGGAAAGGTCCTAGCAGAATGGGATAAGTCATCCTCATTGGATGAAAATATCAGACGAGACCAACGGTCAAGTTGATTTACGCGCCGAACAAAAATTCGAAGTTCTTTCTGCTACAATCTCAACATTTTCTCGTTCAACGTCACATTTGTTATAAAATCACCTTCGAATTTTATTTTCTGGCCTTTAACACTTCGAGCGATTTTCTTGGTAACCATTATCGTTGGTTTTCCTATTTCTTTCCATGTATATACATTTATTAAGCTTGGTTGGATCCGTTATCCAATTGTAATTTATATTTTTGTTAAGCATTTTTACCTGCTCAATTTCCTAATATTCCAACTAGCAGACTCATCCACATTTGTAACTTAAACGTAATTATTCACTCGTTTTTTTTATTTTTGTCTTACAGAGAGTTTTATGTCCTTTTTAGCAAGGAAAACATTCTTTGTTTTAGTATGAACAGTCATAATGAAACTGTAATTCTCCCCATGCTTCACAGCGTTTTGGAGTAATATTTCTCCTACTTCACTTTTTCTTGATGCACTTTTTTAATGTGCGACAGACCGCTTACTTCAATATCTTTAGCATCTTACCGAACGCTTATAAAACTCGGACAATCTAAGTCAGATTGAGTTTATATTCAAGTTCATCTAAAACCCTCCTGATTTCAGCGTCTTTTGTTGACACCTTGCACAAATATAATACATTTATAATTGTCATAGCTTAATTCTGCAAGTTTGAAACCCTCACACTGATCGTTCACAATACTGTAGAGAAGAGGAAAATGTCGTATTTTGGTTTGGCGCGCAATTTAATTCGACACTTAATTTCACCCAATCAGGGTGACTTATCCTATTCACCCCGGACCTTCATTTCCGGCCACCAAATCGGGTGAGCTGCCAAACACACTCTCTTTGGCTGGAGAACGCCGACCAGTGCAGACGTTCCACTAGCCGTTCTTCAATAGCGATGCTTTTTAGCTGGACAATGCCGCCCAGTGCAGACATCTCACCGCGACTCTAAAATAGCAGCAGCAGCAACATGGATACACGAGGGAACCCACCTAATTTATGGATTCCTTACGAGGAATCCCAGTTGAATATAAATTAGATTCATTCAACATGCCTCCCACAGGCACAACTTTATATCACCCCAAAATTGGCTATGTCGATCTGAGCGTAATCCCGCTCTCGACACGCATGGAGATAACGCCTACTCTCCCCAAATACCAGACACGAAACTCACGGTGACATCCAAAGTTCAATTCCTACAACTGCAACATGTCTTTCGTCAAAATGCAAAAAACACAATCCCTCACACGTCCAACGACACACGCTGCCATCTCAACTTCTCATAACTCAATTTCGTCTAAATACTCACAACCTTTCACGAGTTTTGCAGCACCAAAAGCAAACCCAATATTCCATGCTGCAAATAAAAACCTTATCCTTAAACACATTTCGACTCTCACCATCTTGCTTCTTCATCATTCTACCTTTTATTTCTCACAAACTTAGCGAGGGCCTTACAACACTCAGCGAGGAAACAACACAACGTAAACACACATACGTTACAACCTATCCTCGCTAACAAACAAACTTTCGCTCGCTACTAACAAACCAACTTCTCCAGCTAAAATCATCCTACAAAATCACCACGCCAAAAACTCTCGCTAAAATACTAGTGAACGTTGTGAAATCTTCATCTTCCTTTTTTATTAAGTTCATTCATTTCCATCTTTTATGGAACAACGACGTCTTCAAGCTGAACACTTCAGAAAGCAAAGTAACAGTTTCTTAAAACGTTAGGTTAAAATGTTTTGTTTTTCGGTAATATGTAATTTACGCACTTTGTGTATTCGACAGCGCCTAGTTTCCTTGGTCGGATCAGTTGGAACTGTCTGTTTTGTAAAGGTCTTCGTATCTACTGAAATACGACAAAAAAGTTACGTCCCCTTCTAGCATATAATTAAATTCAGCAATCGTATTTAAGATAACGTCCTGTGAAAAAAAAAACGCCCGAGTCTTAGTTCTTGTAACTTTTTAACATTTGTGGAGATTTAGGAATTAACAATAAAACTCCAAACCGGATGTTGACTCGTCGGCTGCCACATACAAAATGTATAAACGCGTCGCTACGCATAAGGCTCTACGCATCCATCCGGTTAAAAAAATCAGAAAAAAGAAAAATAATAAAAAGTAAAGTAGCCAATGGGAAGCGGTCGCACCAAAATTAGAAGGATTTTGGAGTGGCGAGTTTGGAGCCGGTGGAAAGAGATAAATACTTAGGTTTTCTGTGAACCGGGTCAGTGAGGACAAAAAGAGACCCAAGGAAGCACGTAAATACGATACCCAGTAGAGAAGTAACGTCCGCCTTCGAGTTAAGAGCCGAAACTACCTTTCTGCTAGTTCCACTGCCTGACCATAAAAGAAAGAGAAGAAAAGAAAAGAAAAAGGAATAAGTACTCTTTAAAACCATTCTCCTCCTTTCCCCTTTTTTTTTTTTTTTTTGCTATCTGACTTTCCACCACTTCGACAATTTACTACTTGCAAAGGGGAACTTCTGAACATTCAAATCCAAGTTGACGTTTTTGTTTTATAAAAATTGTTTAAATATCAAATGTTCCTTGTTTGTCTTGTGTTAAATGAAGTTTTTTCTCATTGTATGTTGTAACACTCCAAAACCCAACCAACAGGCCAAACATTTTCCGTTGATGTTCTACAAACAATTCTTCGAATTTTTCAAGCCTTTGATCGTATTTTTCCGTTGTTCTTATTGTTTTTTTTTGGGGGGGGTCAATATTTTAAGTAAAGCTGTTTTAAAATCCTCCATTTTGTACTCTATGTGAACTAACTTTTCACAAAAGTATATTTTTTTACACACCTGTCTTTCAAAACCACTTGGAATCTTCCTACTAATTCAACTTTCAACGAAATACCTTTACACTGAGGGGATTTAGGAATTAACAGTAAAACTCCCAACCGGATATTGACTCGTCGGCTGCCTGATATCTTACGGCAACACAGCCTTGCCCTTAGCCACTGACCTTCCTAAAACTCTTTCAAACCCCACAACACCGAGAAGGACCTCTCAACGATACATGATTTTTGTAAATTGAAAAATACAATTTCCCATATCACGTACCTTTCGTTACGTTTCCAGTTCTTTGTTGGAATAAGTAAGTTGGCGACCGTAGTCGAAGGCGACCAGAAGGCTCCCTTTTCAATAGCTACTACACTGAGGTGTAGTGGAGGACGCTACTCCTTTCCCTGGATTGCTCCACTTTACCCTTGATACGTACCTCATATTGCTGAGTGTTAAGCAAGGAGGTATCAAATACCATTTTTAAAGTCTTTGGTATGTCTTGACCTGGGATTGAACCCAGGTCTCCCGGACCATTGGCGAACACTCTACCCACTTGGGATGATCCTGTATTTTTTTTAAAGTTATATTTCGGACAATTTGGTTTATATCAACGTAATCCTTAGAAAATCATTCTTACTAAGAAAAATGCTTTATAGCATTGGTAATTTTTGATCTACCTTCACCATTGTCATCATTATCATCTTGTCGTGCCGCTAGCAAGAATATCCCTGACCCTCTCTCGCCACTTTTCCCTATCGCTCATCGCCTCTGGCAGGTCTTCAGGACTACATCCCGTATCCTCACATAGCTGCTGAATGTATGTTCGTGCTGGTCGTTCTGCTTTTTCTCGGTCATATGTGAAGGTCCATAGGAGTACATCACTTATGAGCTCTTCCCTGCTTCTCCAGCAGTGTCCTGCATGCCTGGTTCGTCTAACTTGGATAGTTTTCGTGATGGGAGGCAGGTGGTCGTATAGTTGGTGTCTTGTGGGGTGTTGCCGCCAGTACTTGTTCAATATTGCTCGAAGCATTCTTGTGTAATTGCCGTCTAGCTTCTTCTCCAGTCGTTTTGTTAGCGTCCATGTAGTGCATCCATTCAACAGTATCGACACGACCGCTGCCGGAAAGAAACTGCGTTTCATTTTATCGGTTAGATCTGATTTCCATATGATCGATAGCCTATTGATAGCTGTCCATGCCTTCGTTAGCTGCGTGTCGGTGTCCTTTTCGGTTGATGAGACGCTGCTTCTTAGGTAAGTGAATTTACGTAAGTTTTACCGATATCTTCGTTTGTAGAATAACGTATTCGTTAACGTTTTTGTGAGTTCTGTTCTGTCTGTTATGGTAAAATACATCAAATCTCTTCTGATTCACTCACTTAACCCTTCACAAACCTAACTACTAAAATACACAAAACACAGACCCACACACATCGACACTGTAGAAGAAAATAACAGCTACCGGATGTTGATCCAACAACGGTCAGTGTCAAACTGAGAAAATCATGGCTTCTGCGCATAGGCTCCGCGCATAGTCTATCCAAAATCCCCAGAAAATTCTCAGTTATAAAAAAAAAGTCTATTTTTCAAACAATCATATTTTTCCACAAGTAGCATTTTCTGCAGCCGGTGTTGAAATCAGAAACTGATAAACAGGCCAAACAGAGGTCACCCAGCAGCTAAATCGCCGGCCATCACGAGAGCGTCATCCAATAACACGGTCTGACCAGATCAAAGTAACCGCTCATCGCCGAATTGACAATGCTTCGCCAGCCGGCCAGATATTTCATCCGCTTGTTTATTTTATTTATTCAATAAACAAAATAAACTAAATCTCGTCAGTCTTATTTTTCTTGCAACCACACTCTTGTATATAACATATCGAAATGCTTGTTCGCCAAAAAGATCTACTGGTAAAGGTTTGAGTTCATCCAAATCCTTCGTCACCAAATGTTGTAACCTAACAAAAGGTTACTGAATGTGAAATAATCAACACGGAGGTTGTAAATGAAATGGAAATCTTTATAACATTAACAAAATACAATACTCGCTAACAAGAGTTACCCACTACTGGTAGTGACTACGTTTTCAAAAAAAATACCCACCCTCCAAATAATGTCGAATGTATTTATGAGGAATGGGGTTCACTGATGTCGCAGGACCGGTATACGTGTGCGTCGATTCTGCGCACAGTTATAAATTGTTGGTGTGATTGATTGACAGACAGAGGACTAGACACATTGTTATATCGTCATCTACAGTATCACAACGACACAATAATTAAGACGCAGTGACAAGGACAGACGCAGTAATAATTGACGCAGAAGACTTCTTTATAAAAATATTTACCTCTCATTTTATTGCAAGGGTTCGAAAGGGTTGTTCAAGGTTTGCGTGTGAGAGGGAGCTAGAGACCGAACATAAACTGTAATATTTTGACCCCACTGTTATGACCGTCACGTTGTGTCTTTCTTGTTCTCTTGGGCTGCTCAACCGGAGGCCTAAGGCCCACTCTGCTTGATGCTGGCTTTCTTTACTGCATCTTATCAGCATCTTCTCTGGACCCCAAACTCCATCGGGGTTCCCGAGGGCCCCCTCGGTCGGGTGTGGCTTTCCCTACCACATCTCCCTCCAACTGTCTGGCAACTCCACTGGCTCGTCGAACTCAACTGAATTATATAATCGTTCGACACCCACTCGATCTTTGAAATCGAATGTTTAATCGTCATCAAGCGGAAATAACTGTCATGCAGTTCACAGGTCACTCTCTTCCGGTGCATCAGTCTATGAGTGTACCATGGGAATTTTTTAGCTCGTCCCATTTCATCAGCCAATTTCTACCCACGCGATTTCCTCACATAACTGCCATTGGAATGTGTCACTCCCTTCCGGTGCATCACCTTGAATGGCATTTTGCTCGGGTCAAAATATAACAAAATGACAGGGGTAAGTGGATAATTTTAAATTCAGGTTTTATTGAGCGAGTCTTACACAAAAGGTGTATGGGTGTAAAATTGCAGTTTTTGTATCACGTCGGTGTTGGGAGTTGAAAGTCTGTGTTGTAGAAAGTCTTAGAGTCGGCTGTCTATTAGTTTGTAGCGACAGTGTGTCTAGAAGGTGAGGAGGGTCTGTGCTTGATAAAGATATTAGGTGTTGTTGTATGGTCAGGTTGTAGATGTTGCTGGAGATGGTCGATGGTGTGGACGCATTGGCTGCAAAGGCTGGATGATCGATTTCCCGGTTATGTAGTTCTTTGGTTAACGAGGTGAGTGTTGGTGCTAGTCCGAGCAGTAAGTTGCTCATGGACGATGTTGCAGATGCTGGTTGCAGAGGCTGTGTGATCAATGTCCCTGTTTGTTCAATCTTTGGTTTACCAGGGGGTGTCAATGTGGCCTTAAGTGTTGATGCTAGTCCGAGTAATGAGTCGCTCGTGGACTAGGTGATACAAATGCCATAGCTTGGTTGTGCAGGAATGGCTGCTGAGTTAAGTTTGTGCTGGTCTGCAGGTGGTGCTGGCAGCTGTGTCACCACCTCATGGTATCTGCCAGGAAGGTGTAGTGAGGAGATCAAAAGTGGTCTCAGAAAACTTTCTGAGGTTAGCTCTTAAAAGAGCTATTTGATTGTAAGACTTTCTGAGATTAGCTCTGAGAAAAACTGTTTGAATGAGAAAAAGTCAGCAGTGATTGGTCTGGTTGGCTGTGCTGGGTCTGCGGCTGTAGTTGGTTGGATTCCACGTCTTCCGCTTCGGCTGGTGGTAAGGACGCAGACCTCATGTTCAGCAGGTTGGTTTGGTGGTGAGAACACAGACCTGTTGGGAGATTTCTCTCCTTTGGGCTCTAGGAGCCTGGCGTTATTTGCCACTGCCTCCCACCAGACAGAACTTGACATAAGGTCAGTGACCCAAAAGTCGGTTTATAGGGGGGGTTAAGGGAGGTCAGGCTCAAGCCAAGACTCGAACTCTGCTGATCTATGTTGGTCATCAGCTCACTTAGAGCAATGTCAGCCTGATGAGCCTTGCTGGACATGGACCCAAATATTTTTTTTGCAGAATGCGAAGAATCATTGTCTAATATGAATATACTCTCTAACTGCTATACCAATCCAAAAACATCTTGTCCAAGAACTTGCAATAATTCTCTGCATTTATCTTCACACCATTATCAACTTTAAAAGAATTTATTACAAATAATTCTAGCACAAAATCTTATCCTTCAATTCTACTATTAGCCATCAGGTCCATCTAATGTAGCTCTATATTCATCCCTAAGAATAACAATTTTCATGTACTTTTTTGTCCAACTTACCCATTTCTCTTTGTGATGTTCATTTAAAGTTAGTAATCTGGTTGTTTTCGTGTCTTTAGCCAATTTTTTTTATATATTGGAAGTTTTCTATTGGATAAATAGCAGGAAAGATTGAGTGTTATTTCATTAATTTTATGCCTTTAAAACTTTTTTTTTTGCCACAGTGGGTACTATACAAATTTGCAAAACATGGAGAAACATTGAATATTCTTTAGCTTAAAGCTTGTTAGTTGTAATCTACACCAATCAAAAAATATCTTGTCCAAGAACTTACAAAAATTCTCTGCATTTATCTTCACATCATCATCAACTCTGAAGGAACCTATCATTTTTCTGCCTACAATACTAGCTCAAAACTTTATCCACCTTCCACTATTGTTTTCTAAGTCATATTGATTGACTATTTCCGTGAAGAGCCCAATCACTAACCCAGCCATTATGTCCATTCAATATAGCTCTACATTCATCACTAAAAATAACTGCTGCAAAATCAGTTTTCATATATTTCTTTTCCCAATTTACATGTTTCTCTTTGTGATGTTTATCTAAACTTAGAAGTCGGGTTGTTTTCATGTCTTTTGCCAATTTCCTTAATATTCTGCATCTTTTCTTTTGGTTTGTAGTTGTTACATCAATTTCATCAAATATTTTCTTGCAAGTCAATTCGCATTTTTTCTTTTGCTTATTCTTTTAATTTTTCTAAATTTCTTTTTTCTTATTTAAAGACATTCTTAAATCCACTGTTTTTCACTTGTTCTCAATTTACCAATGTTTCCGATTTCATTTCCGATTGTTCAGCAATCTCGGCTCAAATTTTTAAAAAATTCCTGCAATGTATTCCTATTACTCAATAACTTTCTAATATCTTGCTTCTCTTTGGAGGATACGTCTTTCTTATAACTCATAACAATCTTTATATATCTGGAATTAAAAGATAAATATAAATAATTATTACTCGTATATTTATTTACGATATGATGTATGACCCTACAGTTGAATTATAAAACCTCACACCACCAACTAAGTTATAAATATTTGTAATAAAAACAGATAAGCTAAAACTCACACAATATATTGCTTATATAGATATTAGTATCTCCTGAACGTTTTCCAGCATCAATACGTTATTACCAGTTTTATAGTGAAAACATTGACAAGCATAAAATCTGATATATATACATCTATATATATATATATATATATATATATATATATATTGTCATCCACAGACAGACTGTTTCGTTGTATCACAACTCTTCAGTGTGGCTAGACATGTAGGACACTTGAAGCTAGGATCAAAACCTGCCCAACTTTACATTAGACTTAGTATCATACCGCTCTGCCAACAAGCGAACCACGTCAGCTTGGGAATTATAAGACATTAAGTAGTTGCTTTCATTTGTTTACGTTTTTACCTTACCGGATACCAGAGTGCTCAATTCATTTGAACAGCTTTGCATTATGCGAGTGGCAGCCGTAAATTCCTTTGCTAGTGTGCTCGTTAAAAAGTACTTGATGCCATTAAAGTAAAGCTGGAACCTAAAATTTTAAAATGACAACCTCATGGTTACTCTTTCATTACCCAGAGCTTCACTACCATCAGACAGAAAAAAAAGAATGATAATTTAGTTTGCTATATTATAAATAAAGAGGGCTTGATATTGTGAATAGACCATATTTATCTAAGTTAGGATCACATAGACTCAGATTTTATGTAGCCCAGTTAGTTTGTGCCGTAGAATACACACCACCCCCACGTGTCCTAGATATGACATAAAACAATCTGATAGTGAGGTTCCAGTAATGCTGGAGATTGGGGAATGCAGAGAACCCCTTCATTACCAGGTCCACTCTGGCCTGGAGTGGTAGCACCTGATAGGATCCTATCTATGGGTCAAATAGAACTGTTTGACATTTAAACTGTCTGCAACAAATGATTTATGCTAAATTAAATAATTAGAAATAGAACTGTTTGATCATTTAACTGTGTGTAAACAAATTATTGGAGTTTAATTGAATTATTAGTGATATATAGTTATACTTGGAATCATTCAACTTTTATGCGATATGGCTTGGTGTCTCAGTCGTAGAGTTTTGGCTCTGCATTCTGTGGTTGTTGGTTCTATCACCAGTGGTGGAGATCTCAGTATACACTACTGATAAGACCTAATTAGGTCAAAACGGTTGTCCAGTGTTTCTGTATGTCATGTACAAGTGTTCGCCAGATTTTCTGGTCATGGTATTCAAATCACAAAGAATTTCATCTTGCTTTCTATTTTCATGATACAACTGTAATAATCTAAGATTACTCAGCTGAATGTGAATTCTGAAAGATAAGCATGAACTAAATTGTTTTACATGTTCAAGGTCAACAGTGTTCAACAGATTTTCAATCAAGATTGCCAACCTGAAAAATGATGTCAGCCTCATTACGTTCTATACTAATCTCATATATATATATATATATATATAAGCTGAAGTTCAAATTAGATTTACATGTGAAGCTAATCTTTAAGCTTTCATAAGCCGCTAAGAAATAAACATCAACTGATGATGGCTGAAACCAAAACTTGCTGGGATTAATAATTTACTTAAAAAAGATTTTTAATATATATCTGTTCTTCCATTCATTCTGTATATATATATATATATATATATATATATATATAGTCTAACGTAAAGTTGGACGGGTTTCAATCCCGGCTTCGAGCGTCCTGCGTGTCTAGCCACACTGAAGAGTTCTGATAGAACGAAACAGTCTGTCTGTGGATGACTATATATATATATATATATACTTACATATATATATATATATATATATACTTATATATATATATATATATACTTACATATATATATATATATATGCTTATATAAAATAAGGTAAAGCTGGTGACCATAGATGAAAGTGACCTGAAGGCTCTCTTTTTAATAGCTGCTACACTCTTCTACACTGTGGTATTGGGGAGGGCACTACTACTTTCCCTGGATTGCTCCACTTTACCCTTGATACATACCTTATAATACTGAGTGTTAACTAAGGAGTTATCAAGTACCATTTTTTTTAGTCTTTGGTATGACTCAACCTGAGCCATTGATAAACATATACACTCATAAAATGTCTCTATTTTTTCATATATATTAGTAAGCAAGTTAGCTGACCACAGTCGAGAGCAACCCAAAGGCTCCCTTTTCAATAGCTACTACAATGAAGTGTAGGGGAGGGTGCTACTCCTTTCCTTGGATTGCTCCACTTTACCATGGTGCTGAGCATTAAGCAAGGAGGTATTAAGTGCCATTTTTTGAGTCTTTGGTATGACTTGACCTAGGGTGGCTAAATCAGCTGGAGCTTTAGAATACACTGACTGCTTCTCTGCAGAGGGGTAATGTTGTATTTTGACCTTTGACCCGGCCAAACTTACCATTCGAAAGTGATGCACCGAAAGGAAGTGACACATTCCAATGGCAGTTATGAGAGAGAAATTGCATAGGCGGAAATTGGCTGATGAAATGGGACAAGGTAAAAAATCCCATGATACACTCATAGACTGATGCACCGGAAGATAGTGACCTGTGAACTGCATGACAGTTATTTCCGCTTGATGATAATCAAACATGCCATTCCAAAGATTGAGTGGGCGATTGAGTGGGTGTTGAACTATTATATAACTCAGTCAAGACAAGAAGTCAGAGGGTTGGAGTTAGAGACGAGATGTGGTAGGAAAAGCCACACCAGGCCGAAGGGGCCCGAAGGGGCCCCCGATTGAGTTGGGGTCCAGAGAAGTTGCTGATAAGATGTGGTAGGGAAAGCCACGCCAGGCTGAAGGGGCCCTCGGGGCCCCTGATAGAGTTGGGGTCCAGAGAAGTTGCTGATAAGATGCAGTAAAGAAAACCATCATCCAGCAGAGAGCTGGGCCCCAGGGCCTCTGGTTGAGCAGCCCTGGAGAACGAGAAAGACACAACGTTTATGGCCATAAGAGTGGGGGTCAATATATTGCAGTTCTGTTTGGTCTCCAACTCCCTCTCACAGTAAAACCCTGAGTAACCCTTTTCGAACTCTTACAATAAAGTGAGAGGTACATATTTTTCTAAAGAAGCTTTCACTCGTCCTTTATCATTGTGTCGTTGTGATCCATTCAGCATATATATGTATATAAACATATTTAGTATACGACTATACAACAGTAAGACTTCTCTCCAATGAGTGTCTGGGATATGACACTAAACAATCTGGTGGTAAGGCTCCAGTAAGGCCGAGTACCCTTTTATTTCAATTGCTTCTAAGTCTACTTTGGCCATAAGTGGTAGCACCTGATAGGGTCCTATTTATGGATCAAACAGTACTATTCAACTGTGTGTAAACAAAAAGTTGTTCTTATGCTAAACTGAATTCTTTGAAATAGAACTGTTTTTGACATTTAAACTGTACTT
This sequence comes from Sepioteuthis lessoniana, assembly GCA_963585895.1. Classification (NCBI taxonomy): domain Eukaryota; kingdom Metazoa; phylum Mollusca; class Cephalopoda; order Myopsida; family Loliginidae; genus Sepioteuthis; species Sepioteuthis lessoniana. Next base: position 12,031,837 of record OY757920.1, read on the forward strand.
AATCTAAACTGAATTGTTTGAAATAGAATTCTTTTTACATTTAACTGTGTGTAAACAAAAAACTGTACTTACGCTAAACTGGAATATTTGAAATAGAACTGATTATACATATAAAAATGGATTTGGCATTAAATAACCAACAATGGTTGATATGTCATAAAACCAAATAAAATCAAACCAACTCTGATCTCCTGGACCATTGGCAAACACTCTAGCAATTATGCCAGCTCAAGCATACACTTTCCAATCCTAAAATTTTATTTTTGATATAAACCCTACTTAACGATCATTCTAACTAATTTAACAATTAATTTTGTTTTAAATCAAAAATGATTTATAATCAAAATATTTCTATTTCACTTACACAGTCAACCTTTATTTCAAGACATCATTTCAAATCTGTTTACTTAAGCATGCTAGGAAGATGATTTTGCAATTAGAGACTTTTGTGACATTCATTAATATTTCTCACTTTACTTTGAGGCACCCAGCATGGATTAAAAATGGATTACAAAATTACGATGCCTGACGACAGCTTATTCATTGGGAGATTCACAATTACATAAATCACCATCATTCACCAGCCTCTGCCGAGATGAATTCCACAATGAATTTTTCAAGTGTGTCTCACACTCATTGTGGTAACTAAGTCCTTGGCTTCAATACTAGAATCCTTGACAGTGACAGTTTACAGCTCCTTGTTGATTTGAGTTTGAGGTTTCCAAGGAGAAGGTGACTTCATTGAAGGTTTGATGACAATAGCAAGCAAATCTTGTTCTCCTTTGCTAAATAACATTGTGTTTCTATGAGATTCTACAAGAGCCTTCCACGTATATCAGATATAAACAAAACCTTTGGCTTCAAATGCTTAAAGCTATATAACCAACATTTTATTCAGTGAGAGATTGGTTAGTGTTGATATTTATTATGCTTAGCTTAATCTGGCTCATGGTTAAATAAGTTTAGGAAGACTGTACTTTGCTATTTTTGGTTTGTTTTGGTTTCATCATGGGTTATTCAATGTATAGATTTACACTCCTATATTTTAAAATGGCCGTTATGCCACTTGTTCCTGAAACAAAGATGGCAGACATCGGTAAACTAATCAGTCTCGGGAACCTTTTGGCCAGGAAAACCATGTGGTTAGTGCTCACAACTACGTCTGCAACTTCAATTTTGTCCCGAGTTTTTGGAGCCTACTGCATGACAAGGATTGTCTATAAATACTCTCATCTTCTAACACTCATCCTCTTTCACATTTTCACTTACACGATCAACTCACTCTTTCCATTGTGTCTTCCAGAGAGAACACTCTCTCCATTTTGACAAACAGAGTCAACATACTCTTCCTCCTTTTTACATTTGACTTCCAGCAGTCAACTGCCACGAAAATGTATACTCCCTGCTACCATTCTCTTCCTCGTTATACTTTTTTGGTGAGACTTTTTCCAGCCTCGAACACAGAAATTTCGCCAAACCACAGAAAGAAATAACCAGTAGAAATACTTTGTCAACACGCATAGGACACTTTTGTTAAATAGTCCTTTTTTGTAGTATCAGTGTTAGTTACACACACACACACACACAGAGGAATATTTTAATGAACAGTATTAGAACACTTGTAATGTTCTGAAATATTTCATTGAATGTATTGTTGATATATAAATTTGAGTTTGTACTGCTTTGTTTTAAATGTATTTTTGTCCGCGTCATTTTACATCTTTACTTCATTTGCCTTTTCCAAATATAAGCCAAACTTAAATGGTGGGGGGAATAATAAATAAACACCATGGTGTAATGGTTATCGTCGTAGGAAATGGACACAGCAATACAAGTTCAAATCCTGGACAAGACTGATTGCATTTCCCACAGCGCTAATACCCTTAGGAAAGGTATGAATCCATATTATTATCCCTCCAGCTATGGGTAAATAGTAGGGCAGACTGGGTTCTTCAGCCTTGGTGAGGCAACTCGTCTAGAAGAAAGAAAACTCGGAATTCAAACCTGTTAAACTCCACTTAAAAAATTGACCTTGTGTCATATCCTGCCTGAGCAGAGGGGTTGGTAAATATGATAAATAAACACCAATAACATACCACACCACTACAAATTGGGGGACCAAAAATATTCATCAAACAACATGTCCCCTTACAAATGCCAAATCTATCCTTGTGGAATAGCAGTGGTACTATTTAACGTTGTTATATGTCATCAGTCTGTATTATTTCGTTTTCAACAACATCTATTGGCTCTGATGATGACTTCCAACTATATCAAAAATTTATCTTTTATGATTATTTCTCACACTCAAAATAATTTTTATAAAATATTTTCGTATTCAAATAAAAACTTGAAACACGTTGGCACAATAAATAAAATAATCATCAAATACCAACATTTTTACTTATTTCTCTCTCTCTCTCTCTCTCTCTCTCTCTCTATATATATATATATATATATATATATATATATATATGTATATATAGACTCATATATACACACACTAGCCCACATACACACATATCCTGATACTTACTAAATTTAGAATAGACTTATTTATGGTCCCAATAGCAGAAATTTGTGCTAAAGATCAATTTTTGTATATTTGTAATGGTTTACAAGATGAGTTTGTAAACTGTTGGGAAACAAATTTCTAATCTTTGTCATAAAAGTTTACACTGATCTAATCTAAAAATTTCCTGAAGTCGGAGATTTTCAGTATTAATCTTACCTTCAATCCTTCATGTTTTATTATAAAAGACTGTTTTCTTTCTTTGACATTTCTCACAAATATTCTCTGCTCATTTCTCTTCTCAATTCTTAAAATGATAAACTTTTATTGGCACAAACCAAATCTTCCTTTTGCCCTGTTAGCTGGGGCTGTAGAATACACTGACTGCTTCTCTGCAGAGAGGAAAAACTCCTGAATATGATGACACTCAACAATCTCATGGTGATATTCCAGTAATGCTGGAGCTTTGGGTATTGCAGAGAACCCCATCATTACCAGATCCACTCTGGCCCGGATTGGGTCCTATCTATAGGTCAACTAGAACTGTTTGACATTTAAACTGACTGCAACAAATGATTTATGCTAAACTGAATTGTTAGAAATAGAACTGTACGATCATTTAACTGTGTGTAAACAAATGACTGATATTTAATTGAATTATTTATGATATATAGTTATACTTGGAATCATTTAACTTTGTTGACATGCTAAATTGAATTGTTAGAAAAATGACACTCAACAATCTCACGGTGATGTTCCAGTAATGCTGGAGCTTTGTGGAATGCAGAGTACTCCTTCATCGCCATTGCTTCCAGGTCCACTCTGGCACAGAGTGGTAGCCCCTGATAGGGTCCTATCTATGGGTCAAATAAAACTAAACTGTGTACTTAGGCTAAATGGAGTTGTTTGAAATAGAACTGTTTTTGTATACTAAACTGAATTGTTTGAAATATAACTGTTTATATGTATGAAAATGGATTTGGCATTAAATAACCTACAATTGTTGATATGCTATAAAACCCAGCCAAACTGAAACTGAAACTGAAATCAAATCTCCTTGTAAAACAAAATTGTCAGAAAAAAACTTAAGAATAAATACCACATACACAAGGTAGAAATCATAAGTAAATATCTTATCCAATCACAAAAAAATGATTTAAAGCTCAAATCAAGCAGAATAGTTGTTTTCTTTTCTTTTTTGTTTTGCTTTATTACAAAAATTAAAATATCCCTTGAATCTAATTGATAATTTCTTCTTGTATCAAAGAAAAATTACAAAAAGTATTTTTAGCAGCAAGAAGGATATAGAAGAGGAAAAGGAAAGAATGAAAAAAGAAAGAAAAATATTACTGAAATATGTTACCCAATCCAATCAGCTGGGACAGTAGAATACACTGACTGCATCTCCACAGAGGGCTAAGACCCCCCCACCCAACGAGCATCATAGATATAACATTAAATAAACTGATAGCAAGGCTCCAGCCCTAAAGGTTTGAGGAATGTGGAGTACCTCTTCATTATCATTGCTCCCAGGTTCTTTCTGGCCTGGATTGGTTGTACCTGATTGGGTCCCATCTATTAGTCCAATAGAACTGTTTCAAACTTTAACTGTGTGCAAACAAATGATTTAAGCTAAATTGAATGGTTAGAAGTAGAACTCTTTGACCATTCAACTGTGTGTAAACAAATGACTGAGGTTTAATTGAATTGTTAGTGATACATAGGAATACTTGGAACCATTTAACTGTGTGCTAATGAATGGGTCATGTTGAGTAGAATTATTAGCGATGATTAGCAATACTTGAAATTCAAACTGTATACCTGAATTGAATTGTTAGTATTACAATGTGATGCTTGCAACCATTTTACTATGTGCAAATAAAACTCTTTATGTTAGCAATATTTTAAACCATGTAAGTGAGTGCAAACAAATGATTAATACTAAAAAGAACTATTCATGTTAGAATATTTGAAACCATTTAACTGTGTGCAAATGATAGTAATACAGGAGTGCAAAAAAATTAACTCCAACTTATTTAAAAATAAGAATACCAACAAATTATTGACTTACAAACCATAGAAATAACCATTTAACTGTACACAAACAAATGATCTCTGGCGTGTTTAAAAATTTTATCTATCAACTATAAGTTTACAAATCATATATGATATGTATAAAGAGGACTTGGTATTAAACTACCTACAAGGGTTGATATGACATGAAACCCAACCCAATAATTCATATATATGTTTATGGATTTGGCATAAAATAACCTACAAGGGTTGATATGCCATGAAACCAAATCAAACCAAACCAAACAGTTCATATATATGGAAGATTCGGCATAGAATAACCTACAAGAGTTGATAAGCCATAAAACCCAACCAAACCAAACCATATGTTACCGTTTTATTTTGCTGATATTTGTATATTAAGATTTTTTTTAAATTTAAAGTCAATAAATTTGTTACTTAGGTATTGAAAAAGAATTAATATTTCAAGATCCAAAATTTATATCCCTACACAAAGTGCATTGACTTCATACAGATCTAGATGGGATTTGAACTCACATCCCATTTATTGGAAGCTTGTTTGACATGGCAGTTGCTTATGACAAGTTAGATTAAGTGAATGATTAATTGATTGATTTTAACTCATCAAGGCCTATTTTATATCTATATTCATATTTTTCCTGTTATTTCTTTAGATATTTTTTTCATTTCGTCCTATAGAATATGAATAAATCTTAAACATGTATTCTATTCCTAGATTGGACTTGAACAGAAACTACCACTCTGGGTCAAAGTGGACCTGGAAGTAATGAAAATGAAAGGGTACTCTATGTTCCTCAGATTTCCAGAACTGGAGTCTCACCATCAGATGCAGTTTAGTGTCATACTTAAGACACCACCTTTTTAAGGTTGTCTTACCCGATTGCAGGGAATGCAGTCAGTATATTCTAAACCCTACCTTGAGGACATGGCAAGTAAGTCAAATCTCTTAACATATAATATTTTCCTCATTAATTACAATATATTGTTCAGTTACCATAATAGTAGTAGTAGACCTAATAGTCTTTCAAGTTGTTTGAATTTCTGAGATGAGGAAATTTAAATATTATACACTGATGTACTCAGAACTCATCCAGCCCAGTCAGCTGGTGCTGTAGAATACACCAACTGTATCTCTGCAGAGGAGTAAGACCTCTCCCCAATGAGCATCCTGGATATGGCATTAAACAATCTGATGGCTAGGATCCAGCCTTGGAGATTTAGGGAATGTGGAATACCTCTGCATTGTCATTGCTCCCAGATCCACACTGACCCAGAGTGGTAGCACCTGACAGGGCCCTATCTATGAGTCCAATAGAATAAACTGTGTACAAACAAATGACTGATGTTAAATTTGACTATTAGGAGGTGCCCGTGGTGTAATGGTTATCGTCGTAGGAAATGGACATGGCGACACAAGTTCAAATCCTAGACGAGACTGATTGCATTTCACGTATCCTTGGGAAAGGTATGAATCCAACTATTCTCCCTCTAGCTATGGGTAAATAGTAGGGTAGACTAGGTTCTTCAACCTTGGTGAGGCAACTAGTCTAGGAGAAGGAAAACTCTGAATTCAAACCTGTTAAACTCCGCTTAAAAATTGACCTTGTGTCATATCCAGCCCAAGCGGAGGAGTTGGTGAATATGGTTAAATTTGACTATTATATAGTTATGGTTGAAACCATTTAACTGTGTGCCAAAAAGAGATCAGACTCTTTTAAGAATGTTATCTACAAAATGTGTTTACAAATCATATATGGATTTAATAAACGTATTTAAACAGGATTTGGTATTAAATAAATGATAGCCATAAAACCCAACATAATCAGATCTCATCTTGGTCATTATTATAGTCACAGCATTTTGGCTGCTGCACTCTGCAGCCTTCTTCAAATATCTATCATCGTCAGTAACCATCTGGAAATTTCAAGCCAATTTCTTTATTCAATCCACAAGTAAAGCTGCAACAACATTTTTTTTTACAGGATAAGTGCTTTATCGTGATATGTAACTCATGATATGATGTTTATCATTATACAAGATTTATTTTTAAAAAAACACCAGAGAAATCTTTCCACGGTTTAAAAGTGAGTTTCCAAAAGATATCAAATAGAATTATCTTATTGTTTCTTTATTCACTGGAAGATTGGGAATAAGAAAACTGTCACTTGTACATTGTAATTAATAAAAATGTGTTTTTCTTTTTTAGTACAAATTTAATCTTTTCCTTTCTAGTTATGAAAAAAAAATAGCAAACTTCTCAACATTGTTAAAAAAGCTCAAAAACCATTAGAATCGTTTGGGAAATGTTAAATATCAATATATCACTGAAACAACAAGTATTGAGATACACTGATGCATCAGAATATTATTGTGCTACACACCACTCTACCTGGGGTGGGTGTAGATTATTCTCATTCAGCCATCCATAGTTTGTAAATGATATCAGTTAATTCTTCCTTTATTAATTTGTCCTTCATATATCTCTTGTCTCTTCCATTGAACCAAACCATAAAACTTTTCATACACTACTCAACCAAGATATTAAGCTTTAGCATTGATTGAAGTACATCTAGTTACCTTGTAGTTGTGAGTTCAACCAATGAAGAAGCCTGAATCATTATGGCTATAAAGTAAAGTAGGCCCGTGTTGTAATGGTTATCATCGTAGGAAATGGACACAGCGACACGAGTTCAAATCCTGGACGAGACTGATTGCATTTCACATAGCACTAATACCCTTGGGAAAGATATGAATCCAATTATTCTCCCTCCAGCTATGGGTAGGGCAGACTAGGTTCTTCAGCCTTGGTGAGGCAACTAGTCTAGAAGGAATACTCTGAATTCAAACGTGTTAAACTCCGCTTAAAAATTGACCTTGCGTCATATCCTGCCCGAGTGGAGGGGCTAGTAAATATGATAAAGTAAAGTTGGCGACCATAGTTGAGGGCAACCAGAAGGCTCCCTTTTCAATAGCTACTACACCGAGGTGTAGGGGACGGCACTACTTCTTTCCCTGGATTGCTCAACTTTACCCTTGATACATACCTTATATTGCTAAGTATTAAGTAAGGAGGTATCAAGTACCATTTTTAAAGTCTTTGGTATGATGCGACCTGCGATTGAGCCCAGGTCTCCCGGACCATTGGCAAACACTCTACCCACAAGACCAATAACAACCAAAATTGAGATACTAGTTCAAGTATATCAGTATATAACAATAAACTGTCATGATTCATTTCAATTAGTTTTTCTTTTATACTAATTGCTTTTTAGTTTGTTTTTTATTGTTGCTGTTGTTTTTGTATCCTGCTGTTCAAGTTATTGTATTCTACAACCATTGAGTAAGATAAAACAGAAATAAAATTGCCTCTGACAAGATTTGAACATGTATCTTATATCCTGGAAGCTAATCACCAATGCCATTTACGTTTTTATGTCTGAATCAGGAAAGGTGACATTCATGTCTGATGTAATCTCAGGATCCAGGATATTAATTCAAATCTCATTTGAGATTATATTTTATTTCCAATAAACACTGCTTACTGTAATATCCTGAACCAGGATATGGTGATAGAAAGTACATATAAAGCTAAAAGAAAAATTAGTAAAAATTAATAATGGTTGGTTGGTTGGTTGGTCGGTTGGTTTTATGGCGTCTCAACTCTTTTCCGGTCATTTAACGCAGAATTAAATTTCAAACAATTCAGTTTAGTATAAGTATAGTTTTTGTTTATAAACAGTTAAATTTCAAACAATTCAATTTAGCACAAGCACACAGTTCCAATGTCAGAATTAGTTCTATTTCAATCAATTCAGATTAGTTCACAGTTTAGTTCTATTTGACCCATAGATAGGACCCTATCAGGTGTTGCCAATCTAGGTCAGAGTGGACCTTGGAGCAATGGCAATGAAGGGGTACTACGCATCCCTAATGCTCCAGCATTACTGAAACCTCACCATGAGATTATTTAGTGTCTTATCCAGAACTCTCGTTGGTGGGGGTCTTTCCTCTCTGCAGAGAAGCAGTCAGTGTATTCTACAACCCCCTCCTCCAATTGACCGAGCCAAATTCATAATGAAATTACAAATCAATGAATAATATTAATAAAGCAGTGATAAATTAGTTAATGATTAACAGAATGATACAGAGATAATCTATTGATAATGAAAATTTAATAAATGATAATAAAAATGCATCAATGAAGAAATTCAAACAACCTTCAAATAATTTGTAATTCTTAACTTTATTTGGATTATTTTCACAAAATATGAATTATTGAAAATCGATTGTATGGTAAGGGAGGATATTTCCTCTATAAGAAAGTTGGACTCATCCAACAAAAGATATAAAAGATACAGACTAGATGAAGTTAGTGCTAGTAGCTAAAAGAGTATTCACTACTGTTGTTGAAAAGTTATACGTTTGATTCTATTATTAAATTCTCTTGTATCAAAAAGGTTATAAGCCTCTTTGTTAATCTTTTCTGGATTTAAATGTTGTTTGTTGATAAACTCAGTCACAACATATAGTATATGTCTGCAACTTAAGTATGGAACACCAAACATTTCAAATACTAATCTAGATTGAAGTTGCCAGTGGTGTAATGGTTACTGTTATAGGAAATGGACACGGCAATACGAATTAAATTCCTGAACAAGACAGACTGCATTTCACATAGCACTAATACGCTTGGAAAAGGTATGAATCCAACTATTCTCCTTTCAGTTATGGACAAATAGTAGGGTAGACTGGGTTCTTTAACCTTGGTATGGCAGCCAGTCTAGGAGATGGAAAAATCTGAATTCAAACCAGTTAAAATCCACTTAAAAATTGACCTTGTGTCACATCCTGCCCGTGCAGAGGTGTTTACAAATACATTCAAATACTAATTTAGTTTATTTTTTATATTCTATTATGGTGTTAATTCTTTCATCTTTATTAGAATGTATCTTATATACTTTTCTTTTGATGTTTTGAATAAAAGAAATGGGATGTTGGAGGGATTTTTAAATATTTTCAGTGTATTTAAATTTGTCATATGAATATTTCATGGTTAAATCCCAGGTCAAGTCATACCAAAGACTCAAAAAATGGTACTTGATGCTGCCTTGCTTAACAATCGCCATTATAAGGTAAGGATCAAGGGTAAAGTCGAGCAATCCAGGGAATAGAGTAGTGCCCTCCCTCACACTTCGGTGTAGTAGCTATTGAAAAGGGGACCTTTGGGTCACCCTCAACTAAGATCGCCAACTTTACTAACTACTTTACAACAAGACAGCAAAAATATATGAAAGACAGATATTTATATTATTCCAAGTAAGAACTGAAAAAAAATCAAATAGGAGAAACATTAATATATTTAAACAAAGCACTTATATGAACATTGTTATGCTTCTAAAATATGGTGATAATTTAAATGTAATTATCACAAATAAAAATAAAAAAGACCAGAATTTTGATTTTAAAATGGCTCATGGGTTACTTTATTAACAAAACCAAAATTACCAAAAACTTATAGAATCTGCTGTAATTTCTTTGTATCAAGCAGTCACCGACTAACCAGATTTTGTAACGTATCACTTTTTCTGGCAACATTAATATTAAAACCATATTCTACTTAATTTGACATAGATCAGAATAAAAAAAAACTTATTCCTAATATTGACTGGTTTTAATGGACTGTTTATAGTTATAACTAACAGTATTTTATTTACAACATTTTAATGTAATGTTTGATTATAGAGTGTCTCAATATACTCATGTAATTGCTAATAACTCAACTAATTATAATCTTGTGTTCTTTTTCGTTTCAGATTTGAAAAGTTGTATACTATAAGAACTATTAATCCTCGATCTCAATCCCTTCGACAAGAGAGAAAAAATATTTTGTGTCACTTCTTATTTGGAGACAAAATCAGTCAAAACTGTCTCAAAATAGATGCAACCTATTAATATGATAATGATTTATTACTGAGACAAGAAACTCAAATAAAGATTACATGTCCTGGAAGCTGATATAATAACAATTAAAAAAAAAACATTGATCTGATATCGCTAGCTCAAAGGATGCACTTTTTTACAGGACATGTTCCTAATGACTGCCACTGTGCTTGTCTCAGTAATAAATAATAATCATATTGATAGGTTGCATCTATTTTGAGACGTCTTGTATTATTAATAGTATTTTATTAACAATATTTTAATGTACTTTCCGTTCTATTTAATTATTATTACTAATAATATTTCACTTCACACACAACTGTAATATTTTCAAATCCATTAATTCAGGACGTAAATAACTGATATACGCAGATTTTGTTCATTTTCAAAGTTTCCTAATTACATTGCCATGACAACTTTACAGATAACAATGATGTTCCCTTATATTAATCCTAAAATTTTTAAGTTTTCCAAATTATTAACTAATGAATCTTATAGATGACAAAATCTCATAAAAATATATAAATTGGTTTTCACATGTTCTCTTCTGTGTATGTATGTTATAAAAACCGACCCATTGGCCTAGTGGGTAGAGTGTTTGCCAATGGCCCAAGAGACTGGGGTTCAATCCCAGGTTGAGTTATACCAAAGACTCGAAAAATGGTACTTGATACCTCTTTGCTTAACACTCAGCATCATAAGGCATGGATCAAGGGTAGTGGTGCAATTCAAGGAAAAGAGTAGCATCTTCGCCTACACCTCGGTGTGGTAGCTACTGAAAAGGGAGACTTCAGGTCACCCACTACGGTCACCAACTTTGCTTATATATATTGTCATCTACAGACAGACTGTTTCGTTGTATCACAACTCATCAGTGTGACTAGACACATGAGATGCTTCAAGCTGGAATCAAAACCCGGCTAATTTTACATCATCAGCCTGATAAGATACCTCACAACCTTTAGCAGTCTCTGCATAAGTGAAGGAATTTTAACACATATGTATTAATTTTCCTTCGTTTACATTGATGCTAATGGCTTCTGGAGTGCTCAGTTCATTAAAAGGGCTTTGCAGGATTATTTGGCATGCTCATTTTGGTACACATAGCTTTGAGGCTAAACTGTATTGGTACCAGGTCACAATGTCAATAGTATTTTTGTTTAAACGCATGATAGATATCAACTGACAAGCAATACAACAAAGTAATGAGAAATAAACAACAACAATTGAATGGTAGCATAATAGACCAAGTAACTGGAAACAAATGACAGCAAACCACTTGTAATGAAATGGATAGAGTGACAGGAATCCAACAACAGCAACCCACTGGCAATGCAACGAACCAAGTGACATAAATCCAACAACAGCAACCCACAGGCAATGCAACGGACCAAGTGAAACGAATCCAACAACAGCAACCCACAGGCAATGCAACGGGCTAGGTGACATGAATCCAACGACAGCTATCTACAGACAATGCAACAGACCAAGTGACAGGAATCCAACAACAGCAACCCACTGGCAATGCAACGGACCAAGTGACATAAATCCAACAACAGCAACCCACTTGCAATGCAACAGACCAAGTGACATGAATCCAACGACAGCAACCCACTTACAATGAAATGAACCAAGTGATATGAATCCAACAATGGCAACCCACTGGCAATGCAACGGACCAAGTGACAGGAATCTAACAACAGCAACACACTTGCAATGCAACAGACCAAGTGACATGAATCCAACAATGGCAACCCACTTGCAATGAAATGGAACAAGGGATAAGAATCCAACAACGGCAACCAACTTACAATGCAACGGACCAAGTGACATGAATCCAACAACAGCAACCCACTTGCAATGCAACAGACCAAGTGACATGAATCCAACAACAGCAACCCACTTGAAATGCAACGGACCAAGTGACATAAATCCAACAACAACAGCAATCAACAGACAATGCAACGGACTAAGTAACAGGAATCCAACAACAGCAACCCACTTGCAATGCAACGAACCAAGTGACATAAATCCAACAACAGCAATCCACAGACAATGCAACGGACTAAGTGACAGGAATCCAAAAACAGCAACCCAATTACAATGCAACGGACCAAGTGACATAAATCCAACAACAACAACCCACTTACAATGCAACGGACCAAGTGACATGAATCCAACAACAGCAACCCACTTGCAATGCAATGGACCAAGTGACAGGAATCCAACAACAGCAACCTACTTACAATGCAACAGACCAACTGATATGAATCCAACAATGGCAACCCACTTACAATTCAACGGACCAAGTGACATGAATCCAACAATGGTAATCCACTGCTTATGCAACAGACCAAGTGACATAAATCCAACAACAGCAATCAACAGACAATGCAACGGACTAAGTGACAGGAATCCAACAACAGCAACCCACTTGCAATGAAATTGACCAAGTGATATGAATCCAATAATGGCAACCCACTTACAATGCAACGGATCAAGTGACATAAATCCAACAACAGCAATCCACAGACAATGCAACGGACCAAGTGACATAAATCCAACAACAGCAACCCACTGGCAATTCAATGGACCAAGTGACATAAATCCAACAACAGCAATCAACAGACAATGCAACAGAACAAGTGACAGGAATCCAACAACAGCAGCCCAATTACAATGCAACAGACCAAGTGAAATGAATCCAACAATAACAACCCACTTACAATGCAACGGACCAAGTAACATGAATCCAACAACAGCAACCCACTTGCAATGCAACGGACCAAGTGACAGGAATCCAACAACAACAACCCACTTACAATGCAACGGACCAAGTGATATGAATCCAACAATGGCAACCCACTTACAATGCAACAGACCAAGTGGTATAAATCCAACAACAACAACCCACTTACAATGCAACGGACCAAGTGATATGAATCCAACAACAGCAACCACCTAGTAACATATTTTAGATTGTTCCAACATTAGGGCTTTCACGGGAATGCTCTAAATCAAAACAATTTGAAATACATCAGAGCTGATGAGCGCATTTTGAATATTATGAAACCGTTTGATTTATGTGCTCCACTGGAACATTTGTTTAGTCTGGCCTACAACTATGAAATCCAATAAATCTTTAATATTCATTTTCATTATTTGATTTTAGTATTATTGTAAGAAATAAATCCAATTCTTTTTTAATTATCAATATTTGGCCATTCCTCAGAATCTTATCTATCTATTCAAGATATGCTAAAGGCACCAAGACAGTTCCTCATCAAAACAGCAGTGCCATATAGTTGGCGCCAAAACTTACTCGACCCTATACATATATATATATATATATGTATGTATATATATGCACAGAATATTTTATTGTTTTTGGAATTTCATTCTCCTTTAAGAATGGCTTTACCCACCATTAACTCTTGAAGATTTCTTACTTGGAAAAGAAACAAGGAATTATAGTTACCCAATATAGAAATTCAAGATAAAAAGCAAGAATATATAATAAAATCTTTTTTTATAAGCAAGAAGAAAGAGAAAATTGTGAATTAAAAGCAGGAATAAGGACAACAGGAATTGGAACAATAAATAGATGTCAGTTTACAAGGCATGATGGGAGTGAAACAAAATATTTATTTGTGAACAAAAAGAAGAACAGAAAGAAGGGACGAATGATAAAGTATAAAATCAAGAAAAAAATTAAAGAAAGAAATTTGATAAGGAATAATGAATTATATGAGATAAAAAAAAGAGAGATTTGTGATGTAATAATCAAAGATGATAGAAATGGGAAAGTTTTAAAAACAAAACGTTGAATGACTAAAAAGAAGAAAAGGAATAAAAGAAGAGGAAAGTATACCAAACTGGTATAGGAAGAAAATCTGATGAAAGGAGAGAGGGAGAGATAGAAAGAGAGAGGGAGGGAGAGAAAGAGAGAGGGAGAGAGAGAGGGAGAGAGAGACACAGAGAGAGAGGGAGGGAGAAAGACAGAGGGAGAGAGAAAGAGAGAGGGAGAGACAGAAAGAGAGAGGGGGGAGAGAGAAAGAGAGAGGGAGAGAGAAAGAGAAAGAGAGACAGAGAGAGACAGAGAGAAAATAAAAGAAAAAAGAAATAGCAAGAAAAAAATGGAAAGAAAAAATAGAAAATGATTTGGGCAAAATGAAAAAAACAACTAAATATGATAGTAAAACAAATGAAAAAATTTTTAAAGATGTGTAATATTGGCTGAAAAAAAATTTAGGCAAAAAAATGGAAAGATTAAAAATGCTGAAAACGGAGGAGAAAATTGCTAGAATATTCTTCAAACTGAATGGCAAAAAATTGGTTAGGTTTAACAATCCATTAAACCAAAATTAACAACAGGAAAATAATACATTATTTACCAGTAATTTTCTCCATGAAACTAATGGACCTGTATCATATTTTTTGAGACATTAGATAAGCTAGGAAGATAGATAAATAAGTTGATTTGTAAAATGGCCTTTTAAGTGTTATATAATTCAGTAATGATTTTTTTTTAATCATTTTTCGTTAATTATATTTTATCATTCAGTTTTGTAAGACTTTGAACCACTCGGGTCTCTTAGTCCAGGTGCATTGTCAGATGGTGCAGTCTTACGCCTGCACGCAAAGGATATGATAATCACCATTTATCATGATAACCCCCTCCCCTGACAGGAAATGGGGCTGGAGTGTGGATGACGTCATGCCCAGAAGAGATGGGCTGAGAATTTGAGGATTTTGAAAAGACCGCAGCCGGGTTTTCTACTGTTGAGGCGTGCGGTTGAGTTTTTCGGATCTCGACCTGCAGAGATGAATTGAGATCTTAAACATCACAAGATGTGCTGCACGTTGGGGAGGGGTCAGCATAGTATGGTCAGCATAGGCTTTTAAGAGTTGTGTCTCTCTCCTCTTGTCATCACGAACCGAAGCCAGGAATTAATAAATCCGTTCATATCTGAAACGACAGAATCGGCCTGTTTTTGTATATGAAAATTATACAACATAAGGTAATCACACTAGCACGATCAGATATATATATATATATATATATATATATATAGAAAGAGAGAGAGAGAGAGTTTGGTTAATAGCTACGTACTGAACAGCCACATCATAGTAAATGAGTTTAGACTTTATGTATGTGTGTGTATATATATATATATATATATATGTAGCATAGCCATACATGAATATGGAAAACATACATAGAATGTTTATAACATATATACATAGAACATAGGAATCCCGAAACACGAAAAACACTTACAACTTCTTAGTTCAGGTACGAAACCTTTTATTACCTTTGAGTTTAAAGGTTTTTCGACATAAGGAGAGAGAGGCACAATCTTTCTATGCTGGCTTTTCCATCTGCCCCGCCCCCAACACGTGTTGCACCCGCCACAAGGCCACTGTGAACTAACGAAAGTCACCCTTCTTCATCGGACCACAAAACTCAACTGACTTTCTTCAAAATCCCCAAAATCCTCAGTGCGCGCTTCTGGTACATGACGTCATTCACATCCCCAAGTCACAATTTTCTATCTGGGATTTTTATTTTGGTATCTGTGAACGACACATCCTCCCCGCACGTGCGTTAAGACCTGTGCTCAAGTTTGCAACTAACTAACCCATGTGCTGAGCCGAAAGATTCTCAGCCTAACTAAACACAAAGGCAAGATATATAAAACAAAGTCCCTCGGCCATTATATTACATATGTGTGTGTATATATATATATATATATATATATATATATATATATATATATATAAGTTAGTTTAAAGCAACAAAGAAAGGAAAAGTTGGACAAAAAAATGAAATAAGAAAGGAGGCCAAGAGCTTTTAGAATTATATTGACCCTCGACCGAGCCGTCAATCAGAGATGCACCTGTGTAAATAAGCGGAAGAAGAAGTGGGTGTTATGAAAGAATATAGGCAGGTGCCAGTGGCAGTTGAGTTAGTTGGACATAGGAAGGCCAGAGTCAGAGCCAGCTTGCAGACTGAGGGCTGTGGCCCTCACCGACTCCCGGTTGAGCAACCCAAGCCAAGATGCAGAAGAAGCGCTAAGTGGGTTCTTGAAGATAACACGGCATGCTATGGTCAAGAGAAGAAGTTGGGTCAATATATCAGTCTGTCCCTGTCTCCACCCATCTCTCACATACCACAGAAACATCAACCCTTTCGAGAATAAAGTGTGAGAGACATATTTTTATAAAGAAGTGTGTTCGTTTGTTCATTGAAGTTTGTAAATAATGTTTGATTACATTTCCGCTTGTATTTGTATGAGAGTATACAACACACTCTCTTTTGTCCAGTCTGCTGGAGCTGTAGAACACATCGATTGCAGTAAGACTCCCCCAAAGACTGTCTTGGATAAAACACTAAGCAAGCTGATCGTGAGGCTCCATTAATGCTGGAGCTTTGGGGAATGTGGAGTACCCCTTCATTGCCATCACTCCCAGGTTCATTTAAACCCAGAGTGGTAGCACCTGTTAGAGTCCTATCTATGGGTTAAATAGAATTGTTTGACATTTAAACTGTGAGCAAAAAAATGACTAATGCTAAATTGAATTGTTAGAAATTGAACTGTTTGATCAAAAACTGTGTGTAAACAAATGACCATTGTCTAATTGAATTGTTAGCGATACATAGCAATATTTGGAACTATTTAACTTCGTTGACTTATGCTAAATTGAATTGTTAGAAATAGAAATGTTTGATCCTTTCGCTAAAAAATGTGTTTACAAATCATATATTTAATATATATGTAAAATCAGGATTTGGCATTAAATAACCAACAATGGTTAAAATGTCATAAAACCAAACTAAACCAACAGAAATTTTTTACTTAATTTTCCCATAAAATCACCTCTCTTTAAAACACATTTTCCGATCCAAAAAACTAGCTTTTGTTTTCCTTCAGCATAGAAATCTTTGGATTGAGATTTTTGTCGCTTGCTTAAAGTACTCTTCACCTCATCATTGCTTGAAAACTTCCCTCCATTCTTTGGAAGGGCTAAACAAGTGGAAATTAAAGAGGGTCAAATCTGGACTGCAAGAAGGATGTGGCAGGTATTCCCGATGAAGCTAACATAGTTTCTATTGTTTTTGCTGCAGTATGATGTCGTATGCTCTGGTATTAACATTTGGGGAATTCAACAACAACTGACCTTCAAAAAGACCAGGTCATCATGCCTAATTTTGTGTGCTGTACCCACAGAAATTTCCAATTGTTCTGAAATATCCTCTATTGTAACAGTTCCATCAACCAAAATGATTTCATTAACTGAATCCACCATTTCAGGTGCGCCTGTCATTATGGGCATGACTGGCCTATCTTCATCTTGGATACTATTTTGAGCTTCTTTAAACAATTTAGCTCATTTGTGAATATTTTTTAACAAGAACATGTTTCTCTGTACACACTACACATTTTTCTGTAAATTTCCTATTGTTTGCCCTTCTCAGCCAGCAAAACTTTGATGACAGACCTCTGTTCAAGCCTGGAGCTCTCTATTTGATGTGTTGCCATTTTGAATAGCCTCAAAATCAATCTTTCTGCAAGGTTAAAATTATTTTGGCAGTTAACTAATTACAAAAAATGCAGAGTTTACATTGATGAAAAAAATTCTGAAAAAATATTTATTTTGTTTTTTTTTTTATTCATCTTTTTTATCGAATGATCCTCATATATATATTGCAATTTAATTCGACACTTAATTTCACCCAATCAGGATGACTCATCCTATTCAGTCCGGACCTTCATTTTCGGCCACCAAATCAGGTGAGCTGCCAAACACACTCTCTTTGGCTTGAGAACGCCGCCCAGTGCAGACATCCCACTGCGGCTCTAGAATAGCAGCAGCAGCAGCAGCATGAACACAAAGAAGGAACCCATCTAATTTATGGATTCCTTACAAGGAATCCCAGTTGAATATAAATTAGATACATTCAACATGCCTCGCACAGGCAGAACTTTATGTTACCCCGAAATTGGCTATGTCGATCTGACGCGTAATCCCGCTCTCGACACGCTAGCTCTCTATTCACCTCTGGGCCACCTTAATGGCGATAATGCATACTCTCCCCAAATACCAGACACAAAACCCATGGTGACATCCAAAGTTCAATTCCTACAACTGCAACATGTCTTTCGTCAAAATGCAACGAACACAATCCCTCACATGTCCAACGACACACGCTGCCATCTCAACCTTCTCAACATCTCATAACTCAATTTCGTCTCAATACTTACAACCTTTCACAAGTCTTGCAGCACCAAAAGCAAACCCAATATTCCATGCTGCAAATAAAAACCCTATTCCAAAAATATCTTTCGACTATCGCCATCTTACTTCATCATCCTCCAATTATTCCTAACAACTATTAGCGAGGAGACTAACAACACTAAGCGAGGAAACAATTCAACGTAAACACACATACGTTACACCATCTTCCTCGCTAAACACAAACTTCCCTCTCGCTAACAACAACTAACCACAGTATAAAAGTATAAAAGAAACGTCTTCGTCTCTTATCTGTCCTGTCTTTTTGTATAATTCTTTTTGGGACTTCCTTGGGCAAGGCATTACACCGACTAACTAACGTGGGGGTAAAATATAATATAACCAAAATATGGAGTCAGATATCAAATGCCAACATAACCAAAGTAATACCAACGTAACATAAGCCTAAACCCCGCAAGTTTTTTCTTGTTTTTCTTTTCTTCCCTGGTAATAGGTTGGGTTGACACTGTAAAATCTTCAGGTTGATCAGACAGGTGTACTCATTTGGTGATTTGTCGACATTATAGTTCAAATTTCTTTCTTCTCAACCGGCAAGTGAATTGTCTCTTCTTTCTCAAATCATGGAGAATCTGTGATACTTGTTAACACGTTGGAAGCAAAGTGGCTACTGACTTTTCTTTGTATGAACGCATGAAAAACAAAAGTAGTCTCTGGGGTTAGATCACGTGATGAGGTCACAATGGGTGGGTGTCAACAGTTGAAATTCTTGACGGGTCATCTGGACTTTAAGAGTGCAGTGTTTCCCTGATTTCCAGTCTCAAAGTCAGACAGAGTGTGTAGACGGGAAGGATATTTTCGTATGGGCTGATTGCCTTTTTCGTAAAAATGAAATGTATTTACAAATTGCATTTTAAGAAAAGAATGCAATTCCTAGTTTTCTTTCCTTCTTCTTCATACTTCATCTCAAATATTTCAGGGGGACTTTTTCAGACTTGTTCCGACAGAATCTCTCATCGCATCCCCATTGTCAAGACATATTGCAGTCAACTTCTTGCCAGATCTGGGATTTTCTGTCTTCTTGTTGAGGTTGTTTACTGACCTTGTAGCTCGTCATTTGTGTACCCAATGATAAATTTGGCTTTTCTGTTGATAATTGTTGTGTTAAACTTCCAGTAAAATTTTGCTTGCACAGTTTTGAATGATTTTGTCTCCAAATAAGAAGTATAGTGATGGGGATATTATTATAATTATTATTATTATTAGGTTTTTGGTTTAAGTTGGTTTTGCATTGGTTATGTTGGTATTACATTGGTTGCATTGGTATTTTGTTGGTAGCATTGGTAATTCGTTGGTAGCGTTGGTAATTTGTTGGTATTTTGTTGGTAGCGTTGGTTGTTATCCCCTTGCTAAATGTTGATGGAAAATAAAGGTGGTAGAGAAGAACGAAGATGTTGTTAGGTTTAAATGAAGGTTTTAATGGCAGCATGAAGTCAGGAGTTTTCACTGGTATGCTGCGAGTCTCGTAGTAAGGAAAGAAGGTGGGAAGTTGTTAGTGTATCATCTAATTTGTTTTTAACTAGGATCCCTTGGTCTAGAAGAATAGACGCAAGGGGGTCCATAAACTAGATGGCTCTCCTCATAGTGTATGATGCTGCTACTGCTATTCAGGAGCAGACAAATAGACGTCCGTTCCCATTGAGGGTTTCTGAGGGAAAGAGAGTTTTGCGGGCTTTCTTCAATTTTTGGTGCTGCTAGGAAATATGGTTCGGGCTGAATAGGACAGGTCAGCCTGATTGGGTGAAAATGTTCGGCGACTCTAACGGTCAAATTAAATTACGCACAAAACAAAAATACAAGTTTCTTTCTGTTACAGAAGTGATACAAAATATTTTTTCCTCTTTTGTCCAAGGCATTGTGATCGAGGATTAATTGTTCTTATAGTATACTATTTTCAAATCTGAAACAAAAAAGAACACAACATTATTCTTATTAAAGTTCTTAGCAGTCATATGGGTCCCATGTATATGGAGACACCCTGTATGTATAAAAATATTGAATGAGCAGAAATAATAAGCCAGTCACATGGATCCCATGTATATGGAGACACCCTGAACTACAAGAAAGTAATTTTAAAAGATATCATCTATCTATATCATAATACTGCTTGTTGGTTTCACCTAATGCTCATCCACATAGCCTCCCCACAGCCAAGTGGGACATTTTTCACCCAACCCCTGGACAAAGTGAGATATTCATCTACTTCTCCCCACTGCCAAGTGGGATATCCTTCCACCCTCCCACTCAGTCAATTGGGATAGTCTGAAATGTCAAAGCTGACCTTGTTTCTAGGCCTAACCTGGCTAATAAAAACTCCTTTTGTGGCCAGAAATTAAGAGTATATTCATTACGCAAAATTATTTATGGGAAATCAACTGATTTCCAGACTTAAAAAAAGTGTTAATTTTTGTGCAAAAAATAAGTTCAAGAAGCTATAATTTTTGTATTTGTATCTTTTGACCAATCAGCACTTTCATGCTCATTTTAAAATTTGAGATATTTTGCACACGACAATATTTGACTTGCTGGGAAAATTTTGAAGAATCAAAACCCAAAACAATTTAAGAAATCTTTTCCCTCCTAGACTTTTAAAGATACATTTTTTAAACAATTACAACCATAGATAAATCATCAACTTTTTAAATCTAATTTTGAACCTATCTTATAAACAGTGAAAAATTTGAAGGATTATAACCCAAAACAATTTAAGAAATCTTTTCCCTCCTAGACTGTTAAAGATACATTTTTTTAAACAATTACAATCATAGATAACTCAATTTCTATATCAAATTTTGAGCCTACGTCTTATGAATAGCCCTAAAAATAATATTTCTTCAGCAAGTCTCACAGAATTATTTGATGGTCCACTCAAAAGATAACCTTTTGGTTTTCTTCCTTTGAGTGAAAATTTAACATTCTTTCCTTTCAAGATTTTATTTAATTTCAACATCACTTAATTATCTTAAATTGAACAAATATATCATTGTTTACATAGATATTTGTATTACTATTACAGCCTTTGCTTGCTGATGAAAAATTTCAGCTACAATCCTATACATGTGAACACATGAAATTATTTTTCTCACTCACACTCACATAATGATCTTTTCATCATCATCATCATGTCGCGCCGCCGGCGCGGATATCCCTGACCGTCTCTCGCCATTTCTCCCTATCATTCATCGCCTCCGGCAGGTCCTCCGGGTTACATCCCATGTCCTCACACAGCTGCTTGCGTAATATATGAGAAAATTCACATAGATGGCATTCTTGTATATTTATAAAAATTCAGGACAAGGTTGTTTGCATTTAACATAATGCTAATACTCTTAGAAAAGGTAAACTTCCAACTATTCTCCCTCCAGCTATAGGTAAATAATAGGGCAGACTAGTCTCTTTAACCTTAGTATATGTTGTACTCCCTATATAATGGACTCACCTTCCTCCATGAATATACGTCAACAAAACCGTCAGACAGAGTGCACCAATCAGCCTGACACAATCATGTGTGATACCATTTGTGTGGTGGACAGATAGTCACTACCACACTGGACTCACAGCTTTCTACCAACTAACTACTGTTTAACCTGATTCACTTGTATCTTGTTTCTGTTACTTGAATATATATGTTTTTCTATCAAACCTTTTGTGTTCCCCGTGTCTTTCTTTGGTCAGCATCACAACAGTATAGCAACTAATTGACAAGGAAAACTGATTTTAAACCAATTAAACTCTGCTTACAAATTGACCTTGCATTCTGCTCATAGGGCAAGGGATAAGGTAAATACATTCATTTGAATATGAATTACACATACCGTTTTGGGATCAATTAAAAATTTTCGTTCATTCCACATGATAAGAAATGATACTGTCATTTTTTTTTGTTTCCAAATAATACCTGCATCATCATCATCCTTATCATCATCAAGTCACACTTCTAGCATGGATTTTCTTGACTCTATCTCACCATCTATCCCTATCCTTCATCAATCCCAGCAGGTCTTCCAAACTACGTCCTGCGTTGGCACTGAGATGTTGTAGGTACATGGTACATTCAAGTTTTCAGACCTTGTTTTGTACAGGCATTCAAAATTGTCATAGACTATTGAAAATTCACTATGTTATTGCTATACATCTTATAAGATGACTGACCAATTTTTATGAGTTCAGATTCAAATGAACAGCTACAGCAGCAATTGGAATACACCCTACTAAAGCCTGATTGTCATAGCTGGTGAATTTCAAAAATGCAATCTGGACGTGAGGACACTTTAGAACAATGATATGCAATATAATTCTGTTTTAAACTTGGAAAAAATGCCACAGAAACCTATGGAATGCTTCAGACTGCTTTTTGACCATCTTGCATGAATCGAGCATCAATTTTTAAGCAGCATAAGAGATTCAAGGAAGGCAGGGAGTCTGTGAGGCATGATGAGAGGTGTGGGAGGAGTAAGGAAGTCAATACCCCAGAGTTGATTGGCCAAAGGGTTAGGGTTAGAATTACTATGTTTTAAGGGAGTTCAGGAAGAGATTCCATTGGAAGAGGCCAGCACTCTTCAAATCGGGTCAGTGGCATTTCCAGCAGTACAGTGCTCCAGTCCACAACTCCATCCTTGTCAAAGACTATTTGACCAAGATGGGCATCAAGACAGTTCCTCAGCCTCTCAATAGTCCAGACTTTGCTCCCTGTAACTTTTGCTTATTCCCTAAGCTCAAGGAAAACCTGTCATTATGAGACAATTGAGGAGATGAAAGAGGCTGTGATGAAGGTCATTGACACGCTCACACAAGAGGACTTCCATGGGGCCTTCCATAAGTTGTTGGAAAGGTACAACAAGTGCATTGCAGCCGGAGGATATTACTTTGAAGGGGACTAGAGTTTCATGTGCGTATTATCAATAAAAGTGCCCATACGAAAAAAGTCTGGAAACTTATTTAATGATCCTCGTAAGTTCTTGTTGGTTGGCCAGCACTGGTTTGTCATTGTGAAATGATCCATCGGAGAATGTCACTTATGAGTTTGTCCTTCTTCTCCAGCAGTATCCTGCATGTCTTGTTCATATAACTTGGATGGTTTTTGAGATGGAAGGTAAGTGGCAGTACAACTGTTGTTTATGGAGTTGTTGCTTACAAGATTTGTTCAAGATAGCTCATAGCATTCTTGGGTAGTTTCCATCTAGCTTTTTTCTGTGATGCATCCATATAGTAGTACTGACACAGCCATAGCTTAGGAGAAATCCCGTTTTATTTTATTGGATAGATCAGATATGATTGATACTCTATCGATAGCAGTCAACGCCTTCACTTAGGTGTATACTAACATCACTTTCAGTGGATGAGATGTTGCCACTTAGAGTGGAAGTGGCTCCTTTTCATTTAAAACACATGGACTCTGTTTCAAGAAAAAAGTAATACCTTCCATACTCTGTTGTCAACTGAAAATATCAGAAAATGCCCTGACTTTTAACTTTAGATACAACAAGGAGGTTCTGTTTTAGAAATTAATCTTTGATGCCCAGACATATTGTAGGAGATTTAGAGACAGAGTCCCGAAAGGTTTTCATCTGATGTTTTTTTTTACCTTTGATAACAAGAAGCTGAAAGACAAGTATAAAGTACATGTCCACATAAACACACACACACACACACACACACACACACACACACACACACACACACACACAAATTTTACATATTAAATCATATTTAAGTTTAAAGCAAAAACATTTTGTTGTACATTACTTTTATCTTTTGATTGTATTGAATATTTATCAACAAGTGATCTTTCAAATAAAGCCGTTGAGAGTAGTAGACATTTAATAGCTTACAGCCTGTTAACACCTGACATACTAGACAAGTTCATTTCCCATGATGCTCAACTGTTGATATCTTTATATCAAAGCACTGAAGTTTTCTCCCTTTCTTCCATCCCATACAAAAATTTTGGTGTGAAAATAAAGCTATGAACAGATGTCCCATCACCTCTCCCATTGGTTAAATGACCAGCTTGTCATTATTACCTCAAATATAAAAATAGACAGGCATTAGAATAAACAGCCAGTATATAAGAATAAAAATGTAATTTTTTTTTCTATAGAAGTGATAAAAAAGATGTCATCCGTCCAATGTTGTATTTTTAAACTCTATAAAATGACAAACACGTACAATGGACAGTGATTCTTACAGATAGCTTCAAAACAAAATGGGATTTTTACCTTATAACAATATTTCTTATTCTTAAGTTATACAAAAATAAAATTTTTGGTATGTGCCTGTGTGGGTAGAAGTAATTGTTTGACAAGATAATTCCCTAAAAAGAAACAAGAGAATAGAGAGAAAAAAAATGGAAGACAAAGCTTTTATAAAACTGACAATTCTTTTTCACGCTTGACACAATATTCATCAACATGTTCACCTTGCAAGCTATGGACAGTAAACTCACTGAAAACTGAGTACTCCAAAAATATTAATGAATATTAATGAAAAAATTGTTTACTGTATCTATCTTTATTTTGTATTTCAGCAGTGTATACAGTATGGCAAGCAATATAAGTCAAAAATAAAGAGACAAAAAAAGAAAGATTTTGACATGTTTGAGAATTAATTTTTATTTATTGTGGACTTTTTGTCCTCATCTTGGTAGTTTTTGTGTTGTTTCTTCTTTCACTACGTTTCGGCCAAATTTCACCTCTGGCCTTCTTCAGGTGATTTACCACGACCTCGGATAGGAATGCTGAGTCTTGTAACCGTATCTCCAGTAATTACTGCCTTCCATAGTTGTTTTCTATCGCACCCAAGTCGGCCAGAGGTTTACTTGGTCAAAAACGTGGTGTGATAGACAACAACTATAGAAGGCAGTAATTACTGGGGATACGGTTACAAGACTCAGCATTCCTATCCGAGGTCGCGGTAAATCACCTGAAGAAGGCCAGAGGTGAAATTTGGCCGAAATGTAGTGAAAGAAGAGACAACACAAAAATTACCAAGGTGAGGACAAAAAGTCTGCCATAAATAAAAATTAATTCTCAGAATAAGAAGCCTCATCTCAAAATGATTCCAATTAAAGACAATTTGACATGTTTATTTGAAATATTTACTAAAATTATCAAAGCTCATAATCAGATAGATTGTCACGGAACAGGTATTTTCTTACATATTGAATTTGGCCCAGTCAGCTGGGGCTGCAGAATACTCCAACTGAATCTCTGCAGAAGAGTAAGACTCCCCCCCCAACGACTGTCCTGCATATGACACTAAACAATCTGATGTTGAAGCTCCAGTAATGCTGAGCTTTGAGGAATGTAGAGTATCCCTTCATTGCCATTGCTTCAAGGTCCACTCAAGCCCAAAGTGGTAGCACCTTATCTATGGGTTGAAGAGGAATAAACTGTGTACTTACGCTAAACTGAATTGCTAAACTGAATTGCTTGAAATAGAACCGTGTACTTATGCTAAACTGAATTGCTTGAAGTAGAACTGTTTTTACGTTTAAACTGTGTACTTATATTAAAGGGAATTGTTTTAAATAGAACTGTTTTTACATTTAACTGTGTGTAAACAAAAAACTCTACTCATGGTAAACTGAATTTTTGAAATAGAACTGTTTATATGTATAAAAATGGATTTAGCATTAGATAACCAACAATAGTTGATATGCCATAAAACCAAACCAAATAAAATCATATATATCTACTATATATGTATAAAGAGAATTTGGCATTAAATAACTTACAATGGTTGATATGCCATAAAAACCGAACCAAACCAAATCATGTATATTTAATATATATGTATAAAGAGGATTTGGCATCAAATAACCTACAATGGTTGATATGCCATAAAACCCAACCAAACCAAATCCTATATATTTAATATATATGTATAAAGAAGATTTGGCATTAAATAACCTACAAAGGTTGATATGCCATAAAACCCAACCAACCAACCATCCATCAGGGAAAACAAATGATCCTCATTAAATTCTAATAGCAATGAATAATGTTGAATAGATTAGAGTTAGATAGCAATCCTTGAAACTATTTAGTGTAAAACATTAAACTTGCCTCTGCTGGTGAGGCTCCAATCTTGAAATTTGGGGAATGTGACATACCCCTTCATTACCATCACTTCCAAGTTCACTCTGATCCTGATTGGTAGTACCTGTTAGCGTCCCATGGATCAAATAGAACTGTTCAATATTTTACCAGGGATTATTATCATTAGTTATTTGTGTGCAAGTTATTTGAATTAGATAAGAATTTTTGATAAATAAAATCACTGATGTCGAATTGCAATGATTGAAAACATGTAACTGTGTGCAAACAAATATGCTCTAGCTGTTTAAAAAGTGTTATCTACAAATTATGCTTACAAATCATATATGTATATATAAACAGGATTTGGCATTAAATAACCCATAAGTGTTGATATAGTAATTTACAAAGCTCTTTGCTTCGATGTGGCACAAGGCCGAATGAATGGGGCGCCCAATGAGACTCAAACTCACTCGTGTAGGTTTGCTAGTCTAGCTTGCTAACCGTTACACCACCAGAGGTGCCCCCATAAGTGTTGATATAGTAATTTACAAAGCTCTTTTGCTTCGATGTGGCACAAGGCCGAATGAATGGGGCACCCAATGAGACTCAAACTCACTCGTGTAGGTTTGCTAGCCTAGCTTGCTAACCGTTACACCACCAGAGGTGCCCCCCATAAGTGTTGATATGTAATTTACAAAGCGCTTTGCTTTGATGTGGCACAAGGCCGAATGAATGGGGCGCCCAATGAGACTCGAACTCACTCGTGTAGGTCTGCTAGTCTAGCTTGCTAACCGTTACACCACCAGAGGTGCCCCCCATAAGTGTTGATATGCCATAATATACATCCAAGTCTTGTTTTTATAGCTGTTGCGAGAGCAATAATTGGCTAATTTGAATAGCTGTTTTGTAAATCGTGATTAGCCAATCAGAACTGACTTCATTGCTATATAAACTCATTTTTTATATAAGTGCAAAAAAGATTTTTACCTGGAAGGAGTACAGATCTGTATACTCAATTATCACCCAATATTATACTCAACTTATTGTTTTTGTATTAAAGTTGAACGCAAGTCAAAACCCCTTCTGGCGTTATATGAGAGAAAGCTGAAAATTTCAAAGTAAGAAATGTTTTTTCTTTATTTTTATGATCTTTATTGATTTTTTTTAAAGGTTTAAAGAAATGTGAAAAACAAAGTATCAAGTAAGT
The DNA here is from genome assembly GCA_963585895.1 of Sepioteuthis lessoniana. Classification (NCBI taxonomy): domain Eukaryota; kingdom Metazoa; phylum Mollusca; class Cephalopoda; order Myopsida; family Loliginidae; genus Sepioteuthis; species Sepioteuthis lessoniana. Next base: position 12,059,906 of record OY757920.1, read on the forward strand.
TGAACTTCAGTATTAATATTTAGAATAGCATAAACATTGTTTTTGGTAATTCCTTTTTTGTTCTGGCTGAGAACCTTTCAGTAGTCTTATAGGTAGACTAGACCTCACTTGGCACACAGCTAGCTTTTTAGACCATTTGATAAGAGTCATGTTTATCCTTTAATGGCTTTAGCTACAAATGATCCTCTTTAAGAAATTATTATCTTATACTCAGTGAATCTATGTTATGTAGCAGAAATCGCTGAAATATAAATCCAATTAAGCTTCATTTAAATATAAATTACCTGTCATTTTATCAGTTATATTCACAATCACTTAATCAAACAAAGCCTTATAAAGTGCAAACCACTGCTTCTTTATTTACATTTTTCGGGCTATTGTCCTCGTCTTTGTTACCATGTTTATCACAATGTTTCAGCCATTGTACACTCCAGCCTTCTTCAGGCAATTTAGAATGTCAAACTTAACTCTTTATTTCACTTACCGGGGTAAACTGTTCTAGTTTCACAAGCCATGTTTAATGAATGTCAGTTATCAGTTATCTCCTGTTAATTTCCCTTCTGAAAGTTCTCCACTGCCTTCACTAGGTATTGAACTCACACTCTTTGGGTATGTCACTGGATCTTACCAATGCCTTTATCCTCTTGTCCTTGAAGATATGTGTATGAATTTCTGAGTATTATAAACCTAATGGCTTCAGAAACCATTTTTACCAGTACTCATATTGCAATTTTGCTGTTATCATTGCATGTTTTTTTTTTTGTTTTTTGTTTTTTTTGAGTGTGATTACAAATGTTGTTTTTCTACAAAGATATCTTTAGCATTAAATAACCTGCAAAGTTTTATATGCCTATAAATAAAGAAACCAAACCAGATTACTTACTTTTAAGTTCTTGGGCTTATGTAGCATAGTCACCAACAACTGCTATGACTATGATTGTTGATTGTCTGATGTGGTAAGAGAAGCACATTACACAAGATGCCTCAAATGTAGGACCTTTTGGGTTTTTTTTATTCCCTCCATTTAGGTTCTAAGGTTGTTGAAGTATATGGAAATGTATGGGATAGATTCTTTGTTCCAGTAGCTACCAGCTTTACTCATATCTTTGGATGGTTCAATCACTCTCTGTCCATGTTACCACTTGTCACCTGTTGTACCCAGCCACCAAAAAAGAAAGAATTAATAAATTCAGAACACTAAACCACAATTTCTGCTTTGTGTAGGCAACATCTCCAGACTAGCCCTCACCAACACATAGGTGTTCAATTCAGTCTGGTAATTTTGGCAACTTTTGATTAATTACTATTTTCAATTTGAGGTGCTAGATAAAGTATATCTTGTTACACCAAGCCTAATGGACGAGATGTTGAACTTTGTCGATTCATCCATTTTTTTGCTACTAGCTTTTTTTTGTTTCTTATCTATTCACCATCTGTTATCATTAGTTTACAATGTTACACTTCATACAAACGCTGCAATTTCTAATCCTTGGGATCTAACGATTATGCATCCGAAAATTTCAGTCTAATCATGGCAAGCACAAATGCTTCTCAGTTTTGGTAACCCAATTGTGTTGTAATAGTTAAAATCTATTACTGTTGAGTGTTATATAACATACGTCATGGATTTTCAATTTGTTCCTAGTGACCCTGTGTGCTTTGACAAGCTGTCACGTTGTGATTGGTAAACAGGGCAGCGGGGTCAGGGCAGTCAGGTACAACAGGTGTGCAACCAGAAGGAGACCATGAGATGAGAATCACGCAGTCAGATTTGGACAGAGTGCAGAGAATCAGAGTCGAGCCTGGGACATGCAGCCAATCAGAGGTGTCTCAGACCTCTCCGACGACACTGCTTGCAAGGGGGTGCAAGTTTTGGCACCGCCTGGCTCCTGGAAGAAGATATGGGGCAAGAAGAAGTCCCCTCTCTGAGTTTATGTCTCTCCAGCAATCTCTCAAACTAATGACAAACAGTGGGCCCCTTTTGAGAATAAAATGAGAGATATATTTTCATAAAGAAGTGTTTCGTTCGTTCATTGAAGTCATAAATTATCATTGATTATGTTTCTGCTTGTATTTGTATTACGGCTATACAACATTGAATAGTGACTTTAATCTTCCTTGAGAGCTCTATACTTTATGTCCTTGTGTTAAAATTTAAGCCTTGCATATTTTTTTAGTTGCCTTGCACAGTGTAATGGTTAGTGACTTGAGCTAGCAGACTGTTGTAAGTTTGATTCTCACTGGGTATCTTATATTTCTGGCTTTGTGCCAAATTGAACTAATTTGAGTAAATTACTACTATTCATTAATAAAAAGGGATTGACCTCGTGGTGTAATGGTTAAAGTGCAGGACTGTGGAATCATAATAAATGAGTTCAAACTCCACTCGCACTATTAAGTTCACTTTCGGGCAAATACCCATAGGAAAAGTATGAAACCCCTTATACTCCCAGCTATGGGTTAAATAGTACCACTACTGTTCTTCTTGGAGAATGGCTTTGGCATTAAATAACTGTTATGGCTCTGGAAGGGGTCACAAAAAGAACAGAAGACCATGGTTATAGTATAGGTATATATTTACAAGAACAAAGGACGGTAAGCTAGTTCGCGTAACCGCACAGGGGCGAGGTTAGCTTCCGGATCTAGACTGAGTTCGTATTGCTGCGTCTTCCGGTATTATGGAGAGTGGTTGAGCCCATTAGTAGGTGATTCTGCCACAACAATAATCTACAAAGGTTGATATGCCATTAAACAAAGAAACCAGACCAATCATTAATAAGAATGATGCACAAAAACTTTCACTTAAGTACGAAGACATTGTATTGCTGTTAAACTAGATACTGTTTTCAGTATTGTAATATTAAACCTAATTTTGTCTACCAATGATGAAGTAGGAAACCATAACACTTTCTTTTACAAAAGTATATCTCTTAATTCTTCTTAATTCAGGGTCAAAACTCTGTAGGAGTGTGAAAGAGGCGGAGAGACAGAAAACTATTATATTGGCCCTTAACTCATTAACAATACTGTGCTTCCATATTCAGAGCCTTACTTAGCACTTCTTCTGCTTCCTGGCTGCGGGAACCACTCCTCCCCTTTAGGCACTCTCTGAACCTCTTGAATGCCCAAATCTCTTCTGACTACCGACTGCAAAACATGTATCTACCAGGGATATCTGCATATAGAATTTCACAATGTCTACGCATTTCTGGTTCAACCCATGTAATCTTCTAACACCCAAATATTGCTTGTTTTGCAGTTGTTTTCCCGTAATTAATGTTTATACAGGTCCATCCTGTGTAGAGAAATCCCTGATTGACGGCTCTGTCAAAGGTCAATATGCAACACTAATACTGTATCACTATTGTACTATTTATTTATAATGTTTATTGCACTTTCTTATTATTTACTAAGCCTTCCTTGTTATCCACTGTTTGAACTAGTATCTTTGTCTTGGTTCTCTGAGCCAAACTTGCCAAGTTGGCTGGGGCTGTAGAATACACCGACTGTTTCTCTGCAGAGGGGTAAGACCCCCACCTCCAATGAGTGTCCTGGATATGACACTAAACAATCCGATGGTAAGGTCCCAGTAATGCTAGAGCTTTGGGGAATGCAGAGTACCCTTTCATTGCCATTGCACCTAGGTCCACTCTAGCCTGAAGTGGTAGCACTTGATATGGTCCTATCTATGGGTCAAAAAGAACTAAACTGTGTACTTATGCTAAACTGAACTGCTTGAAATAGGACTGTTTTGACATTTAAACTGCATTATTGCTAAACGGAATTTTCAAAATGGAACTGTTTTTCTATGCTAAACTGAATTATTAGAAAAAGAATTGTTTTTGACTTTGAAATTGTACTTATGCTAAACTGAATTGTTCGAAATAGAACTGTTTTAACATTTAACTGTGTGTAAACAAAAACTATACTTATGCTAAACTGAATTGTTTGAAATAGAACTGTTTGACTAAACTGAATAGCTTAAAATAGAAATGTTTTGACAATTAAACTGTGTATGCATGCTAAACTGAATTGTTTGAAATAGAATAGATTATTTGTATAAAAATGGAATTAGCATTAAATAACCAACAAAGGTTGATATACTATAAAACCCAAACCAACAAACAAAAATATAGCCAAACTCTTTCATCTGCAGTACTTTCCATCTTAAAGTAGACTGAATAGTTAAACAAACAGGCAGTGTTCAAGGATCCAAAGAACCGAGAAACCTGATAACTAAAATCTCATTCTAAACACCTACATTTGATTTCCATATATTTTTTCAGACGTGGATCTTTCGAAACAAATGTCTGATTAAGATTGTGCATAACCATATTTACCCACCCCTTTGAATTCAGAGTTTTCCTTCTCCCAGACTAGTTGCCTCACTAAGGCTGAAGAACCTAGTCTGCCCTACTATTTATCCATAGCTGGAGGGAGAATAATTGGATTCATACCTTTCCCAAGGGTATTAGTGCTATGTGAAAAGCAATCAGTCTCGTCCAGGATTTGAACTCGTGTCGCCGTGTCCATTTCCTGCGATGATAACAATTACACCATGGGCACCTCCAAATGAAATTATTAATTCTTATTATCTCAGGGGTCAAGATCATTGTCAGTTTGTCCCTGGTCGAATTATCTTCAGGTGTCTGTCATTTTCAGTAACCTTCAAGGAATTTCAAACTAATCTTTTTATTCTGGCAAAAGAAGATCAAATTGCTTTTATCATTCTGTCCATGTTTTTATCCAAGCTCTGATTAACCAACACTTTTATCCAGTAGGCTATTGTTTTATAGCTTTGCTTAGTCTGACACAAGATTACCAGCTGCTTACAGTACCAAGTATTCTTAACCAGTCCCTCATCTAAGTATTGACAAGGTTTAATATTGTTTAACTTCAATGATCAAATGAAAACTGGTGCTTTCAATATAATTTAATCATAAAATCCTTTATTTCAGTCACCTAATTTCACTTTCCTAATTTTAAAATGAATTTTGAGTTTATTCCAAATGTACATTTCTTCTTTTTGATTTTAGTTTTGTTTTTTAATTGTTTGTTTTAGTAAAATACAGGCCCTTATTGAATTATGAACTAAAAAATAAATGCACACAAAGTCAGGGTTAAGTTTATATTAAATTTCTATAATAATATTATTATCATTAGTCTTATGGGTAGAGTGTTCACCAATGGTCTGGGAGACCAGGATTCAGTCCCAGGTCAAGTCATACCAAAGACTTTAAAAATGGTACTTGATACCTCTTTGCTTAACTCTCAGCATTATAAGGTACATATCAAGGGTAAAGTGGAGCAATCCAGGGAAAGGAGTAGCACCCTCTCCTACACCTTGGTTTAGTAGCTATTGAAAGGGGAGCCTTCTGGTCACCCTTGACTACAGTCGCCAACTTTTACTTATTATTATATTGAATATCAGGTGTCACAAAATCATACAGAAAGTCAAAGCCATATCAGCAGAGATTAGAATAGACTGTATGTTTCCCCACTACAGAGAGGTAAGACTCCCCCCCTCCTGAAAAAAGAGTGTCCTGGGTATGACACTAAACTGCATCTGATAGTAAGGCTCCAGTTCTGGAGATCTGCTGAGTGTGAAGTGTGCCTTCATCAGCATTACTCCTAGGTCCACTCTTACCTGGAGGAGTAGTACTTGTTAAGGGTCTTGTCAGTGGATCAAATAAATCTGGTTAAAAATGATTCATATTCGATAAGACCATGTGCAAAAAAAAAACACTCTCAAGAAACAACTACATAAAAAATGTAAGCATAAATATACATTGAACATGATTCTCTAACCTCTAGGCATAAAATAACTCTGGATGAGTTGATATGCCATTAAAATCAATCAATTAAATGATACAGAAATTAGTGTCGAGAAACATGCTACATGTATATACCTCACTTTACGACCTCTTCACTTTTATCACTGCTTTCAAAGTTAATTTTTCTTAAATAATAAAAAAAAGGTCCTAAATAAATAAAAACCAAGCCTAAATGCACAAAAAAAAATGATGAAATTACAGTATGTCAATTATCCAAATCTTAACCACAATCTCTTTACATAGGCGACATACACCAACTCAATCAATATTTCTAATGGTTATGATAAGCACCCACCTATGTTGTAGAAAAGTTTTGTAATTGTATATGAACATAAACGGCAGAGAAGTTCAGTCGAAACTGTTGTTATAGTTAACTAATAGCATTGCCTTTATTACCTAACCCCAGTCTACAAAAGAAACAGGGCAACAGGAGAAGAAAGAAAAAGATGATTATTGTTCTTTGTGTCAAGTTGTATATGCTTTGATGTATTCCTAGTTTCCTCACCCAGAAAGTTGGTGATTTTTAAGTTGTCATTTCAGTTATTTGTGCTTTTTGATCAAGTCAAAAATTTAAATGTCTGTCAGCACTTAACATGTAGTAACAGTTATTTCAAAGAACAACTTGGTCAATTTTTGAAGTCTCTTTCATAAGATTTGTTTATATTAACTGTTTGGTATCCCTCCAGACATTTTTGTTTTCTTTTTATATCTTTACTTTCTTTTACTTCTTCACTTTTTTCTTTCACTTCTTCACTTTTTTCTTTCACTTCTTCACTTTTTTTCTTTCATTTCCAAACGTTTTCTTTTTCTTTCCCTAATTCTTACATTTTAACTCATATAGTATTTCATTATTTTTTCTTTTATTCTCAATTTTTCTATTTTTCCTTTATCCTTCATTTTTCATTTTTTTTTTTTTTTTGTCCTCCAATTTCTATTTTTTATTTTTTTCTCTTGTCCTAAATTTTTTTTCTTTTTCTTTTTTTCTCTTGTCCTCCATCTTCTTTTTTTAGATCTTACTTCCTTTGCTTCGATAAATGTGTGTTTCAATTTGATTTCGTTCTTATTTTTAATTCAGTTTTTTTCACTCTTCTTTCAAATTTATTTTTTACTTTATTTCCTCTTTTCTTTGTTTTTTTTTTAATTTTTTTCCTCTCATTTTTCATAATTCTTCAACATTCTCTTTGCTTCTTTTACTTTTTTCTCATGTCATTTCTTTTTTTTTTTTTCTAATTTCATCGCTCGCTGCATCTTTTCTTTTTCAAATTTTTTTAAAAAATTTTCAAAAAGTTTCAAGAGATAAATCATTTTTTTTTATTTCATATTTCAATTTTCTTTTTTCTTCAACACCTTTGTATTCCTCCAATTTCTTTTCCTCCTTCTTATATAGAGTTACTAAATTTAGTTTTGTACAAACCTGGGGAGGTAGAAAGATTTGGCTAAATCATCTAGGAGTGATTTTTCTTTTTCCATTGTTCAATTTATAATTGTTTTCTTCCTCTTTTTCTCTCTTTTATTTTTTTTTTTCTTTCCTCTTTTTTTACATAATTTTTCTTTTTTATTCCTTTTACTTCTCCCCTTTTCTTCCTCTTTCTCTCTTTCATTCCTTTTTCCTCTCCCCTTTTCTTCCATTCGTTCTCTTTCTTTTTCTTCTCATTATCCTACATTTTTCTCTTTCCTACAATTCTTCTTCCCTTTTTCTCCTCTACCTCTACTTTCTTTCTTTCTTTCTTTCTTTCTTTCTTTTTTTCATCCCAATTTCTTTTCTCTCCTATCCATTCCTCTCTTCTGTTTATTTATTTATTTATTTTTGTTTTTGTTTTTTCTAAATCTCTTACTTCCTAATGATCTACTTCTTTCACCATTTTACCCCCTGGACTTTTCGTTTTTCTTTTAAGTCTTCTTCTTTTGATTTTATTTTATTTTTTCTTCCGCTTATTATCATTATCCTTTCTTTTGTCTTACTTTTTCCATCTCTTACCACCTTTTTCTCATCAACCACTTCCTTATTAATCTTTCTATTTTTCTCTGTTCTTCTTTTTCCATTTTCTCATCTTTGTCATTTTATTATCTTCCATTTAAGTTATACTTTTCCCCCAATAGCCACGTCTCTTACTACTCACTACTTAAACCTTCAACTACCACCATTCACATCCTCTCCTCCTATTCTTCTCTAAAAAATACGGGCTAAAAATGATACATAGAAAGAAAAAAAAAATTATGCTTTCTGCCACAGACAATTATTTTGCCTGACAATCTACGAGTGGACAATAAAGTGCCAGACGGTCATCTGAATTTTGTCTTTCTCTGGTTGTTAATCTCCTCGTCCAATAAAACAGTCAGATTTTTTCTGGGGATTGATAAGATGAAGTGTATTATGTATCAGTAAACAGAGACATTAATATATCAGGCTGCAGATTAAATCTACGATGAAAGGAAAGTTTAGAAATTTCCTGTTGTACCCAGACATTACATTTCAGAACAGGAAATACATCCTTTTCATGACAAGGCTATATCTTTTTTTTATAGAAGCATATATATATATATATATATATATATATATATATATAACAGGAGACTGCAGAAATTTATATTTATACATAAATATGTTATGTGTGTATTTGCATGGGTATAAATTATTAAGTTTTATGAATATTTCTAAAATAAGTTTGAGTTTTTCAAACTTGACATAAGTTATAAGAACAAAAGATTTTACAATAGCCTACATGATCTGTTCTCATTAGCTAATGATATCAAGGTAACTAATTTAAGAACATATATAAAGACAATGATGTTTGTCTTAAAGATTCTCTCTCTCTCTCTCTCTCTCTCTCTCTCTCTCTCTCTCTCATAATACTTTTAAACAAATAGCTTTTTAACTACTCTGTTCTGATACAGAGCACTTTTATCTGTTATTAATTCTTCCTCATCACTATATATATATATATATATATAGTTTTAGGCAATTGATAAATAAATTTATAAGATAATATAAAGACAATGATGTTTGTCTTAAAGATTCTCTCTCTCTCTCTCTCTCTCTCTCTCTCTCTCTCTCTCATAATACTTTTAAACAAATAGCTTTTTAACTACTCTGTTCTGATACAGAGCACTTTTATCTGTTATTAATTCTTCCTCATCACTATATATATATATATATATAGTTTTAGGCAATTGATAAATAAATTTATAAGATAATATAAAGACAATGATGTTTGTCTTAAAGATTCTCTCTCTCTCTCTCTCTCTCTCTCTCTCTCTCTCTCTCTCTCTCTCTCTCTCTCTCTCATAGTACTTTTAAACAAATAGCTTTTTAACTGCTCTGTTCTGATACCGATCACTTTTACCCGTTATTAATTTTTCCTCATCACTATATATATATATATGTATATGTAGTTTATAGGGAATAAATAAATAAATTTTAAAAAAAGATTTAAATTGAATTAAAATAATTATCAAAATATGCAGAAACTCCCAGAGGCCTCTGACAGGAAGAGGGGCAATGCATGCAGAAAGAAAAGGGACTATCCCGACAAAAAGAATGAATGTCACGCTCTTTCAGTAGCGACCAGCAGAGTGACAACACCTAGATCTTTCTTACTAACTGGTGGAGGACGCCATGTGTCAGTCTTTAGACGACATATTGGCTAACCCTTCCACTGGTAGTAGCTGTCTATTTTTCACCACCAGCCCATGACTAAAACACTGGATTTATACAAACTCCCAAAAGTGACTAACATGTCGCTAAAGCTTTATATACTAAACACGTTGTTAAAGCTTTAAATACAGAAAAAGGACACATATATACCCAAGAAATGACTAACGCATTTTTAACACCTTGACTGGGATATTCAACCATTTCAATTGTATTCAGGAAGAATTTCCTCACCCACTGAATGGTTGTTGAACCCAGAAATAAAGGAAAAATATGAAAGATATCTTTGTCACCTATCTGTGCGTATCTTCTTCTTTCATATAATTCTTTTACAGCCTTTATATCGAAGAAGTTAAACCAGCAAAACAAAAGTGGGGTAAGAATAGAATAACTTAGAATGGAGTCAGATAGCAAACGGCAACTCAGCTTGCCCTGGGACCCCATAAGTTAAGTAAGTTAGCCAACAACAGTCAAAGGTGACCTGAAGGCTATTTTTCAATAGCTACTACACAAAAGGTTAGGGCACTATTTTTCTAGGATTGCTCCACTTTACTCTTGATCCATACCTTATAATGCTGAGTGTTAAGCAAAGAGGCATCAAGTACAATTTTTTGAGTCTTAGTATGACTTGACTTGAGATTGAACCCCTGGATCCTGGACCATTGGTGAACACTCTCTCTCTCTCTCTCTCTATATATATATATATATATATTGAATACCTAAAAAATACCTAGTTTTGCTGTACTTTTGTGTATTAGCTAAGGTAACTCAATCAGTGTTTTTTTTTTTTCTTTTGGCTAGGCGTTGAAGTTCTGGTAGATAATTTTCAAGCTTTACAGATGTTTTTAGTCTTATCGTCTATCAGTTTATGATATTTACCCAACCCCTCCACTCGGGCAGGATTTGACACAAGGTCAATTTTTAAGCGGAGTTTAACAAGTTTGAATTCAGAGTTTTCCTTCTCCTAGACTAGTTGCTTCACCAAGGCTGAAGAACCTAGTCTGCCCTACTATTTATCCATAGCTGGAGGGAGAATAATTGGATTCATACCTTTCCCAAGGGTATTAGTGCTATGTGAAAAGCAATCAGTCTCGTCCAGGATTTGAACTCGTGTCGCCGTGTCCATTTCCTACGACGATATCCATTACACCACGAGCACCTCGTCTATCAGTTTATGATATATTTTTTTTATTTACAAATCGTATTATTTGTTGGTTTTTTTCATGCTACCAGAGTTATAGAAATAAGAATAAAAATAGAATAATATATATATTTTTTAATCTACATATTTTTTTAATCTATATATATATATATATTGACAAATATATTAATCTCTCGGACTGTTATTTAACTCAAAAATAAAAAGGTTTTCTCAACTTGGGACCTAACTGCTATTTATTTCAAGGATATACTAGCATCAACAAAAATTCAGAAATTGAAATTTTATACCAAAATATTTTAAAACTCCAGGATAAAAAAGTAATTTCAATCAAACCTGAATTCCATGATCTCCTTAAGGCTGAAGCCATCAAAAATTGATACAATAAAAAACAACCTATATTACTAACTCATCAACTAAAAATTGCCAATAAAGAATTATGCAATCACCCCACTATCACCATAAAAAAAACAGACAAAACACACATTTTTGTTGTACTCAATAAAACAGACTACCATTCAAAACTACAAAATATTCTTGATGACCTTACCAAATTCAAAAAATTAAATAAGAATCCCACCAACCAACTAAAATCAAAAATTAATAAACTAATCACTGCTAAAAATGCTAAACTTAATAGCACAAAACTATCCAAAATAAATGATGATTATAAACCCAGCTATTTTTACAAAACCGTAAAAATATATAAACCTAATCCTCCTCTGCGTCCAATTATATCACAAATACTTACACCGATTTATAAACTCATAAAAACAATAAAACAACTTATTTCACCATACTTACCTTGTAAATATAAGATAAAATCTACACACGAATGAATTCAAGTTCTTCATACAATTCAACCCAATAATTATATTTCAGCCTCACCGGATGTAGAACATCTATTCACAAATGTACCTGTGAATGAAACAATTGATATTATTGTAAATAATATTTATAATAACCCATTTCTCCCTCCTCTTAAAATCAATACTAATATACTTAAAAAAATACTCCTAGCATAATATGAATATTACCCAGATATCATGAAATAAAACTTCAGTAGTGAAGTTTCATGTCATGATATCTGGGTAATATTTATATTCAAACAGATAGGGTATCTATGGGATCTGTCCTGGGTCCAATCTTCAGTAATTTTTACATGTCTGACCTTGAAAATAAGATATCTAATAGCATTATTAAACCTCCAATATACCTAAGATATTTAAATGATATACTTATTCTTGATAATGATATTAACAAAATTAATGTATTACAAGACACCTTCCAAAAAAATTCAGTTCTTAACTTTACTAATGAACTAAACAAAAAGAATTAAATTCCTTTTTAGATGTTCTCATTCATACTAGCAATGATAATAACTTCACTACGTCTACTTACAAAAATCCCTCAAATAATAACTCCTGTACCCTCAACTTTAAAAGTGAATGCCCCTTCCGATATAAAAAAGCAATTATTTATAACCTAATATTCCATGCCAAACTTATCTCCTCTTCCAAAACAATATTTTATAAAGAAATAAAAAACATAGAACAAACTCTCATCAATAATGGGTTCCCTAACTATATTGTTGATGAACAAATTAAACGTATGATTAAAAATGTTAGTTAACAAAATAAAAATGTAACACTCCACCCTGTCAACAAGCATTTATCAAACGTTTTTTACCACAACCAAATGAACTACAATTATAAATTAGATGAAAATATATTAAAAACATTGATTCAAAGAAACATACACTCCACTGAGCCAAATAAAAAAATAAAACTTATCTTATACTATAATAAATTTAAAACCTTCAACTTAGTCATTAAAAATAATTCCTCTCCTTCGATTGGAGTTTTGCAAAAAATTAACATTATATATCAATTTAAATGTCTCTTAGGAGATTGTATCACTGAAAACAACAATATATACGTCGGTTTAACCCTAACTACCCTACTGAGAAGACTTACAATGCACCTTTCTGATATCAGTTCCATAGCACAACATCTAAAAAAACATTAATACCCATCAACTGAATTTCGGAAAATTCTTAACAAAAACTCAACAATATTAGAACAACAAAATAACAAGCAAAAACTACATGAGCCACTACATATTAGGAACATACAACCCAAACTTAATAGAATTAATTTTGAAACCAGTGCTAATGTACTTAAATGTCTTTAGCTACTGACACTATTTATAGAAACCAATTTGAAAAGTAAACGCTACACAATACAACAGTATAGACACTCATTCTTAAAAAGTTGTAATGTATATGCAAAAGTTACATCCCTTTTATAATACATCTTCCCCTGATGATGGCCCAAAGTTGGGCAGAAAGTACTTAGGAAATTATGGAAGGTTTGTTAATCAATTCCCAATGAATATCATAAGATCGATATGGCAATTTGAAAGGATTAACAAAAAAATATGTATACAAAAAATGTCTATAATGTTCAATCAAATATATATATATATATATATATATGTATATAATAATAATAAATAAATATATAATAGACTTTATATATTTAATACCATGGAAGTTTGTCTGCGGCCTTAGGTTTCATGAAGTTTCACAAACAACAATCATCAGGCAGATAACAAAAGAAAATGAAGAAATTGAAAAAATAAAAAAATACAGTCAAAAGCCGTTAGAATTGTGTACAAATCTTTATGTGTGCTTATGAGTGTGTGTGTGTGTGTGTGTGTGTTGGTTATAGTTGCGTATTATTGTGTGTGGATGTATTAGTATATGTGTGTACGCATACACAGCGCGATAAAATTGAGGGGTTGTTTTCTGGATAGGAGACAAACTTCCATGGCATTAAATATATAAAATCTCATATATATTTATTTATTATTATTATATAATAGCTCTTTCTCAGATATTGAGCACTCTCCAAATCATATCGCACTTGGTTCGCCACAAAACCCACAAAGTGAGTTAGCAAGAAACAATACTGTTACAATATATATATATATATATTATGATTAAAATTTAGGGCTAAAAGCACTTTTAATTCATAAAATGTTTACAGTGCTCAATGCACAAAGTGCAGAGCAATATCAGAATATATTTCAATGGTCAAAAAAATCTATAAAGTGTAAAACCGGATAAAAACTCACAACTCGGAATTTCACAATTTTGATTCTCAGGTGAACCAATATTCCACACATCTGAAAACTTTATTTGTTTAGTTACAAACATCAGATATGTGAAATATGTGTAAGTGAGGTGCTTGTGGTGTAATGGTTATCATCCTAGGAAATTAGAGGGGGTGTCCTCTTGGTGTAATGGTTAAAGCACTGGACTGCAGAATCGTAGTAAGTGAGCTCAAACTCTAGTCACGCCATAACATTAACTTTTGAACTAATACCCTTAAGAAAGTTTATGTACCACCTTATCCTTCCAGCTATGGGTTGAATAGTACCACTACTATCCTTCTAGAAGGGTGAATTTGGCATTGAATAACCCAAGTAAGTTGATATGCCATTAAAAACAACAAACCAAACCAAACAAACCTTGGAAATGGACACAACAAGATGAGTTCAAATCCTGGACAAAGCTGGCTACATTTCATCCTAACCTTTGGGAAAGGTATAAATCTAATTATTCGCCCTCCAGCTATGGGTAAATAGAAGGGCAGACTGGGTTCTTTAGCCTCAGTTTGGCAACCAGTCGAGGAGAAAGAAAACTCTGAATTCAAGCCTATCAAAGTTTGCTTAAAAACTGACCTTGTGTCACATCCTGCCCTTGCAGAGGGGTTGGTTCGTTGGTGGTTGTTTGGGTTTTATGGCATATCAACTTTTGTAGGTTATTTAACGCCAAATCCATTTTTATGCAAATAGTTCTATTTCAAAAAATTCAGTTTAGCATGAGTACACAGATTAATTGTCAAAAATATTTCTATTTCAAGCAATTCAGTTTATTCAAACAGTTCTAATTCAGCCAATTCAGTTTAGTATATTGATTTTGTTTATACACAATTAAATGTCAAAACAGTTCTATATTAAACAATTCAGTTGAATGTAAGTACAGTTTCAATGTCAAAACAGTTCCAGTTCAAACAATTTAGTTTAGCATTAGCACTCAGTTTAAATGTAAGTACAGTTTAATTGTGAAAAACAGTTCTATTTCAAGCTATTCAGTTTTATCAAACAATTCAGTTTAGCATAAGTATGCTGTTAGTTCTATTTAACCCATAGATAGGGCCCTATCAGGTGCTCCCACACCAGACCAGAGTGGACCTGGGAGCAATGGCAATGAAAGGGTGCTCCGCATTCCCCAAAGCCACAGCATCACTGGAAGCTCACCATCAGATTGTTTAGTGTCATATCCAGAACACTCATGGAGGTGGGGTTTACTCCTCTGCAGAGAAGCAGTCAGTGTATTCTACAGCCTCAGCCGACTGGGCAACAGAGGGGTTGGTAAAAATATATATTCATATTTACCAATCCCTCCACAGGGGCAGAATATGACACAAGGTCAGTTTTTAAGCGGAGTTTAACAGATTTGAATTCAGAGTATTCCTTCTCCTAGACTAGAGGGAGAATAATTGGATTCATACCTTTCCCAAGAGTATTAGTGCTATTTGAAATGCAATTAGCCTGGTCCAGGATTTGAACTCAGGTCGCCGTGTCCATTTCCTACGACAATAACCATTACACCACGGGTTTTATGGTATATCAACCATTTTAGGTTATTTAATGCCAAATCCTCTTTATACATATATATTAAATATATAAGATTTAGTTTGGTAGGGTTTTGTGGCATATCAACCATTGTAGGTTATTTAATGCCAAATCCTCTTTATACATATTAAATATATATGATTGGGTTTGGTTGGGTTTATGGCATATCAACCATTGTAGGTTATTTAATGCCATATACTCTTTATACATATATATTAAATATATATGATTTGGTGTGGTAGGGTTTTATGGCATATCAACCATTGTAGGTTATTTAATGCCAAATCCTCTTTATACATATTAAATATATATGATTGGGTTTGGTTGGGTTTTATGGCATATCAACCATTGTAGGTTATTTACTTCCAAATCCTCTTTATAAATATATATATTAAATATATATGATTTGGTCTGGTAGGGTTTTATGGCATATCAACCATTTTAGGTTATTTAATGCCAATATATATGTATGTGATACTGTCAATTAAAAAATTAAATCAATTGACAAGTAGTTTATAAAATCTAAAAATATTAAAACAATGTTTTTGATTGGTTGTTCTTAGCTCGTTTCATTTTCATCTAAAACAAAATAGGCATTAAGTTTTCTTAGAAGGTGAGAAAACGTTTTTACCAAGGAAACACTGTTCTATGTGCCTAGACTTTATAATAATGAAGAGTTATCTTTTCTGAATAAATGATATGATTCAATACAAAATGAAAGAAGTTGAAATAATCAAATGACAATTTTATTAATATAAATAATTAAGTCAAGAGAGAAAGAATTATAGACTCTCTTAGATGCAAGCAAAAGAAACATAAGAAAAAATAGCCATTATTTTTGCAATATATTTCAGAATGTAAGGAAAAAATATGTTTTGTTTTATCCTGTGATGATATCGAAAAAAATAAGAAATAAATTTAAAAATTTTAAATAAGGTAAGTAAAATGATTAAAAATTAAAATAAAAAATATAAATTTACATTTTTTCCATCAAGCAAGGAATTTCGGTCACCTGATGTCTGGGTTCCAAATTTTCACTCAAGAATAACCTACCCTTTGGTTTTTTTCTGCTTTTTTTATCACCAGCTTTACTCAAGTAAGGATGCTTTTCTTAGCAACTCCTATAACCCAGAGATAAAAGAATAGAACATAAGCATCCCAACTCAGAGACACATTGACTTGGTTTGGTTTGGTTTCTTTGTTTAATGGCATATCAACCTTTGTAGGTTATTTAATGCCAAAGCCATTATGTAATTTACAAAGCGCTTTGCTTTGATGTGGCACAAGGCCGAATGAATTGGGCGCCCAATGAGACTCAAACTCACTCGTGTAGGTCTGCTAGTCTAGCTTGCTAACCGTTACACCACCAGAGGTGCCCTTAATGCCAAAGCCATTATCCTAAAAAAACAGTAGTGGTACAATTTAACCAATAGCCGGGAGGATAAGAGGGTTCATAATAAGGGTATTTGTCCAAAAGTGAACGTAATAGCGCGACTGGAGTTTGAACTCACTTACTATGATTCCGCTGTCCAGCGCTTTAACCAATACACTACAAGGACATCCTGGCACAAGTACCAAAAATACAGAAAGGAACTGAACAGTAAATACCACAAGAAGTTTCTTCCTAGGAGTATAAAATAGAACAGTACATGAAAAATGCTTGTTAGCTTCTTTATCTGGTGAATTATTTACATTTTACCAGCACAAGAAAAACCTTCACCCCAGACGCATAACTTGTGTTTGCCGACATGAAGTCCAATTTTGTTTGATACTAAGTTCAATCCTGAAGAAGCCACTACCCTAACATGCAGGATAAAATAATAACAACACTTACTGGCTCAGCAGCCTAGCTAGCATTAAGCTGGCAGTCAAAAATATGTCAATGAGCTGGCCAGTATATATGCATGCTAGCATAGCCTCTCCTGGGCTAGCAACCAATCACTGCCCAGGCAATGGACTTGACCACCAGCACATCGTGGAATGCTCAGATGTGCATATAATCTTCCCTTCCTCATACTCAACAAACATGTGTCTTGATGTGTAATTCGACACATGTGAACAACATTCAAGTGCAAGTACAATATACAATAGAACTTCGACAAATCCATGACGAAAGTCTACATGCAAAAGAGTGCAAAGACTTCTCTGCTTTTATCTGTGGTGTACAGATATACTTATAAACAAAGATTCCATTTTTAGCTAACCAATTGTGTTAACTAAAGATTTGTATTTCTTATAAATTTTAAGTTACTCAATCTACAATAATGATTTTTGGCACACCAGTAACTTAGGCGAGAAAATATAATTATATGAATGTTCACAATACATAATTATATAATTTCTTATATATAGGCAAACGGTAGGAATTTTTGTTGTCAGTTTATGGGCTTTTGCTGTAAAATCAATGCAAAGCACTACCTCATCTATAACTATCGTTAAAATGTTTAACAATATATGTTGTATACATCTTTATTAGATGAGCCAAAACATACACCTCTAAACGAGATTTAACAAAGGTAGTATATACAAGCAACTTATAATTAAAAATGTCTTGTTTTGGGTTTTTTTTCTTTTATATTACAATTGCTATAATTATTAACATTTATTTTCTTCTTAAGAGTGTTTTATAAAGATTGAATTTCCAATCCTAACATGATGGCTCTATCTAAGAAAGGGTAATGGTTTTATCTGGTTAATTACATGCTAGACATTACTTTACCCACCAGACAGCACATTACAGAAAACATTACATTACTGTGGTCATCAATAGTAGTTTCTTCATTAGGCCAAGGCACCCAGACTGATCAATCTCCAGTCAACTGTATTAAAGTAGTTTTATGTTAAGGAAGAAGCTGTCCCATATTGTAACATTAGTAGAATTTATTCTTTTTTTTTCCTCAGGAAATAATATATAACAAAAGAAAATTTTGTTTAGAGAGAAAAAAAAATTTTTTTTATTATCAAATTTTTATCAAAGTCAAGCCAGTATTCATAACATATTTTCAAACAGTTCCTCTTTTCTAATTTTATGCTTTCATTGTTACTGACTGAAGAGTTCTTTATCAGTTTTGTTTTGTTGTGATAGAAAGCCAGAAGTATGATTGATTGATTGATTGATTTTAACAGTAAGTCAACCTGTCTAAGGTTATTTTATGCCTAGACATAAAGGAATCCGATGTTTGTATATTTATATTTATATTTTCTGTATAATTATTTCTTTAGAGTTTTTTTTTTTTGCACACAGATGATATCAAGTATTCTTATCTAATACAAATAATTTGCATACAGTTGTAAGGTTTCAAGTATTCCTATCAAAAACTAATAATTTATGTATAGTTTCAATTAACTATTTCTATTTAATAATCATTTTTAGCAAAGTAAAATTAGTAAAGTTGGCGACCGTAGTCGAGGGTGACCAGAAGGCTCCCTTTTCAATAGCTACAACACCAAGGTGTAGGGGACGGCACTACTTCTTTTCCTGGATTGCTCCACTATATCCTTGATACGTACCTAATAGTGCTGAGTGTTAAGCAAGGAGGCATCAAGTACCATTTTTTGAGTCTTTTGTATGACTCGACCTTGGATTGAACCCAGGTCTCCCGGGCCATTGGCGAACACTCTAACCATTATGTCAATGTTTGGTATATATTATACCGGTTATTGGTATAACTTTAGCAAAGTAAGTAAAGTAAGTAAGTAAAGTTGTCTCCCTTTAGTCAAGGGCGACCAGAAGGCTCCCTTTTCAATAGCTACTACACCGAGGTGTAGAGGACGGCGCTACTCCTTTCCCAGGATTGCTCTACTTTACCCTTGAAACATACCTTATAATGCTGAGTGTTAAGCAAGGAGGCATCAAGTACCATTTTTTGAGTCTTTGGTATGACTCAACCTGGGATTGAACCCAGGTCTCCCGGGCCATTGGCAAACACTGTAACTAATAATAATAATCCTTAAGGAAAAATTATAGCTTTAAGTAATTATGCAAATAATTTATACATAGTTATGTGACATCAAGTAATGTTACCTGATACTGATTAATTTTCAAACACATTTATTAGACCCATAGATGGGACTCTAATAGGTACTACCACTCCCGGTCAGAGTGAACATGGGTGTTATGACAATGAATGAGTACTCCACAATCCCCAGATTTCTAGAACAGATACAATTTTTTGCTATACCCAGGACACTCCTTTTTGGAAGGGTCTTACCCCACCTCCTCAAGAGAGGATGTAGTCTGCATATTCTAAACCTCATCTACAGGGCATCCAGGAATGTAAGGAACCCAGTGAGAATCAAACTCATAAGCACTGACCTGCTGTTGTATACTAACTGTATATATATGCAAAACACAGGCAAATACAAATACAGGCAGACTCTTTTGTTTCAGGTACGAATACGTTTATTAACTTTTCGACTTCTGTTCTTTGACACGAGGAGAGAGACACAATTCTGACTATGCTAACCATCCCCAACCCACATTGCATCTTGTGATGCTTAAGATCTCTGTCTGTAGAGATCCGTAACACCCAAGTACATCTTCAACAGCCCAAATCCAACTCTCAACTCACTCTTTTTCAAAATCCTCAAATTCTCAGGACCATCTCTTCTGGGCATGACGTCATCCACACTCCAGCCCCACTTTATGTCTGGGGTTTATTATGACAAATGGTGATTGTCATATCCTTTGCGTGCAAGCATAAAACTGTACCCAATAACTGTGCACCTGAACTCTTCAAAGCTCAACGAAACTGAATGATAAAATATAATTAACAAAAAATGATTCATATAAAAAATATCATTCCTTAATTATATAACACTGCCAGCCAAGCTCAGTCACCATTACATTATTTAAAGCTTCCTTTATTTACTAATCATAGATGTGGCACATGAGCAGAAGTATGCAGTACACAGTGAGAATCAAACTTACGAATAATAGTCTTTTAGCTTAGACAGGTAACCAATAAACCGTAGTTGAGGGCAACCCAAAGGTTCCTTTTTTAACTACTACTACACTGAGGTGTAGGGGAGGGTGCTATGCACCATAAAAAGCAGCCCAAAAAGCTGAATAAATTACTATTACATTTCTATTGGGAAAATATTGTCTGCCATGTTGATTTGTGTTTACTACAACTACTTGATCAGTCTAATAGTTAGAGTGTTCACCAATGGGCATGGAGACCAGGGTTCAATCCCAGGTTGTTATACCAAACACTCAAAAAATGGTACTTGATCCGACCTTGCTTAACACTCAGCATTTATAAGGTACGGATTAAGAGTAAAGTGGAGCAATTCAAGGAAAGGAGTAGCGCCCTCCCCTACACCTTGGTGTTGTAGCTATTGGAAAGGGAGCCTTCTGGTCGCCCTTGACTACAGTCACCAACTTTACTTTTACTGTTACAAGCAATAAAGGTCTATATAAGATGGTCACCAACTTTATTTACTTACAACTACTTGAGGGAGTCCCTGTGGCATAACGGCTAATGTGGTGGACCGTGACATTGTAGTAAGCATGTTCAAACTCCAGTCTTATTATGTTCACTTTTGAACTAATACCCTAGGGAAAGGCATGAAGCCCCTTATTCCCTTAGCTATAGATTAAATAATACCACTACTGTTTTTCAACAAGGATGGTGTTGGCATTAAATAACCCATGAAGGTTAATATGCCATTTAATAAAGAAACCAACCACCGACCAACCAACCAACCAACCAACCAATTACTGCTAATGCTGCCGCTACTATAAGTATAGTCAATATATAGTTGAGGATGATTGCTTTGATAAATCAATTTCTTTATATTAAAACTACAGCCCTGTCGGCTAGACTAAGAATACATTGACTGTATCTCCTACAGAGGGGTAAGAGCTCCCCCACCAAAAAGAGCAGTATCCTAGGTATGACACTAAACTACATCTTATGGTGAAGCTCAAATTCTTGACCTGTGGAGAGTATGGAGTACCCCTTCATTGTCATTACTCCCAGGTCTACTCTGCCCTGAAGTGGTAGTACCAGTTGTAAATTACTTGTATAAGATAGGAATACTTGATATCATATAACTACATGCAAAAAAATGTATATATAAAGGTACAATGTATGCAGGCATAGAATAATCCTTGACAGGTTGACATGTCATTAAAATCAATCTATCAATTATATTGAAACTTGTAATATATAACTTTCTGGTAAAATAGATCAAAGAAACCATTGGTTAAATCTAATTATAATTTATTTCATATTTATTTTTGTATGAATTAGAATTTACCATTGTGAGAATAAGAAATTCTGGCTCTTTTTCGCTTTGAATGTTTGTTTTGGCACAATCGGCTGGTGATTTGAAATACACTGACTGCATCTCTGTAGAGGGGTAAGACTCCCATAATGAATGTCCTAGATATGACACTAAACAATCAAATGGTGTGACTTCAGAAATGCTGGAGATTGGGGAATGTGGAGTACTCCTTCATTGCCATTGCTCCCAGTTCCACTCTGGCCTGGAGTGGTAGCACCTGAAAGGGTCCAATCTATGGGTCAAATAGAACTGTTTGACATTCAAACTGAGTGCAAAAAATGTACTTATGCTAGACTAAATTCTTTGAAATAGAACTGTTTGATCATTTAACTGTGTATAAACAAATGACTGATGTTTAATTGAATTTGTAGCAGCCACAGATCTATTTTCTTTCGTGAATCAATGCCTCCACCAAGCAATTCGGCTATAACCAACCAATTGCCAGGCAGAGTGCATTGATTCATTCTCCCTCTCTAGAACTATTTTTTCTAGTCCTTTTGGTAGTCAGCCGACAAAGCAGATAGCACCTAGCTAGAGGCCATGACAGACCTCTGTCACCTTCACAGAAGAACATGTGGCTACTAGCTTCACACACAGAAGAACCAGCCTTGTGGTCAGTCACGCAAGCAACTCCCTACAGTGACACACACACCCACACACTTCCTACAAACTCAAAAACCAACATACTAACCGGCGACACCAAAATAGACACTTTCTCACTCTGACTCTGTTACTCTTACTACCATAATAAATCATTTGTTGTTGTGTTTTCAAAGGAAGTTTCATTATTCATTTGTGTTGTCAAATAAGTTATAGTGTTATGGAAACTAACCATTTCAAAACCCTAAAAATTGTTGATGATACATTGAAATACTTGGAACCATTTAACTTTGACTTATGCTAAACTGAGTTGTTTGAAATAGAACTGTTTGATCATTTAACTCTGTGTAAACAAATGATTGATGTTTAATTGAATCGTTAATGTTAAATAGTAATACTTGAAAGCATTTAACTATGTGCCAACAAATGATTAATAGTAAATAGAATTATTCATATTAGATAGAAATAAATGAGCTCAGGCTCATTTAAACATGTTATCAACAAAATGGTATTAAATGCTCTACAATAGTTGATCTGCCATAAAACCAAACCAAACCAAACCTTAAATGTTTATTTACCTTGTCCCTAGAATTAGCTAACAAGTTGGGAATCATTCCTATTGACTTTCTCAATTTTTCAAGTTTGCTAAAATATTGACTCTTATTTACTATAATCAGAGAATTCTGATGTGAAGTATTCAATATATTTACATTAAATCATTTCAAATATTTTTCTTTGGGAACAAAATGTAAAGCTTTCACAAATCCATCAACTTCTAAAAGCATTCTTGAAAATCAGTGGTTCATTCATATTTGTCATTTTAGATATTTTCTGTTATTTAAAATGCTGCCTTTTTTAAACAATTCTTTAAACCAAGAAGGAATTTTAAGAAAAAAATCATCTGGTAATTATGGATTCAATATAATCAGTTAATCATGCCCAGAGGTTAAAACAAGAAAATATTAGGCATGTCAGCGAATTGGTAGAATGGACATTCTGATTTTTGCTTGTTTTCATTGGAAAGAATTATTCTTTTTTTGAGGATTAGAATTTGGAACTAAAATGCCTAATTTTCATTTCAGTTAATTTAACCAAAGATACAAACTATTATTTATGCTTCTTAATGCAGATTTTAAAGTAGAAAAATAACAAGAATTTTATTTGCTTGTATTCATGAAACAAAACAAAAAAATCAATAAATTTCATATTGAATCTTTAACTGTTATTTGTATTCTATTTATACTATTTATATAATTGGGTTAGCAAGGATTTTTCAAATAATTTGCCATAAATGATTGTTGATAGATTTGGTATTTTTGGAAAGTAGATCAGATTACTCAGAATTCTATGAGGTTTAGGGATATTTTTGGAATTCTTTGGAAGCTGATAGAAATTTTAATTTAAAAGATAAAAAATTTGAAAAAAAAAATGTGTGCATTTTCTGCACACTCAAGAAATATTCTATTTAAATGAAATGCATACAAACTGAATTTAATTTGAAATATTTTTTTTTTCTATTTGATTTGTACATAGATTTCACACTTCTAAATGTGCTGACATGCCAAATTTTAAAGATGTAATTTTTTTTACAAGAAATTGGCATCAACCTTAACATGAGTATATATTAAACCAAACTCTCGATTATGGGTAGGATTTGATATAAGGTCAATTTTTAAGTAGAATAAAACTGGTTTGAATTCAGAATTTTCTTTCTCCAAGAGTGGTTGCCTAACCAAAGCTAAAGAACTTAGCCTGCTCTACTATTTAGCCATTGTAAGAGTGAGAACAGATATTGTATACCTGGAAGAAAGAGAAGACAACAACACATATATAAAAATATCATCTATTCTTTTTGTTTATTACAAAATGGTCAGCAAAAGAGTTGCATGAAGAGAAAGTCAGGATAGACAGGGAACTGCTAAAGTTTATACCTTAATCTTTTTCTTATACTTCTAGGATCTATTTTTGCTGGGTTCTCTGGTTTTCTGTTTGAGACTTCTACTTCTGGTGATCTTAGGTTTGTCTTGGTCTCTGTTGTGTTCTGGTTACTGAACGCTTGTAATATTAAATAAAGGACAAACCATGATATGAGAGGAAACAGAGATATATTCTCAGGAAAAAGTATATACAATAGAGAGACTATTAGTAGACAAGAACATAGGATTAGTGAATACAGAATAAAGATATAGTCCAACGATAGTATTGGCTTCCATTATTACAGTAGCAAGTGAGGTGATCTAATGCGATCTCCAGTCTCCAACGCTCTGATACTATTCCTTTAAGGAGCTGCTCTTCACCTTCTAGTCTGCCCTGGTATTAGTAGCTACTGCTATATATAGCAAATGGACTAGTTCATTGTGTGGAAAAAGGTGGGTGATACCCAACAGTCTCCTTATCCACTTCTGTTCTTATAAATGGACACAAAGACTTAGCTTGATTTTCAACATCTTTATTCACCCAATTTCCCGAGTCAACCATACAGCTGGAGAAATAGCTATTTTAGGCGTATGTTCATTACAGCGCTTTGGATTACTCTAATTCTCTACCTGACTGGCTCGTTCTCAAGACTGAACCAACCAATCAGAGACTGCTTAACAGGTCAGCCAGGGGTCAAGTCTTGTCAATCATATCACTGGTTATTTTCCATGACTCTTCGTCAAACAAATTACAAGTTAAGTTTTGAATTTTACACTTACTTTACAAAATTGATAAGCAACCTATTCATTATGTAACACAAATAGGTTCATGCCTTTCCCAAGCACAAAGTGAAATTTAAACAGCCTTGTGTAGGATTTGAACCAACGTATAAATAATTTTTCAACTTATGTACAAATAATAATTTTGAAATTCTCAAAATATGGGAAATACTAAGAGAAACGTTTGACTTCAAAAATTAATTCCATGAATAAATGATTTTATTTAAAGTTTGATCACTATATAAAACTTATTTATATCTAAATATATCCAGTATTTAATAAAGTAATAAAAAGTAAAAAAAATGATTTTCCATGAATTAAAACAATAAAGAATTAAAAGAGAAACAGAAAAAATGTATATTACAGCACAAATCTATCTACAAAAAGAAATCTTTTTCAAAAACAAATTTATTGCTTTACAAACAAATTAATGAGACATTTGTCTTTCAATGCAGTTTTCACTCAATGTTGATGATGCGGTTCTCAATATTTTCTCCATTTCAGGAATGTATTCTAGAAATTTTTTCCAGAGATTTCAGTCTATTGGTCACTTTATCTTCTGTCTCTTTTATCATCCAAAATTTCTCCCACTACTTCAAGTTTGATAATGTTCTGTTCTTTAGGTGAGCTCACCTGAAGATTGTAAAACCTGACATAGTAGGAAGATGTTTGTGAGTTTTATGAGTGTATGTATGCACATGTATCATTATAATAATAAAAAAGATATACATATATATATATGTATATATATATACGAGGATCATTAAATAAGTTTCCAGACTTTTTTCGTATGGGCACTTTTATTGATAGTACACACATGAAACTCTAGTTCCCTTCAAAGTAATTTCCTCCAGCTGCAATGCACTTGTTGTACTATTCCAACAACTTCTGCAAGGCCCCATGGAAGTCCTCTTGTGTGAGCGTGTTAATGACCTTCATCACAGCCTCTTTCATCTCCTCAATTGTCTCATAACGACAGCCTCTGAGCTTAGAGAATAACCAACAGTCGCAGGGAGCAAGGTCTGGACTATAGGGAGGCTGAGGAACTGTCTTGATGCCCATCTTGATCAAATAGTCTGTGACAACGATGGAGTTGTGGACTGGTGTATTGTCCAGGTGGAAATCCCACTGACCCGATTTGAAGAGTGCTGGCCTCTTCTGACGGAATCTCTTCCTGAACTCCCTTAAAACCTCAACATATTAACCCTAAGCCTTTGGCCAATCAACTCGGGTGTATTGACTTCCTTACTCCTCCCACACCTCTCACCATTCCTCACAGACTCTGTGCCTTCCTTGAATCTCTTATGCCACTCAAAAACTGATGCTCAATTCATGCAAGATGGTCCAAAAGCAGTCTGAAGCATTCCATATGTTTCTGTGGTATTTTTTCTAAGATTAAAACAGAATTTTATTGCATATCGTTCTTCTAAAGTGTCCTCATATCCAGATTGCATTTTTGAAATTCAGCAGCTGTGACAATCAGGCTTTAGTAGGGTGTATTCCAATTGCTGCTGTAGCTGTTCATTTGAACCTGAAATCATAAAAATTGGTCAGTCATCTCATAAGATGTATAGCAATAACATAGTGAATTTTCAAAAGTTTACGACAATTTTAAATGCCTGTACAAAAATGTCTGGAACTTATTGAATGCACCACGTATATATATATATATATATATGGAAGTAAATAATGGAAAAGAAACCAACAGTATGGACAAAAATTGAAAAAACAAAGTAATTCAAAATAAAGAGTTTATCGTGAAAGTAAGTTAACACTATAACGTTTCGGTTTTAATAAACCATCATCAGGACATTAGAAAAGATGTTATCAAGTGTTGTAGGATCAATGATGGATGTTTCCGTTCTCTTTTCTCTCTATCTTCATCCTCTTTATATCATTCTTTTCTTTTCTCTTCTCCTTCTTCTTTTCTTTTCTTCTTTCTCTCTTTCTAATCCACTATACCTCTTGATGGTTCCATTTGTTTTATATCATTGCCTTATACACTCACAATATTTTTTGAAATATGAATGTTGATTTATTGATTGAACGGTTGTATGTTCTCCCTTTCTTTGTATATTCTATTAAACATCCATCGATAGACACGGCTAAATTCATGATATGGTTATGGAATTTAATTTTCCAAAGTTAGTCATCCATGAAATCAACCATGAGAAGTTGGAACATTGGAAAAGTATCTCAATGGATCCCAGCTGACTTTGTGCAACATTCTTCAAGAAGAGGATTTACACGCTCATATGCCAATAAAACAACTGCATCAGTCT
Organism: Sepioteuthis lessoniana; assembly: GCA_963585895.1. Classification (NCBI taxonomy): domain Eukaryota; kingdom Metazoa; phylum Mollusca; class Cephalopoda; order Myopsida; family Loliginidae; genus Sepioteuthis; species Sepioteuthis lessoniana. Next base: position 12,087,124 of record OY757920.1, read on the forward strand.
TGATGGCAACTACATTAAAAACTAGCATAGTAGTGCTGGTAACATACTCTCAGTCATACTAGTAGTACTGGTAGCATACTCAAAATAATTAATATAAATTAGTAAATATCTGTACATTACTTTTCAGACATCATATGTGTAAACATACGCACACACAAACACACATATATATATATATATATATTTCTTTAAGAAAAAACAAAAACTTGTTGGAATTATAGTAAATTAAATTTTTTTAAATTTTTACCAGTAATAAAAACAAAAAACTGGATGTAGGCTAAATGGGGAGAAAACTCTTTTCCACTCTTCTACCCCCACCCACCCTTCCTTCCTGTGTCTATTCTGAATTATTTAATCCATTAGATCTGAAGAAGTCCCGTTATTTTTGGTGTTATTGATTTATATCAATACCCATAACAGGATGGAAATAAATTTATAATCCTAATGTGACCGGTTTTTGTTTTTTCTTAAAGAAATTATTGCTCTGTGATGTCAGTTACATTGAGCTCTTTACCAGGAAAATTTAAATGTTCACTGTTGAATATTGTGCATCCATATAGTAGAATTGACAAAACTCTGATATATATATATATATATATATATATATATATATACTATTATCTTATACATATATATATATATATATTATTATTATTATTATTTTACTCATTTGAGAGTTTTTCAAACCAGCATTAGCTAATGGTTTTTCACTGAAGTTCAAGAATCAGCAAGTCTACTGGATTTTTCTTAGTATTCTGGCCGATCTCAACAATGCTGTGGTTTGAATGGTCTCCACTCGTCCTCTTATTTCCAAGTCCTCCAGTCCCTTTATCAATCCTTTGGTGACTGTACCAAACACAATTGGTATCACCATCACTATCTCTCTTTTCGCTTTCTTTAAGTTTTACCCTATGATCAGCTGGAACAGCAAAGTCCATTATTCAGACAGTTCTCTGTTTTTTGTTGGCTTTCGCTAGGCCTGGTTATCTGGCTGAGATTAGGTCATCCATTTGTATCTCAAAATCCGAAAGAATTTTGTGCTTCTCATTTTCCAGAACAGATTCTGGGTTATGCATATACCATTTGGTTGTAAGGTCAAAGTTAAACTTCTTGCACAATTCCCCAGTGCATCACCTTCCTCACTCAGTTGTGTCTAGTCTTATACTATTTTGGCATTAATTTACTGCATTCGCTTTCTTCTTCCTCTTCTTCTTCCTATTATTATTATTATTATAGTAATCTAATAACCATGAATCAGTGAATATTTGTACCTTACTTTCCAGACATCATATATGTATATATCTATATATTACATTAAATAGATATAATTACCATTTGTTTAAAAACTATAAATAACTTCTTATTCTTCTTTTTCTTCTTCATATTATTTTTTTTTTTTGGCAACATATACTGAGCATCTTTTTTCTTTTTTCTTTTCTTTTTTTTTGATAAGAAATATTCTTTTGTTTTGTTTTGTTTTGTTTTATTTTAACTTCAAGTTGGGTCATTGTTAATATTTTCCTGGGGAAATCATCTTCTTTTCTCCAATATTTTTCCCTTCCATTTCTGTCATGTTAGTATTGGAAGACTTACAGTTCAAAGGTTGTTTTATAGTTTGCAGTCAGTGGAATAAAAATGATACGTTTTTCCAACTTCCTCTGCAACCAAAAGTTTACAGCAATCCTCAAGCTCTTTACAATTTGGGAGGCGAAAAGATTGTTTTTAAGTAATCATTTAAGTTAATATTTTTTGCTATTGGCAGAACTGCTATGATTTGTCTGGATGTGGCCACCCAATATATATATATATATATATATAAATCAATATATGGGTGAGCATGTGTAGCATCTTATACTAGAAGGTATATATATATATATATGTGTGTGTGCGTGTGTGTGTATATAAATCAATATATAGGTTGGCATATGTAGCATTTTATACTAGAAGGTATATACATATATGTGTGTGTGTATATATATATATATATATATATATATATATATATATATATATATATATATATAAATCAATATATGGGTGAGCATGTGAAGTATTTTATACTAGAAGGTATATATATATGTGTGTGTATATATATATATATATATATATATATATACCTGCATATATATATATATATATATGAATGTTTTAGAATACATATGTGTATATCAATTAATACATACATAAGTTGTTTTTTTAAATATGTATGAACGTACATGTACGAGTATATTCATATTATATCACTCAAGACTTAAGAATACTTATATTCATAAACATTTGTGTATATATATATATATATATATATATATATATATATATATATAAACATAAGCATATATACTTGTCTCTTTGTGAATACATAAAATAATGTATCTTTCTTTCTTTTTCCTGCTATATATATATATATATATATATATATATAAAATATGCGTTAAAAAGTATTAAGATTAAATCTATATTCCCCAAGATAGAAATGAACAAATTCCTGTAATTTTTTTGTTCGTTCAAGCAGCTCTGAAACTACTCTTTTGATTCTTTGTAAAGCTGTCATATTATGTCTTCCATGTCCTCAAACCTTTTCCTTGAGGTAAATTTATATCCGGCTTCATAATTTTTTTTTCTGTAGGTACTGATTCATCTAGACGTCTAGTTACCATCTCTTTATTATACAAGTTTCTTATCTGTGCTCATGATATATTTTACATCAAACTTCATTTGTGTTTTAATCAAGAAGGAGATACCTCCACTCTAAATGGCAGTCCTCTGAAAGTAGTAGACAAGTTTGTGTACATCAGCAACAGCATCTCGTCTACAGAAAGTGATATCAATATTTGCCTCACAAAGGCATGGACTGCAATCAGTAGGCTATAAATCATATGAAAATCTGATCTATCCGATAAAACAAAACCAGATTTCTTCTAAGCGGCATTTGTGTCATTACTACTCTATGGATGCACTACATGGACACTGACAAAATGCATAGAAAAAAAAAGCTATTGAACGACTCCTGGAAGTAACACCCCACAAAACAACAGCTATATGTCCACTTACCTCCCATCTCTAAAACATCCAAGTAAAGATATGCAGGACTCTGGTGGAGAAGCAAGGGCAAATTTATAAGTGATGTTCTCCTATCGACCCTTACACATGGACATGCCAGTATTGGTCTACCAGCTCTGTGAAGACACAGGATGTAATTTGGAAGACCTGCCAGGAGTAATGGATGATACTATTTACCAACCCCTCCACTCGGGCAGGATATAACACAAGGTCAATTTTTCAGCGGAGTTTAACAGGTTTGAATTCAGAGTTTTCCTTCTCCTAGACTAGTTGCCTAACCAAGGCTGAAGAACCTAGTCTGTCCTACTATTTACCCATAGCTGGAGGGAGAATAATGGGATTCATACCTTCCCCAAGAGTATTAGTGCTATTTGAAATGCAATCAGTCTCGTCCAGGATTTGAACTCGTGTCGCCGTGTCCATTTCCTACGACGATAACGACTACACCATGGGCAATGGATGCTACCACTCAAAGCCAAAGTGGACCTGGGAGTAATGGCAATGAAGAGGTACTCTACATTTTCCAGAGCTCCAGGACTTAAGCCTCAGCATCAGATCTTGTTTAGTGTCATATCTCAGGCACTCATTGGGGAGGGGGTCTTACCCCTTCTGCAGAGATGCAGTCGGTGTATTCTACAGCCCCACTCGATTGCACTTTAAGGTTCTTTTGAGATCATTTAAGCTTAGATAAATCTATGAAAAGTCTGGGGATTATGTAAAGTATCCAGCCATCTTGAAAATCTTAACTGCTCAATTTCTATGCTGGGTTTCGGTCAAAACATTGCTGCACTAAGGCTTTTTCAGTTCTTATGGTTCTAATGAACAACTTCTAGCTTTTCCCAAAGCTAAAGTCACCATTGATATAGGAGGAGATTTTTCATACTCTACACAAGATTAAGAGGAACATAATGAGACAGCTATTGGTGATCTCAAAAGATGACTTTACAGATAGCTTTGAAAAATCAAAGTTATATGAGTTTATGTGTATGTTGACCCAAAAGAAGTAATTTCGAGGCAATGAAGGCACCCTTGCCTTAGGTCGGCAACTTTTTCATTCATAATAGATCACATTCTCAGAAAGACCTTTGTTATAGAAAACATTACTGAACTTATTGTAATCTAGATTTCGCCATACTTCTCCATTGTTTTTTCTCAAGATAACACTATTAACACAAAACCTTAACACTCAGTCCTGTGATTCTTTTAGACTGTAGAGTTCTATTTAAGGAGATGAAAAAAGAAAAAGTACTGAGTGATTTGTAAAGAGCACTGGATGTAACATACACCTGAGAAAGACTAAAAAACATATCAGTCAAAATGTATTAAAACATCAAAGATGAAAACAGTAAGACAGAAAATCTATGAATAATGAAACACACACACACATACACACACACACACATATATATATATATATATATATATATATATATATATATATATATATATATGGAGGTGCCTATAGTGTAATGGTTACTGTCACAGAATATAGAAGAGACACGAGTTCAAATCCTGGACTTGGCTGACTGCATTTCACATAATACTAATACCCTTAGGAAATGTATGAATCCAGTTATCCTCCTTCCAGCTATAATTAAATAGTAAGGCAGATTGGGTTCTTTATTCTCGGTTACGCAACCCATCCGAGAGAAGGAAAACTTCAAATTCAAACCTGTTAAAGTTTGCTTAAAACTGACCTTGTGTCACATCCTGCCTGTGCAAAGGGGCTGGTAAATACATACATATATATATATATAATGGACTAAAGATTTGAACTATTTAATTACCTATGCAGGTAATTTTCTTATAATGGTAAAGACCTGTGTAGAATGTGCCAGACTTCTTGGATAATCTGATAACGGAAGAATGGTGCACTAATAAATCCCTTATTCCCTTGTTAGGTTTTGAAATCAGAGTTTTTCCTTCTCCTAGACTAGTTGTCCTACCAAAACTAGAGAGACCAGTCTACCCTACTATTTTATTCCATTACTGGAGGGAAAAGAGACAGATTCATGATTTCCCTAAGGGCATTAGCACAAAGTGAAATGCAAACAGCCTCATCTAGCATCTGAACTCGGTTTTCCAATTGCAAAATCAGTGTTTTATTAACTAAGATAGCAGCAGCCATTAAGAATTTTGAGCAAGACGAGGTGGAAATTAATTTTACTAATTTAGCAATTCTTCTGTGAGTTAAGATTATCAATCTCCTTGATCAATTCTGAAAAACATTTTTGGGAGGAAAGAGAAAAAAAAAACTTTTCTCATTTAACCATTTAATTGTATTAAAAGAAACATTATCCAGAACATGTGCAGCTTTTGCACGAGATGATTACATCAGTTTATTGATATAGTCTCTGAGTGATAATATTTTTTATAGCTTTCCAACACTTGACTAGCAGAGAAATAATTCTTTCTGATAGAATTCACCGAGTGTTTTGCTTCCTTAGCTTCGTGAACCTTTGCCAAAAACTATTCTTGTAAGTTATGTCTAATTCCTCATTGTAAAAACAATAGCATCTGAGGTTTTGTGTCAGCTGCCTGGTTTT